>JAYESD010000003.1:46451708-47051708 GCA_036927565.1 Tuctoria greenei
GCCGACCTGATTCCACTATCATAGGTAATCACCAAGTTGGTGGGGCAACCTGACACGCTGAGGGCCCCCACAAGATTACAAATGAAAATAGAGATTAACATACTCAAAAAATTACACAATAATCAACAGGAGTGTGTGAGAAATCAAACCCAAGATCTCAATGTCGATAAGATCGTCACTCTCCCTTTCCCATTTGCCAACTCCCAAAGATTTTACTCTTAAGACCTTAGAATGTGTGGAGAGGAGTGTTTTTGTGCTCTTGGATGCAGTGGCAGTGCGAGGGTTCTTGGATGATGGTTATGGAGTCGTGGATCACCTATTTATAGACATTTAGAAAAGTTACCATTTAGATCCTGACTACCGGAATAGTCCATTACGGACCGGACAAGTTCGATGTGCTGAGTGATTTATGCGTGGACAAGTGCAGCACACTAGGAAACCCTAATTTGTGTGAGTGAACCAGACTAGTCCGTTGAGGACCGGACTAGTCCCTTTTTGTCCAGAAAGGTAATCGTAATAGTCCTCTCAACCACTGGACTAGTCCTCTTTTGGAACTGTGAGAAAACAGACTAGTCTGCTATGAGACCGGACTAGTCCTCTTTGTGGTCTTGTGATAGTAACGGACTAGTCCGCTATGAAACCGAACTAGTCCTATTGTGATACTGTGAGAGATTGGACGAGTCCTCTCTGGGATGGACTAGTCCTCTATTCCTGCAACTTGAATTGTGTTATAGACCTAATTCTTTCCGCAATGACTTGAGCTCTTGGGGGTGTGTCTCTCACACACACCCTACACATTTAGGACTACTTTTGCATCTTTTCTTCACTTGTTTTCTTCCCTTTCTTGATTCTCATCTTTTCACCTTTTTGCACCTTTTTGTTCATTTGTGCTCTTCCCTTTCTTGAAATTCATTTTTCTTCTTTTTATACCTTTAGTTCCATTCTTCGAAACCTGTTCTCATCTCAACAAATTATATTAAGATCTCACTTGTTTGTCATCAATCATCCAAAACTCACAAGGGTGTTCCTAGATGCACTTTCACTCCCCTAGCCCCGTCCGCTAGGAGGAACCCAAAGTTATATGTGTACTCTGCTCCTAGAATCCTTCGAATCATTGTAACATTGACTTTAGCCATCTTGGTTTCCTGTAGGCACACAATCAAGGTCTTATGCGACTGAATGAGTTGTTGGAATTCCTCTTGCTTGGCACCATTGTTTAAGCCACGCACATTCCATGAGAGAATAGAGTACGAGGAGGTCAAATGATCCATAAGCAGTAGATAAATAATTGATTACCAGACATGGCTAAGCCTGCGAGGCAGGAGCCAACAAAGACCAAACGAGCAACAATCATATTTCTGAGTTTCATCCACTTTAGCGTCCCTCAAGGCCTTCTTGGCCCCTCTTTTCTCCTGACAATTCTTCTTGACTTTACGCTTCTTCTTCTTCTTATCAGCTGCCATCGAGAGCGCTGTAATCGCAGCAATGCCTGAGGTTGAGAGAGGCTTTTTGTACACATTCACATATTGTTGAAGCGTCATGTTATCCAACGACTGAGAAGTTTGGATAAATCCAAGCTTTTTTGCTAGTACTTCCTATGCCAGCTTGACTGCTGGCTTGGGTTGTCTTGCGTTCACCTTCAAACGTGGACTGTGGCGGTGCACTTCTCGGAGCTTGGTTCCTGCAGTGTTCTGGGTTTGGTGCTGGCTCTTTACATTCATGTCCGTCGGGCTCGAGGAGAGCACAGGAGGCACTAGCAGTTGTGTGATATGAGCAGTGAAATGAGTCATGCGATTGTCCTTCTTTGCCGGCTCCACAACAGCTGGGGCAGATGGAATCACCAAGGCATCAACAACGGCCTCATGCAATGTTCCTCTTGGCGTCTCCAGATCTTCATGAGCTTCTACATGAAGAGCTTCCAAAGAAGGTTCCTTCTGCAGCGGGCCAGTTCCCAGGTAATCATCATCCCATCTCGGTGACGACAGAGGCTGCAACATTAAGCCTGGGCCAACTACTTCGCCCTGTAGCTTGGAAAAATCTACCGTGAGGGGAATCGTGATGTCTTGGGAGCCATGTCTACCATCCCAGTTCCATGGGAAGGAGCTCTGAGTGTCCATGGTCAGGGACGAATTGCAGGGTACTTCATTCTGCTCAATATCCTGACCTTGAGGAGTGATCACAATCACATTAGGCCCTATGGGATGGGTAGCAGACATCCCAATCATAGACTTTTCTTATCCATTCCTGAGCATAGTCACCCTCGCCAGATCTGGGTTGGCAGGCTCAAAAGATTTCATAGTCCAAAGCTGAAAGGGTTCTGTTCTTAGCAAAAGAGTTGAACCGTGAAGAGGGTGAGGCACTATGCTCTTTCCGGTATCATCTTCTGGGGGATTCTCCTCTATTCCAGAATCTGCGATTATTGCAATCGGAGGAGTGTCCTCTTCTCAGACTGGTTTCTTCTCTCCATCTATCCAGTCTTACTTCTCTTGGATGAGACCATGCTCCGTGATCGTCTCCATCCTCATCATCCTCCTCTCTAGGCAGTCTTTGGACATCTCGTGGCGGGCGACAGACAGGTGTTGGGTGGTTGAGATCAAGATCCGCTAGTTCCCCATCCAGCTTACCGAATTGCCATCAAAACTCCCTAAACTGGGTCTTGCCTTCGGCTCCCAGTTTATCGGGAGGTAATGATAAAAAAGCAGATCTTCAATATAGTCAATGTGGATGATAATCTTGTATACATGCCCCTGGTGAAGTCTCCTCAAGCGTGTGAATTGAAATTGGGCTTCTTGATCATATTTGTTCAATCACTTGGATAGAGTTAAATATGCAGTTTGCGGAATTCTGTTTGGATCCTGACAATAAGTACAACAAGTGTAGGCCCTCAAATCCTCCCTTTGTCTGGTCTCTGATGCCACATGATGTATGATGCAAGAGTCAGATAGGATTCTTGAGAGAGTTTCTTCATTCCAAGCATAGTGCGACACCCCTTCAAGGCTGAGCTTCACATGGTAAGGAATAGCACCTCGCTGCCCATGAAGGGAAATATTCCAAGCATGAAAAAGGAACTCAAAGTGTCCCTCGAAAATCTTTCCTCTTTCTAAAGCGATGTCCCATAGGGCGGTTCCTGTGAAAAGAATGAGAAAAGGCTGTGGATAGGGCCTGAAAATATAGAATTCATATTCCTTGAATTCAAAGTGATTGATGATAGCATCCTTAAATTCTTCACGGGAGCACGCCCCAAGTGCGCCTCCCTCCGTGACCAAGAGAGCACGACTAGTTAGCAGCCTGAGGTACTGCTCCATCTCTTCCGTGAGTGCCATCGCCTTCTCAGTGGAGACAGGTCGGAAATGTGGGTTCCCGGGATAGCATATACTATGCTCTCTTTGGTCCTTCAAACGTCTTCCAACCCCATCATCTTCACGTGTCTCAGCACGATGCCGCAAGGCCTCCTGGTTACCTCCCACAGCGTGCCTTCTTTCCAATGCTTGTATGGGAGAGGTATGAGGCAGAGTAGAGGATGGAATGCGCGCTTGCATGACTTGCAATTGGCCTGAGTTATTATAGCAGAAGAGGGCTTGGCTTTCAAATGGTGCATTGCCCTGAGTACATGTAGCGGATCTACTCGGGCAGTAAGGAGAGATATGCCCATTCCCTCGACAGCACCAACACCGCTTTGGTTCCTAGCATAGCAGCTTGTAATGGCAAGATGCTAGACAGTTATAGCATCTCCCTCTGGTTTTTGCCTTGAAAATCTGAAGGTTAGATTTGCTTGTCTTCTGACGAGGAGTGATATCCCTCTTTTTCCTCCACCAAAATCTTCCTTTAACCAATTGCCATTGGTGAGTAGAGGGGTCTTGGAGGGGCGGCTCAGTCGAGATGGAGGTGTTGGTTGGGGCGGAAGAGCGCAGTGAATGATCCTTCTAGATAATAGGGTTTTGCGGCTTAGAGAGGTCTTTACATGGAATTCTAAGGCAGCTCTTGGGCTAGGTCATGGCACTATGATCAGAGGCCAAATTGGCCTGGCCCAATACACGGTGATGGAAGGGTTCGTCCTCCTGTCTGAAGGAGACCTGTCTCTCATGGATGTCAAATCGGACCCTTCTGGAGTCGGAAGTGGATGAAGAAATCCGAGCAGCAAAGGCGCTCAGAGTCGGGTCTGCTACAGATCTACCCTTACGAACCGGTTCGACAAATGGTTTGCTGAAGTTACCAGTAGTTGAGCTACAAGGGAATACCTGAAAGCTGCTTGAATAATCGCCTAACCTCGGACAGATCATGGCCCCTGAGGTTGAAGAAGATGAGTCCCTCCATTGTCGACGGGGGAGTGAGCGTCCTGCTGCTTTGATTTCTTGCTTCGATGCTTCTTCCCCCTCTTCCAATCTTCCGGATCTGTTTCCTGCCGCGAGACTTGAACGGGTCGGGGGATGAGGTTCACCTGTCCTCGCATAGATCGGCGTGGATTTTGGTTTTTTTTGTGAGATTATTGGACTGAGAGCCTGGAGGAGGGATGAAAGGTGAGTTGGCGGAGAGAATTCGGATGGATTTTGGGTGGAGGTTTGGTCTTCTCAAGATCGACTGAGGAGGGGAAGGAGTGTCGCCTCACGCTCGCCAGAGCCGACCGTTGGACACCATCTCCTTGTCAGCTGCTCCGCCCAATCAAAACATCACTGTTCCCATATCTAATCGATGAGCTTTCAAAAAAGTTGTAAAAGATTTTACGTACTCGTGTCTTACAAATTTGTGCACGAGTAGAGATTTTGTATGGCATATTAAAAACCAGGGGCATGTCTGGTGGGATCTTGTTAGGTGTTGATATGAACATTTTTGACATTGAGGCAACTTATGAAAGAGAGTACTTTGTTAAATTCCATTTGTGCAACAAAACAGATTGCTTCAAATGAGCGCTTGTGATAGTCTATGGCCTAGCACAATCACAATTCAAAGAACAATCCTTCGTGGAACTGATTAATATGTGTAAAAAAAGAAAAACTTCATAATATTCCAACTGTCAAAGTGTGTGATCGACACTTCCTCCAGTCCTACTAGATCGTAACCCACGGAGGTTCGTGATTGGTTGGGACGTGCGTGAGTTTATGAACAAGACAATGACACAAGGATTTTCTACGTGCTTCGGGCCGCCTGAGCGTAACACCCTACTCCACGGGATGTACGTTGATGTATGAGTTTGCGGTGGCTTGTGTGCGTATGAGCTTAGTTGTCCCTATACCGTGCGGTGCAACCCTTTTATAGTCCAAGGGCTGGCCGTTACACTGGCTGTCTGGCCCGACATGTGGCCCTGGTGGTGTTTAATTACCTAATACATGATCTGTATGTATTAAGTACATTTAACAGTGATAATGCGCCTTAATGGCAGCATTACCGGTACTAAAGGCCATCTAATTCTGTATCATTAATATGACATTAATGACACATAATCAGGTCTTGTAACAGTAGTTCTAACTGTCCCTTGAATATTCGCACCATTGGAGAACCGTCTATCTTCCAGTTGCAGGTTTAGGTTCGGAGGCTCGACACGTGGCAGCCCTGGAGCTTCCCACTGTGGGGAGGCAGGTCTGGAGTCGCTTGTACACGTGGCAACACTGGAGCTTCCCTCTACTGGGGGTTAGGTGCGGGGCACTCGGCACGTGGCACGACCGGAGATTTCCTATACAAGGAGTTAAGTCCGGTCTTGCCTTACACGTGGCAGTGCCCGAGCTACCCTAATTAGGGAGGCGGGTCCAGTGCTACGGGACACGTTGAGCCTTAAGAGGTCTTCAACTCTGACAGGTGGAACTCCGTGGATTTTCTTGCGGTGTCGTGAGGTACCTGGTACGCAGGGTACTGACTGTGACCCCTAAGCCCACCTCTGGGAGAAATCCTATGGGTTAAGTTATTCTACCAGAGGTGGGGCCATCTTCGATTCCTGTGTTGCGGCTTCAAAGGTCTTTTCATGGGTAGTTGGGGTGATGGTACGTAGTTAAACCACCGCTGCGTGGCTCTTCTTGATGTGGCAGATGAGATCCTGGCATGCAGATCTCACGCAATTGAAGGTCGCCGGTTCCCCATATGAAAATCGTATTGGTTCCAAGCGCCCTTCCAGGCCGCCGCCCTCGGGCTTCCAACTTCCCATTATGACAACAGTTCGCCTGGGGTATTAACTTTGACTTTTCTGCCAAAGTGGACCCAGGCCCATTTGTCATTGACGGGGTAGGTTTTTGAAGTGTGATCTTGATCCCGCTGCAGTTTCCATCCAAGCATTGCGGAGGCTTACATAAGAAGGAAAGCCCGCACGGTTTGAGGACTCTTTACACTTTTATTTGAACTTGCGCTCAGAGCCTCCCAACCTTTGCATAGACCTTCCAACTTTCGCTCCCCTTTACTGCAATGGAGTTGGGCCTTCCCCGCAGCAAGATCACTAGTGATGAAAATCCGAAGAGGGTCTGAACCTACATGGGGTGGTCCAGCGACTCCTTCAAGAACGACATCCGGTTCGGCAAGCTTACCTTCAAGAAGAAGCGCACCGGCGAGATCGTCTTCTTCTCGGTGTACGCCATGGTGGGTTTGATCCCACCATTTTCAAGCTTCTTGCTGATGCTGTTGGACTTCTACGGTCTGCAACTTCACCACCTCGACCTCCACTCCTTCTTGCTTGTGGCGACCTTCGTCCACTTCTGCAAGATGTGGGTGGGTGTGCCGCGATGCATCGAGGTCTTCCAGACCTTCTTCATGGTCCACACTACCGGTAAGGGGACGAAGCTGATTGGCTTCTACTACTTTGTGAAGCGCAAGAACTGCCCCTTCAAGTACTTGAAGACCTTTCCTTTCGGCAAGTGGGACAACTGGAAGAAAGATTGGGTGATCATCGCAGTAGAGGAACACGAGAGGTTGGAGGTCCCTAAGAGCCTCCCCAATGTCAACACCGATGCCCAAACTGCCATTCTGGAGCTGCCCGAAGCATACAAATCCATCCCGAGGAGGATCCAGGAGTGCGTAGAGGGTGGCGTGACCCCTTAGATGGTCTTCAACAACTTCCTGTTGAACAGGTGGGTGCCGCTTAAGACGAGGGAGTGGCTCGCATAGGCCTTCAACAATGAGATGGATCACAACCAGATTGAAGCCAGTTTTAATACTAACTTGGATGATGAAGCTCGATCTCCAGAAATTACAACACGGGGCTATCTCCCACGATACCTTGACCCCGCCAGCTGCCTTCCTCCCTCTGAACATGGTTCTAGAAGTTAGTAGGGAGCTCCAGAGAAGAATGTCGGAGCTGGACAACCTCGGCGTGGTTGGGAGATGCAAGACCTCCGGGATTGCAATTCCCAGAGCTTCAGAAAGGGTGGCCCCCATTGCTTTGAGCCAAAAAGTTGATGATGTCGGCAAGGGCAAGGGCAAGGGCAAGGAGCCGACTGAATCTTCCAGCTAGAAGAGGAAGTTGAGACATGCCAATGGGAGCTCACTCAGGTCGGCTCCGTCTCCAGTAGCTTCTTCGCTCCAGCCAAGCAGATCTTTGGCAACCATGCCTACTTTGGTGCTGACACGCTCGAGGGGCGCTAGCTCTGGCAAATCGACTCCGGCTCCAGTATCGGCTGCGGGCTCCAGGTTCAAAAGTCCTTCCCAGCCGAGGGAGGTCTTGGTTGAGGTACTGCCAGCAGCTACGTCAAGTTCCGGGCAGCAGTCCGGAGCCTCCACCACACCAGTGATGGTGGGTTCTAGCTCTCACCGCCCGATGAAGAGGTTCCGCGCTGATTGGAGCGGTAGCATACCCAGGTAAGCATTGTCATCTCACCTTGAGGTGCTAATTTTGCCTTTATCATGTCTTGAATTTTTCCAGTCTTTTTTTCTAGGGTGTTGAAAAAGAAGACCGAAACTTCGATTCTTGCTGCAGTAACTGAAGCTGTGCAGGCGGAAGCTCTGGCTTCAACCCCTGTGCCTCCTCAAGTGGTGGATGAAGACACAACAGTTCCGGGGCCAACTGTTGTGGACTTGGATTCAGAGTCATTGCCAGAAGGTCCTGTGGTAGCGCAGGACCATGGGGGAGATGTTTGTGATGAATCGCCAGCGGTTTCAGCACTGGCGGTTGAAATTCCTGTTCTGGAGACGGAGGTGGCAGAAGCTCCAGTGCCTGACCCGAAGGTAACTGATGCTCCGGCCCTCGAGCTGGAAATAGTTGAAGCTCCGACCTTGGAGCCAGAGGCTGCAGAAGCTCTATCACCTGAGCCGGATGTAACCGAAGCTCCGACACCTGAGCCAGAAGAAGTTGAAGTCCTAACACCTAAGCCAGAGGCGGAGGGATGATGAGGACATCACAACAGCGGAGACGCACATTGAAATGCAAGGACCAATCACAAGAGCACGAGCACGGTTATTAAATCTGCAGGTGAATTCGTTCCTAACTTCTTTTGCATGTGAGTTTGAGAATACATTGCTATGTGATGATTTAATTGTTATTAGGAATAATGGAGAAGATCAACAAGTGAAGGAAGGAGGCCTTGGGAGCATGGAGAACCAGTTGGGACGTCCACAAGTTGATGGAAACAGTTTACAACTTGGACTCGAGTTCAACTCGGAGTCCAGGAGGAGTCCACCTTAAAACGGACGCCCAAGAGGAATACGGACTCCGTTTTTGACATTCTACATATGCATGGAAATAGGAGAATATAATCTTTCCAATGGTTCTGGTCCCACCTCAAAATTCCTCTGGAGTCATTGGGAATCATCGAAACAAGTCGAGTCCAGATTTGTGTCCGGTGCTGCGCCACCAAATCGGGCCTTTGGGACTTGTATCTCGTAAGAGTCCATTAGGGATGCGTCTAATCGTGTTTTGGTCGAACCCTAGCCTATAAATACTGCAGCCACCGGTCATATTCGGTGGGTTTTGCTTAGATCAATAATATCGCCGTTCTACGGTTTGTGAGACCCCAACTTCGCGATTTTCTGATCGTGTCTTCGACGTTCTTGCTCGTGTTCTCGGTTGCACTTGCAGGGATTAGCCTTCTTGGCGAGGTCAAGCGTGTGCAGAACGGTTGATAACCAACGGATCCATGGTGTAGTGATTGCAGGGGTACTCGAAGCGCTCGAGTGCCGCGGATCATCAACGTCGAGTTCTCCACCCCAATCGACATACCTTTCGAAAGATCGGGCCTAAACCTTCTCATCAATTGGTATCAGATTTCCAGGTTGACCATGAGGTATCTCTGTTTTCCTTCCATTAGATCGATTTTGTTTCGTACCTAGAGTCCACAGAAAAGCCACAAAAAATTAGATTGTTTTTACCGCTTCCCAGACTATAGTGCCTGCAGTTTCGTTTTTCAGTTTGCATTGTTGAGTTTGAATTCGTGTGGTCGAGTCTTGTTGCTGGTTTAGCTTTGTGTTTTGGGTCCTAGTTATCGTGTTTCGTCCTTGTTTTCTTGCTATTCGACACCTATTCCACAATCCCTACATAACAAACCGATCCACCACATTCATCAGTTTGCCCTAACTAGCCGCCTTGCGTGAACTCCCGCATCATCAGCCCTGGATTAGGTGACAAACTTTTGAGCCATTCATCCTTGAATCATCACACACCACCCCATTAGTTGCTGTGCAAATTCCCGATTGTTTTCATATCCGATTGCAAGTTCTGTTCTCAAACCGAGTTGGAATCAACATCCAAAAAAAAAGCGTAACTCGGACAGCCTACCTTAAAACGGCCATAACTTTCGCATACGAACTCGAAATCGGGCGATTTTTTTTTTCAAATTCATATACACGAAATTTCACATCTTATTTTCCATGGCATACCGTTCGGCGAAATTAGATTTTTCAAATTCCCCTCGGAAGATAGGCTATCCAGCCCCTGAAGTTTCAGCACGAATTTTAAAGAATCTTCTTGATTTTCTATAGGCCGCATATTACATCCAATTGAGTGCAAATTTGTGTGCTTCCTATATTTATGCTCCTGAGTAATGAAAAAATATCAAAAAAAAATTACAAAAAAGATAAAAATAGTGAATAGCACACATATTAAAGCAATTGGCCTATACCTCTTGGTGCTGTTTTGTTGGCTATATCATTATGTCTTTCTTTTGCCTTGATACTTCCTTGTGTTGTGTTAGGCTCTAGGGCACTTGGTTGACCAGCAACAGTTTCCTACATTGAATACTTATTCAACTTTGTTTAGCTGCTAACGATTTTCTGCTTATTAGCCACCATACTGTGCCATCCAAGCTCCAAATTTCTCTTGAGCATAACATGTACCTTTGCAATCACCCCATGCTTCATTGGTTCATCTCTCCGTCCACACCACCTGCTGTGTCGGTAAGAACACTTGTAAGAGCGTGGTAAGACGCTTGAGCGAGAGAGATTGTTTTCTTCTACCTTCCACATTGTCACTGTAGTTGATAGGGATAACATATTTTTTTTGTTGTTGTCTTTTGTTTCCTACTAACAATGGCAGGAGAAGACAATGATGATGAATGTGTTCAACATGCTGAGTTACGTGATATGATGAAGACCATGACGGATATGTTCGCCAAATACAACGCAGCAACGGAGGAGTCATTGGCGAACTTGACTTGCCAACTGGATGACGTTGCTCTTCGAATGAATACTTTTGAGGCTCGGTTGCCTCTCGCTAGAAGACAAGAAGACAATGCTTATGATGAACTGGAAGATCACAATAATCAGCCAAGACTGTCACTTTATCGTCGAGGTATGGGAGGTAATAATCATAACAATTATTATAATCGTCCCCCTGATGATCCTTTTGCTAAAGTGAAATTTACTATACCCTCTTTTTCTGGTGCTTATGATGCTGAGGCTTATCTTGATTGGGAGATGACAGTAGAGCAAAAATTTAATTCCCATCTTGTTCCTGAACAACATAGAGTTCGTCAAGCCACTAGTGAGTTTAAGGACGTTTCTATCATATGGTGGAATGAACTTGTTAAAACTAGAACTGACCCTCCAACATGGGATAGATTAAAGGAAGCTATGCATGTTCGATTTGTTCCTCCATCTTTTCTGCGGGACCTTCGCAAAAAATTGCAGCATTTAGACCAAGGTAACATGTCCGTAGAGGAGTATTATCAAGAGTTACAAAAGGGTATGCTGCGTTGAGGGGTAGTAGAGGACATGGATGATAAAATAGATCGTTTTTATGGGGGGTTGAGGCATGAAATTCAGGACATTGTTGATTACAAAGAATATGATACTGTTAACAGATTGTTTCAGCTTGCTATGTTGGCAGAAAAAGAATTGCAGGGCCGACAATAACAACATCGCACGAGGAGCAACTTCACGCCGCGTGCAGCGACTACACCATCCAAAACAGCACCATCTTCGACCCCCCGTGCAGCGAATACACCACCCAATGGCGGCCAACGAACTATACCTGCTGCTCCACCTTCTCGCGTGCCGGAAGGCAGCAAGGCGACATCATTCAAGCCATCTTCGTACACTCCTTCTACAGGTCGTACTTCTGACATTAAGTGTCACCGCTGCCAGGGACTTGGTCATATGATGAGAGATTGCCTGAGCAAATGAGCATACATAGCACGCGACGATGGTGGGTATGATAGTACTTCGGATGTTGAAGATGAATATTCTCTTGCTACTGACTTTACAGATCTAAATGACGAACACACCAAAGAAGAGGTACTTGGTACAGCGGCGACGGAGAACTATAGGAGCATCATTGTGCAGCGTGCCTTGAGCTCCAAAGTGGAGACCGATGACAAGCTACAACGACACAACCTCTTCCACATGTTTCTCGTCGTAAAGGACTGCCGTGTACACACTATAATTTATGGAGGTAGCTGCAATAACTTGGTGAACATGGACGTCGTCAAGTAACTTGGTTTGACAACAAGAGCACACCCTCATTCGTACCACATTCAATGGTTCAACAACAGCGGTAAGGTTCGGGTAACACAAACAATGAGAATACATTTTTCAATTGGTTCATACCATGATTTTGCTGATTTTGACGTTGTTCCTATGGATGCTTGTTCTCTTTTATTGGGTCGTCTTTGGGAATTTGATACATATGCTATTCATCATGGTAGAACCAATAAATATATTCTCATGCATAAGGGAAAGAAAATCACTTTGCTCCCCATGACTCCTGCTGAAATTGTGCATTTTGAGAAGAGTAAAATTCGTGATGGCAAAGCAACAAAATTAGAATCTAAAAAACAGCAAGTTATTAAGTTAAAATCACCATCGTTGCTCACAACTAAATCTGAACTTGCTGATTTATTCGATGCTAAGGGGATGTGCTATGCTTTAGTTTGCAAAGAAGCCATGTTTTCACTTCATGAATTGTCTATTGCATTGCCCCCTGTTGTTGCTAACCTTTTCCAGGAGTTTGAGGATGTGTTTCCCTCCGAGATACCCCCTGGTTTACCACTGATGAGAGGCATTGAACACAAGATCGATTTGATTCCAGGAGCAAGTTTGCCAAATCGTGCAGCATACAGGGCGAATCCACAAGAAACTAAGGAAATTCAGCGACAAGTCCAAGATCTTTTGGACCGCGGGTACATTCGTGAAAGTCTTATCCCTTGTTCCGTTCCTGTTCTTTTGGTTCCTATGAAAGATGGTAGTTGGCGCATGTGTGTTGATTGTCGAGTGATTAATAACATCACCATTCGATATTGTTATCCTATTCCTCGATTAGATGACATGCTTGATGAATTGAGTGGTGCTATCATCTTCACAAAAATTGACTTGCGTAGTGGTTACCACCAAATTAGAATGGCACTAGGAGATGAATGGAAAACTGCATTTAAAACCAAGTTTGGACTTTATGAGTGGTTAGTCATGCCTTTTGGTTTAACTATTGCACCCAGCACCTTTATGCGATTAATGAACGAGGTTTTATGTGCTTTCATTGGACAATTTGTGGTGGTTTACTTTGATGATATCCTCATTTACAGCAAGTCATTTGATGAACATATTGATTATTTACGTGCTGTTTTTACTGTTTTGAGAGATGCACGTTTGTTTGGTAACCTCGAAAAGTGCATCTTTTGCACCAATCGAGTCTTGTTTCTTGGCTATGTCGTTTCCTCGCAGGGAATTGAGATGGATGAGGCAAAAATTGAAGCAATCACCAGCTGGCCAGCCACAACAACCATCACATAGGTTCGTAGTTTTCTTGGTCTTGCAGGTTTTTATCGGCGCTTTGTGCGGGACTTCAGCACCATTGCAGCACCTCTACATGAGCTAACGAAGAAGGGAGTTCCATTTCAATGGGGCGAACAGCAGCAACAAGCTTTTGATGCTCTCAAATCAAAGCTTACACAAGCACCATTACTACAACTTCCTGATTTTGACAAGACCTTTGAGCTAGAATGCGATGCAAGCGGCATTGGTATTGGAGGCGTTCTCATACAAGGAGGTAAACCCGTTGCTTTCTTTAGTGAAAAACTTCATGGTCCTTCTCTGAATTATTCTACTTATGATAAGGAATTGTATGCCTTAGTGCGTGTATTACAAACTTGGCAACATTATCTTTGGTCTAAGGAGTTTGTCATACATTCCGATCATGAATCATTGAAGTATCTTAAGTGTCAAACCAATCTGAATAAACGACATGCTAAATAGATTGAGTTCATAGAGTCGTTTCCATACATCATTAAGCATAATAAAGGGAAGGAAAATATCATTGCCGATGCATTATCTAGGCGTTATACCATGCTGTCCCAACTTGATCATAAAATCTTTGGTTTGGAAACAATTAAAGCATTATATCATACTGATTTGGACTTCAAAGATGCTTTTGAAAATTGTAGATAAGGAAGAACTTTGAATAAATATGTATTGCGAGAGGGTCTCCTCTATCATGCTAACAAGCTATGCGTTCCAGCTAGCTCCGTTCGTCTATTACTTTTGCAGGAAGCACATGGAGGAGGTTTGATGGGACATTTTGGAGTGAAGAAAACTGAAAACGTGCTGTCCACACACTTCTTTTGGCCAAAGATGAGGCGTGATGTCGAGCGCTACGTGTCATGATACACTACTTGCAATAAAGCTAAGTCTCGCGTTAACCCACATGGTCTTTATATGCCTCTTCTTGTTCCTAGTGTACCTTGGGAGGATATTTCTATGGACTTTGTTTTGGGATTGTCTAAGACTAAGAGGGGGAGGGATAGTATTTTTGTAGTTGTTGATCGTTTTTCTAAAATGGCACACTTTATACCTTGTCATAAGAATGGTAATGCCCCACACATTGCTGATTTATTTATGACGGAAATTGTTCGTTTACATGGTGTGCCAAATACCATTGTTTCTGATCGTGATGCAAAATTTTTAAGTCATTTTTGGAGAACTTTGTGGTATAAATTGGGAACCAAGTTGCTGTTTTCAACTACATGTCACCCACAAACGGATGGACATACCGAGGTAGTTAATCGTACTTTATCCACTATGTTGTGGGCTGTCTTGAAAACAAATTTGAAGTTGTGGTAGGAGTGTTTACCACATATAGAATTTGCTTACAACAGATCCGTTCACTCCACGACAAAGGTAAGTCCATTCCAGGTAGTGTATGGTTTCAATCCCCGTGCTCCTATTGATTTACTACCTTTGCCTCCTTTTGAAACTATAAATTTGGATGCTACACAATGATCTGAATTCATTCTTAAGATGCATGAAACTACAAAGAAAAATATTGAAATGATGAATGAGAAGTATAGGATTGCAGGTAGTAAAGGTAGAAAAGAAGTAAAACTTGAACCGGGTGATTTGGTGTGGTTACATTTGAGAAAAGAGCGATTTCCTGACTCGAGGAAATCTAAACTTATGCCACGAGCTGCTGGTCCTTTTAAGATCATTGAAAAGATTAATGATAATGCATATAAGCTTGAATTGCCTCCCGATTTAGGGGTTAGTCCTACATTTAACATTTCAGATTTGCGACCGTACTTGGGAGAAGAAGATGAACATGAGTCGAGGACGACTCCAATTCAAGAGGGGGAGAATGATGAGGACATCACAACAGCGAAGACACACATTGAACTGCAAGGACCAATCACAAGAGCACGAGCACGGTTATTAAATCAGCAGGTGAATTCGTTCCTAACTTCTTTTGCATGTGAGTTTGAGAATAGATTGCTATGTGATGATTTAATTGTTATTAGGAATAATGGAGAAGATCAACAAGTGAAGGAAGGAGGTCTTGGGAGCGTGGAGAACCAGCTGGGACGTCCGCAAGTTGATGGAAACAGTTTACAACTCGGACTCGAGTTCAACTTGGAGTCCAGGAGCAGTCCACCTTAAAACGGACGCCCAGGAGGCATACAGACTCCGTTTTCGACGTTCTACATATGCACGTAAAGAGGAGAAGATAATATTTCCAATGGTTCTGGTCCCACCTCAAAATTCCTCCGGAGTCATTGGGAATCGTCGAAACAAGTCGAGTCCATATTTCAGTCCGGTGCTGCGCCACCAAATTGGGCCTTTGGGCCTTGTATCCCGTAAGAGTCCATTAGGGACGCGTCTAATCGTGTTTTGGTCGAACCCTAACCTATAAATACTGCAGCCGCCGGTCATATTCAGTGGGTTTTGCTTAGATCATTAATATCGCCGTTCTACGGTTTGTGAGACCCCAACTTCACGATTTTCTGATCGTGTCTTCGACGTTCTTGCTCGTGTTCTCGGTTGCACTTGCAGGAATTAGCCTTCTTGGCGACGTCAAGCGTGTGAAGCACGGTTGATAACCAATGGAGCCATGGTGTAGTGATTGCAGGGGTACTCGAACCGCTTGAGTGTCGCAGATCATCAACGTCGAGTTCTCCACCCCAATCGACATACCTTTTGGAAGATCGGGCCTAAACCTACTCATCAAGGGAGGTCCGATTGAAGCTGCAACGTCCACCCCAGAGGAGTCTATGTCGGAGCCGGAGCACCCACAAGAGTCGACTGCAAATCCTCCACCCCCAGAGCCGATGATTGAAGATCCAGCGGGGGGGGGGGGGGGGGGGGGCTTCTTCATCAGCTGGATCGAAGCCAATTCCTTTGGCAATGTCTATTGACAACACCTGCTCCAGTCTGCGCCAAGTTTAGCTGGCCTTCGACTATGAAAGCAAGACTCTCAAAGAAGAGTGCAACACCTTGAGGCGTTGGTTCAATAGGCTTCACTTCGAGATAAAGCTAATGCAGTCAAGGCTTGCCGACCAGCGAGAATGGGTGGCCAAGGAGAAGGCCTGGCTAGCGCTGATGGATCACTTGCTGAACGAGCGGGAAGCTGCCATTAAGGCTCTCGATGATAAGGCTCCAGAGATTTTACAACATGCAAGGGAGACTAATGAGGCTGCTAATAATCGTCAGGACAACCTCAATGAATTAAATGAAAAGCTCCTCAAGCATCGGGCGGACCTCGACAAGAGGGAAGAAAAGCTCCTGGAGAAGCAAAAGGATATTTTGAAAAGAGAGGAGGAGCTCGCCCAGATGCTATCTCTGGGGGAGGAAAGCTTGGCCGACATCACTAAAAAGTTTGAGAAGCTTTGCAAACAGGAGGAGGAGAAGCACTGGAAGATGGGGCAGGAGCTCTCCAAAAGAGAAGCTGATGTTGCCAGTAGTGATGAGAAGGTGAGAGGCAGGGAGAAGGACCTGGCGAACCGCCAGAACCGCATCCACCTTCGGGAGTCAGAGCTCGCTGGCCGTGAAAAGCAGGTGGTTGAGAGTATTCAACAACGTGCCAAAGAGGTCAAGTGCATCGCCCGAGAAGGTTAAGAGCTTGCGGCCGCCAGAAGGTCACTAGAGGCACTCAAAAATTCGAGGGCAATGGAGTCCCAACAAGTCTGGGACTTCTGGGGCATGCTAACAAGGCTTTGGTGCCGCTTGGCTTTAGCTCGGTACGTCCGGATGACCCGAAGCTGGAGCTGGACAAGGCGCTGGTGGCGCCGAGCTCTACCAGCAAAAAACTGGACGCGAAGGGTAGCATCATCATCGACCAACTGGAGACACAGAGGAAGTCTCTGGCCAAGAACGTCGCCGAATATGTGCTGACGTGTTTCAAAAGCTGAGACCCCCAACTTTCTCTAGATCCAGTGGTTGAAGGGCCCATTGCTGAAGAGGAAGATGCCGCTAGGGCCAGCGTTCAAGAAGCTGCCAAGAAAGTTGCCTCATATTTCCATAGAAATTAGGACCTCGAGTAGCCAAGACCTTTTTCTTTTGCCTTTCCCTTATAATCCTCATTTGTACTCCAATCCTTCAGATGAATGAAATCCAATCTTCTCGAATGAATGAATTCCATTTTGTATTTGTCTTCAATACATTGTCCTTTATCTTCTTGGCCCCCTGGTAGATGTACACAATTTGATTGCGAACATGTACCAAAAGTATCTGATCATGTATTGATGACTTGAACGCTTCGAACTTGTAGCTAGAACGCTTAGCTTTTAGGTCCGAAGTTTACTTCTGACATCTCTAGGGACCCTTTGTGACATCGATGGCGAGCCCCCTGGGAGATGTTAGAACTTGGTAGATCCGACGACGCCCACTTCCAACACATAGAGCGTCGACGGCGGGCCCCCTGGGAGGTGTCGGAGTTTGGTAGGTCCGACGGCGCGCGCCACCAATGCTTAGAGGGTCGACGATGGGCCCCCTGGGAGGTGTCAGAGCTTGGTAAGTCCGACGGCACCCACCACCAACGCTTAGAAACGTCGACAGCGGGCCCCTTGGGAGGTGTCAGAGCCTGGCAAATCCGACGGTGCCCACCACCAATGCTTAGAAACGTCGATAGCAGGCCCCCTGGGATCGTCGGAGCTTCCTGTCTTTGACGGTGTCCACTTTTCAATGTATAATACGTCGATGGCGGACCTCCACTGGGTGATTTCTCCAAAATCTTCGTTTAGATCGCCGTTAATTATTCACATCGATGGTTGGCCTCCACGGGAGTTGTCGGAGCTTCTTAGCTCCGAGGACGCCCACTTTCAAGTATAAAACATCGATGGCGGGCCCCCTGGGGTTGTCGGAGCTTAGTAGCTCCACCATAGTAAGTTGTTTGCAGCTTACTGTTCTTATTTGAAATTTAGGTCTGACAGAATTCAACATGATAACAAGGAAATTGGTGTAATCTTTTCAGATCCGAATGCCTTCCGGACCAACCCTACTTAGGCCTGCCGGAATATAGGTAGAGTGGCGTACTTAGGGTGCTGGACTAGTCTAAGCCAATAGCGCACTTCGAACCTGTCATTGGCTTTGGCGTTCAGGCGAGTAGACCATCTAGCAATGCTAAGATCAAAAAAAGATCAACAATATAACTCATCATATGAATAACTTGGACTAAATCTCAAAAAGAATTGCACAACTTTGTTATAGATAAGAAGGAAAAGATAATAAAAGGAGTTTGTACGAAATTAATGCACATAGAGTCTGCTTTCACACAACAATGTCTTTCATTATAGGTTTGAATTACAGGGGACACAAGGACACACTTAGGGTACGAAACCAGACCAAGTGTGTTATTCATCTTGTTCTAACCCAGGGTAGGTAAGCCACAGTTTGGTACAGGGACCAAGTTAGGTAGGCTTAAACTGCTCGGACCCTCCGGAGGGGTCCGGATGTTCTCCTTTAGGACCTACCCGTCTCTGTGTATAGACTCTATAACTTACATTGCATGTAATTACAGACTCACCTCCGTGAAACTAAGCATAAAACTTATGGAGGTGCTCGATGTTCTAAGAATTGGGAAGTGGAGTCCCATCCTCTGTTGCCAAGCGAACGCATTCGGGATGAGATACTTTGATCACTCAGAAGGGACCTTCCCAGCTGGGGGATAATTTTTTCATCCCTTCACGAGTTAGTATTCTCCACAGCACCAGATCGCCTTCTTCAAGTTGTCGGTTGTGCACATGCCTTTGGTGATAGTGCCGGAGCGCCTAGCGATATCGTGCGTTCCGAACAGCTGCTTGGCACCTTCCCTTGTCGACGAGGTCAAAGTCTTCACGCAGGAGCTTGTCCTGTGTGCCTTCGTCGAAGTTTCGGACTCGGAGTGGCCCCATGATGATCTCCAGAGGAAGGACCGCTTCAACTCCATACACCAGGAAATTTGTCTCTCCACTTGACCGGCTAGATGTTGTTTTGCTCACCAACAGTGCGGATGGAAGCTCCTCTATCCAGTTGGCAACATGTTCCTTCAGGTGCTTGTAAGTGCGCATCTTGAGTCTTTTCAATATTTCCGCATTTGCTCTCTCGACTTGGCCATTACTTGCCAGGTGAGCTATAGCTGACTTGTATATCGAGGTCTTTGCAATATTCTTGGAATGCTGCACTTGTGAATTGGGTCCTGTTGTCAGTGATGACTCTGTTTGGGACTCCAAATCTGCAGACTATGGATGTCCAGAACTTGATAACTGATTGCTTGTTGGTTGTCACAATTGGAGTAGCTTCTGGCCACTTGGTGAACTTATCGATGGCGACATACAGGAACCTATAACCTCCGACGGCTTTGGGAAAGGTCCCAAAATGTCCATCCCCCACACAGTGAATGGCCATGTAGGAGGTATCATTTGCAGCGATTGAGCCGGTGTGTGAATTTGTTTCACGTGGAACTGGCACACTTCACACTTTTATCAGCTCAACTGCATCCTGGAGAGTTGTAGGCCAGTAAAAGTCATGTTGGAAGGCTTTACCAACCAACGTGCGAGAAGATGTGTGGTTCCCACACTAGCCTCCATGGATTTTCGCGAGGATCTTGCGACCTTATTCCCGGGCAATGCACCGCATTAGGACGCCGTTGGCACCGCACCGATAGAGATCCCATTCTACCAACATGTATCTTTTAGCCAACCTGACGATCTGATCAGCGGATGCACCATCTTCAGGAAGGATGTTGTCTTTCAAGTAGCTCCGGATCTCCGAGATCCATGCATCGGAGCTAACTTGAGCTTCTAGATCTTGCGTGTTGGGTTGCTCGGAGCTTCCTGCATCGCCTACGACCCTTCGTGAACGCCATGGTAATAGGGCCACCGGGACTGCCAACTTCAAGGTATTGGTCTCACCCCCTTCGCCCTGTACTGGTCCTACATCGCCTATGAGCTGTGAATCCCCTTCACAAGCATCTGCTTGACACCATATGATAGCACCACCTTGAGTCCATAGATGAGAGCTTCATACTCTGCCATATTGTTGGTTGTCTTCAAATCAAGGTGTACCATGTACTTGACCTTTTCCCCAGTCGGAGCGAGGAGAAGGATTCCAGCTCCAGCCCCCTGCTTTTGCACGGAGCCGTCAAAGTAGAGAGTCCAGTGAGGCTAGGTGAAGACCGGGACCTTGGGTTCCGGCTTTTTCTCACTGTAGCCCCCTGGATTTGATGAAGAAGGGGTCCACTCCACAACGAAGTCAGCCAATGCCTAACTCTTGATAGCGTGTCTAGGCAGGAATGGGAGATCGAACTCTGCCACCTCCACTGCTCACTTTGCAATGTTCCTAGTAGAATTGGGGTTATGCAGTATAGCACACAATGGATAGGATGTTACCACTGATATATTGTGTGCTTGGAAGTAGTGACGTAGCTTCTTTGAGGCAATAAGAACTGCATAGAGCAGCTTATGGACCTCAATATATCGAATCTTGACGTTGTGGAGTACTTCACTGATGAAGTACATTGGGCGTTGGATGGTCCAGACATTCCCAAAAAAGCCCAAAGCTTCTTCTTCATCAATTCGGACCCTCTCAGAGGTGTTCGAACCTTATTCTTGAGCTTCCTGAACCCTCCCGGAGGGGTCCGAAACTTGTTCTTCAGCTGTGTGAACTCCCTCAGATGAGAGAGGTTGATCCTCGGGAAGCTTGCCTTGAAGATCCGTGCCTGGGGACTGGGACCCAGACTCACCTTCAGGTAGCTCCGGACCCCCTGAAGGGGTCTGGACTCCTGAACTGTAGGTGGTTCCATTCTTTCCGTGACCAGGACCATGCTGAAAACCTCTGTAGTTGCCGTAATGTAAAGCAAAAGAGGCTCCCTAGGGTTTGGAGCTACCAAGATAGGGATCTCAGGCATTTGTGACAGTTGCCATGCAAACACGTCAACATTCACCCGGAGGAAAGTGATGAGCACGAGTTCCTATGTGTTGTCTAGACCTCCTGATATACGGGTGGTCTGGGCAGGATCGGAACCAATTTGGACGATTTTGATGGGAATGTCAGTGTCTTGCTTGGCTGCACGCATGGTGCAGAGGTTGAGCCTTGGTGACGAGTGCTCAGAGGTTGAGCAGCTAGCTCCTTGTCGGATGCTTCCTCCTGCGCTATTGTAAGCGCGTGGAGTTCTTCCAGCACAGTGACTCCTGCAGTACGGTCCCCGCGGATCTGGGGAACGCCTGAAGGTGTCGACATCTTCAACACCAAGTAGCCATAATGGGTTGAGGCCACGAACCTAAACAGGAAAGGCCTGCCTAGGATGGCGTTGAAGGGTAAGATGATGTGAGCCACGTCGAAGACCAGCTTCTCAGTTCTATAGTTCTCCCAAGTCCCTAAGGTCACCGGGAGAATAATCGAGCTGAGAGGACTGATGGCCCTCGGACCTACCCCAAAGAAAGGACGCGAGGGGCGAAGGTCCGAGATTTTCAGCTCAATCTTGACAAATGCTTCATAGCTAAGGAGGTTGAGCGCCGAACCTCCATCCACCAAGACATGGTAGATTTGGACATTGTTGATAGTAGGAGACACCATCAATGATAGATGACCAGCTCTGATCATGTTTCTTGGGCAGTCTGTAGCAACGAAAGTGATGGGAGTGTCAATCCACTTCCGATGGGGTTTTGCCTTGGCGGTAGGAGTTGTGGCAGCCATTTCCCAACTCATGGTCTTGAGGACACGACAAGAGGTGATATCCCAGGACCCTCCATATATGGTATTGATGGTCTTTCGACGTTCGTTGTCGGAGATGTCAGAGTCATCGTCGACGGTGTTGTACACGACCTTCAAGACCTTTTTGGGTCCTAGAAGCCTAGCTCCGGATCAGCCGGAGCTTCGTCGACTTTCTGTTTTCCTTCCAGCTGGCAGAAAGGAGCTTCTTCTCAACGCTTGTTGAAGCACTCGACAAGGTTTTGGACCTCCCGACAATCTTCAAGATTGTGGGTGTCTGTTTTGTGGATCGGACACCACATCTTTGGACCGCCGCCGTATTTAGATGAAAGTCGAGGTCGCTTTTCGGGGCGTGGCCCCTGGCCACCCAGAGCTGCAGTAGGCATGCCGGTCAACGACTTCTTCTTTCCATTGAAATTTTTCATCTTTTCTCCACTACCGGAGGTGGTGGCTTCAGCCTTGGAGGACTTTCTGCTAGCCTCTGGAGCTGGCTTGGAGTGCATTTTACGCCCCTCCGCAGCCCTAGCGCATTTGTCAGCCAAACTAAAGAGTTCTTTGACGTTGGTGACTTCTTTTGTTGCCAGCTTCTCCAACATCTTCTTGTCTCAGACGCCCTGTCAAAATGCTACAACAACAGACGCGTTGGAGATAGAAGGAATGGTGTTCCGTACCTGGGAGAAACGCTGTATGAATGATCGCAGCGACTCCCCCAATTTTTTTGTACGACAAACAGATTCAGTTCTGTGCCAGGTTGGGTGTGGGAACTCCTGAAGTTGGCAGTGAACTGGTGGCATAACTCTGCCCAACTATTGATGGAGTCAGGCGGAAGACTCATGAACCAGGACCTGGCTATCCCAGTTAGAGCCACAGGAAAGTAATTAGCCATCACAGCCTCATTGCCACCCATCACGAGGATGGCGGTGGAGTAGATTTGGAGGAATTCGACGGGGTTGACTGTCCTGTCGTATTTCTCTGGCAGAAGAGGCCAGACATTCTGCGGCCTTCAGACCATGTGAAGGTGCATGGCAAGGGCCGAATAGTTGCCCCTACTCCCAAAGGAGAAGGGTTTTATAGAGTCTCTCGCCTCTCGCGAGCATGCTCGATGTGGACGTGGCCGTCCTACTGCGTGTATCTTCGGTCAAGCTCCGATCGGATATCATGCGTCGAGAGTCTCGATGTAGTGTGCGTAGAACGTGCCCCGCAGGGCAGCGGTGTTACTTGTAGGGACACAACACGTCTCCTGTGCTGTGAAATTTGAGGACCAAGTCTACCAAACAAGGTCCTCCGCTGAGAGGTTGCCTGCCTAGGAGGTGGCGGGCCTTGGTTACTGATGGCATCAGCTGCAGCTGCAATCAGATGTTAGACATCAATACGCCATTGTTCCATGGCTGCCAGAGGAACTCCATCTGTTGGAGGACATTGGAGCAGAGTACATGCAACAACTAGCGCATTCTCTGAGTTGTTTGTCGATACAGTCACTGACACAAGGACTCCATCTTGTTGTTCGTCATTGGCAGCCAGAGCAGGTGGTGGTGGTGGTGCAGCAACACCCACTGGGACAACAACGCCAGCTGGCTGTTGAGCATTGGAGGGATTTCCTCTGTCAGGTTGTCCGCCGTTACCGTTGGATGATGCAGCCGCAGAACTCACCATCTCAAAATCTCAAGGCGCTACCCCCTACCTGCTGCGCCAAATGTCAAAATGTGTGATCGACACTTCCTCTAGTACTGCTTAGATCGTAACCCGCGGAGGTTCGTGATTGGTTGGGGCACGCGTGAGATTATGAACAAGATAGTGACACGAGGATTTTTTACGTGGTTCAGGCTGCTTGAGCGTAACACCCTACTCCACGATATGTACGTTGATGTATGAGTATGCAGTTGCTTGTGTGCGTTTGAGCTTAGTTGTCCTTGTACCGTGCGGCACAACCCTTTTATAGTCCAAGGGCTAGACGTTACATTGGCTGTCTGGCTTGACATGTTGCCCCGACGTTGTTTAATTACCTAATACACGATCTGTATGTATTAAGTACATTTAACATTGATAACGTGCCTTAATGGCAGCATTACCATTACTAAAGGCCATATGATCGTGTGTCATTAATATGGCATTAATGACACATAATTAGATCTTGTAACGGTATTTTTAACTGTCCCTTGTATATACGCACCATTGGAGAACCGTCTATCTTCCCGTTGTGGGTTTAGGTTTTGGAGGCTCGACATGTGACAGCTTCGGAGCTTCCCACTGTGGGGAGGCAGGTCTGGAGCCGCTTGTACACGTGGCAGCACCGGAGCTTCCCTCTACTGGGAGTTAGGTCCGGGGCACTCGGCACGTGGCACGACTGGAGCTTTCCTATACAAGAAGTTAAGTCCGGCCTTGCCTCACACGCGGCAGCGCCGGAGCTACCCTAATTAGGGAGGCAGGTCCAGTGCTGCGGGACATGTGGAGCCTTCGGAGGTCTTCAAATCTGACAGGTGGAACTCTTTGTATTTTCTTGTGGTGTCGTGGGGTACCCGGTACGTAGGGTACCGACAGTGGCCCCCGGTCCCACTTCTGGGAGAAATCCTATGGGTTAAGTTATTCTACCAGAGGTGGGGCCATCTTCAATTCCTGCACTGTAGCTTCAAAGGTCTTTTCATGGGCTGTTGGGGCGATGGTCCGTAGTTAAACCATCGCTGCATGGCTCTTCTTGATGTGGCAGGTGAGATCCTGGCATGCAGATCTCACACAATTGAAGGTCGCCGGTTCCCCATACAAAAACTGTATCAGTTCCAAGCGCCCTGTTAGGCCGCCACCCTCGTGCTTCCAACTTCCCATCCTGACAACGGTTCGCCTGGGGTATTAACTTTGACTTTTCCGCCAAAGTGGACCCAGGCCCATTTGTCATTGACAGGGTAGGTTTTTGAAGTGTGATCTTGATCCCGCTGCAGTTTCCATCCAAGCATTGCAGAGACTTACATAAGAAGGAAAGCCCGCGCCATGCAAACACGTCAACATTCACCCAGAGGAAAGTGATGAGCACGAGTTCCTATGTGTTGTCTAGACCTCCCGATATACGGGTGGTCTGGGCAGGATCGGAACCAATTTGGACGATTTTGATGGGAATGTCGGTGTCCTGCTTGGCTGCACGCATGGTGCAGAGGTTGAGCCTTGGTGACGAGTACTCAGAGGTTGAGCAGCTAGCTCCTTGTCGGATGCTTCCTCTTGCGCTATTGTAAGCGCGTGGAGTTCTTCCAGCACAGTGACTCCTGCAGTACGGTCCCCGCGGATCTGGGGAATGCCTGAAGGTGTCGACATCTTCAACACCAAGTAGCCATAGTGGGTTGAGGCCATGAACCTATACAGGAAAGGCCTGCCTAGGATGGCATTGAAGGGTAAGATGATGTGAGCAACGTCGAAGACCAGCTTCTCAGTTCTATAGTTCTACCCAGTCCCTAAGGTCACCGGGAGAATAATCGAGCTCAGAGGACTGATGGCCCTCGGACCTACCCAAAAGAAAGGACGCGAGGGGCGAAGGTCCGAGATTTTCAGCTGAATCTTGACAAATTCTTCATAGCTAAGGAGGTTGAGCGCCGAACCTCCATCCACCAAGACATGGTAGAGTTGGACATTGTTGATAGTAGGAGACACCATCAATGATAGTTGACCAGCTCTGATCATGTTTCTTGGGTAGTCTGTAGCATCAAAAGTGATGGGAGTGTCCATCCACTTCCAATGGGGTTTTGCCTTGGCGGTAGGAGTTGTGGCAGCCATTTCCCAACACATGGTCTTGAGGACGCGACAAGTGGTGATATCCCAGGACCCTCCATATATTGTATTGATGGTCTTCCGACGTTCGTTGTCGGAGATGTTAGAGTCATCGTCGACGGTGTTGTACACAACCTTCAAGACCTTTTTGGGTCCTGAAAGCCTAGCTCCGGATCAGCCAGAGCTTCGTCGACTTTCTGTTTTCCTTCCAGCTGGCAGAAGGGAGCTTCTTCTCAACGCTTGTTGAAGCGCTCGACAAGGTTTTGGACCTCCCGACAATCTTCAAGATTAGGAGTGTCTGTTTTGTGGATCGGACACCACATCTTTGGACCGCTGCCATCTTTAGATGAAGGTCGAGGTAGCTTTTCGGGGCATGGCCCTCGGCCACCCAGAGCTACAGTAGGCATGCCGGTCAACGACTTCTTCTTGCCGTTGGACTTTTTCATCTTTTCTCCACTACCGAAGGTGGTGGCTTCAGCCTTGGAGGACTTTCTGCTAGCCTCTGGAGCTGGCTTGGAGTGCATTTTACAGCCCTCCGCAGCCCTAGCGCATTTGTCAGCCAGACTAAAGAGTTCTTTGACGCTGGTGACTTCTTTTGTCGCCAGCTTCTCCAACATCTTCTTGTCTCAGACGCCCTGTCAAAATGCTACAACAACAGACGCGTTGGAGATAGAAGGAATGGTGTTCCATACCTAGGAGAAATGTTGTATGAATGATCGCAGCGACTCCCCCGATTTTTTTTGTACGGCGAACAGATCCAGTTCTGTGCCAGGTCGGGTGTATGAACTCCTGAAGTTGGCAGTGAACTGGTGGCATAGCTCCGCCCAACTATTGATGGAGTCAGGCAGAAGACTCATGAACCAGGACCTGGCTATCCCAGTCAGAGCCACATGAATGTAATTAGCCATCACAGCCTCATTGCCACCCGTCACGAGGATGGTAGTGGAGTAGATTTGGAGGAATTCTCGGGGTTGACTGTCCTGTCGTATTTCTCTGGCAGAAGAGGCCATAACTTCTGCGGCCTTCAGACCATGTGAAGGTGCATGGCAAGGGCCGAATAGTTGCCCCCTACTCCCAAAGGAGAAGGGTTTTACAGAGCCTCTCGCCTCTCGCGAGCATGCTCGATGTGGACGTGGTTGTCCTACTGCGTGTATCTTCGGTCAAGCTCCGATCGGATATCATGCGTCGAGAGTCTCGATGCAGTGTGCATACAACGTGCCCCACGGGGCATCGATGTTACTTGTTGGGACACAACACGTCTCCTGTGCTGTGAAATTTGAGGACCAAGTCTACCAAACAAGATCCTCCGCTGAGAGGTTGCCTGCCCAGCAGGGGGCGGGCCTTGGTTACTGATGGCATCGGTTGCGGCTGCAATCAGATGTTAGACATCAATATGCCATTGTTCCATGGCTGCCAGAGGAATTCCATCTGTTGGAGGACCCTGGAGCAGAGTACATGCAACAATTAGCGCATTCTCCGAGTTGTTTGTCGATGCAGTCACCGACACAAGGACTCCATCTTGTTGTTCATCATTGGCAGCCAGAGCAGGTGGTGGTGGTGCAGCAACACCCACCGGAACAACAACGCCAGCAGGCTATTGAGCATTGGAGGGATTTCCTCTGTCAGGATGTCCGGCGTTGCCGTTGGACGATGCAGCCGCAGAACTCACCATCTCAAAATCTCAAGGCACTACCCCCTACCTGCCACGCCAAATGTCGAAATGTGTGATCGACACTTCCTCTAGTACTGCTTAGATCATAACCCGCAGAGGTTCGTGATTGGTTGGGGCACGCGTGAGATTATGAACAAGACAGTGACACGAGGATTTTTTACGTGGTTCGGGCTGCTTGAGCGTCACACCCTACTCCACGAGATGTACGTTGATGTATGAGTATGCGGTTGTTTGTGTGCGTTTGAGCTTAGTTGTCCTTGTACCATGCGGCACAACCCTTTTATAGTCCAAGGGCTGGCCGTTACATTGGCTGTCTACCTTGACATGTGGCCCCGATGATGTTTAATTACCTAATACACGATCTGTATGTATTAAGTACATTTAACATTGATAACGCGCCTTAATGGCAGCATTACCGTTACTAAAGGCCATCTGATCGTGTGTCATTAATATGGCATTAATGACATGTAATTAGATCTTGTAACGGTATTTTTAACTGTCCCTTGAATATACGCACCATTGGAGAACCGTCTATCTTAATGTTGCGTGTTTAGGTTCGGAGGCTCGACATGTGACAGCTTTAGAGCTTCCCACTGTGGGGAGGCAGGTCTGGAGCCGCTTGTACACGTGGCAGCACCGAAGCTTCCCTCTACTGGGAGTTAGGTCCGGGGCACTCGGCACGTGGCACGACCGGAGCTTTCCTATACAAGGAGTTAAGTCCGACCTTGCCTCACACGCGGCAGCGCCGGAGCTACCCTAATTAGGGAGGCAGGTCCAGTGCTGCGGGACACGTGGAGCCTTCGGAGGTCTTCAAATCTGACAGGTGGAACTCTTTGAATTTTCTTGCGGTGTCCTGGGGTACCCGGTACGTAGGGTACAGACAGTGGCCCCCAGGCTCACCTCTGGGAGAAATCCTATGGGTTAAGTTATTCTACCAGAGGTGGGGCCATCTTCGATTCCTGCGCTGTAGCTTCAAAGGTCTTTTCATGGGCCGTTGGGGCGATGGTCTGTAGTTAAACCACCGCTGCATGGCTCTTCTTGATGTGGCAGGTGAGATCCTGGCATGCAGATCTCACACAATTGAAGGTCGCCGGTTCCCCATACGAAAACTGTATCGGTTCCAAGCGCCCTGTCAGGCCGCCGCCCTCGGGCTTCCAACTTCCTATCATGACAACGGTTCGCCTGGGGTATTAACTTTGACTTTTCCGCCAAAGTGGACCCATGCCCATTTGTCATTGACGGGGTAGGTTTTTGAAGTGTGATCTTGATCCCGCTGAGGTTTCCATCCAAGCATTGCGGAGACTTACATAATAAGGAAAGCCCGCATGGTTTGAGGACTCTTTACACTTTCATTCGAACTTGCACTCAGAGCCTCCCAACCTTTGCATAGCCCTTCCAACTTTCGCTCCCCTTTACCGCAATGGAGTTGGGTCTTCCCTGCAGCAAGGTCACTAGTGATGAAGATCCGAAGAGGGTCCGGACCTACATGGGGTGGTCCAGCGACTCCTTCAAGAACGACATACGGTTCGGCAAGCTTCCCTTCAAGAAGAAGCGCACCGGCGAGATCGTCTTCTTCTCGACGTACGCCATGGTGGGTTTGATCCCGGCAACCCTAATGAGGGAGGCGGGTCCAGTGCTGCGGGGCACGTGGAGCATTTGGAGGTCTTCAACTCTAACAGGTGGAACTCCGTGGCTTTTCTTGCGGTGTCGTGGGGTACCCGGTACGCAGGGTGCCGACAAAAAACTTTTGTTGGTGATGATTTTAATATTCTAAGATGACTAGAGAAAAAAACAAAGGACTATACAATAACAAGTGACCTTTTCTTTTCAATGCAGTTATTGACGACTTAAATATAAGAGAGCTTGAATTTACTTGGAGAAAATACATGGGAAAATGCATTACCAAATCTAACTTATGAGATACTTGATAGAATTTTGATGTCTATCAAATGGGAGCAAAAGTATCCATTGTCATTGGTAGTAGCATTAATGGGGAATTGTCAGACCATACATCTTTGCTACGAAGTTCTGGTAATACACCTCAAAGCAATTTTTCTCATATGTTCAAGTTTGAATTAAGATGACTGCCAAGAGATGGATTTGCGGACTTGCACTACAGGAAAACGACTAATTTTCGTGGGCTACTAATATTTTCGTCAGCCCACACGAAAATACAATTATTTTCGTCAGCATGGAAGGGCCCACGATAATAACAGTGTACTTTTGTGGGTTTTCCAACTAACCCACGATAATAACTTCGTCGGCCTTCAACAAAACTCAAGAACTTAACGAAGTATTTTTGTCGGTTTGTTTTATAGTGCACGATAATAAGTAACGTACACTTTGTTGTCGTCGGCTGCATAACCAGCTAACGGAAGTAAGTATTATTTTCGTCGGTCAATGCAAAAGCTGACAAAACTAACAAATATTTTGGTTGGCTGCTAACGGGCTCACAAAATTACTCTCATTTTTGTCGGTTTCTAACGGGCTCACAAAACGAAGGCCCATAAACTACTGGCCCATCCACAGGACTCCCGACGGCCTCAAACTGTTCGTCCTCTGTCGCCAGCTCTGCACCGTCACCATGCACCTCCGCGCCGCCGCCCTGCTCAGCACCTCTGCTCAGCCATGCACCGCTGTGCCTCCCGCCCAGCCCCGCCCCGCTATGACTCCAACTGAACCCGCGCCGCCGCTAATAGCCCTGCACCTCCATGCCGCCGCCCTGCCCTCCACCGCTGCTCATCCCCACTGCTGCGCCTCCCCCAGCCCCGCACCACCGCGCTGCCGCCCTGCCCTGCACTGCCGCCCATCCCCACCGCCGCGCTGCCGCCCAGACCCGCCCCGCCGCGACTCCACCTCTCCCCGACGGCCTGTGCACCACATCTACTGAATAAATGTACCTAGTACATTCTCATACTATGCAATGTAGTTTAGACACAAATATTAGTTGATTTTCCATCTAGGATGAGGTTGTGCAATGCTTGTCAGTAATATCTCTTAATCTGTAATGGTGCATTAGATCAACACAGATGTGGTTCTCTCGCAGTCACGATCAACAGAGAGTGGAGAGAGCTCTTCTCGACGTACGCACACAAGAGATGACTCAAGGTTGTAAGAAATGGAGGACTGCTTGAGACAAGAAAGACAATAAATGGAGGAACACATGAGACAAGAAAGGCAAGAAAGGCAGTCCATGAATGACTACTTAGTCTCATATATCTCAACATGGTAACAACAGATGCAGGTACATCAATAAGAGTTCAAGTATTTATAAGCAGAGAAGAATTATGCTAAACAATTTAGAAATAATTTAGAGATACTTTTCTCAGCTTGGATTGCCGCCTCCACCGGTACAATTACCTCCACCACTACAAATGCCTCCACTACCTCGGCCCATGGGAACACATGCATAAATATATATTGTTTCATTTTTTTAAACCGTTAGTATACTCACCACACTTGTGAATATGTATCAATATAACATGTATTGTTATTGATCGCTAGGGATCAACATCAAAACAACAACACGTGCAAAGTCCTGGTACAAATTTGCACACTCCATCTTCCAGAGGACAGGATGGTGGTAGTAACTAGTACAATGTAAGTATCTCACTGTTTCTTTCCTATGTGTGTTTCACAGATGTGTCCTGCAAATTGCACATTTTAGTCCTGCAAATTGCACTTTTTTGTTCTTCATGTGTCCTGCAAATTTTCACACATGTTTCACACGTGGGTTATGACAAATGAGTATTGTCGCTATTTTCATCATGTCTAACTGTAATATGAAATTGGAGTGTTCACTCCATTTGCACATTATAACAGAGTTTTGTGTATCACATGATTTTTTTGCGAACATATCCAGTAATAACATTGTATCACTGGGATAGTGGGATTTTAGTACTTTGCCTAAGAGATGGTCCTCTGTATCACTTGGATTTTAGTCCTTTGCCTAAGAGATGGTCCTCTTAGCCAGAAGATACTCTGCACAGACAGGATTCTTTTTTAATTCAGAAATGAAAATAACCATGATATGGCCCACCAAGCTGGTATTGGACAAAATACCAAAGATACCAAAGATTATATTACAACTGATTGTGTACTACTCTAGGTTTTTTTGTTCATCTTAATGTGATTAAGAAAGGGCTGGATCAATATAGGCAGTCTTTATGGTTGTCACAGATAACCTGTACAAGCCGACTAGTGTATTGTTTTACATCGTTTTGTTTAAAGTACCATCAAAACAAGCATCTAGGTCTACTTATTAAGGAACACAGAAGCTATGAAAAAAGATACGACAAAGCAAATCTTGAGAGGCAATAACAAAACTTTAACTTACAGTGTTCCTGCAACTCTTGTGCTAATATGTGTCTCGTCTGCAGCTGGTATTGGACAAGGTTTTGCATGGGATTTCCAACGATTTTTAACTCCATAGCGTAATTCAAACATACAGACGGTACCCGTTAGAAATATGATCCATAAAAATAATAATGGATGCAGTTTTGTGTGTGCCTACAGAACTGATGTTACCTTGTAAGTCGACAACTACTCTCAGTGTTTATGTTTTTTGTAACTGCAGAGTTTATGTCCTCTTTTAGGTAGTCATCAGATGACAACAGTGATCAAGTGTTACATCAACTATCCAGTATTTCAACTATCTAATACTTTAAATCTGGTAAAGAGTGACAAATCTAATTTCTTTTTGGCTGCACCCTTTAGCATGTATTTGAAATCTGCTGCACCCTTTAGCATGCATTTGAAATCCGCTGCACTGTCTTTTTTTGTTCCAGTGTTGCAGCAATAAAAAGAGATCTTATTGTGTGATTTATTTTTGTTTGTAGACTATTCAGAGGCTAAGGTTGAAGCATCGGGCATGTCGATTCATGGAACAGGGGCTTGGCAAACTGTATGGTGTTTTAGTTCTCTTGTATGGTGTCTATGTTGATGAACTCTTGGTGCTGTTAAGCAGTTATCAGTTGTGTTAGTTTTGTGGAACCATATATGAACTATGTAATGGATTTGATCATTTTAATGTGGACGCGAACATTCTTGTTAATTGTAATGTGTTTATGTTTTCGCAAGATTGGAAATACGACGTGTATGTGCTGGAAATGAAGATAATATATTTTCTGTTTCTGAATGTGCTAGAACGAAATAATATGCAGATTTTTAAACTGCAAATATCATGTATTTTTGTGGGCCTGTCAGCTACCAACGGAAACAATGCCACAATATTTTCGTCAGCCTGTAAGCAACCTACGAAAATAATGCCACAATATTTTCGTCAGCCTGGCAGATACTCATGAAAATAATGCCAGTATATTTTCGTCAGCCTGTCATGTTAGCTATCCAAGAAAATAATGCCACAATATTTTCATCAGCCTCTCAGCCACCCACAAAACTATTGCCACAATATTTTCTTCAGCTTGTCTGGTGGCCGACGAACATTTGTTATTTCCGTCGGTGACCATAGCCGATGAAACTAACCGTATTTTCGTCGACTCCCCACGAAAATAGGATTAATTCCCGCGTCTGCTGGAAACCAACGAAAAACATTATTTTCGTGGGTTTATGACATATTTTCGTGGGTTTTCGGCTGACAAAAATATTTTGAATTCCTGTACACTACGTAAGAAATGCAAATAGGAGACAAAGATCAGAGACGAGCGCAAAGGCAATCATCAATTATATGGGTAAGCGAGACGAGCCCGTCTCAGCGAGGATGCTGGTTGAAAAAAAGGTGCGGCTAAGCGTAAAAAGAGACAAGGTACTATAAGGCACATCTCATTTAATAAAATATCCGAGACGAGCCCAATCCTATGACAAACAGGAGAGGCGTGACTAACAGAGCACATCTCTTATTTGCGAAAGAAATGAGATGAACTTTATAGAAAGCACGTCTCCTTTGACTTAGGTTACAAACAGACATGAGCACATCGCTGAACGAATCTAGAGCACATTCACTTGATAACTAAATAACCATTCCAATATAGAGTACCTTCACTGTACTATTTTAAATCCAAAAAATAATCAAATCCTTCTTTCTAAATTGTCATTCCTGAGGAACACGATGAACACACCATTCATTCATTCACTAATATTCATTCAGCCAGATGGACACATATAACACATTCACTCAATATATTACAAAATACAAGAAAAAGTACAATACACAAGAAAAGAAAAACAACGTCAACTAAGAAAACAAATAAAAACATAAATCCTACTCCTCCTCCTCCTGCGGCGACTCCGGCACCGGTGCAACAGGAGTCCTGGACAGCTGCTACAAGTATTCTGGTTTATTGCAACAAAAAAACTCATCGCAATAGGTCATTTTTCGTTGTAATAGGTCACTGGTGCAACAAAAAAATGTGGCGATAGTTTTTACGAATCGTTGGCATAAGTCCCATGGCAATAGGTTATTGCGACGACTTGACATCCATAGCAAATTGTATGATATTGCAACGATTTCACATCGGTGACAAATAGTATATTATTACAACGATTTCACGTATTATGACAATTTAACGTATTGCAACAATTTCACATTCATGGCAAATAGTACGGTATTGCAACAATTTCCCATCGATGGAAATAGTATGGTATTGCAACGATTTAATGTATCGCAACAAATAGCATGCTATTGCAAGGATTCCACATTCGTGGCAATAGTATGTTATTGCAACGATTTTCACATTCGTGGAAAATAGTATGGTATTGCAACAATTTAACGTATTGCGACGATTTAACGTATTGCAACGAATAGCAAGGTATTGCAATGATTTCGCATTCATGACAAATAGTATGGTATTGCAACCATTTAATGTATTTTGACGATTTAACGTATTGCAACGAATAGCAGGGTATTACAACGATTTCACATTCTGGCAATATTATGTTATTGCAATGATTTCACGGCTGTGGCAAATAGTATGTGTCGAAGTGTTTTTGCGATACTTCCCCCGGACGTGCTAAGGAGAAGCCCGCGGAGGTACGTATTTAGGTAGGGTGAATTCTCTGGATCTACGAGCTTGATGATCAAGGATGATTTATGTGATTCGAGCTGCCGAGAGACATAATACCCTACATCCACAGGGGTTTGTGTTTTGTATTAGATGTCAGTGAGCCTAAGTCAGTGAGCGATCATATGTCTAATCCTCTGAGGCCTTCTGTCATGGCTGCTTGGTCCTTTTGTAGGTGAAGGGTCGACATCTTACATTATGACCGGGGCTCGACAGGTGGCCTCAGGTTAATTATCTATGAAAGCACATTAACATGCCTTAATGACCCATTAATGGATTTTGATGGTGCCCTAACATGTCCTGATGACATGTTAATGGGTCTTGATGGGTCTTCATGGTGCACTAAGGTGTCTTGATGACACATTAATGGTGTCTTTAAGCCGCGTTCTTGATGAAGTACTAATGCTGTCTTGAGTGAACACGTCGTCTTCATGATTCGCGGGACGCATGGCAGCACTGGACCTCTCCACAGTGGGGAGGCTGGCTTCGGAGCAGCGAGATGTGTGGCAGCACCGGACCTCTCCTCAGCGGGGAGGTTAGGTCCGAAGCTGTGGATCGCATAGCAACACCGAAGGTCCAGAGCTGCAGAGCACGTGGCAGCACCAGAGCCACCCTTGGCAGGGAGGTAGGTCCAGAGCTACAGGACACGTGGTAGCACCAGAGCCATCTTTAGTAGGGAGGCAAGTCCGGGGCTCCGGGACACGTGGTAGCTTCTGGGTACTTCATGTCTTGGGAGGTGGAACCCAACGTCTTGTCTTCCTTGTATGTGGGGGTACCCGGTTTGCAGGATATCAACAGTTTGGTATTGCAACGATTTAACATATTGCGACAATTTAACGTATTGCAACAAATATCACGATATTGCAACAATTTCACATTCGTGGCAATAGTATGGTATTGCAACGATTTCACAACCGTGACAAATAGTATGATATTGCAACGATTACACATCCGTGGCAAATAGTATGGTATTGCGATGATTTAACGTTCGTGGCAAATAGTATGTTATTGCAATGATTTCACAAGCGTGGCGAATAGTACTGTATTGCAACGATTTCATATCCATGGGAAATAGTATGGTACTGCAACGATGTCACATTCATGGCGAATAGTATGGTATTGCAACGATTTCTTATTTGTAGCAATAGGTTCGTAATGCAATGTTTCCTGATCTGTGGTAATAGGTTTGTAATGCAACGTTTCCTGGTCTGTGGCAACAGGTTCGTAATATAGCGTTTTCTGATCTATGGCAATACGGTTCTAATGCAACGTTTAATGATTTGTGGCGATAGAGGTGTAATACAATATTTTCTCATCTGTAGCAATAGTGTTGTAATGCAATGTTTTCTGAGTGGTGGCAATGGCAGTTTAGTGCAACCTTTTTTTGATTCGTGGCCAAATGTTTATACTGCAATATTTTGTAATTCGTGGCAATAGCTTCCTATTGTAATAATTTATCATTCATGACAAGAAATTCGCAATGCCACATTTTATAATTAGTGGTAGTAGAATCCTAATGCAACATGTTTGAAAATTAGTGGCAACAGAATCAATTTGTTCGCACACGATACATATGTCAATTTTAACAGTAAACATCCATCAATTGATGCAACACACATAACAACACTCAAGGATTAATGCGATGTTGATGCATGTTTACAATTTTCCTAAGAAGATCAAGACTAATTGGAACAGAGCCCTTTTGTGTCTTTTGTTGGCCCTTTTGTGGAGTAGTTACTAGTTGTTATGTACCTGTTCGTGGAATTTCCACCATTTTGCGCATTTCAACCATCATTGAGAGGCGCATGTCCTACATTCCCTGAGCTCTCCATTCACGATCAGCTACTATCTGACCTTATAAGTTCTGGACTTGAAGGTTTAACTCTTCATTCTTCTGGCATATGCAGTCCATTTGGGTGGTTAAGCTATCATTTCTTCCTTCCAATTCCTGCACTTGGTGATTGAGGCCTGCATTTCTATCTTCTAAGTTTCAAACTTGGTAGTTAAGGTGTTCAACCATCTGGATACACATTAGGATTAGCCATATAACCACACCCCCAAACCTGTCATCCTGCACAACCGATTGAGGATCTATAATAACGCTAGAAGATGTGGTTTCTCTCCTCATTTGGGATTGTGCCTCTCTACTTAGCTTCCTTGTCGTTCACTTGGGCACGTGACTGACTCTATATACGAAAAGAAAATTTACAAGTACATTGCAAATATTTATTTAAATGGGGATTGTTTAAAGTGTTACTCACATGTACAACTTCCGTCTGCTCGTTTTCCCATTCACCATCCTTCAAATGGCTTGCCTCCCACAGTTGTATGTCATCGGGTTCTTCTTCGATCTCTGGGTCTTGCTACACAAAATACAAGTAAAATTCAACATGTAGGTATACATATTGATTGCAGTGCAAAGTAAAAGCATGATTTATTTTTCATACCTTCTCGTAACTAAGTTGGGCATAGGATTTGGAGCCAAGCAAGTGTTTCGTCTTTTGTCTTCTTTGATTTTGAGAATTGATCCTACTTAATGACTGCAATTTTAAGAATTAACTCTAGGAATGAATGTAAATCAAATAGTTTTTGTATGATATGAAACTATTAAAAAGTTAGCTGATCTTGAATCGCTCAGACCCAAAATATTCTATTAGATGCAACCACTTGGGCGCTGGTACATCATCTGGCTTGTTTCGTATACGTTCTTCATCGGTCGAATAACTCTTATAGGTGGTATGCAAAGTCGAGTGCCACCCCTTGTAGTGCTCAGCGGCAATTTTCAAAATTTTTCTTGCGCTCTGCTCTATGTCCTCCAAGTCCCAAAAATTCTTCACATTGTATAACACGTTGGTGTAAACATACAAGATGGAGATTGCAAGAAAAAAATACTTGTGTGGAGTGTGACGACACTAACCATAATGTATCATACTATTTCTCTCTTGTTAGTATTGCCAACTTCTGCCCACTTCCTTGCACCGCTGCGGGGTGCATGTTTTTTGTAAACACAACCACATCATTGACAAAGTGCCGCTGATTAATACCAACCGCAACATCCAACCTAGTGGAGAACTGATTTGGTAGCTTCACATTCTCTGTTCTACTAACTCGGGCTGCATAGCGTATGCTGGCAACCTTAAGTCCTTTAGCCACACTTCTTCCAAACTTCCTTCCTTCTGTTATATTGATTCAAATGGTAAATGATTAAAGCAAATTACCGCCTGACCAAGTTTAGTATCATGTACACATAGTGTGAAAAGAAGAATAATATGATGTTCCTACCATGTTCAGTACGAGTGCGGCAAATGCGAGCGTGGGATGACCGCGTCCTAGCAGCATTTTGTTCTGTATTACTCCCTCCTAGTGTATATTAATTGTCATACATATCAACAAAAGAGTTAAAAATGAACTAGTTAGGACGGTCTGAACGACAATTATTTTGATCGGGAGGGAGTACATTGTTGACTTCTTTGTTGCTGTTCATACCCTAAAATGAGCCATCAGGCACACATGTCAGTGGCGCTACTACACCTGTAGTACTGCAGAGGATTTTCAGTCCAGCAGCGAAGCAGGCAAGACTGAGGGGGCGGGCATGCAGCTGACCATACTAGACTAGACAAAGATAGGATTTGCGAATTCAGTCTGACTGACATCAACCGAAGCGCGGCTCGAGGAGAATTGGTTGCAGTGCGAGTAATGAACGCCAGCGGTAACAGGTGGCGAATGCAATACATATGAGGCGGACAGCTTGCGGCATTGAAATCCTCTGCAGTACTGAACTTGTAGAAGTTGCCACTTACATGTGGGACCATGAGACATCGGGTCCACTTGTTAGTGCAGCTACTGTAGGTGGTGCAGTACTGCAGAGTTCCCGCTTGCGACACTTAACAAAGCGAGGGTTCGGTCTGGCCAAGATCACCCGGAGCAACTCTCGAGGAGGATTGGTGGCAGAGCGAGTAATGGCCAAGGATATGCGGGCAGCAGGGTCATCATGGCACGCGAAGGATGGGACGTGACAATGGGCGAGGGAGACGCATCTGGGAAGAAATTGAAGTGACCAACAACAGGGCGTGGGTGCTGGTGCCGGTCAAAGTGGCCGGCGGCGAGAGAGCACAACATGAAGGCATAAAAAATCACTCCATCACACAGGCTAGGAAAGTAGAATCGCAAGGCATGCTAAAATAATTAGTATATCCTAGTACGTATTTATGGTTTGTACCAGGGAATGATGAATCTTGGGGTTTTTGGACATCATGTGCTGCAATATTCTCTGCATACCATGAAAAGGAATTAATGTTCTCTAAATTTTTTAATTTTGATAGTAAACACATTTATAGTTATATCAGATGCTTGTTGGCCACCGCGAACACTTGTAGACAACATGACGATTTGATATATTGTTCCTAAAGTAAAGAGCATATATTGTAAGCAGTCATTCCAAATAACATTGAAAACGTCAGATTACATGACTGACGTGGATTTTGGATCAGACAATGTGGTTTCTATAAACTGACAATGTTTGTTTGGAACGGAAGAATTAGACATGAAGGAATAGGAAAAAATGTATGATCCGAGAAAGCCATGAGAAAGAAAAAAGTGTAAAAACCGTGGGAACTGAAAATGGAATGAGAGTAAAACATTTAGAGTGGTTGATTAGATAACCCTTGCGTCATTTACTTCTAAATCCAGCAATTACATACTACCTTCGGTTTTTAATATTTGTTGTTCCTGGAAAAGAATAGAACTAGAAGTACACTACCGTAAGGCTATCCACACCAGTGTACTCTAAAGCATACTCTATACACTATTCTTCTTCTACTTTTACAGTACATACTCTCAACTTATACTGCGGTATAGTGTATACAGTATGCTTTATAGCGTGCCAATGCGGACGGTCTAAGCTGTCAAAGCGACATTTATTTCCGGACAGATGTAGTATACACACACACAGACACACACAGATATATACATATATATATATATATATATATATATATATATATATATAACTAAATTCGTGAAACATAAGAGCACATTTCTTCTTTGTTAATTTATTTAATCTTCGTATATCAGCATGGATCATGTAGAACTTAACTAGCCCAAAACTGCATGGATCGTGTAGAACTTACCTAAGCAAATATAACTCTATAAAAAGATGACATGGATCGTGTAGAACTTACCTAGCACAAAACTGGAGTTCGGAATGTCGCAGGGAGGTGTCGGCGATGTAGAGGTTCGGTAGAGCGCGTCAAACTTGGTCACCCAACATTGTACCCACGAGTCACCACCACCAAGAGCTTCGATGCGTCACTGCGAGATCCATGGGGAAAAAATTGTAAAAACTGTGGGAACTGAAAACAGGGAAATTTCTTAGAAATACAAATTTGGAACACAGGACAGAGAGTACAACACATTTGAAGTACTGCAAGACCACTGGAAGGGCGGGGCAGCGGTGTGTCAGGAACGGAGGTCAGGGTACTGCGGGATTAGATGCCAATGTTTCCATTTATACTCATTGTGGCTGAAATAGGGTTACAATAGGTGGGATTGAAATTGGAGGCGCAGGGAGTGAAATTTGAATTGTAAAAATCTCAATTGTGGCGCGCCAAGAAGAACAAAAAAAATTTCGCGAGCGTGGAGAATTTGGTGCTAGCCGTTCCCTTGTGTACGCATGCAATCATGATTAAATTCATGTCATATCGCGTCGATTCCTGCACATGGTGTGTGTAGCTAGAGGGGTAAACTTCTTCAGACAACTTGCTCGCTTCTTAATCACAGTATGGCTTAGCTGCTTGCTCGCTGTGCAACCGCTAGCCCTCCTTCATCTTTGTTGCCATGCATGGAGATCAAAATCTAAAAGCAGTCATGTGCTAGCTAGTGGGACATTCCAAAAAATACAAACAAAAATATGAATCACCAAATGTATGTTTGCTAATGCAAACGACATGCAAATACAGAACACCCAAGTCCACAAAAGGACGATGACAAATCTATGGTATAGTAAAAGGTAAACAATCAGCATTCTGTAATATTGATCGATAACATATATACACTACTAGTAAAAAAACATTTTCACATGCATCACAATTTATTTATACAGGAGGACCAATCGTAAAAATTTCCGCTGTGATGTCTAATCTTCAGGTCGTCAATCCAAAGCCACCTGTGATAGGAAAGTAACACAGCTAGATACGATACATCAACAATGTCATCGGTTATTAGTTACAACGGATAAACAACTTTTCAAACACCTGATGCATCTTGCGCTAGACTAATTAGCAATTAAGATGATGTAAGTTCCTAATCATGTTAATTATGCATCATGTTAGTTGTTAATTATATTAATTGTAAATATTATGTTAGTTGCAAATTAATAAATCATATTTTGTCAACGTATGAGCTATAGAAAAAAATAATATCGTCAATTATGAAATTTTACTGGATTAGTGTTACCTAAGGTTGCCTGAATTTTTACCGGATTTCAGTCTTTTAGACACATGCAATATAAACGGTCCCAAGTTACAAACAAACAGGAGATATTTTTCGATAAAAGGAGATATTTTTCGATACTGCATAGGACACATTGTTCATGAACATAAAATACATTTTTATTAACATAAAAACAACAACATATACGTTACAAACAAGAAATACAAAAACACATAGTAAACAAGAAAAACAAAAACTACTCCTAATCCTACTCTACTCGAAGGAGGTCTCCTCAACCTCCGCCGCCGCCGCCGTTGCCTCTTCCCGCCGCCACTGCCGCCGCCTCTTCCTCCTCCTCTGGCACATGAGCCCGAAGCTTCTGAGCGACGGTGTGCAGAAGGTGCCAGTGGCCCTCCACCCAGCCACCTCCATGATCGTCTTGTTGAGGACGTCGGGACGAGTGGCCACAAAGCTTAACCCGAAGCAGTAGTGGCCGACGCTGTGGAGTCTATGCTTGTGTGGACGGGAAGGATCCCAAGAACCAGATGTCGACACGAGCAACAACAGCTTGAAATCGTGTCCTTGAAGAGATCATCGAAATCCTTAGAATTCGATGCATGACAGGGATGTCACACTTTGTGGCTTCACGCGTGAGAGGCAATAGCTAAAATTTTGTTGTAGACATGCACCTGAAACTTAAGTGGCCACCCATCCTTAATGTTGATCCAAAGTAAGCCCGGACCGGATAAACAAATTCAATATGCTTCATTCAATGATCTCAGCAGAACTTAACACGGGTCATATGTTTTAAAAAAACTAAGCAGACTAGGTTAACTACATATATTCCTAATAATACGAACTAATTGGTATATTGCAAGAACATCAAAGTATCATCCACATCCCAATTAAACACGTCGACCAAATCACCCAAAAAAACAAAAGGCAAAAGGAAACAAACTGGCTCAACGCACGTACCGTGGGCAAAGTCTGGAAAGCCGCGAGCGCAGGAGCTGCCTGCACCTATAGATCCCTAAATGGGCTGGGCCAATTGGGCGGCCTGAAGCCCAGCACGAAAAAACATGGCCCGAGCACGGGCCCGGCCCGAGGAGAATAGTGTCGGGCCGGCCCGAGCATGATAGTCGGGCTGTGCTTGGGCCGGCCTCCCAGCACGTTGGGCCAGCCCGGACCCGGCACGATTTTTAGATTGGCCCGTAGTGGCCCGACATTCCCACAAATCTGCCAGTTCATTTCTAACCGTTGGATCTAATGTTAGATGGACATATAAATACAATACCTCATTCTCTCAAACCCTAACCGCCCTGCTTTCTCGCCGCCCGCCCCTGACTCCCACACCGCACCCTGCAGCCCCCCGCTGACCGACGGTCGACCGCCGACCGCCGAGCGCGCCGCCTGCCGACCCCCTGCGTGCCGACCGCCGAGTCTGCCCACCTCGCGCCCACTGCTGACCAACGGCCGAGCCGCCGCCCACCGAGGCGCCGCCGTGCACCCCCACCGACCGCACCCCCACCGCGTCCGCCGACCTCCGAGTTGCCGCCCGCCGACCGCCTCCGAGCTTCCACTCGCCGGCTGCCCCGACCGCTCGGGCCGCCGTGCTGTGAGAGCCCGCCGTGCCCACTGTGCTTCCGTGCCAGCCCGGCACGAAAAAGTAGAGGCCGTGCCGTGCCTGGGCCGATTGTCCAGCACGGCGGAACGGCACGGCACGGCACGGAAGCGGCACCGGGCCAGTTAGTGCCGGGCCAGTTCGTGCCGAGCCTTACCTGGCTTGGGCCGGGCTCGTGCCGGGCGGCCCATTTGGGGATCTATACCTGCACCGTCTAGACGTCCATCTGCATCACCGCCACAGCCTTGTCTCCTGCAGAACGGAAGCCAAATCAACAAACACATCAACCGAATCAGGCAGAAAGAAAGTAGGAACTAGCCGATCGTATGCTGCAGCACTTCGAACTTGTTCGAGACCATGAGAAAATCCGCAAAACCTAAGCACATTTAATGCAGGATCTCGAGTGCGAAATTTAAATGCAGTAAGCAGTGGCACCTCATGCAAATACCATTTCCGATCAACTTGGAACTAGAAAACTTTGAAAAAATACTGTCCAAAAGGCGGCTAAAATCACCGAATGGAGAAACCGTGATCGAACCATCCACCGTCGCAAGGGGGAAGAAAAAGAGAACGCCTCGTCTCGTCACGCGCGCAGCAGCGCATGTGATACTGGCTTGGCAGCACGAACCTGCCGCCGCTGCCGCTGCATCGAGACGGATGGAAAAGCAAACGCGGCCTAGCTCGAAAAGCAAGCGACACGGCAGAGATCCGAAACGAAAATACTCGCCGTTTTTTGCGATCAAACAAACGGCCAAGCTTTTATCCCTTGCACGGAATTGCGCAGCGCGGTCCGACCTGACCCCGCCTGCGCGTCTTCCTCCTCCTACAGGCCAGCACCATCTCGCAAGAGACGATCAAGTAGCAGTAAAACCGGCAAAAGGAATCTCGATACCTTTCCAATCAAAGAGTACAACCACCTCGAACCCCAAGAGATCGAAACGAACCAGCAGATGAAAAGCAAAGCCCAGACCGAGAGGAGCGGGCTGTGTGGTGGGGGCGCCAGGATTTGTGTGGAACGAAACTGACCGGAAGGGGAGGGGAGGAGGAGGCGATTGATTTGCCGATCGGATCCGTGCGCGCCCCCGCACCGTGCGTTAGCGCGTGCGAACTTGGACCGCTGGTTTCACTCTTTCTGACTTCTTTCCCCGGTGCGGCCTGCTGCTGCTGCTCGGTCCGACTGCGCCTCGCTTCCATGACGTACGTCGCCCGTAGCATACCGCCCGCCCGCCCCGAGGGCGCCGTGACGTGATGCGAAGGGACCGAGAGCCAGAGGCGGTCACGTCCCCACAGACGTGTGAGGAAGGAAGCAAGGGACCAGCGGCGAGTGAAACCGAGGCAGACCGCGAACCACGAACGCCTCCAGAATCACGAACGCCCGTGTACCTCCCCCTAACCGATGGCGGATCTCCCTATCCTCCTTCATCCCTTCACAGCTGAAAGCATCTAGGCCCCATGAGGTACGGTTTCGGTGATTAATGACAACCATTCGATATTACTAATGAATTTGTGAATGCAAGGTCCCAATAACACTCAATCAAATGAAATCAATATTACATTGGAGACCCATATAAAATCAACCAATGAGATCAAATCGAATCATACGAAGACAAGAAGTGAAAGCTCTAACTTGATACTTGAAGACTATCAAAACAACACTTCAATCAAGTGTCAAAGAGGTCACAAGTTCAATTTCCAAAAGAACAACTCAAAACAACTCGAAGTCAACAGATTGAACACACCGGATCATCCGATGTTTGTTGAGTTGACCGCATCGGTCGAGTTGTGTCAACAGAAGAAGAAGACCTCAGACAAATGCACTCACCGGATCATCCGATGTGAGTGGCTCAGTGACATCGGTCCATCATCACAGTTTGCAATACCATTGGACCAAGTGAAGCACCGGATCATCCGATGTGCAGAATTACATACATCGGTCGATCACTCCAGTAAGCTTCAAGATCAAGCAAAATTCTGGAGAAAGAGCCACCGGATCATCCGACGAGAAGACAGGTCAACATCAGTCTAACAACGGTCATATCTGACACAGTGACATCAGCTAATTTGGCTTTGACCGATGTTAACTGAAGGGGATACATCGGATCATCCAGTGTTCGCAGAGAAGTGATGTCAGCCTACTTTTCCAACAGCTATTTCGTGGAGGCTGGCTATTTATACCCCTTCAACCTGTCAAATCGACAAGACTTGAAGCCCAGACATACTCTACACATTCTAGAGCATTCAAGACATAGAGCTACCACTTTCACATCATTGTTCATCATTTGTACACCAAGAGATAGGCTAGAACTACCTAGAGATAGTGCTTGTGTGCCTCCATTCTAGGTGATTGGAGTCTCTAGTGTAGTGAGAGCCATAAGGGAGTGTCCCTTGGTGTGTGTGACTTACGGAGCTTGCCAAGAGGATTGTGAAAGCCCGGAGGATTCAAAGTGTACAAGGCTTGAGCTCCACCTTGCCAAGGTTGGCGAACGGAGAAGAATAGTGAAGACCCCCTTGTCTCGGTGACTTGGGAGTGGCAAAACCCTTCGGTGGGTGCCACAACGTGGATGTAGGAAGATCCTTGTGATCTTGCCGAACCACGGGATAAACTCCGTGTCCCTTGAGCGTTTGCATCCCCCTCCCTTTTACATTTATGCAATCTTCATTCCGCAACTTTAATTTACAATGATTGCATAGATTAATCGCATAGGGAATTGGGCTTTAAGTTGTTAGCTTTTAATTACCTTAAAATTTGAAAGAAAGCCCAATTCACCCCCCCCCCCCCCTGTTGGGCGTTTCGATCCTTACAATTGGTATCAGAGCCTTGTTGCTCTTTGGATCATTCTAGCCTCACCGCTAGAGAGCTAAAATGGCCAAGAATGGGGGTTCGGTTCCTACCTTCGAGGGCAAGAACTTTGCCTATTGGAAAGCACACATGCGTGCCTACCTAGAGGCTATTGCTCCCGAAGTTTGGGAAGCGATCCATGCGGGGTTTGGAGATCTTAATTATGTTGGTGACCAACTAAAATGGGATGCTAAAGCTAGAAATGCTATCTATGAATGCATAAGTCAAGACGTATTTGCTAGAATTGCTAGTAAAGAGAAAGCTTGTGAAATTTTGGCATGTTTAATTGAAATACATGAGGGCTCATCTCGTGTTAAAGAACTCAAATATCACTTGCTTAAATCCAAGTATGATGAATTCAAAATGCTTCCTCATGAGAATGTTAACCAAATGTTTTCTCGTTTAAATGTGCTCATTGAGGAGATTAACGCACTTGACATTGCTTCTCTTGGTAAGGGACTTATCAACCGCAAGATCCTCATGCTTATACCCAAGCCCAAGTACAACATTATCAATTCAATGCTCCAAAAAGAATCACTTGACAACATTGAAGTTTCGGAGCTCATTGGAGAAATTCATGCTCATGAGATGAGCGTACTTGGAATGATGGAGGAGTCATCGTCAAAGACCATTGCTCTCAAGGCTTCAACCAAGAAGACAACTCCCAAGAAGAAGAGAGTGGTTGAGCCTAGCTCAAGTGAAGAAGAGCAAGCAACAAGCGAAGAGGACGATGACGAGCTTGCGTTGATGATGAGGAAATTTTCACGTTTAAACTCCAAGATCGCAAAGAAGGGATACTCTTTTGATCCCAAGAAGAAAGCCTTCCTCCCAAGAAAAGATGAAAACAAGACATGCTATAACTGTGGTGATCAAGGCCACATATCATATGATTGTCCAAGACCGGACAAGAGGAAGGACAACCACAAGGGAAAGCATCGAAAGCTAGAAGAAAGTGATGAAGATGAAGAAGAGGTCAAGCCCAAGAGCTCCTTTGGAAAGAAGAAATTTGACAAAGGCAAGAAGACCAAGCTATTTCCAAAGAAGAGAAGAGGGCCTCAAAAGTCTTCATGTGCGAGGCAAATGAGTGGATCACGGATGAAGAATCAAGCGACGAAGAGAGTGAAGATGAAGAAAACTTGGCGGGCCTTGCCATCATCGACAAGGACAACTCACCTCTTCGTCCACCTCCTATGTGCCTCATGGCAAAAGGTAACACTAAGGTACGTGACGACTCTAGCGATGATGATGATGAGCTCTCCCCTGATGAATTAGCATCTATGATTAATGAATACCATGTCATCATAAAAAGGGAAAAGAACAAGGTTAAGTCACTTGAACAAGCTTGTGCTAAGCTTGAGAGTGCAAAGCTCGATTTGCATGACAAGTATGTAACCATACTTAAAGAGCATGACACGCTCAAAACACATGTCAAGCAAATCGAGGAGGAAAATGCTCAAATCAAGCTTGATCATCATGAGCTTGACTTAGCAAACCAAGCACTCTTGGGAAAGCACAATGACTTGGTTCAAGAACATGAAGTGCTTAACCGTGCTTATGAAGCAATTGAACTAAAAATGAAAAACATGAAAAAGGAAACCCTTGATGGCAAAGTATCAACTACTTCACATGCCACTAATATTTTGGATAAGTCTTTGCCTTTGAAAGCAAGCCTTAGGGAGAAGGAGTTGATGGACGAGATTGAAAGTCTCCGCACTAGTGTGGCAAGACTTTCTAAGGGGGAGGACAAGCACAAGGAAATCCTCTACCAACAAGCTAAAGGCTTCAACAAGAGAGGAATTGGATCCTTCCCGGTGCTCAACAAAGGGAAGGTGCCCTCACCGGAGCTTAGGACGAGCTTCATCAAAGAAGTTGGTTCCTATTGCCAACATTGTGAGGTCACCGGACATCACACGAGGGAGTGTCCTCTTCCCAACCGTCCTTCTCCCAAATTGCCTCCTAACTACAAATCTACTTTCAATGATTACCACTATCTTTTGAGCAAAGTAGGTGGCAAGGTGAAGGCAAGGTTCATCGGCAAAGACATTAAGGGCATGAAGGGGAAGCTCCGCAAGCAACTTTGGGTCCCAAAATCACTTGTATCACACATACAAGGACCTAAGTTGGCTTGGGTGCCTAAACTCAAAAACTAACTTCATGTGTGTAGGTGAACTACAAAGCCGGAGGAAAGCATTGGGTACTCGATAGCGGGTGCACTCAACATATGACCGGCAATGATGGTATGTTCACCTCCATAGAGAACCCCGACAATCATGAACAAGTCACCTTTGGTGACAACTCAAAGGGCAAGGTAATTGGTTTAGGTAAAATTGCTATTTCGCATGATTTGTCCATTTCTAATGTGCTATATGTTAAGTCTCTTAGTTTCAATTTGCTTTCCATTGCACAACTATGTGATCTTGGACTAACGTGCACCTTTGACAAGAATGTAGTTGTAGTGACTAGTGAATCAAGCAAAGAACTAATTTTCAAAGGTTTTCGGCATGGACATCTTTACTTGGTGGACTTCTCCAACAAGGATGCTAGCTTGACCACTTGTCTTTTCACCAAGACGAGTTTGGGATGACTATGGCATCGACGCATTGCTCACATTGGGATGAGCAAGTTCAAGAAGTCGTTCAAGCTTGGGATGGTGACCGACGTGAAGGATGTCACATTTGAGAAGAACAAGCTTTGTAGCGCTTGTCAAGCCGGGAAGCAAGTTGCTTCACACCACCCAATGAAGACAATGTTGTCAACCTCCAAGCTGCTTGAACTACTCCACATGGACCTCTTCGGACCGTCCACATTTCAAAGTCTTGGTGGTAACCTCTATTGTCTTGTTATTGTTGAAGACTATTCTATATATGCTTGGACTTTGTTTCTAGGGGACAAGGGTGAAACTCCAGAAGTCTTCAAGACCTTTGCTAAACGTGCTCAAAGGGAATTTCAACTTCCCATCATCAAGGTCCGGAGTGAAAACGACACCGAGTTCAAGAACTACAACATTGGGGAGTGGTGTGATCGTGAAGGCGTGAAGCATGAGTTTTCGGCCACATACACCCCTCAACAAAATGGTGTCGTTGAAAGGAAGAACAAGACTCTCATCACCCTTGCTAGAGCAATGCTTGATGACTATGGCACGTCGGAGAAGTTTTGGGCCGAAGCAATCAACACGGCGTGCCATGCCGCTAATAGGGTCTATCTTCATCGACTACTTCAAAAGACCCCATATGAGCTCCTCATTGGGAGAAAGCCCAACATCTCCTACTTCCGAGTCTTCGGGTGCAAGTGCTACATCTACCACAAGAAAAGGCTCGGTAAGTTTGAAAGAAGGTGTGATGTTGGTATCTTTCTTGGTTATGCGTCAAACTCAAAAGCATATCGAGTATTCAACCAAACCTCCGGGTTAGTTGAAGAAAGTTGTGATGTTGAGTTTGATGAGACTAATGGCTCCCAAGAGGAGAGTTTTGGTCATGATGATATAGATGATGAGCCTCTACGAGAAGCCATGAAAAACATGACCATTGGAGACATCAAGCCCGAAGTTGAGGAAAGCCATGATCAAGGGGGAGCATCAAGTTCCAACATCAACACCTCCATGGCGCCCCAAGTTGATGAAGAAGAAGAGAAAGATGATCCATTGCCAATGCAAGATTCACAAGCCACACAACACCAACAACAAGAAGAGGAAGTCCAAGATCAAGTCCAACCACAAGACGAGCAAGATGCTTCACCACCGCCAAGTGCTTCACAATCTCTAATGAGGCATGGACGCATCTCCAAGGCGCATCCGATTGATCAAATCATCGGAAGTCCATCACGGGGAGTAAGTACTCGTTCTCGCCGTGTCGCTTCATTTTGTGAGCACTACTCTTTCGTTTCGTGTGTAGAACCCACTCATATAGAGGAAGCACTCCAAGATCCAAATTGGGTGATGGCCATGCAAGAAGAACTCAACAACTTCACCCGCAATGAAGTTTGGGTATTGGAGGAGCGACCCAAGGACAAGAACGTCATCGGAATGAAGTGGGTGTACCGCAACAAGCAAGACGAGAATGGCGTTGTGGTCCGCAACAAGGCAAGACTTGTGGCCAAGGGTTTTTCAAAAGTTGAAGGACTAGACTTTGGAGAAACATTCGCTCCGGTCGCTCGGTTAGAAGCTATTTGTATACTCCTTGCTTTTGCTTCACATCACAATATAATGCTTTATCAAATGGATGTTAAAAGTGCCTTTCTTAATGGCTATATTAACGAGCTTGTTTATGTTGAGCAACCTCCCGGGTTTGAAGATCCGAGGAATCCTAACCATGTGTATAGGTTACACAAGGCACTCTACGGGCTCAAGCAAGCACCCAGGGCGTGGTATGAATGTCTAAGGGATTTCTTGGTCATGCAAGGATTCAAGATCGGGAGGGTGGACACCACACTCTTCACCAAGGACATCGACGGGGATTTATTCATTTGTCAAATTTATGTCGATGATATCATTTTTGGCTCAACTAACAAATCTCTTAGCCATGAGTTTGGCACCATGATGTCTAGGGAATTCGAGATGTCAATGATTGGAGAGCTCAACTTCTTCCTTGGATTTCAAATCAAGCAACTTCAAGAGGGGACCTTCATCTACCAAGAGAAGTACACCAAGGACCTCTTGAAGAAATTTGAGATGGGAGATTGTAGCTCAAGAAGTACTCCAATGGCGACAAATTGTCATCTCGACGCGGACTTGGACGGTAAACCTATTGATCAATCTCTCTACCGTTCCATGATTGGTTCATTGTTATATCTTACCGCATCTAGGCCCGATATCATGTTTAGTGTGTGCTTGTGTGCTCGCTTTCAAGCGGCACCTAAAGAATCGCATAAGAAGGCGGTCTTTAGGATACTTCGGTATCTCAAGCATACCCCAAGTGTAGGTTTGTGGTACCCCAAGAACGCTAGTTTCCATCTCTTGGGATACTCGGATTCGGACTTTGCCGGATGCCGTGTGGATCGCAAGAGTACCTCCGGTGGGTGCCACTTACTTGGGCGTTCCCTAGTATCTTGGTCAAGCAAAAAGCAAAATTCCGTGGCTTTGTCCACCGCGGAGGCAGAGTATATAGCGGCCGGTGCATGTTGTGCCCAAATTCTATATATGAAGCAAACCCTTTTGGACTTTGGAATTAAATTTGGTTGTGTGCCTCTCCTTTGTGACAATGAAAGTGTGGTCAAGATAGCTAGAAACCCCGTTCAACACTCCCGCACTAAGCACATTGATATTCGCCATCACTTCTTGCGGGATCATGAGGCTAAAGGAGACATCTCTTTGCAAGGTGTTAGATCCGAAGAACAATTGGCGGATATCTTCACAAAACCACTTGATGAGAAAACCTTTTCTAGACTTCGAAGTGAATTAAATGTGCTAGATGCATCTAACGTCATGTAAGTTGCCATGTTCATGTAAGGATGCATATCATATAGGTCTTGTCTAACTCCCAAAGGATAGGGGTGAGCTAGAAATAGTTTTCCCTGAGGAAGCCTTTGGAAGGTTTAAACTTGGCAAGATAGATTTATTTTATGCCTTGCATGATCTCTGCCATATATACTTGCACTCATTTAATTTCTTGCACTATAACTTGTTTGGCATTGCATACGGTAGATTGTCACAAAGGGGAACCCACCTCATGAGAAGGAGACTTGTTTAAAATACAATATCTCAACTCATAAGGTGGAAAGAACAAAATGTAAGGTACGTTAATGCCTAGAGGAACATGCTTCAAAGAGATATAAGTCTTCATACTCTACCTCACAAAGCATGGGCCTTACATTTGATTTGGACATTTTCCTCCATTTTTCTCGGTGTTCCATTTGCATTAAGGCCTAGCCAAGCTATTGGCATATTAGCTTTTTGAGGGGTAAGGAGTTGCCCAAAAAGTCCTAAGACATGTGTTTCTCTTTGATTGTTTGTTTGGTCAAAGGACATATATGGGATGTTTCTGTTCTGTTGTCATCGGATTATCCGATGCCTAAGCCAATCCCTCATCGGACCAATAAGTGTTCAATCTTCAAGGGCCAGTTCAGTCTGAAATTCCAATGATCCGACGCGTTCATTCCCAAAAACATCGGTCCATCCGATGTTCACTCTTCTGGAGCTGTGGTCAATTCAACCGATGTTTACTTCCTCCTACGTCGGACCATCCGGTGTCTACATCACTCTTTTGAACACCCTTACTGTGCTATTTGACCGATGTTCAAAACCCTAGACGTCGGTCCATCCGGTGTCAACAGCAATTATTGAATATCCTTACTGTGGCATTCAACCGATGTTCATTTCACCTAGCATCAGTCCATCCGGTGTTAAAATAACAGCTAGGGTTTGGGGTACACTATTTAATCCTGCGCGCCACCGCCTCTTTCTCTCTCCCCGACGCCTCGCTCGCCCGTGCTCTCGCCGCCGCCGATCGTGCCCAAATCGCCGCCGCCGACCACCATCCACCGCGCCGCCGCCTCTCCCCAGCGCCGCCGCCCTTCTCCCTCGCGCCGCCGCCACCACAAACTCGCGCCGCCACCTCTCCCTCGCGCCGCCGCCTCTTCCTCGCGCCTCGCCACCACAATCTCGCGCCGCCGCCGTGCTCCCGCCGGACACCGCCACACACCCGCGCCGCCTCACCTCCAAGCGCCGCGCCGCCGTCTCCACACCTCACCACCGCGCCCAAGCACCGCCGCCGCTTCTCTCCACCGCCAAAGCCTCCCCACGCAAACACCGCCCTCTCCACCTTCAACGTGTGCCATCCTCTACGGTCGCGATCCCCTCGTCGCCGTTAGGGTTTCCCGGCCGCGTCAACCTTCGTGGTGCCGTTCCGTACATCGTCGACTTCGTCCTCGCGCTTTGCTTCGTTGCGATGGCTCGCGACAGGAAGAACAAGGGCAAGGCCATCGCGGAGTCCGTCGCGAAGAAGCAGAAGCTCTCCAAGGAGGAGAAGAAGGCGTTGATGGCCGCTCGCGCCGCCGAGGAGCGTGAGCGTGGCCGAGGAGGGTCCCTGAGGATCCGCGAGGCTCGTTCCAGGCAGCCTCCCGTGATCGACGACTCCGAGGCCGAAGAGGAGCCGGTTGAGCCTCTCGTCCGCCGGTGCTCAGCCCGGACACGTGGAGGTCACACCGAAGCTGCTCCTCGTCCGAGACCGACGGCTGCCAACCGTCGTGAGGACAGGGAGGCCGAGGGCCATCTACGAGATGGACACGGCAGTCCGTGTCGGTGAGGGAGTCCGTCTTACGGACTACCGGAAGATGAAGGCCAAGCAACTCCGGAAGCTCAGATGGAGTGTGTTGCTTGAGGAGTGGTACCCGCAGCCCCGAGAAGCTATGGTGGACAGTCGGTTCTGGACGGTCACACAGGCGTCTCTCTACGAGACCTACAGACGCCGTGGCCACAAGCTGTTCCAACACAACTACATGGATTGGGTTCAGCTTGAAGTAGCCGCAGGGACAGAGATCAGGCCGTTCTTTGAGAGGTACAGGGGCCTGGTGCAGTTGCTGTCACATGAGCGGAGTGCTTACGTGGAGGATTGGGTCCGCGTGTTCTACGCCGCCCTCTATGTCTCTGAGGGTAGACAATCCATTGACTTCATGTTCATGGGTCAGCGTTACCATCTGACGAGGCAAACACTGGGACAGCTGCTTGGAGTAGACTTGCACGACATCTGCATCCATGAGAGAGTCTACAGTCAGGCAGACCCGCCGAGGAGGCCGCTCACTGGAGGAGTGGCTCCTGCTCTGGAGGAGATCAGATCTCTCTTTGGACCTACTTTCTCTCCAGACCAGCCGAGAGTCCCGGCCTTGCTGACTCCTGCAGCGCGCACGGTGCACCTTGCCCTGCGTCGCTCTCTCCTACCGAGGTCCGGCTATCTTGAGGGGTTCACTAGCCTTCAGCAGACGATCCTGTTCTACATCATGAACGGGATGGACTTTGATATAGTGGATGTCATTATCTGCGAGATGGAGGATGTCATCACAGATGGAGTGGGCATGATGAGGCAGCTAGCTTACGGGCACTGGATCAGCTACCTGCTCACTATGATGGTTCCCGAGGGGTCCGCCGCACACGACCGTCTCTCTGACGAGAGTGTGTCATGGTTCGGACACTACCGAGCTCCAGCTCCTGGTGACCGCCGCCTTGGCCGTCCAGTTGAGCGTCAGGTCAGGGCCCGACTGACTGAGGAGGACTGGTCTGACATTGAGAGAGAGGATGAGCGACTAGCTGAGGCGGAAGCTCAAGGAGGAGATCTGCAGCACGTCTGGTCCGAGAGCGACACAGACGAGAGTGTCGAGGAGTACTTCCCTCCTCCTCCTCCTTCACTGAGGCAGCACGATGCAGAGGCAGGAGGTTCAGCTGCTCCACCACCGACTCCACCTCCTGTGTCCGAGGCGCAGGTGTCACAGCCGTCAGAGCTGTCGACACTACTCCAGCAGATGATAGAGCAGCAGCGCCAGGACAGGCTCGCTGCTGAGCAGGCCAGGGCAGAGCAGGCTGCTCACTTGGCACAGCTTCAGAGGCAGCAGCAGGAGCTTCAGCTGGAGATCGCCCGACAGAGGCGAGAGGATACGGACCGGTTCACAAACCTCGTTGATCAGATGCATCGGCGTACCCTCGACCAGCAACAGCAGACCCAGCAGGCCATGATGGGGATCCTAGGGTTGATCACCAACCTTTACACTCAGACCGGGATCGCCCTTCCTCCACAGCAGCCTGGACTGGGACTAGCTCCAGGTGTTGCTCAGACGCCGGCATCCGTGGTGAGCGCTCCACTTCCTCCAGCTCCACCGGCGCCTCCAGTACCTGCTTCCTCTCCTCCAGCACCGACAGCGGACCCCCCAGCTCCCTCCGCTCCGGCAGCTCCTACGACCGGTGACTCCAGCTCCGACGACTGCGACGGTGACCAGTTCGTCATCGCGCCCAGCTCTCAGGGTCTGTAGGCTCTCTGACCCCTTTTTGGTGTCTTGATGCCAAAGGGGGAGAAGAGGTAGAAGAGTCAGGGGGAGTGGTAGTAGTAGTCTCAGGGGGAGTTTGAGTTTGCTCTTTGTATTCTCGTGTGCTTATCTTTTGTATTCGTGCTTGTGTACACTCATTGAGCACTCTTCCGCTTGTCACATTTGCTTATGTTATTAATCGATTGAGCTTTTCGCGCCATTAATTTCATTTGATTTTTACAAGCTTAATGTGTCTTATCTTGTATCCATTGCATATCTACTTGAGTATTGTACCATCAAATTCATTATTATTGCACTTTAAATTATTGTGTTGTCATCAATCACCAAAAAGGGGGAGATTGAAAGCATCTAGGCCCCATGAGGTACGGTTTCGGTGATTAATGACAACCATTCGATATTACTAATGAATTTGTGAATGCAAGGTCCCAATAACACTCAATCAAATGAAATCAATATTACATTGGAGACCCATATAAAATCAACCAATGAGATCAAATCGAATCATACGAAGACAAGAAGTGAAAGCTCTAACTTGATACTTGAAGACTATCAAAACAACACTTCAATCAAGTGTCAAAGAGGTCACAAGTTCAATTTCCAAAAGAACAACTCAAAACAACTCGAAGTCAACAGATTGAACACACCGGATCATCCGATGTTTTTTGAGTTGACCGCATCGGTCGAGTTGTGTCAACAGAAGAAGAAGACCTCAGACAAATGGACTCACCGGATCATCCGATGTGAGTGGCTCAGTGACATCGGTCCATCATCACAGTTTGCAATACCATTGGACCAAGTGAAGCACCAGATCATCCGATGTGCAGAATTACATACATCGGTCGATCACTCTAGTAAGCTTCAAGATCAAGCAAAATTCTGGAGAAAGAGCCACCGGATCATCCGACGAGAAGACAGGTCAACATCAATCTAACAACGGTCATATCTGACACAGTGACATCAGCTAATTTGGCTTTGACCGATGTTAACTGAAGGGGAGACATCGGATCATCCGGTGTTCGCAGAGAAGTGATGTCAGCCTACTTTTCCAACGGCTATTTCGTGGAGGCTGGCTATTTATACCCCTTCAACCTGTCAAATCGACAAGACTTGAAGCCCAGACATACTCTACACATTCTAGAGCATTCAAGACATAGAGCTACCACTTTCACATCATTGTTCATCATTTGTACACCAAGAGATAGGCTAGAACTACCTAGAGATAGTGCTTGTGTGCCTCCATTCTAGGTGATTGGAGTCTCTAGTGTAGTGAGAGCCATAAGGGAGTGTCCCTTGGTGTGTGTGACTTCCGGAGCTTGCCAAGAGGATTGTGAAAGCCCGGAGGATTCAAAGTGTACAAGGCTTGAGCTCCACCTTGCCAAGGTTGGCGAACGGAGAAGAATAGTGAAGACCCCCTTGTCTCGGTGACTTGGGAGTGGCAAAACCCTTCGGTGGGTGCCACAACGTGGATGTAGGAAGATCCTTTTGATCTTGCCGAACCACGGGATAAACTCCGTGTCCCTTGAGCGTTTGCATCCCTCTCCCTTTTACATTTATGCAATCTTCATTCTGCAACTTTAATTTACATTGATTGCATAGATTAATCGCATAGGGAATTGGGCTTTAAGTTGTTAGCTTTTAATTACCTTAAAATTTGAAAGAAAGCCCAATTCACCCCCCCTCTTGGGCGTTTCGATCCTTACAGCAGCTCCGCTGCTCTCTAACCGGCGGCAGATCTGGCACCTCCATCGCGAGCGGCAGATCTGGCATCTCCTCCTCTCCACTGTGCCGGAATCTAGCACCCCGCTGACGGCAGATCTAGCGCCTCCGCCTCCGGATCTCTAGCGCCGGAATCTGCCCCCCTCCGCCCGACGCGGAATGGCCGCCTATACCCCGAGGCGAGGCAGAAGGCCTGCGCCTTGAGCCCAGGCGCGCCCAGGCGAGCGCCTAATGGCGCCTTCCTGAACACTGATTATTAGATAAAAGGGAAATGCAATTACTACAAATTTTTTCTGTTTAGCACTAGAGTAACCTCTTAAAGCTGAAAATTAGGTTATTAACCATTGTGTTTTAGCGAGTGAGGGACTTGCTTCTGGATCAACCAAAAGCATCATAATATGGTGATCTAGTTGGCCCAATTATATTCAATTCTTTGAGTGTTCTAGCTATTTTTATCAAATCGCTCCTAACATAATGCATTTTCTTTACATTGCTCAGGTCCCCTCCCCATCGTGCACACTCAGATACACTTCACTACTCAGGTATGGCACCATCATTCTTCTCATATTGTATATGACAGAGTACAATGCTTTTAGCTGTATATGACGACTTGTTGCTCTTATAGTAGCAGCCCTGATATGTATAATGTTCCAACTGTTTTTTATCAAACTTTTAATGATGTAACACATTTTCTTTAGATTTACATCACCATGTTACTAGTTCAGCCTATGTCAAGTGTGTGATCTAGATGTTGCTAGATGATTATGTTTTTTTAGGTTTAGATAATTTTTTATCATGCTTTGGTAAATATGTTTATTATATAGGTTATTAGAATTAATAATTTTTTTCTCTTGTTCTTTTGATTGCGTGAGTGTTTAGAATTAATAATTTTTTTCTATTCTGTTTAGTGTATGTTTGGACTTTAGAGCATTCATATAATGTTTTTGAGTGACTACTTAATGTATATAAATAAAGGGGTTTTGGGTCGGCTCGGACCAACCCGGAAGGGCATGACACGTAATAAGTGTGATCGTGCCGTGTAACCATTGTAGTGGTACCGTATGCGTCAAGTCGACACGAGCAAACGGGTTGGTAAGGACGTCAATGACCCGCGATTGCGTGGACGGTGGAAATAGATGTGGAATTGTCATCTAAGACCAACTTTCCTCTCACTCTTTCTCTAGTTCTTTCCTCTCTCTTAAATGACCTCAAAATGAAAATGAGCAACGTAACCTATAGCAATGTATTACCCATTTTGGATCGGCACGTCTCACATGCCATTAGCATGTGACACGTACAGGTTCGGAATTGTCCCTTTTTGGACAGCCTCGGAGTGACCGAGGGGGCGTGGCTTGTGATAATACGCGGGTCCGGATTTGGACGAGATTTCGGTGGCGTAACCCGGTTGTTCTCTGCTGCACCATTTTTGGGCGTGTAGTGGAGAACAGCGGGGTTATGCTGCCGAAATTTCGTTCGAATCCGGATGAGGCGTCTCGTCATGAGCACGCTCCGCTCAGTCACTCTTGGGTGGGTTTAGGATCTATCTGCATAGGTTGTAGGGTCGTGACATAACATAACAATGAAACTAATAATATTTCTCGTTAAACTGCAGAGCCAAACATGGGTGAAGACCGCAGTTGGATGTATACTGGCTGGAAGAGCAGAACTGGTGGTCACTCGGATGAGTGTTTTATCAAGTTAGATCAATTTTTGGATCGAGCATTTTCGTTGTCAACGGAAGATATGGTGCGGTGCCCATGTACAAAATGCCGGAACACCATGTTTTTGAGAAGATTGGAGCTTGCGTTTCACTTATGTCGAAACGGTTTCACTCCACATTATGAAGTGTGGACCTTTCACGGCGAGACTAATTCTCGAGTCATAGCCGAAGTGGATGAGGATGATGATATAACAGAGGTTGATAGGATGGATGAGATGCTAGAAGCTCTAGAAGCGGAGGATCCTCTTACAAATGAGGCAGAGAAGTTCTTCGAGGAGCTAAAGAAATCACAGGAGCCGTTGCATGAACACACGATTGTGACCGTACTTGCTTTCTTGACCAGATTTATGGCAATTAAGTCCAAGTACTTTTTTTCCATCAACTGCTACAATGATCTCATGAAATTGATCTACGATATCCTTTCACAACCTCATAATGTGCCGGCCGATATGTATCATTCAAAGATCAAGATATCTGGTCTCAGTATGAAGTATGAGAAAATCGATGTGTGCCCAGACAACTGCATGCTATTCTGGAAAGAGCACGCCAATGAGAAGATGTGCTTGAAATGTGGTAAATCGAGGTATGTCGAAGTTGTTAATGACGATGGCGATAATGTGATAACAGATGTCGCACATAAGCAGCTTCGTTACTTGCCTGTGACACCTCGGTTGAAGCAGATGTTTCTTTCAAAAAGAACCACAAGACACATGATATGGAACAAAGAAGGTAAACGTGAGAACAAAGAATTCTTGACGCATCCGTCCGACGGTGATGCAGGGAAGGCGCTAGACCGTTTCGATCCAGACTTTTCTCGTGATGCGAGGAATGTTCGCATCGGATTAGCTACAGACGGATTCTCACCGTTCAGTACGAACTCCATGCCATACTCATGTTGGCCCGTTTTTATCATTCCGTACAACCTGCCACCTACTTTTTGTATGAAGAACGAGTTCATGTTTCTCAGCCTCATTGTACCTGGACCTGATCATCTCGGGTCACGTCTCAACGTGATGTTAAAACCGCTAATCGAAGAATTGGTAGTCTTGTGGGCAGGAGTCGAAGCATACTCCAGTTACAAGAAGTAGAAATTCAACCTTTGAGCTGCTTATTTGTGGTCCATCCATGATTTTGCCGGCATACGACATGTTTTCCGGATGGGGCACTCACGGTTGTCTGACGTGTCTGATATGTGCTTTAGACACAGATTGTTTTCAACTAACTCATGGAGGCAAAATATCTTACTTCGATTGTCACAGACGTTGGCTGCCCTCGAATCATATATTTAGGCAACAGAGGCATATCTTTTGAAAGAACAATGTTGTCACTAAAGGACCACCGAAGCGTCTCAACGGGTCAGAAATTTCTGATATGTTGGACAAACTGGTGCCTGATGAAGGTCGTCCTGGATATTTCATAGGTTATGGAGAGGAACACAATTGGACTCACATATGTGGACTTTGGGAGCTACTGTATGTGAAGTCGTTGATTCTAATGCACAACATTGATGTCATGCATCAGGAGCGTAACATGAGCGAAAGTATCATAAGCACTTGCATGGATATGCCTCGCAAAACGAAAGTCAATTATAAAGCTAGACTAGATTTGGTAGACATTTGTCACCGTCCAACTCTTGAAATCTCTGAAAGTGGTGGAAAGCCACGTGCTTCTTTCTGTCTTTGATCGAAAGAAAAGAAAGAAGTTATGAAATGGATGAAAACTTTGAAATTCCCAGATGGTTACGCAGCTAGCTTGAAACGAGCTGTAAATGTTAACACAGGAAACCTCACTGGATTGAAGAGTCATGATTATCACATTATAATGGAAACACTCTTACCTGTTATGTTTCGAGGCTATCTAGATGATGCGGTGTGGAAGGTTTTAGCCAAGCTCAGCTATTTCTATAGACAGCTTTGTGCTAAAGAAATCAAGATTGGGATGATGGATAAGTTAGAGAAGGAGATACCCATACTTTTATGTAAGATGGAAAAAAAATTTCCATCGGGTTTCTTCAATCCAATGCAACATCTATTTATCCATCTTCCATTCGAAGCTAAAGTTGGTGGTCCTTTGCAATATAGGTGGATGTATCACATTGAAAGAGCGCTACGATATCTGAAACCAATGGTTGGCAACAAGGCAAGGGTGGAAGGGTGCATCACTGAAGCATATGCTCTTAAGGAAGTAGGATATTTTTCAAGTGTCTACTTTGCGGAAGAAAACAATATCAATACTTCAGCGATGTGGTACAATGTGGACGAAACACCCCAGCTAAGCGACCTTTCCATTTTTCAAATGAGAGGCACCACCGTTGGTAGCTACACGACCTACGTGCTATCCAAACATGAAAGTACTGTTGCTTTACTCTACATGTACGCAAATATAGAAGGCATGCAGGAATACTACGAGTAAGTGTTTGTCCTACATTTATGCTAATCGACATATTTTGCTACACATGTACTCTAAAAGATGTTTTTTTCATGTTCAACGAGTTCCACAGACAATGTTGGCCACATAGGCATCAACCTACAGCCAAACAAGTAGAAGCGATGCGAAAATAAGGAATAATTGGGGGCCAGAGTTTACTATCCTGGTTTCGAGATTATGTAATATTCTCTCGTCTTCTATGTATTATAAGTTACTATTATTAAAGAAGTATTATTTTAACTTACGATCATTTATGACAGTGTCGGACTCACAATGTCCATGAAGATTTGCGGCAGCTATCTTATGGATTGGTGAATGTTAGAAGCTATGGTCGATATGACGTAAATGGCTTTCGATTCCGTACAACTCATTTTGAAGCTCTTCGTCCTCTCGCGGCAACATCAAATTCTGGTGTTGTGACAAGAGAAATAGACACTCAAGGGAATTTAACCGATTATTATGGGACTATTAACAAAATTCTTGAATTTACATTGATTGGAAATAAGACCCTTCGAGTTGTCTTCTTTGATTGTGACTGGTTTGAACGCACTCATAGAACTCGAGAAAACCAATTTGGAATGGTGGAAGTGAAACATAAGGACCGACTACGAGGTTATGATACATTTGTTCTTGCACATCAAGTGGAACAAGTGTATTATCTACCTTATCCATGCATGAAGCTTAGTGCTTGGTGGGTGGTATATAAGGTGAATCCTCGTGAGCGGTTATATACTCCTGGGGATGATGGTTACCATGATAGCGAAGACGTTGAAGAAGTGTACCAAGAAGAAGAGTTGCCAGACACTTTTATCGTCGAGCTTGGTGCAGGACTCGATCAATTAGTTGTAGATGTTGAAGACGTTGAAGATGTAGAGGTAGATGATATGCGAAAACGGAAATTAGAACATGCCACGATGGAAGATCGTTGAGCTGGTTTAAGGAGTAGGGCATAGACACATGATAATGATGTTGATGAATTTTGAAAGTGATTACAAGTAATGTTTTCTTGAAGATAGTAACATAAATTTTGTATATTTTATTTGCATATTTACTGATTATCCATTTCAAACAGGATGGTGTCAAAGAAGGGTAAGAAGGTGCCACCGACGAGGGGTTTCTACCCCTCTAGACCCGAGGACGCTTTCGCTCGTGCCTCATCGATTGGGAGCAGCCGCTCTTAGCTGCTGGGGCCTGTTCTGAGCAGCTCTAGAGCTTCGTCACAGGTAAATTTCACTCGCTTTTAACAAATTCTTTAAATTCAATTTCATATTATTATTACTTATGAATCATTTGAATGTTGTAGTCCTCACCGGCTGACTCAGAGGCTGCGGCGCCAGTTGACCTTGGCTACCCTTCGGTGAGCGAGCCCTCGGCCAGCCAGCCCTCGGCCAGCCAGCCCTCAGCGAGCCAGCCCTCGGCCAGCCAACCCTCGGCTAGCGATCCTTCTGTTCCTGAGGCCTATGGCTCAGCTAGTGAGGAGCCGTCTGGATCACCTGACGTGGCGCCCCAGCAGACACGGAGAACGAGGAGGACTCACTTTGTCAGTCCTCCAGCGGTCCCTTCACAGAGGATCGTGATTCTTCCAGTCGGAGATAGGTAATAAAAATTATAGTGTTCAATTTTAGTTTCTTTTGGTTACTTAAGTAATCAATCAATAAATATCTTGCAAGGTTTGGGATGACACGTCTTTCAACGGTGAGAGACACCAAAGATCGGTGAATGGTGTCCTCGGGTCCTTAGTGCGTTTGCACTATCCCGGGGTCATTGATTGGGTGTCTGCTCTTTCGTGGGAGGACTACGCACGCGTCCATCACCAGGAGCACGGCAACCTTCAGAAGGCCGTATGGGCCAATTTTATGGTAAGTATGTTAAAAATAGTTTATAAGTTTTAACTCTTAAACTCTTTTAATGAACACCGCTTCAATATATTCTTTATCGCAGAGAAGATATACTTTAGAGGACCCGAATGACCCTCGCCTGTTTGAGGATGCGAGGCGAGTGTTTCACTACAACGCTGCCAAGGCGCTTTGACAAGCTTTGTCGAACGCCCGTGTTCAAATTATTAATGAGCACTTGCAGGCGAACCAACAGCACGTGCTACACTTCCGGCAAGAGAGCGAGAGGCACCTGACGGAGGAGGAGTACGCGCAGGTACGTGGGGTGTAGTAAGTATTTTTTTCTGATAATTTCCTCGATGGTATTTTTAACGACTTCCAACTATGTGCAGGGCCACGTGAGCTGATTGCAGGGTCGGACCGATGCATTTCGGGCCCTTTGTCGCTACTGGGCTAGCGATGAGTTTAAAGCTAAGTCCGAGAAGGCTCAAGACTGCAGAGGGGTCGAGGGGAAGAGCAGGCACGGGCAAGATAACCACTTGCGTTTAGCTAAACGCATGGTAAGTGTATGTAAATTATGTTTATATATTCATAATATATTGTTCGTACTAACACGTATTGACAGGAGCGCGAGACGGGGGTGCCGCCGACCCCTGCTGAGATCTGGAAGAGAGGTCACAGGGACCCTTCTCAGCTGACGGGGTGCAGTCAGGCTGAGCAGGTAAGTTTAGAAATCATTCATATTAAATATAACTATATAGATTGTTGAACTTACACGGTTTTCTTGTTTTGCAGGCTAAGTACGGGGAGGAGGCTAGGAAGATACACGGCAAAGACTCGATTGGGAACGTCAACCAATCGATCCTCAAGGCACGTATGCAAGCGGTGGTGGAAAAGCACATGGAAGGTGAGTTTACAAGTCATTTCATCATTTTCAATTCAAAGTATTAAAGGTATTTCAATTTCATATTACTGACTCTTTTTTTATAGGCTCACCGTATTCGATGGAGTTGTCGACTCGAGGGCGGGCAGACCTACGAGAGGCAGCTCCACGCAGGCTTCTTCAGTGGGCACGGCTGGTCGTCGCGCCTCGCAGAGGGACATTGTGATGCAGTCCCTCTTCAGGCGACAGGAGGAGGCGGAACGCCAAAGGATCACGATGGAGGCTGTCGGTACCCTGGGTACCGTATACCCCTTGAGATTGCAAAGATCTCAAGGAAATGTCATCTACTTGATTGGAAGACCTTCGGAGGCCCACATGTCAGACATAAACGGACCCGCTTCCCCAACATGGTTAGTCCCAGGGTCGCCGCGTGTACCATCAAACCGGAGCTACCGCCCACCAGGGGAAAGCTCCGGGCTATGTACCATAACAGCACCCCCGGACCTAACCCCAGACCGAGGGAAGCTCCAGAACTGACACATGTCTGGTGGCACCGGACCTATTTGTTCCCCACAGTATGCTCCGGAGCTGCCACGTGTCCAACCGTCGGATCTTTAGCCTCAAACCACCGGTAGACTCCACAACGGCTTCGGATCTTCAAAGGGGAATCAAGGACTTCAAGACCCGATTAAGTGTCATTAATACTATGTTAATGACACACGATCAGGCGACCTTAATTACCAGTAACGGCGCTGTTAAAGCCCGTAACTCAGTCATTAAGGGTAATTAAGCACATCAAATGTGTATCAATATTAGTAGCCGTTGGGGACACATGTCGGGCCAGGCCAACTTGTAACGGCCTGTTCTTGTACTATAAAAGGACAGGCCAACGATACATGGGGGCTCTCCGCGCTCTGATCTCTCTGAGCTCTCTCGGATCTGATCTAGACTAATTGGCTCACACGCGCTCTCAACTCACGTCACCAGAGTTGAGTTCATACATCCAATACAACACCAACACACCCCGTGGAGTAGGGAATTACGCTCAAGCGGCCAAAACCACGTAAATCTTTGTGTCTCCTGTGTCATTTTACATTTCACCTTCTTGAATCTCCGCACGCCCACACCAAACTTTAAACTCCGCAAACACTCTTAGTAGTGTCGGGAGATCTGCTGGATCAAAACCACCGACAGTTGGCGCGCCAGGTAGGGGCGCCTGAGATTTCAAGAATGGTGAACTCAGCTGCTGAATCATCCAATGGTCATCCCGCTGTTCAAGCTGCTGGGGGCAATACCTCCAATATGCAGCCACCAGCAGGAACCTCAGTTCCAGCAGGAGTCACACTTCCACCACCCCCATCTCCACCAGCAAATCAAGCTGGGCAGCGCGATGGTGCACCGGCGTCAATCACTGCGTCTGTGAATCATGACAACCCGAAACACGCGCTCCATGCAGCACGTGCTCTCCTTCAGCGCCCACCACCTCCGGATGCATCCCGGTATGCAATGGAGCAGTGGAGGGCCCATGTGGAACACTTGGTTGCAGCAGCAGCTGACCGCCTCAGTAACCAGGGTCCTCCTCCTTCAGGACGGGCCCCGTCGCAGTGACGAACCTTGTTTGGCAGATTTGGTCCACACGTTTCCAACAACAGGAGACGTGCTGCATCACAGCAAGTGACGTCGTTGCCCTCCGGGGCGCGACGCACTCACACGGTATCAGGGCTTTCAACTCATGACCTCCGGGCAGAGCTTGATCGCCGATACCGTCAATGAGACGACCGAGTCCATATCGAGAGTGCTCGTGAAAGACGAGAAGCTCAGGACATTCATGCTCCTGAAGGAGTAGGAGGAGGCTGTTCAGCCCTGGCCATGCATCTGCGTATGGTCAGGTGGCCACAGAAATTCTGGCCTCACCTGCCGGAGAAGTTTGACGGGACCGTTAATCCCGTCGAATTTCTTTAGATTTACTCCACTGCTATCCTGGCAGCTGGAGGAAATGAGGCCGTAATGACCAACTATTTACCAGTGGCTTTAACTGGGACTGCCCGGTCCTGGTTTATGAGCCTTCCACCCAACTCCATCAACAGTTGGGAGGAGTTGTGCCGACAGTTCATCGCCAACTTTGGGAGTTCATACACCCGACCAGGCACCGAACTGCACCTTTTTGCAGTCGTGCAAAAAGGGGGAGAATCCATGCGATCATTCATCCAGAGATTATCTCAGGTACGAAACACTATCCCTTCTATCTCTAGCGCTTCTGTCATTGTGGCATTTAGACAGGGTGTACGGGATAAGAAGATGTTGGAGAAACTGGCGATCAAGGAGATCACCAGTGTCACGGAACTCTTCAGCTTGGCCGACAAATGTGCTAGAGCTGCGGAGGGCCGTGAAATGCACTCCAAACCACCTCCGGAGGATCGCAAGAAATCCTCCAAAGGCGAAGCCACTACCTCCGAGAGTGGCAAGAAGAAGAAAAAGACCAACAGTAAGAAGAAGCCGTCGGCCGGCGCATCTAATGCTGCAGCTCCGGGTGGCTAGGGGCCACGCCCCGAGAAGCGACCTCGACCGTCTTTTGAAGACGGTGGCAAACCCAAGGTGTGGTGTCCAATTCATAAGACGGACAGCCACAGTTTGGAAGACTGTCGGGAGGTCCAAAACCTTGCCGAGCGCTACAACAAGCGCCGGGAAGAAGTTCCTTTCCGACAGAGGGAAGGAACACAAAAAGTTGACGAAGCTCCGGCTGAAGAGGAGTTAGGTTTTCATGATCCTAAAAAGGTCCTGAAGGCCGTCTACACCTCCGTCGACGACGATTCTGACGTCTCTGACAACAAGCGTCGGAAGACCATGAATACCATTTTTGGTGGATCATGGAACATCACCTCCCGCCGCGTCCTCAAGACAATGCGACGGGACATGGCCGCTATAGCTACACGACCTACGTGCTATCCAAACATGAAAGTATTGTTGCTTTACTCTACATGTACGCAAATATAGAAGGCATGCAGGAATACTACGAGTAAGTGTTTGTCCTACATTTATGCTAATTGACATATTTTGCTACACATGTACTCTAAAAGATGTTTTTTCATGTTCAACGAGTTCCACAGACAATGTTGGACACATAGGCATCAACCTACAGCCAAACAAGTAGAAGCGATGCGAAAAGAAGGAATAAATGGGGGCCAGAGTTTACTATCCTAGTTTCGAGATTATGTAATATTCTCTCGTCTTCTATGTATTATAAGTTACTATTATTAAAGAAGTATTATTTTAACTTACGATCTTTTATGACAGTGTCAGACTCACAATGTCTATGAAGATTTGCGGCAGCTATCTTATGGATTGGTGAATGTTTGAAGCTTTGGTCGATATGACGTAAATGGCTTTCGATTCCGTACAACTCATTTTGAAGCTCTTCGTCCTCTCGTGGCAACATCAAATTCTGGTGTTGTGATAAGAGCAATAGACACTCAAGGGAATTTAACCGATTATTATGGGGTCATTAACAAAATTCTTGAATTTACTTTGACCGGAAATAAGACCCTTCGAGTTGTCTTCTTTGATTGTGACTGGTTTGAACGCACTCATAGAACTCGACAAAACCAATTTGGAATGGTGGAAGTGAAACATAAGGACCAACTACGAGGTTACAATACATTTGTTCTTGCACATCAAGTGGAACAAGTGTATTATCTACCTTATCCATGCATGAAGCTCAGTGCTTGGTGGGTGGTATATAAGGTGAATCCTTGTGAGCGGTTATATACTCCTGATGATGGTTACCATGATAGCGAAGACGTTGAAGAAGTATACCAAGAAGAAGAGTTGCCACACACTTTTATCGTCGAGCTTGGTGCAGGACTCGATCAATTAGTTGGAGATGTTGAAGACGTTGAAGATGTAGAGGCAGATGATATGCGAAAACAGAAATTAGAACATGCCACAATGGAAGATCGTTGAGCTGGTTTAAGGAGTAGGGCACAGACACATGATAATGATGTTGATGAATTTTGAAAGTGATTACAAGTAATATTTTCTTGAAGATAGTAACATGAATTTTATATATTTTATTTGCATATTTACTAATTATACAATTAAAATAGGTTGGCGTCAAAGAAGGGTAAGAAGGTGCTGCCGACGAGGGGGTTCTACCCCTCTAGACCTGAGGACACTTTCGCTCGTGCCTCATCGACTGGGAGCAGACGCTCTTAGCTGCTGGGGCACGTTCTGAGCAGCTCTAGAGCTCCGTCACAGGTAAATTTCACTCGCTTTTAACAAATTCTTTAAATTCAATTTCACATTATTCTTACTTATGAATCATTTGAATGTTGTAGTCCTCACCGGCTGACTCAGAGGCTGCGGAGCCAGTTGACCTTGGCTACCCTTCGGTGAGCCAGCCCTCGGCCAGCCAGCCCTCGGCCAGCCAGCCCTCGGCCAGCCTGCCCTCGACGAGCCATCCCTCGGCCAGCCAGCCCTCGGCTAGCGATCCTTCTGTTCCTGAGGCCTTTGGCTCGGCTAGTGAGGAGCCGTCTGGATCACCTGACGTGGCGCCCCAGCAGACGCGGAGGACGAGGAGGACTCACTTTGTCAGTCCTCCTGCGATCTCTTCATAGAGGATCGTGATTCGTCCAGTCGGAGACAGGTAATAAAAATTATAGTGTTCAATTTTAGTTTCTTTTGGTTACTTAAGTAATCAATCAATAAATATCTTACAGGATTTGGGACGACACGTCTTTCACCGGTGAGAGACACCAAAGACCGGTGAATAGTGTCCTCGGGTCCTTAGTGCATTTGCACTATCCCGGGGTCATTGACTGGGTGTCTGCTCTTTCGTGGGAAGACTACGCACGCGTCTATCACCAGGAGCACGACAACCTTCAGGAGGCCGTATGGGCCGATTTTATGGTAAGTATGTTAAAAATAGTTTATAAGTTTTAACTCTTAAACTCTTATGAACATCTCTTCAATATATTCTTTATCGCAGAGAAGATATACTTTAGAGGACCCGAACGACCCTCGCCTGTTTGAGGATGCGAGGCGAGTGTTTCACTACAACGCTGCCAAGGCGCTTCGACAAGCTTTGTCGAACGCTCGTGTTCAAATTATTAATTAGCACTTGAAGGCGAACCAGCAGCACGTGCTACACTTCCGGCAAGAGAGCGAGAGGCACCTGACGGAGGAGGAGTACACGCAGGTACGTGGGGTGTAGTAAGTATTTTTTTTTGATAATTTCCTCGATGTTATTTTTAACGACTTCCAACTATGTGCAGGGCCACGTGAGCTGGTTGCAGGGTCGGACCGATGCATTTCGGGCCCTTTGTCGCTACTGGGCTAGCGATGAGTTTAAAGCTAAGTCCGAGAAGGCTCAAGACTGCAGAGGGGTCGAGGGGAAGAGCAGGCACGGACAAGATAACCACTTGCGTTTAGCTAAACACATGGTAAGTGTATGTAACTTATTTTTATATATTCATAATATATTGTTCGTACTAACACGTATTGACAGGAGCGCGAGACGGGGGTGCCACCGACCCCTGCTGAGATCTGGAAGAGAGGTCACATGGACCCTTCTCAGCCGACGGGGTGCAGTCAGGCTGCAGCCGAGCGGGTAAGTTTAGAAATCATTCATATTGAATATAACTATATAGATTGTTGAACTTACACGGTTTTCTTGTTTTGCAGGCTAAGTACGGGGAGGAGGCTAGGAAGATACACGGCGAAGATTTCGATTGGGAACATCAACCAATCGATCCTCAAGGCACGTATGCAAGCGGTGGTGGAAAAGCACATGGAAGGTGAGTTTACAAGTCATTTCATCATTTTCAATTCAAAGTATTCAAGGTATTTCAATTTCATATTACTAACTCTCTTTTTTATAGGCTCGCCATATTCGACGGAGTTGTCGACTCGAGGGCGGGCAGACCTACGATAGGCAGCTCCACGCAGGCTTCTTCGGTGGGCACGATTGGTCGTCGCGCCTCGCAGAGGGACATTGTGATGCAGTTCCTCTTCAGGCGACAGGAGGAGGCGGAACGCCAAAGGATCACGATGGAGGCCACGATCCAAACCCAGGCAGCAGCGTTGGCGCAGATGCGGGAAGCAATGGAGGTAACAAAATAAAAACTAAATTTCTCATTAATTTAGCGTAAATGACTTACTAATAGATAGCATTTAATGTTTGCAATGTCAAGCCATGGCTCGGGCGCAAGGTTTGGGGATCCAGCTACCGGTACTACCATCGGTCCTTCCAGACGATCCTTCTCCTGCGGGTCAGGTAATTTTCTATGTAATCCTTCTTCTCCAGCGTAAAAAGATTGAGATAGAAGAAAGAGGGAGATAGTTAGATAGAAGAAAATGATTGAGATAGAAGAAAGAGAGATAGAAGAAAGAGAGAGACAAAAGAAAGAGTGAAACATAGTTAGATAGAGTAGGAGAGGAATGAAGAGAGAGAGGAAGATGTAGATGGAGATAGAGGGAGGGAGAAGTAGATAGAGATAGAGGGAAAAGAATAGCAATAGAGAGATAGAGTGAGAGAGAAAGATAGAGGGAGAGAGAAAGAGAGAAATGAAAAGAGAGAGGAAGAGAGGGGATCTAGATGAAGATAGAGGGAGAGGAAGGGAGGGAGAGAGATATTGATGCATTTATATTCTAACTCTAAGTTTCATTAATTGCAATGATCCGCGACGGCTGCACAAACGCTGTCGCCGTCGCTACCGCCACCTGGAATGAGGCGCAACGACGACTTCGACTTCGGAGGTGGCTCCGGAGGTGGCTACGGAGGTGGCTACGGAGGTCAGACGGGCGAGTGAGCCCATGTTTAGTTTGTTGATGTTGGTGTCATGTTTCGACGATGTGTTGTGATGTGTTTTAAGACTGTTGTGATGTGTTGTGATGTTTATACTGTTTGTTCTGTGATTCTGGCCATCGAGTCGGATGGTATTTTCTGTTAAAAAAAAATAAAACACCTTATTTGCGACGACTTTTTATACAATACCGTCGCAAATAAAGATCCCGACCGTCGCAATTAAGTCACTGCTGTTTGCGACGGCCCGGTTGTTGCAAATAAGCATTAATTGCGACAATCAGGCCATCGCAAATAGGGGCATGGGTCCTGGGGATGACACGTGGACCCTGCCGGCTAAACTTATTTGCGACGGCCTGGCCGTCGCAAATAGAGCTTTAATTGCTACGGCTTGGACGTCGCAAATAATGCTGCAGGGCCCACCAGCCCCCTAGCGATAACTTGCGACAACCACTTTGAGCCGTCGCAAATAAGCTTATTTGCGAGGTGCCCGTCGCAAATAAGCTTAATTGCGACGACTTATTTGCGACTGCTAGAAGCCGTCGCAAATAAGAAAAGCCATCGCAAATTGCTTATTTGCGATGGTATTTTTCTTATTTACGACGGCCCTGGCCGTCGCAAATCGTCGGGATTCCTGTAGTTAGCGGCGACGAGTTGTGGCGTGGGGGCATCGTCGGATGACCCGAAGGTTGAAGAGGGAACACGTGGCAGAGGGTGTGTCGCCGTCGCATGATAACCGCCCTCTACAGTGCTCCTGACACGTCGCAGAACGCTCACGACAGTGCGTTATGCAGTATATATGGCCACATGGTACGAGTGATCGGTTCCGGAAGCTTCATGGCACGTACGGCTCGTGCGGTCTTGCCAGGCAACGACATCGACGTGGATCGAGGAAACCAAGCGCGATGCAGCCGTGCGTCCCTCGGCCCGCCGTGGATTCGACGGAGACTTTGTTGCCCTCGCCACACGCATTCCTCCTCTCCTCCTATGTAAACCTTGGTGGCAGGCAAATAGGCCAGCGGGGGGCATCATCATTGCTGTGGTGCAGGGAGCAGTGTTCTGTCCTGCTGGCACCGTCTTGGATTGCTCGCTCCATCGGTCGCAGCAGAACTCTAGAGCGATCACGAGTCAGTCGTTCATGCAGGAGACAGCTCGACTCGAAGCGTCAAAGCAAGACCATGAAAGAATCAGTAGTCTTCCTTGTTACGTGTTCCTTTTTACTTTTGAAATGGCTTGCTTGTTCCGATTTTTTTTCATTCTTGTTGCAAAACAACTGCTCCATCGGTGGTTAAATTTTTTAACCGCAACAAGTCAACGTTTTTTACAGGATTGCTGTAAAAATCACGGAGGGCTGTCCAGCTATATGATGGAAATGAGCTGGCAGTTACCTATCTGACGCAAGATTAGTTTGTTGCGCTCCGGGGTCCAAAAGATATTACCTGGGCCCCACACGCGGATCACATGTATCAGCGTGCCCCGCCGGTTTCCGATTTTCCTGGGGCTTCTGCTTCGACGGAGCTCCTGTTATATTCGACTCGGCGCCGAGTTCGTTTTGTTGCAATCCAGCACCATGGTTTCAATTCGAGCTCTTTGCTACTACTGCATTGCCGGCACGCTGCTACGTGCATAAGAGGAAAGGTAACTGGTTCCGCGACCTCGTCGTCCTCCGTCGCATCGATCCGGCAATGGAGCACTCGTTGTCCGCGATCCATGACCGGCCCGGCCACGACATCTTCCTCCGCCGCAAGGTCGCCGGTCAGGTCCACGGCCGCAGAACCGGCTTAGCAGTCGAAGACGCCGACGTCCGCTTGCGCGGCGCCAACAAGCGCCCTCGCCTGGAGCCGGACATGGAGGCGGCGGGGTCCGAGCCTTCTTGCTCACAGCGGTGCGGTGCGCCGCCGGCGAGAGGAGGAGCGACGAGAGAGAGTGACCTCGTCGTCGGCAGTGCCGAGGAGTACGAGTACATGTGCTTCCTCGGCGAGGGCGGCTACGGCATTGTCGTCAAGGCGCGGCACCGCGCCACCGGCATAACCGTCGCCATCAAGCGTTACGTCTCGGACGAGGAGGAGGTGGAGGTCGACCGCGAGGAGGTGGAGGAGGAGCTGCTTCGGGAGGCTCGGTTCCTCACGGCGTGCGACGGCGTCCCGTTCGTCGTCGGCTTCCGCGGACTCGCCTGCGACCCAACGACCGCGGAGCTCTGCCTGGTCATGGAGTGCGTGGGCCCGAACATCGACCACTTCCTCAGCCGCCAGCGGTGCCGCGGCGCCAAACCGCCGCTGCCCGAGGCCACGCTGCGTACCGTGATGTGGCAGCTGCTGAGGGCGGTCGCGGGGATGCACGGGCGTGGCGTTATCCACCGCGACATCAATCCTCATAACGTCCTCGTCGTCGACGACCTGCGGGCCGTCAAGATCTGCGACTTCGGGCTCGCCATGTTCGCGTCCGACCCGCCGCCTTACGAGCTGTGCGGCACGCCGGGGTACCGGGCCCCCGAGATCCTGCTGGAGCGGTCCGTGTACGACGCCCGCGTGGACGTCTGGTCGCTGGGCTGCGTCATGGCGGAGGTCATCACCGGGAGGATGCTGTTCGACGACGGTCGCTGGGCTCCCTCTTACCCCGACGAGGAGCTCCTCTCAATCCTCCGCGTGCTCGGCGTGCCGGACGAGGAGGCGTGGCCGGGGTTCTTGTCCACGCCGTTCGCCGTAAGCTGGATGCCGGAGCTAGACCTGAAGCAGCCCAACGTGCTGCGCCAGCTGATCCCCGAGACGGTGCTGTCGGACCAAGGGTTCGAGGTCCTGACCGGCCTCCTGGTGTGCAACCTGGACAAGCGGCTCACGGCGGCCGCGGCGCTCAAACTCCCGTGGTTCGCCGAGGTGGACGCATTGGAACTGCTCTCTCGCTAGGTTCATTTTGCATACATGTTGTTCTAAGGGTACTTTTTTTTATCTGCATTAATTAAGTTCATTTTGCAGAATTTTAGTATCAGATACTAGTAAATACCGAGCAATTAAACCGCCTACTACAACCAGTGGTGATAGAGCTGAAGATCATGATCACCATGGACCGGTTTGAGTACTGGAATTTAATCATTGAGGAAAGGTTTTTTCATTCAAAAAATCATTGAGGAAGGGTTTTTTCCTTCAAAAAATCATTGAGGAAGGGGCTAGCATATCATCTAAACAGCTCAAAGGTTCGAACTTTGGGCTACTTGCATCCGATAAAATACGAGTACTTCGCACAAGTGGGTGAAACAATATTTAGACCGGTCGAAGTAGGGGCCTGTAAAGCCATACGTGGTTATAGCGGTCCTTCAACAAAAAAGCACCCGTTGCGGTGCATTTCGAGAGATCTGTAAAATAGTTTTTTCGACAGTATTGCGCCACATGTGGAGGGATCGCTACGAGGGTGCCTTTAAAGGGATTTGTAAAATAGGTTTTTCAACACTATTGCATCACATGTGGAGGGATCGCTACCAGGAGAGGGAGCGCCCGACGGTTGCTTCGCGCGCGGGCGCTAGATGGTTGCTTTGTACAGGGTGGCTGAAGACGACGACGGGAGGCGGCGCCCGGGGGCAAGCGTGGCGGCCATAGATGACGGTGTCATGCCCGCTGTAACATGCTACCAACGTTGTGTGTGTCGAGTGGGTCAGGCTTGTGGGCCAGCAGCGCAGGCATGACATGTGGGACCCGTTGTAATGGGTTAAGTCTTATTGTGTGACACCTGGAATGAAGATAGAACAGATTATTTTAATAGGAATTTTTTTTATTAATATATCTTTTAAAAAATCATTTATAATAAATAACTCACGGAATCAAAAATTGGCCAAAATGACCCAGCTTTGTATGTGCCACATACGAAATGACACGTGGGCCACGCATTTCGTATGAGGCACATACGAATTTGACGTGGCCCGCCACGCGTTGCTGGGGTTCCCGAGGCGGTTGACATGTTCCCGAGGCGGAGCGAATATCGTACGTGCCTCATACGACATTCGGCCCCCGAGGTAATTTCGTATGTGGCACATACGAAATTCGCGCAGCGGTGGGGCCTGCCTGAACCTTCGTATGTGTCACGGGTCGTCTTTAAAATGGGCATTGGCTTCTTCTCGACGACAGACTGTCGCGCCTCACCTAGCCGCGCCCGCTCCGCCACGCCGCCGCCGCCCAGCCGCTGCCAGCGCGCCACCGCTCAGCGGCCTCCCGCTCGGCCATTGCTCCGCCGCCTCTCCGGTCTTCGGAATTTTCCATTCCTTTGTATTTTGTGTTCCTCTTTAGTGGTATTGTGTTATTAGGTTTTGATAGTTATTTTAGGTATTTTAGTTAGTGATTCCTCTTTATGTATTTTAGTTAGTGATGTCTCTTTAGTTATTTTAGGTAGTAATAGTTATGTGTTATTTCTCTATACGTATTTTAGATATTTGTCTACATTTAGTTATGTGTTATTTCTCTATACGTATTTTGATAGTTATTTTAGGTATTCGTATGTTATTAGGTTCTAATAGTTCTAGTTTTTAGGTTTGTATTTGTATTTTAATTTTCATCAATGTTGTTTATTTTAGAAGTAATAACATGTAATTAAATGTCAAGTGATAGTTATGTGTTATTTCTCTATATGTATTTTAGGTATTTGTCTACATTTAGTTATGTGTTATTTCTCTATACGTATTTTGATAGTTATTTTAGGTATTCGTATGTTATTAGGTTCTAATAGTTCTAGTTTTTATGTTTGTGTTTGTATGTTATTTTTAGTCAATGTCATTTATTTTAAAAGTAATAACATGTGATAGATGTTTAGGTTTCTATTTATTTTTTGATGATAATACTGTGAATAGGCATTCTGAACATGCGATTAATTTTATTTGTGTTTATAAATTCCAATAGAAATGTCAGAGAAGTTAGTGTTTCAGATATTTTATAGAGAAGGCACAATTTTTTATGGATCTAATGGGATTGATTTGTGTGGGTTCGCGTCGTGTGATGGAGGGATAACAAGGGCAAATGAGAGGACATTTAGTGGTGTTGTAAACTGGTTGATGAATAAATTTAACCTTGATCCAGAACAACATCAGTTGACATTGAAATGAATGATTAATAGGGCAAGAAATGGAATTTATTGGGATTTGATTATTATTAAGGGAACAAAGAATTGGAGGAAATTTGTAGATTTAGTTGTGGAGCGGGATTGGCCTCTAATGCTTCTTGCGCAAGCGGAAATAAAAGAAGTAGAGATTGTAGCGGAAGCTGATGAAGCAAATAATGTGGAAAATAATGTAGAAATAGAAGAAGCTGGAGAGAACTCGATACATGTAGAAGCACGTGGTGTGACAGCTGAAGGAGAGCATATTAAGGACATAGTTGAACAAATAAGGATCGAAGATATGGAACATGAAAATGTTCCGGAAGTTGACTCTTCTGATGATGAGAATGAGAATGATACTATTGTTCCGGCAGAGTGGAACAATCCAATCCCGAGTAATTTATCAGCTACAGAAAAGTATTGTGGCTTATCGGAATACCACGAGAATCGGTTAACACAAGGAGATATATTTAAAGACAAAGATAGTTTGAAGGATGTAGTGAAATATTGGTCCCTGTCTGTGCAAAGATCATTTACAATTTACAAGTCAAGTAAAAAAGATTATGATGTGAAATGTGTGTTCTCAAGTTGTCCTTTTCGGGTCCATGGTTTTGAAGAGAAGTGGACGAAACTATGGAGAGTATCAAAAATTATTGATCACACATGCGAGTTGCATGAATTGGAGAAGTGCAATAGTGCTCTTACATCGCAGTTCATTGCGAATCACATGTACTCCCGAATTGTGGACAACATTCGGTCTGAACCGAAATCAATAATAAACACTATTGAGGAGGAGTTCAAGTACACTATAAGTTACTCCAATGTGTGGAAGGCAAAACAAAAGGTGATTGAGCAAAGATTTGGTTCATTTGAAGCTTCTTATGAAATCTTTCGAAGTTATTGCAGACCACCAGGAGAGGAATGTTGGTACTTATTATGAAATTATGGATGTGCCGAACAGAGATATGCCTGGGAAGTTGTTTCTCCATCGTGCATTTTTTGCATTAGGTTAATGTATTGCTGCATTCAGATATTGCAGGCCTATCCTCTGCATTGATGGTACTTTTTTAATTGGAAAGTACAAAGGTCAAATTCTAATAGCTATTGCAGTTGATGGGAACCAATAGGTGTTGCCTGTAGCTTTTGCTTTTGTCGAAAGCGAGAACACCGAGAGTTGTTATTAGTTTCTTAGTCGGGTAAAGATAGCTGTAGTGCAAGAATGACCTGATGTTTGTATAATATATGATCGTCATGCTGGCCTACTTAAAGCAATATCTAATTTGAAACATGGTTCCTCTGAGCGTGGGCAACAACCTTATTGGACAGATATTCAATTAAGATATTGCATGAGGCATTTGGGCGCCAACTTCTTCAGTCACTTAAAGAACAAACAACTTATGAATTTGTTCAAGATGTTGTGTAGTCAAAATCAAGAGGGGAAGTTTATTGCTCTATGACAACGTCTAGACGAATTGACTACAACACAAGCAGAGGCGTCCTCAAGCAGAGCCAATCCTAATGAAGTATCTGTTCCAACTATAGGTTCATCTAGTCGAAACTTCTCTAGTTGGATTCGGCGCGAATCGACAGAGAAGTGGTCTTTGTTATACGACACTAATGGTGCTAGGTATGGCATCATGACAACTAATTTAGATGAGGTGAGGTTCTTCTGTAACAGTACTTCTATTAATTTTTATTTAGTCTTCTATATTTTACACATGCTAATGCAGTGGTAGTCAGTATAGATATACAACTGGGTGATACGTGGTTTAAGAGGATTACCTTTGGTTGCTATTGTCGAGGGCATTTTATATAGGACATGCAAGTACTTTTGTGAGCGCTACGCTACTGCAATTTCAGTAAGAAATGATGTCAATTTGCCTTATTCACCCTACACGTGCAAGTTCATGGAGAAGAAGATCCAAAAGGCCGCATTTCATCGTGTGCGACCCATGGGAACTACGGAGCACAGGTTCAAAATTCTGTGTAGGGCCAAGAATCATCGTGGTGCTAACCGTGAGAGAGTTATTCAGCAGTGCATTCTTCGTCAGGATGATTGCACGTGCACATGTATGAAGCCACAACTCTTTCATAGGCCTTGCTCTCATGTTATTGCAGCTTGCTCATATACCAAGTTAACACCAAGTAATTATATATCTTACTACTTCCAGAAAGAGGTTCTTGTGAGTACTTGGAATGCACATTTACCACTGATCTAGGACCAAACGCTTTGCAAGGACCTGACACCATGCGGTTGAAACAGAAAAGAGGTCGTCGCAAGACTCGTCGTATCAGAAACGATATGGATGAGTCCGAAATTGGCAGATTTTAAGGAACATGCACAAGCAGTGGCGAAGCCACGTTGTCTTACCCTGGTGCACCGGCACCAGGTTAAGAAAAATATTTACCTTTAGGAATACCACTTGGATTAGCTTAATCACTTCCAAATTGAGCATACATAGGTTATGGGCACCATGGCAGGTGCAAGTCTAGCTTCGCCACTGTGCACAAGTGCAACCAAACTGGACATACTTACAAAAATTGCATTCCAAGTTGGACCTTCTGGGAATCCTAAGGATGGCCAGCGTCCTCGTGCACGTCGCACATCTATGTTTAGGGATGGCAATGCTATTTGATGTGCATCATTATATTCAGATGTGCTATATTGTGTAATATCTTATTATTATGAACTATGAATTTGTACGTGTATGTTAAGTTAAGTGTGTTGTATCAAACAATGACATGTGTACTGCTATAATATGTTGTGCATGTCTCTTATTTGAATATGTTGTCCACGTCGTTCATTTGAATATGTTTTTCATATTTTTCGTCCTACAAATGTTATCCTTGTCATATATAGGTATGGCTGCAGAACAAGGACAGTGTCCTGAGTTACTTCAGTTTCGGATTGATATAACTCACCGAGGTTTCCGTCTTTGGCATGGTGAGGATTTGCCCGTTCTTCGTCCTCAGCTGCCTTCCAAGTTTTGGAAGATAGACGATATATGGATTCCCAGGTACGTTCTTCTGTTAATACGAAAGTAAATCTGTTTTTATCATTCTATACAAATTATTTTATTGCTTGGTATGAAACAGGTTGAGTGCAGCCGGGCTGCTTCTGATATGTAGGCTGCTTGAGGAGAGGCCGTATGATCGGGTTGATCGAAAGCACCGTTTCAGCCTCGATAGAGCCCTGCTGTCAGCTCTGACAGATCGTTGGAGGCCAGAGACCCACACGTTTCACATGTCGTGTGGAGAGATGACCATCACGCTGGAGGAAGTGTCTTTCTTGTTGGGTCTTCCTATCGCAGGTGCCTCTGTTTGCGCTTCTGAGGACTCGCCTACTTGACGCGCAGAGATGTCTGCACGGTTTCAGGATGTGGCACGACACCCTGCGGCTGACCCTGTTTCTCCACTTCACAACGACCAGCACCATGGTCTGACAAAGAAGTGGTTAACATACTACGAGGTAATGTTTTCACATTACTTATGTGTTATTTTGATGCACATGAATCTTTTAATGTTGTTATGTAGTTTAAAAGAAACTTACACTTTTTGGTTTTCAAATTGTAGGTGGATACTATGCATCCACACGCCAATGATGCCATAGTTACCAGATACCTGGAGGCATACTTGTTGTGGTTGTTTGGTGCGATCATGTTCACCAACACGCACGGTGACTCCGTGGACAGACACTTGATTCTGTTTGCTCGACAGATAGCGGAGTCCACACCACAGGAGATGCCCCAGTACAGTTGGGGTTCGACTGTGTTGGCAACCACGTACAGAGGACTTTGTGACGCTTGCACAAAGGCTCGAGGTAACGCAGTACTAGCTGGTTGTCCTCTACTTCTATAGCTATGGGTATACAAGCGGTTCATGATAGGTCGGCCGCAAGTGCACCCGACACCATACGATCTTTATGAGTATGGTGAGACACCGGATGATGGCCCTACGATGGGTACTTTTTGGGTGTGCCGACAGGTACGATACTATTTTAGGTGCACTCATATTGTTCATGATTACAATAATATAGTACTGTGATATATTTTTTCTTTATGTAGTGTGAGTGGAGTAACAACCAGATGCACAAGGTGTACAAAGGGTTCGTGAAGGAGTTTGATCGGTTAGATGCGGACGAGGACGTGTGTTGGACACCGTACGATATGGAGGAGCACGACCGTCGAGCATCGAGGGGACTTGCGTATCTGTGCTACAGAGACTCAGATTACTGGCTTACAAGGAAGCCGTTGGTGTACGATATCTACGTCGAGGAGTACGCACCATACCGAGTGTTCATCAGTTTGGCCTACACCAGGCATTTCCAGTGCTTCCACATTCTATTGTGCCTTCTGCAGTGCATACATAAGTAATGCCCCTAATGAATCTTGAATACATTAATATTTCTGAAATATTAATATATTTATTGTCCTCTAGGTATTGTCGTAAGGGTACCTTAGCGCTGGGACTTTGGTTGCAGCGCATGCATCCGTGGCTCCTACAGTGGACGGCTGCCTTACACGAGGTTGTGCAGGAGACCCGACCATTCCCACAGGCCGTTTACCAGGAGTACTTACAGTGGTACCTTCCTCGGGCACGAGTTGTTCTCGCACACACACCACTCGAGCGACAGACGCACGTACCCTCGGTGACAGATACATATCCACATCATAGAGATGAAGCTTCTTCAATGGCAGTAAGATCGAATTCGTTGAAGTACATTTGCAACGATTTAATATGTTATTTTCATGAAATATGACTAATTAATTGTTGTATGACCGATCACTTCGCACTTGTGAAGATGAGTCGGTTCCGACAGATTCTTGCGGAGTCCTCTGCAGGACTCGAACGATTGAGGTAGGGGATATCGATGACTTCGTTAGAGATAGTGCACATGCTGCAAAACATATATAGCCACGTGAAAGAGGGGCTGAAGTTGGCTTCTTGTGCACAATCATGTGCACAAGACACTACTGTTCCGACCGCACGTCACGTTAGACATCCCAGCACAACAGGTACGCAATTATTAGTAAACTTGACATATTTGTACGAAACTAATATTTCTGTTCATATATCTTCTGCAGGGACCTCCACACAGGTACCTACTTTGGGTGCAGGCCCGTCCACGCAAGTACCTGCTTGGGTCCCAGGGCCATCCACACAGGTGCCTGCTTGGGCTCCAGGGCCATCCACACAGGTACCTGTATCTTGGGCTCCAGGCCCATCCACACAGGTACATGCTGCTTGGGCTCCAGGGCCATCGACACAGGTACCTGGTTGGGATTTTCCAGACCCGTTGGCACAGATACCTTCTTGGATTCCTTCTTCGAACCAGGCTGGCCCATCCACGCACGTGGCACACATGGGCGCAGGTATGACATGCAACAATTATGCTATCTAAATACATATTGGACACAATGAACTTGCTAACTATATATTTTATGCCAATGTAGGAGAGGGTGTAGCAGACTACGATACTATGATTTCCGGCTCGCTGACATACCACGGCAGTCCTCCAGTTTCACCTTTCCAGATCGATGACTACCTGGTAGACGTGCCGCAGCAGGACACAGTTCCTGCATCACAGTTGGATGGTGCTCTCATTCCAACTCAGCCTTCACAACTGTTTGAGACACCTGCGCCTGTGCAGCAGCGACAGAGGAGGGCAGCTCCTACGCGCGTCTTATGATCGGGCTCATGTGAACGCAGCGCGTAGGTTCGACAACAAGCGTGGTAGACGTTAGTAACGTGTACCCATGTATGTGTGTGTTATATTGTAGAAGAACTATGTTATGTTTCTTTATGCACTATATCTTTCGTCGTGACAATGCACTTTATCGTGTTAGGCGAATTTTATCCAGGATATCAACAGATACATGGCAGGCGAATCTCGTACATGAAAAGAACGACATTGCAGACGAATCTCGTACGAGATAAGAACAACCCTGCACTCATCGACCTATATAAATACGACTCCTCATGCATCCTTGTGTTCATCACACCAACAATGACGACTAGAGGTTGAGGTATGCGTGGAGGTGAAACAATGGCGAGTACAAGTCGTGCTACGCGAGGAGGTAGAAACTTTGGAGCAGTGCCTGAAAATTACTTGATGGGAGGTCCAACTTGGTATGAACCACCATTAGATGAGTTCCTACTTTTTAGTAAGAGTGATTTTAGCCCGTTTAATCCACTACGGCCATACGATGGCAGCAAACAAGAGTGTCCTAAGTGTCATTGTGACATGGATTGTATTGTCCAAATGATGGATGAAGGAGACGACTGCGGTCGTCGATTCTTTCGTTGTCCTGTTGCTGGAGTAAGTACTACATATCATTTGCAAAACATATTTCATATATGCAATTTTCATGACAATACTTTTGGTTTTAGGCTTACTATGATGATGAAAACTGTGGATATACACTCTGGGTTGATCCACCACCTATTAAGGCTACTCGAGAGTACATTAAACATGTACAACGTCATAATCAAGATTTGGTAGGTGAACTAGCTGAAATGGAACTTTATCCTGTTACAAGTCAGACGAATGATAACGATGAAAATGGCATTTGCAATAACATGTCTTGCAATTGTCCGCATTACAGGTAGAAGCGAATTAACGAAATATGTTTCGCATGTATCAGAAGTATGTTTCATATGTATCAGAAGTATGGTTCCCATGTATGACAACTATGTTTCGAATGTGAATTTTATTAAAATTAATTTGTCGACTTCGTACTTTGCGACTCGCCATACCACTTTCTACCTGGTCAGACGAATCTTATCTATATAAAATATGACAAAAACTGACATGAAAATTATCCACGACATGGCAGGCGAATCTCGTACAAGAGAAATACGAAATTGCACTGCTCCATGTCAGGCGAATCTCGTACTCCATGTCAGGCGAATCTCGTAAAAGAGAAATACAAAATTGCACTGCTCCATGTCAAACCCCGTGAAATATCAGTTCACACTTATACATCTCAGAGATCTTCGACCTGGTTACTCGTATGGTTGCCGGCTTTGGATGTGCGACAACTACGAGTACGATCCTCCTCACATGATGTGCCCATTTCTTCCAGGTGGTAGAAAACAGGTAATATGCAACATTATTTTTGTTTTATGAATGCTATAGAATCTAATCTTTTGTACAAACACTTGTGCAGTCGCCACCACCTCTTTGCGACTTCAGGAACTAGATCGACCAGGAATAATCAGCAGAAGACGCCGAGGAGGTTGAGAGAATGGCTCGACTTGTATATTGGAAGTTCAAAGAAGAAATAGAGTGGGATGAAAGAATAGAGCAAGAGAGGAGGAATAGAGCTGCACAGGAGGAGCGTCGTCGCAAAAGGCAAGAAAAAATTTGACAATGGAGAGCAGAGTGTGATCACAAAGCTGCAGAGGAGGAACGCATCGCAGCACAAGCACGAGAGGCTGAGCGAGAACGCATGTGCGAGAGAGCTCGTCGCGCAAAAGAAGCCAGTCCGGATGCTTTGCGTAAGGGAAAATACCCCCGTTGCACTCAGTAGTAACTTGGGTAAACTATGCTCGGTGTTTAATTTAACTAAGGCATGTTAGGATTATATTGGCGCATCTTAAGTGCGTCGTACACACACCATTTGTATTACTTATTTTATATATTCTTCCAAAAATATGTGTACTTATGTTTTTCCTCATGTACCGTAGTAGTAGAGTGGAAAACAACATGCACATATTTTTGGAACTATGTAATTTCATTTAATGTAACCGCCACCGAGCTTATAATTAATTACCTTCAATTAATATGCATTTGTATAAATTAATACATTAATTGTATAATTTTCGAAACTATGCATTTGTTATCGCTATATGATTTTCAAAAATTTGAAACTCCCAATAAACTCCTGTAAATTATATTCATAACTTATTTTTTATACTCGACAAAACTTACATTACAATAACCTTTATGAAAGTTTCTGTCAATTCTAACTTCAAATGTTTCTAAACAAAGATCCAAAAATGAATACATTTTACAAATGTGCAGAAACATGATCATATTGCCTAATAACACATACAATTACTCTAGTTTCTACATACTACACATAAAGGAAGTTCATTGAATTCAAAACTTCACAATGTATTCTCTATTTTATACTTTGGAAATTTTTAGCAAATCGGTCTAGAAATATTTAAAAAGCTCTGCCTAAAATTCATTAAAAGCAGGGTCAAAACTGGGGCATGCACGAATGTCGTACGTGCCTCATACGAAGGTACTATTCACTTCGTATGAGGCGTGCCCATTTCTTCCACCGTGGCAAGCCTTTTCTCCACCGTAGTAGACACCAGATGACGTGGCATCGACCAAATAAGCATTTCGTATGTGCCTCATACGAAATTCGAATTTCGTATGTGGCACATATGAAGCTGGGTCATTTTGGCCAATTTTCGATTTCGTGGGTTATTTATTGTAAATGATTTTTTAAAAGATATATTAATAAAAAAATCATAGTAATAGAGATCGTGCTCATTGTCTTCCTAGCGAAGCATCGTCCCGCTCCGGCAGCTTGCGCGCACCTTATGCCCGGGTCCGACGAGTTGGCGGCCAAGGGATGTGACAAGTGGTATCAGAGTCATTCCTTCCTCGGTGACGGTGGGATTAGCAGTTTTCGGCGGCAGTGGAGTCGTTTTTTTTCTCCGACGATGGTGACACCCAACTTCCACGGCTCCTCCTTCTCCTTCGACTCCCCACCATTGTGGGACTGCCTCGACGATGGCCTCGCCGACCACCGCTTCGACCGGAAGATGCTGGTGGTGATGGAGGGCATCTAAAGTGGGGATGACGACTTGATCTTCTCCGACGAGCCGTTGTGTGACTTCAGCGACAGCCAAGTGGAAGAGCTCGACGTCACCAAGCCCGACGGATCCAACGGCTTCGGCTTCCGCATGGGATCTAGGGGCAGCGGCTTCGGCGGAAGTTGCGGCCGCGTCACCGCGGAGGTGCACGTGGATGGCGTCCAAGTGTTCGACGAATCATCACCACCTTCTCCAGCCTTCGACACCCCTATCTACGACACCGATGCGGAGGATGAGTACGTCGTGCTGTCGTTGAGCTTCGTCGAGGATAGGCGCGAGGATGATTGGTCTCCCCGAGCCCTCCCATTGTCCTCGGGTGAGGGATCTGACAGCGAGGAAGGCGCTCCCCACAAGCAGAAGCAGCCACACCCTCCCCAGTCGAAGCACCCGCCCTCGTCCTCAATAGCCGCCTCCTGCTCCTCTGCGCGTCCGGACACTCCAGCGCCTGAAGCACCTCTGCCTCCCTCCCGCGGCGACTCCACTGACGGCGCCGATAGCGACTGGGAGGACGTCGAGAGCACAAAGCTCGACGAGAAGTTCAGTGCATCCTCGGCCTTCATCGCGGCCTCTGCCTCCTCCGGCACCAGCGTGGGTGAGGGTGGTGCTGCTCGTCATCTGCGCAGTGGAAGTGTGATGAGGCCGCTGGTGATGGCAGCGGAGATGAAGCCCAAGAGTCTCCCCTTCATTGCTTTCGAGCACAAGTGGGATGCTGCTGGCTTCGCTGTTCGGCCCCAACACTTGCAGCGTTACCATAAGTACGCGGGCACCTACAAGGAGATGGATGCTTGTAAGGAATATGTTGAAGAGGAGGACAAGCAAGCAAGGGGGCAGGCCAAGGAGCTGAAGCAGTTTCAGAATTGTAAGAAGAAAGAGATTGCTGCTAAGTTTTGGCGAATCCATGCAACTGGTGGGATTGGTGGGGATGCATTTCCTAAGCTTGGTGATGATGCCTTGGCAGAACATGGTCATCCAGAGGATAGTGACAAGAAAATGCAGGAGACGCTTATTGACAGTTACTACGAGGCTAATGGTGTTGCTCCCGTGTTTGGAAGTGATGAGGAGGTTCCTACGGGTGCTTTCATTAATATTTCTGTTTTACAAGATCTTGTGAAGAAGTTTACTGGCATGGGTCACAAAGTTACAGTCAACTATGATGAGGTTGTTTCTCTTGGTGCAGCTGTACAGGGAGGTGTCTTGGCTGGAGATGTAGAGGATATTGTGCAGCTGAATGTTTTTTTTTGAAGAGGGAAGTTGCATGGCTGGTGATTATTCACTTCCGAAATCTGGGATAGCACAAGCTGATGGTATGTTGGGGAATCCTCATTTATTTAAGGCTGACAAAGAAGATGAGAGTGAGGAGTGGATCAGAAACTGTGTTATACTAATGCCTGGTGTTGCATTTATACTCTTTCTTGCTGCTTCAAAAGATAATTGGTGGATGAATATTTGGTTATCAGAATGTGGAGATATCAGCAGGGAAATCCTTGACGCTTTTGCGAGAGTTCATCAAGTACTTTGGCAAATTTCACATTTTGACAGGGAAGATGAAGTGCTTGGGCGACCAACAGGCTGGGCAGACCATTCTAAAGAAGAGTTAAGTGCTGCAGGAGAGAAAATATACCTTCAAACAGGAGACGGATTACAGGATCAGCATTTTTTCCCCATACTATTTCTAGGTTGAAGGCCTTTCAGTGTTCATCAATGAGTGTTAAGATGGCAAATGGGAAGGATAAATGTTTACAGGGTCAGCACATTGGGAAACAGGTTAAGCTGCGAGGAGTAAATTATATTGGCGAGAAGACTTTAGGGGAATTGTCACAAGTTCAGCTGGAACAAAGTCTGACAGAGCCTGCCATAGAGGAAATGTTAACTATTTTTTTTGCAACCTGTCATTGAAGATCATTTTGTCTCGCGGACCCAATTGATTTATGTGGTTCATGACATTACTTTTTGGGAATATGCGAGATCACAGGCAACTGAGCATTGCCTAAACAAGTTATTTTACTTGAGAGAAAGGATGGACAAAGAAGCTCTTATGCTCTTACTGAAAAATCAATTTGCAGTGATACAGACAGGGATATGGTTACAAGCAGGTATGCACCATACTGACAAGGATTTCCAAGTGGGAGAGCTACTGTTATGGAAGTTGCCATCTTATCCTCCAACAACAAGTGTGAATGGGCCTTGTTCCATATTGGCATTCTCGTTCTATGGAACCTACAAGTTTCTGCAAAGGTCAGGCAAAGTGGCATACAACCTGGGGTTCACAACTGAAGCTCCGATTACAACTATTTTCAAGGTTTCACAGTTTCAGACAATTTGGCAGATGTTTGAGCTTGCTGTAGCAGTGATGAAAATGTCTAATACAGAAGAATTGGGCATTTCAGGGTTCTTTTTGTGCTGGTAAGAGACTGAAGAACAGGATGTTGCCGGAGTTCTTTTTGTCAGGAGTGAAACAGCCACAACGGCCAAAGTTCCAGATTCAGGCATAAGGGAAGTGTTTTATTGGCAGAAACATAATGTAAAAATGAAGAAGCTTATCTTGCTTGCATTAGACAGAAAGAAAAGAGAGCAGGAGGTTTATGCGCGCTCAATTAGAACAATGAAGTTCTCAGTCTCTTGTCGTGCGTGTTGCTGTTCAGTGCAAGGTTGCCTCTGATCTTCCCACACTAGTGGAAGATTTGAAGCGTATGGTGAAATCTGATACTATGGTTCTATGTACATCTGAAAAATCTGATGCACATATCATTTCTGATGCTGGTTCTATATGCAATGAGGTTGACTTGGCAGATGCTGCTGCTATTGTATTCCAATATGGTAATCCTGATGTCCTTTGTTCCCCACTGGTCGAAGCAAAGAATAATGATACAGACTTGGTGGAAACTGTTATGAATAATGGACTTGTATTATTGGGGAGGTCGGAGGCCTCTATAAATAGATATACAAGAGATTACAGATATGCAAATAAGTTTCTAATACATCATCTACTATAACATTACTATTATATCTTCAACATCCCTCTCAATAACATCCCCCTCAAACTCAAGGTGCGTCAAAAATATTGAGGTTGGAGAGATAAAAATCATGCTAAGAGCTACAAAGATGATCCAAATAGTGGTGTCACTGAGCATCGAAGTAGATGAAGCAGCAAAATTGGAGCCGACAGAACTGACATGCGCAACGGAAGAAAGACGAATCCAGTCAAGCTCCCAAAGATGTTGTTAATCACGACGACGAAGGCCAGCACCAACCAGAGATCACCCATGAGCAACTCTTAAAGTCGTAAACCGCGCATATGTAGACGCATATGAGGAATCTAGTTATGCTAATTGATGCCATTAAAAAGCATTAGACGCCGCACAACTGGAATTCCGGCCGAAGAAAAAAATCATCATGAAGAAGATGACCGACGACGGTGAGAGCGCAAAATAAGCAGCGGCGGACGACGGAGAGAACAAAATAAAAGCAGTGCAACAATATTTTTTTTTACAAGGCAGAGGCAAAGCTTCCGAATCAACAATGGATTAAGACGTCACGGGCAACCAAAACGAAGGCGCCCATAAGACGTCAATTCCATCTCAGATCCGAAGGAGCTGACACGCCAATTTTTTTTAACCCAAAACCCTAGATGTGTTACAATGACGTCGCGCTAACGTAACCTAAAATACTTGCTCGTGAACTTGTATTCCCAGTCTTGCAGGGCGTCAAGTTCAAAAGGACCAAGGCCGGAGAGGTCGCCAGTCAAGTCCTGTGGCTCGAAAGACATCTTGGTTAGCACTTTGCTAGCATCTTTTCCAGCGAAGAGCGAATAAGGCCCACCAGGTCCATAGAACATTCTGCTCTGAGTGACGTCATAGATCTGACCCCTGATGGCCATGAGCAGAGGCTTCTTAGGGTTGGACCCGTCATAATGCTTGAGGTCCTCCTCAGTGACCTCCCCCAGCTACACAGGTGGCGGGAGCGGCTCCGCCTCGGGTTCCCCCGCGGGCAAAGCGGGGGCAGGGGCGGCAGCGCGAAGAGCCCCGACACAATGTGGTACAGCGCGGCTGCCACCACCACGATCATGAAGAACGCCGCGGGGAACAACCCTGTGTAGGCCACGATCGCCTGCTTCAGTGTCTCCCACAGCTCCGCCACCGCAGATCAAAGGACACGTTCGCCGCGCGTATAGAGACGACAGTCGAGCGCTCGAGCACAGAAGAGACCGGATCGTCAAGACCGCCTCGCGATAGAGACACAACAGAATGAAGCCGCGTAGAGCGGGGCGGCGGCAATCGATCAGATCGAAGAAGAGCCGCCGCCGTTGCCGAAAAAAGTAACCTAGCTCTTATACCATATTATGAATAATGGACTTGTATTATTGGAGAGGCCGGAGGCCTCTATAAATAGATATACAAGAGATTACAAATATGCAAATAAGTCTCTAATACATCATCTAATATAATATTACTATTGCATCTTTAACAGAAACATTTGCTCATTATGTGAAAGATTATTGCATTGGAAAATTTGGGGTATCAGTGGAATTGTATGTTCAACAATATTTGCAGAACATCACCCCTGGTGACTCTGCTGACTCCTGTAGACTGTGGTGGTACCAAGCTTGCAGTGAATCATCTGAGGAACTGCTTGAGCAAGCCGAGATTAACCAGTTGCATGCTTCCCAGGGTGGCTTGTTTAGAAGAAACCTATTCATCAAGTCATCATCTCTGTCTCGTAGCCGATGGGACCAGGTTTACTCTGTTTTGCAGGGTCGATTATGGAGACAAGCTCGTAGACTGTTCTTACATGATTCTGCAGGATCCATGATAGGGGACTATTCCTCAGAAGGTCTCTGGAAGATGCTGTTACAAGGATCGTCTGAGTAGGAGCTTGGGGACAAGCTCCATTTCAGGGGGGGGGGGGGGGGGCGTGTCACGCCTGCTGTAACATTCTACTGAAGTTGTGTGTGTGTGTTGAGTGGGTAAGGCCTGTGGGCCAGCAGTGCGGGCATGACATGTGGGATCCGTTGTAATGGGCTAAGTCTTGTCATGTGACACATGGAAGGAAAATCGAAAAAATTATCGTAATAGAGCTCGTGCTCATCGTCTTCCTCGTGGCGGAGCATGGCCTCCAGGTGCGCTAGCGCGCGGCGGAGGTGGAGGTGCAGGCCTCTTGTAGCTGAGCTTGTCCACGTTGGCGAGAGCGAGGAGGGGCGACGGCGCTTGATCCGTGCTTTCCTCGTCGGGGAGGAAGTCGGCGTGGAGTGGGCGGAGGGCGCGGCGGTGGGGAAGGGCGGCGAGTCGGGGAGGGTGGCGAGGTGGGAGCCGGTGCGGGTGGCGGCGGCGCCGATGAAGGGGCGAGCCATGGGGATGGCGAGGCGTGTGGAAGATGTGCCGGGAATGTTCCCGGGAGAGAAGATGGAAGAGAAAAATCTTGCCCGGAATGTTCTGCAAGGGTGTGGGAAGAAATAAACATTGCCGGGAAGGTTCCACGCACAGTGGGATTGCCGGGAAGGTTCCAGGCACGATGGGAAAGTTTCAGGCGCGGCTTTTGCGTGAGAAAAATAAATGAAAAAAGAGGAAAAATATGAAAAATAAGAGAAAATAAATAAAGAGAAAAAGATAGAAGTAAAAAAGGAAATAAAGAGGTGAAAAGAAACAAAATAACAGAAAGAAGAAAGAAATAAAGTAAAATAGAAAATGAGGTGTTATATGATATAATATAAACCAGATCGTAGTTGGTTCAGAGGTGGTATATAGAGCTGAACCAGTGTGGAGAACAAAACTGTAAAGAATAGAATCTTTTAGATATAACTATAAAAGGAGGTAGAGGTAGAATACAGAGGTCGACCACTGCGAGTGGTCTTAGATTCTTCTCCTTATACGCCGTGATGGATGTGAAACGGTTAATTCAAAAGCGCATATGGAAAAATAGTTTTGCATTTGTAAACAATCCAGCTTATTTCAAAACAGTTTGTCGTTTATATATCTTTAACCTAGGTTATTTTGCTATCCTGCCAATGAATCATTGTAAACTTTATTTGTCCTCTTTGATCGAGTGGGTAGTTTGTTACTGCCTACTGTTTTCGTATATAAAGCCTTCTGTTGCGGCTCCTTCATTGGATTGGATCGCTGCACGCTTGAAATCTGCCGAGGTAAAATCTCCGAAGCACAATAGGAACATGGTTCCCACGTTTGGCGCGCTGAGCGAGGTAGTTTCTGTCTGCACGTAGGCGTAGTACTTTGTCACAGCCCAAAATTTCATACCATGTAAAAATCACTCCGAATTAAAAAATTTGGATAAAACACGAACAAGCGTTAATTATTAATACAAATCAAGGCGAATGAGTGTGTAGATACAAACACATACACATGTAAACATCACCATTAAATCCAACCAGATCAGTAAAGAGGAACAACCTATTGAAAAAGTATCATAGAGTCTTACAGTGATCCAGAACCTAAAACGAAACCCAATAAAGTATGAACTCAACTCAAATTACAAGCTTAAGATATAGGGATTAAAATAAAAGTGACCAGATAACTGGAGCTAGGAAACCCTAATTCACAAGATGAGGAGACAAGTTGAGTTAAACCAAATTCAAATAAAAAGGTCCGGTTGAGCGCAAACCTAACTATAATATATTTTAAAATGATAGACAACAATTAAATAATACATATAAGTGATACATAAAATAGTATAAATGTATATGCTGTGCTCAACAATTAATACAAACGAAACAAATAAATCAAATGGGAAATAATTAACCTAATGGGTGGAACTCTGGTTGAATATAAATATACCCAAATATGAATCATCAACTGTAAATCAAATTATATCCAAGTAAAAGTTTACATTCAAAATATGGGAAGGAATAAAGAAAAAGGGGAAAACATAAAGACCTATTCGGCCCAGCCTATTTTCCCCCTTATGGGCGCAACCCACTTTCTCCCCCTCCCTTTTCTCTCAGCGGCGGCCCTCTTCCCTTTTTTTTTCCCATTGCGCGGCCCAGCCTGGCCCAAGGGCGAACCGCCCTCCATCTTCATCTTCTTCCTCCCGTAACCCCTCTGAGCCCGACCGCGTGCCCAGGAATCCCGCGATGGGACGTCGCGCGGGTGCCGCCTGGGGCACTGGCACCGCGCCAGCTTCGCATGGCTCACTTCGCGGCCTCGCCATCATGGCCCCATCGACCACATCACGCCCCTGCCAGCCTGTCGCGCGTGCCATCCGTGCCCAAAAGCCGCGCCACCGCCTCGACCGCGAATTCCGGCGAAAGGACTCCACCCCATCGCGTCGCCTGGCTCCGACATCACGTCGCACTGTGTATGATAGTCTCCAGCTAGCTATCGTGGCGCGCGCGCCATGGAAACCACGGCACCGCCTTTGCCCACGCTAGAAACAGAGCCGGTCACCGCCTCTCGGCAAATTGCCTCACCACGGCTATAAAACGACGAGCCTCTCCTCCATTCACGCGCTCATACTACCCTATTGCTCCCACTGCACACCAACAAGGTCGCGCGTCCCTCCTCAAGCGGCAATTTGGAGTTCCCCATATTCTTCCTTGCCGTCGGCGACTTTGCCGTTCCGTCGTTTCGGAGGCAAGGTAATCCAATTATACTCCCCAACTGATTCCTTACTGTCTAGAACATTTAGAACACTTGATTATTGGTTACTAAACACGCTACTAACTAGATCCCGACGGCCTTTCGCCGGCGCCGCCGCACGCCATTGCCACCGGCAAGCTACGGGCTTGTTCAGCCAAATCCACCTTGCCTGTTAGACTCGCCGTAGCATGTAGGTAGTGAAGGTGTACCACGAAGTTGTGGAACGCCTTCGGGAGTGAGGACGCGACGCGCCGCCTTCTTCTCCGTTGCCGTCGGCGGTCGCACACCGCCGGTTAATCCTCCCCAACCTAACCAAGTATCCCACAACCTTCCTAGCATGCTGGAACGTGTCCCCGGCAATTCGTTCCACTGTATTTCAACACACACACACGTAGATCGACTGCGCGCCACCGCGCACGGCCGCCACTGCAAGCCGCCGGCCGCCGTCGGTGTCGCTCCGACCCAGCCTGCTGCACCTCCACTCTCCCCTCAACCCTATCTCCATGTATGTGCGACTACGTCCACGATTCAAGCGCACGCACCGGACTTCGTCGAAGCACTGGCGAAGTTGCCGCCGCACGCCGTCGCTAGCCGCCATGGGCGCCGCTCCGACCAGGCCGTGCTCTTCGGTAGCTCCCCTGCACCCCAGAACACGCGATCGGCATATTGGTTGCGAGAAAAATCGGCGCCGGCGTGTAGCTCCGCGCCGAGCCGCCGCCGTCGTTGCCCTGGCCGGCGCCGCTCCCCTGTCTCGCTTATGCCGTGCCTACATGGAACACACAGGGACGCCACATCAGCGCCAAGCTGGCCGCCACCTCAGCCTCCCTGCTGACTTGTCCACCACCTGGGTGCCACCTCAGCACAACCAGCTGCTCAGTCAGCGCCTTACCAGCGCGCGCAGGACGAGCTCCTCCGCGTGGGCTAGGTCCACATGGACCCGAGACCCTCAGACACGCGCCCATGCCTCGGTTCACAACATAGTACCCACCCGAGCCACCGACAGTTAGGTCCCACATGCGCTGGTCAATTGCTAACTCCACCCATGGTCCACTGTGGCCCAGCCATCAGCCTCTGTACCATGTGCTTTATTTGCTAGAGCCACACGCTTAGTGCACACGGACAATTATAAAATGCATTTCTTGATACAAGAAAATTCTGGAAAATTTCCTAAAAATCATTAATTGCTTGTATAACATATTGGGAAGTTCTGATAGTATGAATTGCTTGCAGAGATTGTATTAGATATTATCAGCTCACAAAAATGAATAGATCAATTAGGAAAAATTGAAAAGAAATTATGGCTACGGTCTAAATTGATTGAAAAGCTTCTAGAACTATTGAATAACTGTTAGGACATAGAAAAAGTGATAAGTGACCTTATTGAATTTCATAAAATGAGAGACTTATTTAATCAATTAAGAAATTGAGAAAGTCCCACAATTAGCCTCCAAAATAGGTAATTTCTCCAGAAATAATAATATGAAAACTCTAGAAATATTATTTAATACCTATAAATAATGCAAGTAATAATTACATTAAAATAAATTATGCGATAAGTAAAGTAATTATTATCATTATCGAAAAGCCATTTAAATAACTATTGATTAGTAAGATTTACCTACAAGCCCTAAATAAAATAATCTTGCTACTAATAATTATCTGAAAAATCCCTAGAAAATGTTATTTAACTTATATAATATAATGTAAGTGATATTGGACTAATATAAATGATGGAATAAGAATTAGCTATCACTCCCATAGGAAAATCACATAGATAATCATAATTTGTAAAATGCCCACAAAACATCTAAATAGTCCATTTTGTAAATGACTTTTTAAATATTACTAAAAGTATATTATTATGACTTTTAGAATAGAAATTGAATAAATAAATTATAGACTAATGAACTACTCACCAGCATCAAAGAGGAGCAATTAGAGAGATACTAGATAATATAAATTCACATGTAAACTCGAAAATAAGGTGGACCCTTCACTAGTGATTCCTGGAAGACCTAATAACCCTACACTAATGAAATCCTAAAATAGGTTCATTACTTGTATGACACATTAAGAAAAATAATAAATTAAAGATGATATAAGATAACAGGTCATACGCTATTGAAACTACTGAGACGACTCGAGAATATTAGAACCGTTGCTTAAACTCTAAAATAAGTGGGTCTTACATTAGTATAACGTTAGTGAATATACTACTGTGAAGATAGGATAAATATAAAGAAGGTCCAAAGTTATAGTCAATTCATTGACCCTACTGTAAGTAGTTTATGATATGAACTAGTGAGTTCACCCTGATTATCATAAACCAATTAAATAACCAGTAGACCGAAGGAAATCGTATTCAACCCCAAACTTGGAAGACTTGACACCCATAACTATATCAAGTAATTATTGAAAACCTATGGCATAGTAAGACTAAGAACCAGACAATCAAACTAGGAGGACCAATGATAACGTCAAACCTTCCAATAACCAATTAGATGACCTACGAAATAGTGATGTTCTCAAATAGCCCACCAAAAGAATATCGTATCCTCCGATGAGCCTTTTAAGAATCTTAGAAAACACGTTATTGAATGAGTGTTTGTATTTATTTGGATTTCTTGGATCTTTATCGATGAATCGTATTTTCTTCGCGTAGCTATGTACTTAGTAATCGGAGAGTTCACAAAGAAGATATTCAAGACTCGAGTCACGAAGAACTGGACAAAGATGTTGATGAAACACAATAAAGGCAAGCTCTAACTCCTTGATCATATTTCACCTATGTTTTACAATCGCACCTATGGTCTGTTGTCATTGCATGACTGTATGTCTATTTTAAAATGTTGTTATGCTATGAACCACTTGATGTGGTAGCATGAGCTATGTTGATAACTGAATATCGGTGTTAGCTACTAGCCAACGATAAACAGTAACTCAGTAGTTATTCGCTATCAATGGCTTGAAACAAGACACTGTATCAGTTACGATAATAGCAGTGACTATCACAATCCCCTCCTTGACCTTGACAATACAACCCCTTGACAACCTAATAGCTTCATCGCTGCGCTATAGCAGTAATGTGAGCACCTCCTTGTTAGTGTATCGAATGATTAAGAGTTCGCTCACATTGGAGTGTGCCCTGCTTCCTACCTTTTTCCTGCTTCCTAACCTAATCCAAACAAAACCATCTATCTCTGTATCCGGGCTCGCCTCCACTATCGTTCCGGATTGATGAAAGCACCAACCAACTATCCTACTTCCGGGTCTAGCTCCTACTTCAGTTTTTTAGTTATCCCTTTTGGATATCATTTTGTTTTAGCGCTTTTTTATTATTTTAGCAGACGGAATTGCTTTGGTCTAATTTAGGACTTTCCAATCATAACTTGAGAATATGTACAGCGCAGAACAGAAAAGCTATGCTTAGGAACCCCTGCGATGTTCGCATCGCGAACCACTACACACTGTATACATGATTAAGAAATGTGTTAAAAGGTGTTTGGTGGTGTGAGTTAGGATATGGGTGGGATATTAATGAACTATGTGTGTGAAGGGGATGGGTGGTCGAGGCGGGTATGGTGATGGGATGCTGCAGGCTCCCTAAGAGGTATACCAGCTGCGGCTGTGTATTCGGTGTAATCCTCCGATCGGTGCTGAGTGCTTCAGTAGTAGTCCGACGACCATATTCTCCGGACCAGCCATGTGCTGAGTACTTCAGTTTAGTTCGATGCTGAGTGTTCCGAACTAGTCCTCTAGCCAAGGAAGGATGGAGCCACCTCACCAATATAAGGACCGGTTCATTTGAACTCAACATAGTGATTTTGTACAACCACAAAACCTGTATGGGCGGGACTCTCCCTACCTTTCTGGTGACTGCCACATGAGAAAACCTGTAGAGCCATGGAGGGCACGGTGGACCAGGAAATGGCATGGAGACCAAGAGTCGTCCAGTGTCTAGCTGGGTAGTTAATGCCCAAATAGCCCCTACGTCGGGCCGAGGTGTGAATGTGGGGTTACTTGGGGAAGATGGGATGAGCGTTACGTTACTCTCTGATCCGGAGTATGTAGCCTGTGGGTAAAGTGTATAAACTCTGCAGAGTCTTAATCTATCTGGATAGCTGTTGTCACAGCCTTGGCACACTATGCTTTGGGCTCCTATTGATTAGCACTAGTACAACTCCTTGAAGTGTGTGTGTGTGGGTGGCCGAGGCCGTCGTGTTTTGGGAAAGTGTTGGCATGCGTGCCGAAGTTGTCCGGGCCTTGGGTCCGAAGACTCATCTAAAAGTAAGGGAACTGGCGGGATGGTTTGAAACTCCCCCAGGGCCCGCCAACAATAATAATACTGATTCAACTACTTCTCCCTCTTATTGCAAAACCCTTTTCAAAGAGAACCTTACATAAAATGCTTTTCGACAAAACTAAGCCGTATGGTCTATCCTTGCTACAAGCCCCAATGCATGAAACACCTCCCCTTGAGTAGTGTTAGGGCTTGTGGAGTACCTTATGTACTCACTCTTGCTTTATATGTGGTTTTATCAGAAGACAAAGAAGGTGAAGCGTGTGAGGATGACGATAGGGTCTAGTCCTACTTCCCAAGTCTGCCTGTTGGGCATGGCGCCGTTCTGCTCTGCTATTTTGAAGATTTTTCTATTTTCGTGGTCATCTTCGACCACATCCAATGTAATTTAGATCATGGTTGTAATAATTTTATTGATTATAAATAAATAATCGTTGTATGGATCTCGATCTATTCCGTTGTGCATACCAACTACTGATCCAGGGATTGTACGGGATGCACAAGTGGACCTTCGAAAGGCGGGTCCTGACGGAGTGGTATTAGAGCCATACTTGGCCGTAGGACGAAACCTTAGAGTCATCCTATATCCTGAACATATATTTTTAAAAGTATAAAACCATTTGTGAAAGATTCTCTCTCTCCTCTATGTTCTTTCTGCACTTACCTCCTTCTGTGCTGAAAACTTAATGTATTTCCTTCGATTGTGTCACTGACCTCAACCCAAAACACCTTGGTCGTTCAAGAGTAAGATGGACACCAACGCGATACGCAAGGTTGGAACCATGCAACATCTGCACCAGACGATTCGAGGATACGATCAGCCAAACAACCAGTTGACCAATTCAAGAGAGTACATAAAGACAAAGGAAGCAATTACTCTACCAAGACTACTAGAAGATGTCATCGTCATGTATCAGGGACGACGCCACGTTCGATGGAAGACCAACCACATGCAACTCTACATTCTCCAGTCACATTGATATAATCCTAGAATGACCGTAGTGCCCATGGGTAGAATGGCTTAACCTCTAGTGACCTAGAATAAGTCACGAATAAAACAATTAATAGTATAATATATAAGTTTGTAACCTAGTGATGTTTGGGTGTGATTCGCTGATTTTCATTTGGTTCTTTGATTGAGTGAAATTGTGTGCTCTAATACCAACACAGATCAATAATCAAATGAAAGAAGATAAGTTGGGTGTTCAATAAAATAAATACATATGGGATGCGTGTATATATATACCTACACACGTATATCTGTATGTATATCGAATATAATGTACAAAAAATAATACATAAAATAAAATTTAAATTATACATATGTGCATATATACGTGAGGATAATAATAAAATCTCTCACTCCTCTCTTCCTACCAGATCAATAAAATACCCATTCAGAAGTCTATCCTTGTTCGAGCTCACCATGAGCACACTGCTCATGCAAGAACACCGTCTTGATCCAAGTACTCCAGTTAATCCTCAAAGTCAATAAATAAATAGTTAAAGACATAAATAAACCAAACAAAACAAAACAAAACTACCAATAATAAAATATAAATATATCAATAATAATAATAATTATAATAATAATAATTATAATAATAATAAATATGCATTAAAAAACAGTAGTTAAAGTCCTATTTAAGCGGGGTAGGATTTTAGCAGACCAAAAAGACCATAAGACAAACAGTGTGGATCACATCCTTATGGACCGGTTGGCACACCAACAAGGATTTACACCGTGTCCCAACCGCAAGGTCACCACGGTGAATCATGTTGAGATAACGATAAGAGGTCAGCAGCAAGAGCTCCCATGGAATTTATGATACGTAATTTGGAAGCTACACCCATGGAACGAGTGTCGGAAATATATACATGCTCAGGTATAGATGTGGAAGAATTAAAAGGAATGAAACCATATATAGGCGTGAAGTTTCCAACCACGTCAACACCCAAAGCAACACTAAGGGCAAAAAGATCCTATCAGATGGACACATGATCAAACACAAGAGATATACCCGTAAGCTACAAGAAGGGATTTTCTGACTAAGTTCATCACCTTAGGGAACCCCAGAGTTGTGGTCAAGCAGGAAGAAAACAAGCTTAGGACGAGCATCGTCTACAGAACATCGCATGAAGTAGCAGAAACACCCGTTACCTTGAGTTGGTGACTTCCTTAACCAGTTAAAAGAGTTAGGTACACCTGTGATTTGGGATCAAGTCAATCCCAATTTAAGACCATATATGCTCACATCATGAAGTCGGCGCTCGTGACCCAATGTGGAAAATATGAGTTTCCACAGTGAAACCCTTCATATTTACCAACATATCAGTTTGCTTTCTGGAGTCATATGCGCAAGATAGCGGTAGAGGAGCTAGCAGCAAACCTTACTTGGACAAGCCCTAAAAGCCGAAGTCATGGTAGTGGACCCCACAAAGTCTAAAGATGTCACCTTCCGAGACCCTGTGCGATACAGAATATCGAGCAACACCAGTATGGTCAGAGATGAAAGAACATCATTCTATGGCCCCGCCCGTAGTAAGGACTCTAAGAGGCGAAAACCGGAACCAGAGGTAGTCAACGGTAACTATAAACAAACAACCACCGTAAGAATCCACCACCATGGTAATGAGTGTAGGTACCATAGGAAGACACCAGTGTAGGGTACAAATGAATTTTTGGAATTAAGGCATGTTGCTTCCATGACCAGTTAAGACAATAGGAGCCACCACCTAATACAGTTGGTACTAGACAAAGATCTTAGATACACGCCTATCAAGATGTGCCATCACACCTAAGACACATACTAAACTCTCAAGGGCAAGTACTCCTTGATGCAATGAGTCAACCATCTGATGCAGGATATCAGGAACTAGCTGCACAAATTCTTGAATTTGTGGCACGGTAAAAAAAACGACTGCAGTACAGTTACGTCAAGATCGAGGGAACGACCATCTCAGGGCAACAAAGAAACCTTGGAAAATAAATCCCTACCTACTAAGACAACCTTCGAATCTTGAGGATGAGATTCTATTTATGTGGGGTAGATCTGTCACAGCCCAAAATTTCATACCATGTAAAAATCACTCCAAATTAAATTTTTTGGATAAAACACGAACAAGCGTTAATTAGTAATACAAATCAAGGCGAATGAGTGTGTAGATACAAACACATACACATGTAAACATCACCATTAAATCCAACCAGATCAGTAAAGAGGAACAACCTATTGAAAAAGTATCATAGAGTCTTACAGTGATCCAGAAACTAAAACGAAACCCAATAAAGTATGAACTCAACTCAAATTACAAGCTTAAGGTATAGAGATTAAAATAAAAGTGACCAGATAACTGGAGCTAGGAAACCCTAATTCACAAGATGAGGAGACAAGTTGAGTTAAACCAAATTCAAATAAAAAGGTCCGGTTGAGCGCAAACCTAACTATAATATATTTTAAAATGATAGACAACAATTAAATAATTACATATAAGTGATACATAAAATAGTATAAATGTATATGCGTGTGCTCAACAATTAATACAAACGAAACAAATAAATCAAATGGGAAATAATTAACCTAATGGGTGGAACTCTGGTTGAATATAAATATACCCAAATATGAATCATCAACTGTAAATCAAATTCAATCCAAGTAAAAGTTTACATTCAAAATAAGGGAAGGAATAAAGAAAAGGGAAAAACATAAAGACCTATTCGGCCCAGCCTATTTTCCCCCTTATGGGCGTAGCCCACTTTCTCCCCCTCCCTTTTCTCTCAGCGGCGGCCCGCTTCCCTTTTTTTTCCCATTGCGCGGCCCAGCCTGGCCCAAGGGCGAACCGCCCTCCATCTTCTTCTTCTTCCTCCCGTAACCCCTCTGAGCCCGACGCGTCGCCTGGCTCCGACATCACGTCGCGCCGTGTATGATAGTCTCCAGCTAGCTACCGTGGCGCGCGCGCCACGGAAACCGCAGCACCGCCTTTGCCCGCGCTAGAAACAGAGCCGGTCACCGCCTCTCGGCAAACCACCTCACCACGGCTATAAAACGACGAGCCTCTCCTCCATTCACGTGCTCATACTACCCTATCGCTCCCACTGCACACCAACAAGGTCGCGCGGCCCTCCTCAAGCAGCAATTTGGAGTTCCCCATATTCTTCCTTGCCGCCGGCGACTTCGCCGTTCTGTCATTTCGGAGGCAAGGTAATCCAATTATACTCCCCAACTGTTTCCTTACTGTCTAGAACATTTAGAACACTTGATTATTGGTCACTAAACGCGCTACTAAGTAGATCCCGACGGCCTTTTGCCCGTGCCGCCGGCAAGCTACGGGCTTGTTCAGCCAAATCCACCTTGCCCGTTAGACTCGCCGTAGCATGTAGGTAGTGAAGGTGTATCACGAAGTGGTGGAACGCCTTCGGGAGTGAGAACGCGACACGCCGCCTTCTTCTCCGTCGCTGTCGGCCGTCGCACGCCGCCGTTGAATCCTCCCCGACCTAACCAAGTATCCCACAACCTTCCTAGCATGCTGGAACGTGCCCCCGACAATTCGTTCCACTGTATTTCAACACACACACGTAGATCGACTGCGCGCCGTCGCGCATGGCCGCCACTGCAAGCCGCCGGCCGCCGTCGGTGCCGCTCCGACCCGGCCTGCTGCACCTCCACTACTGATCCAAGGATTGGTACGGGATGCACAAGTGGACCTTCGGAAGGCGGGTCCTGACATACTTGCTCCATCCTAAATTACTTGTTACTTTCTAATTTAAAAATAAACTAGACAGCGATAAGTAATTTAGAATAGAAGGAGTATTCAGCAATCCGATTCCGACAGAACGTGTGGTGAAGTAGTTTCGATCTGGCACCGTAGATTTTTGGTTTGGCTGAATCTCTGACTGTAGCATCTCTGAAATTTGTTGTACGTCCTTTTATTTGTTGTGTTTAGCATCATTGTAAACGGATTCTTTTAATGTCATTCAATAATCTTTATGGCGAACAAGGTCAGAGAGAATCCTAATTGTGTTACAGACTTACGGAGGAAGCACACCTGCTAAGTCACAAGACAAGAACAAGCAATCGATTTAACTGTGACCATCTTTGAAAATAGAAGGCACACATATTGTGTTTGATGTACGAACTAATTTGCTCGAAAGCAATTGTTATGAGTGAAACAGCTACCACCATGAGTCTTTTGACAACGGTTCCATCCAAAAGTCCTTGACTAATTAACAGAATAACGGAATTACATGGTCCAACGTAACGGAAAAAAATTACATGACGTAAATGACAGCAAGCATAGGGCTGCCTTTTGAGTTCGTTACTGTCATATTTCCCACTAGAGGTTCAACAGAAATTGAAGATTCAAGCAGATTTTTCCACCACCCAGCACCCACCTACAAGAACACACACGTAGGACCCATGCTTACCAGCAGCTTTCTCTGAAGCTGAACCACAAGGATAAGTGTCAACTGCCATCCTCCAGAGTTTGCATTCAGAGTTGCACACTTGAACATTGTTGATTGTTCTTATCTTCGGATTGCAGCAATGTGCATCCTTTGTGTCACCACCGGGTTCGATTCCTTGGTCCTTTTGAAGACACGCACTACTCGCCCAGTCAAAACTTTTTTTTTGAACCAAGGCAGGGCATGCCATTCATTAATTAAGAAGGAAGAGTAAATATACAGCCTAGGGGTACATAAGTCTAGAGAGCGCCGACAACCAGCGGTGGCCAGGAGAAATAAGCAACAACACATATAGTCATTACATTAAGACCAGAATAAGGCAGTTTGAAACAGACGCACTTCAGAGATAATTGACTCAGCCACCTGAAGGAAAGGAGGTCCCTGTGATTGAAAGATTCGACAATTTCTTTCTTTCCAAATTTCCTTGGGAAGGAGTCCTGTGAGGTCTCTTCCTGTTGAGCGTGGTCTGATCGTCGCCAAGACCTTAAGCCAGTGCCTCACTCCCCCTGAAGGAATTAGGGATACTTGTGGAGGGAGATTCTGAAGTTGTGAGACCTTCTGCCAAGTAGTCTTCATAAAGCTGCAGTCTGCCAGTAGGTGATTTGCAGTTTCAGGATTACAGTAGCAGAGGTTGCAGCTTGTGTTGTGTGGCCATTACCTCCTAGTAAGATTGTCCGCCGTTGGTGCTCTATTATGCATAATAAGCCAGACAAAGAACCTACATCTAGGCTGGGTCCTAGCTCTCCATACTGCTGTCGACCATTCTACCGAGATGACGCCCGTGAACTGCATTTCATATGCTGATGCCACCGTAAAGACTCTGTTAGCTGTCCATCGCCAACTAATGGAGTCATTCTCCTTTGAAAGAGGGAAATCAGAGAGGGCAGTGAAGAGGAGCACAACTTCATCAAGCATCGCTTCTGAGTTGATTACTTTGAGGTTATGAATCCAATTTGCGTTTGAGAGCTCCTTAGCAACCGTGCAATATTTGAACCTGGCATGCATATAGAGGTTCGGTGCTAGGGATTTAGGAGATTGCCCATTTAGCCAAGGTGCATCCCAAAAAGGTGTACTTCTGCCATCTCCCACATTCACCACTATAGAAGAGAAAAATAGATTGTGGTCAGTCTCATCCCGATGTTGAACCAGTGCTTTCCAGGGCCGGTCTCTGCTGTCCCACACATTCCATAACCAATGTAGGCACAATGCTCTTCCAAACTTGTCAGGATCCATTATTCCAAGCCCCTCCATGGACTTAGGTCTAGTACAGACCTGTCATTTGACTAAGCAATGACCTCCACTTATCCTTTCCGGATCCGATCCTTTCCAAAGGAATTTCCTTCTAGCTTTGTCAATTCTTTTGGATGCCCACACAGGAAGCTTGTGAACCGACATAAAGTATGTTGGCATCACCGTTAGGACTGACTTGATTAGGATTCCACGCCCCGAGTAAGACAACAACTTCTTCTTCCAACCTTGTAGCCTTTGCTCAACCCTCTCCACAACCGACATGATAGATGATCTGGTCGGTTTTTTGAAGTGTAACGGGAGACCTAAATAAGAACAGGGAAAGTGAGCAACCCAAAATTGTTGATCAGAAATACCTTGCATCTCTTCTTCAGTACAGTTTATCGGGAAGCCATAAGTTTTATCCATTTTTATTATGAGCCCAGAGGCTTGCCCGAAAAGATCCAGAATTGCTTTAGCCGTCCGGAGATCTCCAACCGAGGGTGAGATAAATAGGGCTGCATCATCTGCATAGAGGGACACTTTAAGGTGCTTGGCAACTCCTTGCAGAGGCTGCAGTAGAGCATACTCCTGGGCAACTTTGAACAGTTTATGCAGTGGTTCCATGGCGAGTAGAAAGATCATTTGGGAGAGTGGGTCCCCTTGCCTCACTCCCCGTGCATGCAAAATCTTATTACCTAGCTCACCATTGAGTAAGAACGATGAAGAGGATGTGCCCCATAGGGCAGAGATCCAATTCCTCCATCTTGTACCGAAGCCAACGTGTGCCATAATATCAAGTATGTACGCCCAATTCACCAAATAAAACGCCTTAGATATGTCTAGCTTCATGAAAATGGAGGGAATGTTCTTCTTTTGGAGTTGCCTGATCATTTGGTAGGCAAACATATAATTGTCATGTATACATCTTCTTTTTATGAAGGCATTTTGATTCAAAGAGATCATCGCATCTAGTTCAGGTGCCAGCCGGTTAGCCAGAAGTTTTGAAATAAACTTGGCAAAAATATGAACAAGGCTGATCGGCCTGAAATCAGAAATCCTTGTAGCCGCCGCCTTCTTTGGAATTAGCACCACTAGGGCATTATTGAGATGACTGAGATCTTGTTGATTGCAGCACCATCACTTTATGCTCATCCGCTTGGCTGATTGCAGCATCATCACTTGACTCAAGGGATTGGATGAAATTATGTTTTCGGCGGGAGCTAGCCATACTGTGAAAGAAGCATGTGTTTGCACCCCCCTCCTTAAGCCAAGTGATTCTTGACTTTTGGCAGACTCTTGATTTTTCAATAGCCGACAGACCCATAATTCTATCTTTGAGCACCCTCCTCAGATCCTGTTCCTCCCTTGACAGTTCCCTATCCTCCATGGCCTTGTACAATTGTAAGATAACCTCTCTGCAAATTTCTAAGGTCAACCGTCCATGAGGAAGAAGGCTTCTGGCCCAGCATCTCAGGTCCCTGGCAGCTCGTGTCAATTTGCAGTTTAACACAACCATGTCATTGAGATGTGATGCTACCTGCTTGTCCCAAGACTGTTGAACACACTCAATGAACCCGGGCATGACTAAGCAATGAGATTCTAATCTAAAAGCTCTGCTTCTATATTCCTGCGAGAGGGGCTGAAGTAGTATGGGACAATGGTCCGATATCGAAGTAGAGAGGGGCTGCAGAATAGGTTCCAGATACATTTCCTCCCAGTTTGTGGTATAGAAAGCTCTATCAAGGTGAGTCATTGTTGGGGAGTCTTGCTCATTGGACCAAGTGTATTTTCGACCAAGGAGAGGGACTTCTTTGACCTCAATACTATTAAGAGTTCGGCGGAAATGGGATATCATCCTTCGGTTAACTCTCGAATTGCTCCTGTCTTCCTCACTGCATATTAGATTAAAATCACCAATAAGAAGCCATGATTGATGGCTTGACATCTTGATCTGTTTGAGGTCAGCCAGGAAGAGGCACTTATCTAAGTCACTTTGCAGCCCATACACTCGTGTGATGGTTGATGAGGCAGAAGTTCGGCCGTCAAACATGGTTGCCGAGATTGAGTAAGGTGTAGTAGTTCTGACAGGCTCATCACCCTATTACTATTTGCCAGGATAATGCCTCCATGAATGTGGCCTAGAGGGGGGGGGTGAATGGGCTTTTCAAATTTTCCTGAAACACTTAGCAAAGCTATTAAAACAAGGAAGGTCGGACTAGTCCAGTGTGAGTAAGGACTAGCCCGGTGTGTATAAACACAACTGTCAAATTGAGATCTCTTATATGTTTCCTTTGAATCTTTCGTAGCGGAATGTAGTAAACTGTACTAACAACTATAGCAAGTATTAATGGTAAATGATTTGCACGTGGAATACAAGGTTAACACAAGTTGTAAGTATAATCAAGTCTATGCCCTAGATAGCGATGATAGTGAAAAGTATAGATCAAGAGCACACTAGAAAAATGATTTTTACCGAGGTTCGATCTCACCAAATAGATCTACTCCTCGTTGAGGAAGCCCACACATACCCAGATCTCTTCAAACCCTTTTCCTTATCAAGTCACCACACATGGACGACTCGATTCCACTATCATAGGTAATCACCAAGTTGGTGGGCCAACCTGACACGCTGAGGGCCCCCACAAGATTACAAATGAAAATAGAGATTAACATACTCAAAAATTACACAATAATCAACAGGAGTGTGTGAGAAATCAAACCCAAGAGCTCAATGTCGATAAGATCGTCACTCTCCCTTTCCCATTTGCCAACTCCCAAAGATTTGACTCTTAAGACCTTAGAATGTGTGGAGAGGAGTGTTTTTGTGCTCTTGGATGTAGTGGCAGCGCGAGGGTTCTTGGATGATGGTTGTGGAGTCGTAGATCACCTATTTATAGACATTTAGAAAAGTTACCATTTGGATCCTGACTACCGGACTAGTCCGTTACGGACCGGACAAGTTCAGTGTGCTGAGTGATTTATGTGTGGACAAGTGCAGCACACTAGGAAACCCTAATTTGTGTGAGTGAACCAGACTAGTCTGTTGAGGACCGGACTAGTCCGTTTTTGTCCAGAAAGGTAATCGGACTAGTCCTCTCAACCACTTGACTAGTCCTCTTTTGGAACTGTGAAAAAACGGACTAGTCTGCGATGAGACCGGACTAGTCCTCTTTGTGGTCTTGTGATAGTAACGGACTAGTCCGCTATGAAACCGGACTAGTCCTATTGTAATACCGTGAGATATTGGACGAGTCCTCTCTGATGTCGGACTAGTCCTCTATTCCTGCAAGTTGAATTGTGTTATAGGCCTAATTCTTTCCGCAATGACTTGAGCTCTTGGGGGTGTGTCTCTCACACACACCCTACACATTTAGGACTACTTTTGCATCTTTTCTTCACTTGTTTTCTTCCCTTTCTTGATTCTCATATTTTTCACCTTTTTGCACCTTTTGTTCACTTGTGCTCTTCCCTTTCTTGAAATTCATTTTTCTTCTTTTTGTACCTTTAGTTCCATTCTCCGAAACCTGTTCTCATCTCAACAAATTATATTAGGATCTCACTTGTTTGTCATCAATCATCCAAACACAAGGGTGTGCCTAGATGCACTTTCACTCCCCTAGCCCCGTCTGCTGGGAGGAACCCAAAGTTATCTGTATACTCTGCTCCTAGAATTCTTCAAATCATTGTAACATTGACTTTAGCCATCTTGGTTTCCTGTAGGCACACAATCAAGGTCTTATGCGACTGAATGAGTTGTTGGACTTCCTCTTGCTTGGCACCATTGTTTAAGCCACACACATTCCATGAGATAATAGAGTATGGGGAGGTCAAATGATCCATAAGCAGTAGATAAACAACTGATTACCAGACATGGCTAAGCCTGCGAGGTAGGAGCCAACAAAGACCAAACGAGCAACAATCATATTTCTGAGTTTCATCCACTTTAACATCCCTCAAGGCCTTCTTAGCCCCTCTTTTCTCCTGACAATTCTTCTTGACTTTACGCTTCTTCTTCTTCTTATCAGCTGCCATCGAGAGCGCTTTAATCGCAGCAATGGCTGAGGTTGAGAGAGGCTTTTTTGTACATATTCAGGTATTGTTGAAGCGTCATGTTATCCAACGACTGAGAAGTTTGGATAAATCCAAGCTTTTTTGCTAGTACTTCCTATGCCAGCTTGACTGCTGGCTTGGGTTGTCTTGCGTTCACCTTCAAACGTGGACTGTGACGGTGCACTTCTCAGGGCTTGGTTCCTGCAGTGTTCTGGGTTTGGTGCTGGCTCTTTACATTCATGTTCGTCCGGCTCGAGGAGAGCACAGGAGGCACTTGCAGTTGGGTGATATGAGCAGTGAAATGAGTCATGCGATTGTCCTTTGCCGGCTCCACAACAGCTGGGGCAGATGGAATCACCAAGGCATCAATAGCGGCCTCATGCAATGTTCCTCTTGGCGTCTCTAGATCTTCAGGAGCTTCTACATGAAGAGCTCCCAAAGAAGGTTCCTTCTGCAGCGGGCCAGTTCCCAGGTAATCATCTCTTCAACTCTTAAACTCTTTTAATGAACATCTCTTCAATATATTCTTTATCGTAGGCAAGATATACTTTAGAGGACCCGAACAACCCTCGCCTATTTGAGGATGTGAGGCGAGTGTTTCACTACAACGCTGCCAAGGCACTTCGACAAGCTTTGTCGAATGCCCGTGTTCAAATTATTAATGAGCACTTGAAGGCGAACCAGCAGCACGTGCTACACTTCCGGCAAGAGAGCGAGAGGCACCTGGCGGAGGAGGAGTACGCGCAGGTATGTGGGGTGTAGTAAGTATTTTTTTTGATAATTTCCTCGATAATATTTTTAACGACTTCCAACTATGTGCAGGGCCACGTGAGCTGGTTGCAGGGTCGGACCGATGCATTTTGGGCCCTTTGTCGGTACTGGGCTAGCGATGAGTTTAAAGCTAAGTCCGAGAAGGCTCAAGACTGCAGAGGGGTCGAGGGGAAGAGCAGGCATGGGCAAGATAACCACTTGCGCTAAACGCATGATAAGTGTATGTAACTTATGTTTATATATTCATAATATATTGTTCGTACTAACATGTATTGACAGGAGCGTGAGACGGGGGTGCCGCCGACCCCTGCTGAGATCTGGAAGAGAGGTTACAGGGACCCTTCTCAGTCGACGGGGTGCAGTGAGGCTGCAGCCAAGCGGGTAAGTTTAGAAATCATTCATATTAAATATAACTATATAGATTGTTGAACTTACACGGTTTTCTTGTTTTGCAGGCTAAGTACGGGGAGGAGGCTAGGAAGATACACGGCAAAGATTTCAATTGGGAACATCAACCAATCGATCCTCAAGGCGCGTATGCAAGCGGTGGTGGAAAAGCACACGGAAGGTGAGTTTACAAGTAATTTCATCATTTTTAATTCAAAGTATTCAAGATATTTCAATTTCATATTACTGACTCTCTTTTTTATAGGCTCGCCATATTCGACGGAGTTGTCGACTCGAGGGCGGGGAGACCTACGAGAGGCAGCTCCACGCAGGCTTCTTCGGTGGGCACGACTCGTCGTCGCGCCTTGCAGGGGGACATTGAGATGCAGTCCCTCTTCAGGCGACAGGAGGAGGCGGAACGCCAAAGGATCACGATGGAGGCCACGATCCAAACCCAGGCAGCAGCGTTGGTGCAGATGCAGGAAGCAATGGAGGTAACAAAATAAAAACTAAAGTTCTCATTAATTCAGTGTAAATGACTTACTAATAGATAGCATTTAATGTTTGCAATGACAGGCCATAGCTCGGGTGCAAGGTTTGGGGATCCAGCTACCGATACTACCACCGGTCCTTCCAGGCGATCCTTCTTCTGCGGGTCAGGTAATTTTCTATGTAATCCTTCTTCTTGAGCGTAAAAAGATTGAGATAGAAGAAAGAGGGAGATAGTTAGATAGAAGCAAATGATTGAGACAGAAGAAAGAGAGAGACAGAAGAAAGAGTGAAACATAGTTAGATAGAGTAGGAGAGGAATGAAGAGAGAGAGGAAGATATAGATGGAGATAGAGGGAGGGAGAAGTAGATGGAGATAGAGGGAAAAGAATAGCAATATAGATATAGAGTGAGAGAGAAAGCTAGAGGGAGAGAGAAAGAGAGAAATGAAAAGAGAGAGGAAGAGAGGGGGGTCTAGATGAAGATAAAGGGAGAGGAAGGGAGGGAGGGAGATGTTGATGCATTTATATTCTAACTCTAAGTTTCATTAATTGCAGGGATCTGCGACGGCTGCACAAACGCCGTCGCCGTCGCTACCGCCACCTGGAATGAGGCGCGACGACGACTTCGACTTCGGAGGTGGCTCTGGAGGTGGCTAGAGGAACTTGTCGATGGCGACATACAGCAACATGTAACCTCCGACGGCTTTGGGAAAGGTCCCAAAATGTCCATCCCCCACACAACGAATGGCCATGTAGGAGGTATCATTTGCAGCGACTGAGCCGGTGTGTGAATTTGTTTCGCGTGGAACTGGCACACTTCACACTTTTATCAGCTCAACTGCATCCTGGAGAGCTGTAGGCCAGTAAAATCCATGTCGGAAGGCTTTACCAACCAACGTGCGAGAAGATGCATGGTTCCCACACTCGCCTCCATGGATTTTCGCGAGGAGCTTGCAACCTTATTCCCGGGCAATGCACCGCATTAGGACGCCGTTGGCACCGCACCGGTAGAGATCCCATTCTACCAACATGTATCTTTTAGCCAACCTAACGATCCGATCAGCGGATGCACCATCTTCAGGAAGGATGTTGTCTTTCAAGTAGCTCCGGATCTCCGAGATCCATGCAATAGAGCTAACTTGAGCTTCTAGATCTGGCACACTGGGTTACTCGGAGCTTCCTGCTGCGCCTACGACCCTTCATGAACGCCATGGTAACAGGGCCACCGGGACTGCCAACTTCGAGGTACTGGTCTCACCCCCTTCGCTATGTTCGGTAGGCTGAGCGGTTGGTCTTGACAACCTCCTGACAAAAAACTCCGTCAAGAGCTTGAGATCCGGTTGAAGCCTTCGTCGAGACTTTATCAGCTTCAGTGTCTTTAAGACGCTGAACACGGCAGAGGTCCAGGACATCAAAATCTTTCTGGAGCTTATGGACTTCAAGGATGTAAGCAGTGAGTTGTGGGTTGTTGCAGTTGCATTCGCCTTTGACTTGCTTGATAATGAGCTGTGAATCACTCTTCACAAGCATCTGCTTGACGCCATATGATAGCGCCACCTTGAGTCCATAGATGAGATCTTCATACTCTGCCATGTTGTTGGTTGCCTTGAAATCAAGGTGTACCATGTACTTGACCTTTTTCCCGGTCAGAGCGAGGAGAAGGATTCCAGCTCCGGCCCCCTGCTTTTGCACGGAGCCATCAAAGTAGAGAGTCCAGTGAGGCTCAGTGAAGACTGGGACCTTGGGTTCCGGCTTCTGCTCACTGTAGCTTCCTGGATTTGATGAAGAAGGGGTCCACTCCACCACGAAGTCAGCCAATGCCTAACTCTTGATAGCGTGTCTAGGCAGGAATTGGACATCGAACTCTGCCACCTCCATTGCCCACTTTGCAATGTTCCCAGTAGAATTGGGGTTATGCAGTATAGCACACAATGGATAGGATGTTACCATTGATATATTGTGTGCTTGGAAGTAGTGACGTAGCTTCTTTGAGGCAATAAGAACTGCATAGAGCAGCTTATGGACCTCAATATATCGAGTCTTGACGTCGTGGAGTACTTCACTGATGAAGTACACTGGGCGCTGGATGGTCCAGACCTTCCCAAAAGGGCCCGAAGCTTCTTCTTCATCAACTCGGACCCTCTCAGAGGTGTCCGAACCTTATTCTTGAGCTTCCTAGACCCTCCCGGAGGGGTCCGGAACTTGTTCTTCAGCTGTGTGAACTCCTTGATATGAGAGAGGTTGATCCTCGCGAAGTTTGCCGTGAAGATCCGTGCCTGGGGACTGGGACCCAGACTCACCTTCAGGTAGCTCCGGACCCCCTGAAGGGGTCTGGACTCCTGAACTGTAGGTGGTTCCATTCTTTCCGCGACCAGGACCATGCTGAAAACCTCTGTAGTTGTCGTAATGTAAAGCAAAAGAGGCTCCCTAGGGTTTGGAGCTACCAAGATAGGGATCTCAGGCATTTGTGACGGTTGCCATGCAAACACGTCAACATTCACCCGAAGGAAAGTGATGAGCACGAGTTCCTATGTGTTGTCCAGACCTCCCGATGTACGGGTGGTCTGGGCAGGATCAGAACCAATTTGGACAATTTTGATGGGAATTTCGGTGTCCTGCTTGGCTGCACGCGTGGTGCAGAGGTTGAGCCTTGGTGATGAGTGCTCAGAGGTTGAGCAGCTAGCTCCTTATCGGATGCTTCCTCCTGCGCTATTGTAAGCGCGTGGAGTTCTTCCAGCACAGTGACTCCTGCAGTACGGTCCTCGCGGATCTGGGGAACGCCTGAAGGTGTCAGCATCTTCAACACCAAGTAGCCATAGTGGGTTGCGGCCATGAACCTATACAGGAAAGGCCTGCCTAGGATGGCGTTGAAGGGTAAGATGATGTGAGCCACGTCGAAGACCAGCTTCTCAGTTCTATAGTTCTCCCGAGTCCCTAAGGTCACTGGGAGAATAATCGAGCCGAGAGGACTGATGGCCCTCAGACCTACCCCAAAGAAAGGACGCGGGGGGCGAAGGTCCGTGATTTCCTGGTGAATCTTGACAAATGCTTCATAGCTAAGGAGGTTGAGCGCCGAACCTCCATCCACCAATACATGGTAGAGTTGGACATTCTTGATAGTAGGAGACACCATCAATGACAGTTGACCAGCTCCGATCATGTTTGTTGGGCAGTCTGTAGCATCAAAAGTGATGGGAGTGTCCATCCACTTCTGATGGAGTTTTGCCTTGGCGGGAGGAGTTGTGGCAGCCATTTCCCGACTCATGGTCTTGAGGACGCGATAGGAGGTGATATCCTAGGACCCTCCATATATGGTATTGATGGTCTTCCGACGCTCGTTGTCGGAGATGTCAGAGTCATCATCGACGGTGTTGTACACAACCTTCAAGACCTTTTTGGGGTCCTAGAAGCCTAGCTCCGGATCAGCCGGAGCTTTGTCGACTTTCTATTTTCCTTCCAGCTGGCGGAAAGGAGCTTCTTCTCGACGCTTGTTGAAGCGCTCGACAAGGTTTTGGACCTCCCGACAATCTTCAAGATTGTGGGTGTCTGTTTTGTGGATAGGAAACCACATCTTTGGACCGTCGCCGTCTTTAGATGAAGGTCGAGGTCGCTTTTCAGGGCGTGTCCCCGGGCCACCCAGAGCTGCAGCTGCTGCAGCAGTAGGCATGATGGTCAACGACTTCTTCTTATCGTTGGACTTGTTCATCTTTTCTCCACTACTGGAGGTGGTGGCTTCAGCCTTGGAGGACTTTCTGCTAGCCTCTGGAGCTGGCTTGGAGTGCATTTTAGGGCCCTCCACAGCCCTAGCGCATTTGGCAGCCAGACTAAAGAGTTCTTTGACACTGGTGACTTCTTTTGTCTCCAGCTTCTCCAATATCTTCTTGTCTCAGACGCCCTGTCGAAATGCTACAACAACAGACGCGTTGGAGATAGAAGGAATGGTGTTCTGTACCTGGGAGAAACGCTGTATGAATGATTACAACGACTCCCCCGATTTCTTTTTGTACGTTGAACAGATCCAGTTCTGTGCCAGGTCAGGTGTAGGAGCTCCTGAAGTTGGCAGTGAACTGGTGGCATAGCTCCGCCCAACTATTGATGGAGTCAGGCGGAAGACTCATGAACCAGAACCTGGCTATCCCAGTCAGAGCCACAGGAAAGTAATTGGCCATCATGGCCTCATTGCCACCCGTCGTGAGGATGGCGGTGGAGTAGATTTGGAGGAATTTGACGAGGTTGATTGTCCCACCGTATTTCTCCGGCAGAAGAGGCCAGAACTCCTGCGACCGTCAGACCATGTGAAGGTGCATGGCAAGGGCCGAATAGTTGCCCCCTACTCCCAAAGGAGAAGGGTTTTACAGAGCCTCTCGGCTCTCGCGAGCATGCTCGATGTGGACGTGGTCGTCCTACTGCGTGTATCTTCGGTCAAGCTCTGATTGGATATCATGCGTCGAGAGTCTCGATGCAGTGTGTGTACGACATGCCCCGCAGGGCAGCGATGTTTGTTGGGACACAACACGTCTCTTGTGCTGTGAAATTTGAGGACCAAGTATACCAAATAAGGTCCTCTGCTGAGAGGTTGCCTGCCCAGCAGGGGGCGGGCCTTGGTTACTGATGGCATCAGTTGCGGCTGCAATCAGATGTTAGACATCAGTATGCCATTGTTCCCTGGCAGACAGAGGAACTCCATCTGTTGGAGGACGCTGGAGCAGAGTACGCGCAACAATTAGCGCATTCTCCGAGTTGTTTGTCGATGCAGTCACCGACACAAGGACTCCATCTTGTTGTTCATCATTGGCAGCCAGAGCAGGTGGTGGTGGTGGTGCAGCAACACCCACCGGGACAACAACGCCAGCTGGCTGTTGAGCATTGGAGGGATTTCCTCTGTCAGGCTGTCCAGCGTTGTCATTAGACGATGCAGCCGCATAACTCACCATCTCAAAGTCTCAATGCTCTACCCCCTACCTGCCTTGCCAAATGTCGAAATGTGTGATCGACACTTCCTCTGGTACTGCTAGATCGTAACCCGCGGAGGTTCGTGATTAGTTGGGGCGCGCGTGAGATTATGAACAAGATAGTGACACGAGGATTTTTTACATGGTTCGGGCTGCTTGAGCGTAACACCCTACTCCACGAGATGTACGTTGATGTATGAGTATGCGGTTGCTTGTGTGGGTTTAACCTTAGTTGTCCTTTTACCGTGCGGCACAACCCTTTTATAGTCCAAGGACTGGCCGTTACATTGGCTGCCTGGCCTGACATGTGGCACCGACGGTATTTAATTACCTAATACACGATCTGTATGTATTAAGTACATTTAACATTGATAACGCGCCTTAATGGCAACATTACCGGTACTAAAGGCCATTTGATCATGTGTCATTAATATGGCATTAATAACACGTAATTAGATCTTGTAACGGTATTTTTAGTTGTCCCTTGAATATACGCACCATTGGAGAACCGTCTATCTTCCCATTGCGGGTTTAGGTTTGGAGGCTCGACATGTGACAGCTTCGGAGCTTCCCACTGTGGGGAGGCAGGTCTGGAGTTGCTTGTACACGTGGCAGCACCAGAGCTTCCCTCTACTGGGAGTTAGGTCCGGGGCACTCGGCACGTGGCACGACCGGAGCTTTCCTATACAAGGAGTGTAAGACCTATGTGTGCTGAATACATTGGCTTGTAATGAATACACTTGGATTTGATGATAAAAGTTTTGAATATCACCAAAACACCTTTTTATCAAGGTCCGACTCTAGCTCCGAGCTACAGCAAGGTCCGACGGTAGGTCCGACTTGTTTTGGGTAGCTCTGGCTATGTTAGATGCTAGGTCCGACTTCTTGGTAAGGTCCGACTAGCTTTGGTTAGCTTCGGTGAGCTTTATCTTTAGCTTTGGTATGTCTTTGATAGCTCCGGCATATATTTGATAGCTCCGGAATGCTTTTGCTAAGCTCCGAGTTGATTTTTCTAGCTCTGGTTTTGGGTTGACTAGTTTTGACGAGTTTTTGGTAAGCTCCGGTGCTAGGATCTACTAGTTTTGGTAAGCTCCGACAGGTGCTTCATTGTACTAGTTTTGGTAAGCTCCAACGCTAGGTTCTACTAGCTTTTGTTAGCTCTGGCTCAAGGTTCGGGTTGCTCTGGCAAGGTCCGGAACTTGACCGTAGTGCTTCTGCTTTTCATTTGCAATGTTTCGTACTTGCTTTACATTGTTGGAAAGATTGCTTAGTATTCATTTGCTATGTTTTTGGTGCTTTTTGGTTGATATGGATAATATTGTGTTATTGTGGTTTTGCAACATGCTTATGTGAGGCTCTCACATAAGGTGTTGTGTTCGGAACTAACTTGAGTCAAGTTGAGGACTTGGGCTCATATGGAGTGGTTGTTTATTCATGTGCAGGTGTTTCTTGAGTTCAAGTCATGGCTGGTGACGGGATCCATTGGACTAGTCTCAGGGAGGAGATGAGGTTCCAACAACCAAGTTCGGGAGGAATTGTGGTTGAGCTGATCAGGAGGTTGCGCAGCATGTTTGGATCAAGAACAATGCATATGAAGGTATCGTGGACGTCATTGGAAGATGTTTGCACGTGTGCAAGGAGTGCATGGACGTGGCTACATGGTTCCGAGACGTGATGAAGAGATGTGACTTGATTCTCTCTGGTATCTATCACTTTTGTCACGGTGAAACACGTTTAGATTAGTCTCACACACGATTTCTTTAACAGATCGTTTTTCTGCCGAAAGGGTTTGGGGTTTAATTGTTTCCGCTGCGGAAGATTTTTAAATCTACCATTCACCCCCCTCTGGTAGCTTTTCACGTGCTCTTCGATCCTATAAGAAGTTAAGTCTGGCCTTGCCTTACACGCGGCAGCACTGGAGCTACCCTAATTAGGGAGGCGGGTCCAGTACTGCGGGACACATGGAGCCTTCGGAGGTCTTCAAATCTGACAGGTGGAACTCTATGGATTTTCTTGCGGTGTCGTGGGGTACCCGGTACACAGGGTACTGACAGTGGCCCCCGGGCCCACCTCTGGGAGAAATCCTATGAGTTAAGTTATTCTACCAGAGGTGGGGCCATCTTCGATTCCTGCGTTGTGGCTTCAATGGTCTTTTCATGGGCTGTTGGGGCGATGGTCCGTAGTTAAACCACCGCTGTGTGGCTCTACCTGATGTGGTAGGTCAGATCCTGGCATGCAGATCTCACACAATTGAAGGTCGCTGGTTCCCCATACGAAAACTGTATCGGTTCCAAGCGCCCTATCAGGCCGCCGCCCTCGGGCTTCCAACTTACCATCATGACAACGGTTTGCCTGGGGTATTAACTTTGACTATTCCGCCAAAGTGGACCCAAGCCCATTTGTCATTGGCGGGGTAGGTTTTTGAAGTGTGATCTTGATCCCGTTGCGGTTTCAATCCAAGCATTGTGGAGGCTTACATAAGAAGGAAAGCCCGCACGGTTTGAGGACTCTTTACACTTTCATTCGAACTTGCACTCAGAGCCTTCCAACCTTTGCATAGCCCTTCCAACTTTCGCTCCCCTTTACCTCAATGGAGTTGGGTCTTCCCCGCAGCAAGGTCACTAGTGATGAAGATCCGAAGAGGGTTCGGACCTACATGGGATGGTCCAGCGACTCCTTGAAGAATGACATACGGTTCGGCAAGCTTCCCTTCAAGAAGAAGCGCACCGGCGAGATCGTCTTCTTCTCGGCGTACGCCATGGTGCGTTTGATCCCGACAACCCTAATGAGGGAGGCGGGTCCAGTGCTGCGGGACACGTGGAGCATTTGGGGTCTTCAACTCTGACAGGTGGAACTCCGTGGCTTTTCTTGCGGTGTCGTGGGGTACCCGGTACGCAGGGTACCGACAAAAAACTTTTGTTGGTGATGATTTTAATATTCTAAGACGACTAGAGAAAAAAACAAAGGACTATACAATAACAAGTGACCTTTTCTTTTCAATGCAGTTATTGACGACTTAAATATAAGAGAGCTTGAATTTTCTTGGAGAAAATACATGGGAAAATGCATTACCAAATGTAACTTATGAGATACTTGATAGAATTTTGATGTCTATCAAATGGGAGCAAAAGTAGCATTAATGGGGAATTGTCAGACCATACATCTTTGCTACGAAGTTCTGGTAATACACCTCAAAGCAATTTTTCTCATATGTTCAAGTTTGAATTAAGACGACTGCTAAGAGATGGATTTGCGGACTTGCACTACAGGAAAACGACTAATTTTCGTGGGCTACTAATATTTTCGTCAGCCCACACGAAAATACAATTATTTTCGTCAGCCTGGAAGGGCCCACGATAATAACAGTGTACTTTTGTGGGTTTTCCAACTAACCCACGATAATAACTTCGTCGGCCTTCAACAAAACTCAAGAACTTAACGAAGTATTTTCGTCGGTTTGTTTTATAGTGCACGATAATAAGTAACGTACACTTTATTGTCGTCGACTGCATAACCAGCTAACGGAAGTAAGTATTATTTTCGTCGGTTAATGCAAAAGCTGACGACACTAACAAATATTTTGGTTGGCCGCTAACGGGCTCACAAAATTACTCTCATTTTTGTCGGTTTCTAACGGGCTCACAAAAAGGAGGCCCATAAACTACTGGCCCATCCACAAGACTCCCGACGGCCTCAAACTGTTCGTCCTCTGCCGCCAGCTCTGCGCCGTCACCATGCACCTAGTACATTCTCATACTATGCAATGTAGTTTAGACACAAATATTAGTTGATTTTCCATCTAGGATGAGGTTGTGCAATGCTTGTCAGTAATATCTCTTAATTTGTAATGGTGCATTAGATCAACACAGATGTGGTTCTCTCGCAGTCACGATCAACAGAGAGTGGAGAGAGCTCTTCTCTACGTATGCACACAAGAGATGACTGAAGGTTGCAAGAAATGGAGGACTGCTTGAGACAAGAAAGACAAAAAATGGAGGAACACATGAGACAAGAAAGGCAAGAAAGGCAGTCCATGAATGACTACTTAGTCTCATATATCTCAACATGGTAACAACAGATGCAGGTACATCAATAAGAGTTCAAGTATTTATAATCAGAGAAGAATTATGCTAAACAGTTTAGAAATAATTTAGAGATACTTTTCTCAGCTTGGATCCATAGCAAATTGTATGATATTGCAACGATTTCATATCGGTGACAAATAGTATATTATTACAGCAATTTCATGTATTGCGACAATTTAACGTATTGCAACGAATAGTACGGTATTGCAATGATTTCACATTCATGGCAAATAGTACGGTATTGCAACAGTTTCACATCGATGGAAATAGTATGGTATTGCAATGATTTAACGTATTGCAACGAATAGCATGCTATTGCAAGGATTCCACATTCGTAGCAATAGTATGTTATTGCAATGATTTTCACATTCGTGGCAAATAGTATGGTATTGCAACGATTTAACGTATTGCAACGATTTAACGTATTGCAATGAATAGCAAAGTATTGCAATGATTTCGCATTCATGACAAATAGTATGGTATTGCAACCATTTAATGTATTTCGATGATTTAACGTATTGCAACGAATAGCAAGGTATTGCAACGATTTCACATTCGTGGCAATATTATGTTATTGCAACGATTTCACAGCTGTGGCAAATAGTATGTGTCGAAGTGTTTTTGTGATACTTCCCCCCGGACTTGCTAAGGAGAAGCCCGCGGAGGTACGTATTTAGGCGGGGCGAATTCTCTGGATCTACGAGCTTGATGATCAAGGATGATTTACATGGTTCGAGCTGCCGGGAGACATAATACCCTACATCCACAGGGGTTTGTGTTTTGTATTAGATGTCAGTGAGCCTAAGTCAGTGAGCGAGCATATGTCTAATCCTCTGAGGCCTTCTATCATGGCTGCTTGGTCCTTTTGTAGGTGAAGGGTCGACATCTTACATTATGACTGGGGCTTGATAGGTGGCCTCAGGTTAATTAGCTATGAAAATGCATTAACATGCCTTAATGACCCATTAATGGATCTTGATGGTGCCCTAACGTGTCCTGATGACAAGTTAATGGGTCTTGATGGGTCTTCATGGTGCACTAAGGTGTCTTGATGACACATTAATGGTGTCTTTAAGCCGCGTTCTTGATGACGTACTAATGTTGTCTTGAGTGAACATGTCGCCTTCATGATTCGCGGGACGCATGGCAGCACTGGACCTCTCCACAGTGGGGAGGCTGGGTTCGGAGAAGTGAGATGTGTGGCAGCACCGGACCTCTCCTCAGCAGGGAGGTTAGGTCCGAAGCTGCGGGTCGCATAGCAGCACCAAAGGTCCAGAGCTGCAGAGCACGTGGAAGCACTAGAGCCACCCTTGGCAGGGAGGCAGGTCCAGAGCTACGGGACATGTGGTAGCACCAGAGCCACCCTTAGTAGGGAGGCAGGTCCGGGGCTGCGGGACACATGGTAGCTTCTGGGTACTTCACGTCTTGGGAGGTGGAACCCAACGTCTTGTCTTCCTTGTATGCGGGGGTACCCGGTCTGCAGGGTATCAACAGTTTGGTATTGCAATGATTTAACATATTGCGACAATTTAACGTATTGCAACGAATATCACGGCATTGCAACAATTTCACATTCGTGGCAATAGTATGGTATTGCAACGATTTCACAACCATGACAAATAGTATGATATTGCAATGATTACACATCCGTGGCAAATAGTATGGTATTGCGATGATTTAACGTCCGTGGCAAATAGTATGTTATTGTAATGATTTCACAAGCGTGGCGAATAGTACTGTATTGCAACAATTTCATATCCATGGGAAATAGTATGGTACTGCAACGATTTCACATTCGTGGCGAATAGTATGGTATTACAACGATTTCTTATTTGTAGCAATAGGTTTGTAATGCAATGTTTCCTGATCTGTGGTAATAGGTTTGTAATGCAACGTTTCCTGATCTGTGGCAATAGGTTCGTAATATAGCATTTTCTGATCTGTGGCAATACGGTTCTAATGCAACGTTTAATGATTTTTGGCGATAGAGGTGTAATACAATATTTTCTCATCTGTAGCAATAGTGTTGTAATGCAATGTTTTCTGAGTGGTGGCAATGGCAGTTTAGTGCAACCTTTTTTGATTTGTGGCCAAATGTTTATACTGCAATATTTTGTAATTTGTGGCTTTGCAATGCCACATTTTATAATTAGTGGTAGTAGAATCCTAATGCAACATGTTTGAGAATTAGTGGCAACAGAATCAATTTGTTCACACACGATACATATGTCAATTTTAACAGTAACCATCCATCAATTGATGCAACACACATAACAACACTCAAGGATTAATGCGACGTTGACGCATGTTTACAATTTTCCTAAGAAGACCGAGACTAATTGGAACAGAACCCTTTTGTGCCTTTTGTTGGCCCTTTTGTGGAGTAGTTACTAGTTGTTGTGTACCTGTTCGTGGAATCTCCACCATTTTGCGCATTTCAGCCATCATTGAGAGGCGCATGTCCTGCATTCCCTGAGCTCTCCGTTCACGATCAGCTACTATCTGACCTTATAAGTTCTGGACTTGATGGTTTAACTCTTCATTCTTCTGGCATATGCAGTCCATTTGGGTGGTTAAGCTATCATTTATTCCTTCCAATTCCTACACTTGGTGATTGAGGCCTGCATTTCTATCTTCTAAGTTTCAAACTTGGTAGTTAAGGTGTTCAACCATCTGGATACACATTAGGATTAGCCATATAACCACGCCCCCAAACCTGTCATCCTGCACAACCGATTGAGGATCTATATTAATGCTAGATGATGTGGTTTTCTCCTCATTTGGGATTGGGCCTCTCTTCTTAGCTTCCTTGCCGTTCACTTGGGCACGTGACTGACTCTATATACGAAAAGAGAAGTCACAAGTACATTGCAAATATTTATTTAAATGGGGATTTTTTTAAAGTGTTACTCACATGTACAACTTCTGCCTGCTCGTTTTCCCATTCACCATTCTTCAAATGGCTTGCCTCCCACAGTTGTATGTCATCGGGTTCTTCTTCGGTCTTTGGGTCTTGCAACACAAAATACAAGTAAAATTCAACATGTAGGTATACATATTGATTGCAGTGCAAAGTAAAAGCATGATTTATTTTTCATACCTTCTCGTAACTAAGTTGGGCATAGGATTTGGAGCCAAGCAAGTGTTTCGTCTTTTGTCTTCTTTGATTTTGAGAATTGGTCCTACTTAATGACTGCAATTTTAAGAACTAACTCTAGGAATGAATGTAAATCAAATAGTTTTTGTATAATGTGAAGCTATTAAAAAGTTAGCTGACCTTGAATCGCTCAGACCCAAAATATTCTATTAGGTGCAACCACTTGGGCACCGGTACATCATCTGGCTTGTTTCGTATACGTTCTTCATCGGTCGAATAACTATTATAGGTGGCATGCAAAGTCGAGTGCCACCCCTTGTAGTGCTCACCAGCAATTTTCAAAATTTTTCTTGCGCTCTGCTCTGTGTCCTCCAAGTCCCAAAAATTCTTCACATTGTATAACACGTTGGTGTAAACGTACAAGATGGAGATTGCAAGAAAAAGAAATACGTGTGTGGAGTGTGACGACGCTAACCATAATGTATCGTACTATTTCTCTCTTGTTAGTATTGCCAACCTCTGTCCACTTCCTTGCACTACTGCAGGGTGCATGTTTTTTGTAAACACAACCACATCATCGACAAAGTGCCGCTGATTAATACCAACTGCAACATCCAAACTAGTGGAGAACTGATTTGGTAGCTTCACATTCTCTGTCCTACTAACTCGGGCTGCATAGTGTGCTGGCAACCTTAAGTCCTTTAGCCACACTTCTTCCAAACTTTCTTCCTTCTGTTATATTGATTCAAATGGTAAATGATTAAAGAAAATTACCGCCTGACCAAGTTTAGTATCATGTACACATAGTGTGAAAAGAAGAAGAATATGATGTTCCTACCATGTTCAGTACAAGTGTGGCAAATGCGAGCGTGGGATGACCGCGTCCTAGCAGCATTTTGTTCTGTGTTACTCCCTCCTAGTGTATATTAATTGTCATATCATATCAACAAGAGAATTAAAAATGAACTAGTTAGGACGGTTTGAACGACAATTATTTTGATCGGGAGGGAGTACATTGTTGACTTCTTTGTTGCTGTTCATACCTTAAAATGAGCCATCAGGCACACATGTCAGTGGCGCTACTACACCTGTAGTACTGCAGAGGATTTTCAGTCTAGCAGCGAAGCAGGCAAGACTGAGGGGGCGGGCATGCAGCTGACCATACTAGACTAGACAAAGATAGGATTTGCCAATCCGGTCTGACTGACATCAGCCGAAGCGCGGCTCGAGGAGAATTGGTTGCGGTGCGAGCAATGAACGCCAGCGGTAACAGGTGGCGAATGCAATACATATGAGGCGGACAGCTTGCGGCATTGAAATCCTCTGCAGTACTGAACATGTAGAAGTTGCCACTGACATGTGGGACCATGAGACATCGGGTCCACTTGTTAGTGCAGCTACTGCAGGTGCAGTACTGCAGAGTTCTAGCTTGCGACACTTAACAAAGCGAGGGTTCGGTCTGGCCGAGAACACCCGAACCAACTCTCGAGGAGGATTGGTGGCAGAGCAAGTAATGCCCAAGGATATGCGGGTAGCGGGGTCATCATGGCACGCGATGGATGGGACGTGGCAATGGGCGAGGGAGATGCATCGGGGAAGAAATTGAAGTGACCAACAACAGGGCGTGGGTGCTGGTGCCGGTCGAAGTGGCCGGCGGCAAGAGAGCACAGCGTGAAGGCATGAAAAATCACTCCATCACATAGGCTAGGAAAGCAGAATCGCAAGGCATGCTAAAATAGTTAGTATATCCTAGTACATATTTATGGTTTGTATATCTATATCTGTTGTTGGTTCATGCATCGTAGTACCAGGGAATGATGAATCTCGGAGTTTTTGGACATCATGTGCTGCAATATTCTCTGCATACCATGCAAAGGAATTAATGTTCTCTAAATTTTTTAATTTTGATAGTAAACACATTTATAGTTATACCAGATGCTTGTTGGCCACCACAAACACTTGTAGACAACATGACAATTTGGTATCTTGTTCCTAAAGTAAAGAGCATATATTGTAAGCAGTCATTCCAAATAACATTGATAACGTCAGATTACATGACCAATGTGGATTTTGGATCAGACAATGTGGTTTCTATAAACTGACAATCTTTGTTTGAAACGGAAGAATTAGACATGAAGGAATAGGAAAAAATGTACGATCCGAGAAAGCCACGAGAAAGAAAAAAGTGTAAAAACCGTGGGAACTGAAAATCTTAGGAATACAAGTTTGTAACACAGGAATGAGAGTACAACATTTAGAGTGGTTGATTAGATAACCCTTACGTCATTTACTTCTAAATCCAGCAATTACATACTACCTTCGATTTTTAATATTTGTTGTTCCTGGCAAAGAATAGAACTAGAAGTACACTACCGTAAGGCTATCCGCACCAGTGTACTCTAAAGCATACTCTATACACTATTCTTCTTCTACTTTTACTGTACGTACTCTCAACTTATACTGTGGTATAGTATATACAGTATGCTTTACAGCGTGCCACTGCGGACGGTCTAAGCTGTCGGAGCGACATTTATTTCTGGACAGATGTAGTATACACACACACACACACACACACACACACACACACGCACACACACACACACACACACACACACACACACACACACATATATATATATATATATATATATATATATATATATATATTCGTGAAACATAAGAGCACATTTCTTCTTTGTTAATTTATTTAATCTTCGTATATCAGCATGGATCGTGTAGAACTTACCTAAGCCAATATAACTCTATAAAAAGACGGCACGCATCGTGTAGAACTTACCTAGCACAAAACTGGAGTCTGGAATGTCGCAGGGAGGTGTCGGCGATGAAGAGGCTCGGTAGAGCGCGTCAAACTTGGTCGCCCAACGTTGTACCCACGAGTCACCACCACCAAGAGCTTTGATGCGTCACTGCGAGATCCATGGGGAAAAAATTGTAAAAACTGTGGGAACTGAAAACACGGGAATTTCTTAGAAATACAAATTTGGAACACAGGACAGAGAGTACAACACATTTGAAGTACTGCGAGATCACCGGAAGGGCGGGGCAGCGGTGTGTTAGGAACGGAGGCCAGGGTACGGGATTAGAGACCAATGTTTCCATTTATACTCATTGTGGCTAAAATAGGGTTACAATAGGCGGGATTGAAATTGGAGGCGCAGGGAGTGAAATTTGAATTGTAAAAATCTCAATTGTGGTGCGCCATGAAGAACGAAAAAAAATTTCGCAAGCGTGGAGAATTTGGTGCTAGCCGTGCCCTTGTGCACGCATGCAAACATGATTAAATTCATGTCATATCGCGTCGATCCTGCACATGGTGCGTGTAGCTAGAGGGGTAGACTTCTTCAGACAACTTGCTCGCTTCTTAATCACAGTATGGCCTAGCTGCTTGCTCGTCGTGCGACCGCTAGCCCCCCTTCATCTTTGTTGCCATGCATGGAGATCAAAATCTAAAATCAGTCATGTGCTAGCTAGTGGGACATTCCAAAAAATACAAATAAAAATATGAATCACCAAATGTATGTTTGCTAATGCAAATGACATGCAAATACAGAACACCCAAGTCCACAAAAGGACGATGACAAATCTATGGTATAGTAAAAGGTAAACAATCAGCATTCTGTAATATTGATCGATAACATATATACACTACTAGTAAAAAAATATTTTCACATACGTCATGATTTATTTATACAGGAGGACCAACCGTAAAAATTTCCGCTGTGGTGTCTAATCTTCAGGCCGTCAATCCAAAGCCACCTGTGATAGGAGTGTATCACAGCTAGATACGATACATCAACAATGTCATCAGTTATGAGTTACAACGGATAAACTACTTTTCAGACGCGTGATGCATCTTGCGCTAGACTAATTAGCAATTAAGATGATGTAAGTTCCTAATCATGTTAATTATGCATCATGTTAGTTGTTAATTATATTAATTGTAAATATTATGTTAGTCGCAAATTAATAAATCATATTTTGTCAACGTATGAGCTATAGAAAAAAATAATATCGTCAATTATGAAATTTTACTGGATTAGTGTTACCTAAGGTTGCCTGAATTTTTACCGGATTTCAGTCTTTTAGACACATGCAATATAAACGGTCCCAAGTTACAAACAAACAGGAGATATTTTTCGATAAAAGGAGATATTTTTCGATACTGCATAGGACACATTGTTCATAAACATAAAATACATTTTTATTAACATAAAAACAACAACACATATGTTACAAACAAGAAATACAAAAACACATAGAAAACAAGAAAATGAAAAACTACTCCTAATCCTATTCTACTCGAAGGAGGTCTCCTCAACCTCCGCCGCCGCCGCCGTCGCCTCTTCCCGCCGCCACCGCCGCCGCCTCTTCCTCCTCCTCTGGCACATGAGCCCGAAGCTTCTGAGCGACAGTGTGCAGAAGGTGCCAGTGGCCCTCCACCCCAGCCACCTCCATGATCGTCTTGTTGAGGACGTCGAGACGAGTGGCCACAAAGCTTAACCCGAAGCAGTAGTGGCCGACGCTGTGGAGTCCATGCTTGTGTGGACGGGAAGGGTCCCAAGAACCAGACGTCGACACGAGCAACAACAGCTTGAAATCGCGTCCTTGAAGAGATCATCGAAATCCTTAGAATTCGATGCGTGACAGGGATGTCACACTTTGTGGCTTCACGCGTGAGAGACAATAGCCAAAATTTTGTTGTAGACATGCACTTGAAACTTAAGTGGCCACCCATCCTTAATGTTGATCCAAAGTAAGCCCGGACCGGATAAACAAATTCAATATGCTTCATTCAATGATCTCAGCAGAACTTAACACGGGTCATATATATTCAAAAACTAAGCAGACTAGGTTAACTACATATATTCCTAATAATACGAACTAATTGGTATATTGCAAGAACATCAAAGTATCATCCACATCCCAATTAAACACGTCGACCAAATCAAGGCAAAAGGAAACAAACTGGCTCAACGCACGTACCGTGGGCGAAGTCGGGAAAGCCGCGAGCGCAGGAGCTGCCTGCACCGTCTCGACGTCCATCTGCATCACCGCCACAGCCTTGTCTCCTGCAGAACGGAAGCCAAATCAACAAACGCATCAACCGAATCAGGCAGAAAGAAAGTAGGAACTAGCCGATCGTATGCTGCAGCACTTCGAACTTGTTCGAGACCATGAGAAAATCCACAAAACCTAAGCACATTTAATGCAGGATCTTGAGTGCGAAATTTAAATGCAATAAGCAGTGGCACCTCATGCAAATACCATTTCCGATCAACTTGGAACTAGAAAACTTTAAAAAGTACTGTCCAAAAGACGGCTAAAATTACCGAATGGAGAAACCGAGATCGAACCCTCCACCGTCGCAAGGGGGAAGAAAAAGAGAACCCTCCATCGGATCTGTGCGCGCTCCCGCACCGTGTGTTAGCGCGTGCGAACCTGGACCAGCAGATGAAAAGCAAAGCCCAGACCGAACCAACACCACGAGACGCTACGATTACTACTCTACCAGAAAGAAGAGTGTTAGAAAATAGGCACGCGGAAGCGACCACGGATCTCCAGAGGCACCGATGCAAGATCACGGACGACACGCAAGGCACGGTATTTGTTAACGAGGTTCGGCCGAAGCCTACATCCCCGGGGCATGACTACGGGCGCTCCTCCCCAATATGTTGTCTTTTGTCGTGGTTACAAAAGCGGCCCTCCCCTCTTATTTATAAGGAGGCCGGTTGAAGAGTCCAACACAAACCCTACACCCCACCGCTAATACAACTCAAAGTCCTATCGTAACCAACTCATACATAATATTCGACACATATCCAACAAACTCCACCTTGGCGAATATTACACCACCTTGAAGTTGTCATGCGCGAATCTCCATGTACCCGGACTTGAGTTGTCGACTTTGTAGTTCACGGAGAGCCACCCGACGAGTCCAACGCCTTAGACTCGTCGTCCGAAGAGAACACCGCTATCTCTGCAACTCCATCTCCTATGACTCCACCTGCAACGGAACACCCTTGTAACTTGTACAAATTTGATACCTCTCTCTCTCCTATCATCACAGTCTCATCTCCATCCATGACTTTCATTGTCTTTCCATCCGGCTCAGCCCGGAATAACAGGCCATCACGATGTAGAGCCCCAAGCGAAATTAGATTCCTTTGCAGCTTTGGTACATGCTTAACACCTTGAAGCAGTGCTCACCTCCGTCTTGCATCTTGATCTTGATCTCGCATATTCCAATGACAGGATGTCCCCTGTCATCTCCTAAATAAGCTTTGCCAAAATCACCTGACTTGTACGAAGAGAACCACTCCCTTTTGCGCGTAGCATGAAAAGAGCTTGCTGAATCTAACACCCATGCTTCAGTTGACTGTATTTCGATACCCACTGAGAGAACATCACCGTCGCTATCTGAGTCACTCTTAGGAATTACCATATTAGCACTTGAACCTTTCACTTTTGCTGGACACTCCCTTTTAACATGTCCCCACTCCTTGCAGAAATAGCACTGCACCTTTTTCTTCTTATTGCTCTTAGCCTCCACCTTCTCCTTCGCATTCTCACCTCTGATCAGCAAACCTTCAGCTTCAGGTTCATCCACTACATTGTTCTTCCTTCTTTGCTCTTGAGCTAGTAACGCCGCAGTAACATCCTCAATTTTGATGGAATCCTTGCCAAATGTCAGAGTCGTGACCGTTTGCTCATAAGATGGTGGTAACGAGCATAAAAGAATTATTGCCTTGTCTTCATCATCAATTTTCACATCTAGCTGACCTAGATCTGTGACCCTTTGATTGAAGATATTTATGTGCTCTGCAAGATCAGACCCTTCCTGCATCTTCAGCCCATATAATTTTTGCTTCAAATACAACTTGGTCGTCAAAGTCTTCGACATAAACTGATTTTCCAGCTTGTCCCAGATTTCTTTTGGTGTAGTCAACCCGATAACATGGTACATGACATTGTCGGACAGACACAGCCATATAGTTGCAGCTGCTTGCATCTGTTTCTCCTCCCACTCATCATCCTCCATCTTGACCGGCTTTTTCGCCTTTAGAACAGATAAAAGACTTTGTTGCGCCAACAAATCTTTCACCCTTATCTGCCACAAGCCGAAGTTGTCGCTGCCATCAAAATTCACCATATCAAATCTTGTACCCGTCGGCGTCATCCCGCCAACACACAGTTTTACCGATCCTTTGTTGTCGGTCTTACCGTACGTTCTGCTTGCCCTGTTGACCGCAATAGCAGGCAAATCAATCTCCTTTGTCTTGTACGATCAAGTTCTTTTGCTTCCTTGATCGCAAAACAACCTTGACGATAATGTCACAGAACACCTTGAATTTCTCCGCACGGAAGACCGTGTCTAGCACCAGAACGTGAGCCTCACACGCCTTTCTTCTGCCTGACCAAATCCAACCGTAGCTTGGATCTGAACTGCTGTCTTGAACGTGTGCCTTGCTTCGGTCGTTCTGTTTTGCTGTCACGATTCCTAGCCTTGGCTCTGGTTTTATTTACATCCACTTGCGGTACCAGACATCGAGTCGAACACGACCTCGGGACGAAACAGGAAGCACGCTGTCGATGCGCACGAGTCCTGATCGTATTCTCCTCTGCCAAAAAGAACAAGACTGATCCACCCGTATCCATGCATGGCAATGAATATTAAAAGATCCACTCATATCCATGCATGACAATGAATATTTTATTTCCTTTTAATACCATCTACTTGCATGCACCGGATCCTTTATTGTCTTGTTGTTTTAAATGATTCCAACTCAAGCACGATTAAGCCTCCAGGTGCATGACGTCTTTGCACGCCACGTGAAAAAAGACTGTAATTCAACTTGTTTGCTGGTAATAAACTCCCCGAGCGTCCAACTCTCCATTATTGGTATTCATCATCCTCGACCAGAAAAAGAAAAAGCCAAAGCACCGACGGATGTACACTTCCGCAATCACGAAGACTCGAATCCACCCTCTGCACACCGTTCGAATTTCTCCACGCAATAAATCAAACAACGATCATCTCGTCAACATTATCGTCTGCGCGTTGCTGCAACTCTTCTTGCGCCTGCTAGCACATTAATTTTGCTGCAACATCACGCCCTCATGCATGTCTATGCACGAGTGTGTCGCACCATGGCCACCCGTATCGTCGATATAGTCTGCTTCTGTATCGTGACACCGCATTTGTGCAACACCCGTAACACCGCCTTCTCGCGATGTTTCCATGTTTTGATCTCTCCAGCCTTCGCTACGTCTAGCCGCTGGTCTGATCGCAAGCCGAAGCCGCCGCCCTCATCGCGACGCCTTCAACAGCCATCCTACCGGTTTGATCTCCACGTCTGGACGATCCTCGCCGATTGCAGCTCGTCGGATGGTCTAGGCCGCCTGCCTAGAGTGTCCGACAACACCGATCAGATCGCCGATCGCCGCCATGCTCCACCTCGCACCGCATCAAGCAGTTTTACGGTGCCCGTCGAGCATGATCCTCGCACCTCTTGATGATCTTCCGCATCACCTCTAGATCCAATCCAACCTTGGCTCTGATTACCACTTGTTAGAAAATAGGCACGCGGAAGCGACCACGGATCTCCAGAGGCACCGATGCAAGATCACGGACGACACGCAAGGCACGGTATTTGTTAACGAGGTTCGGCCGAAGCCTACATCCCCGGGGCATGACTACGGACTCTACTCCCCAATATGTTGTCTTTTGTCGTGGTTACAAAAGCGGCCCTCTCCTCTTATTTAAAAGGAGGCCGGTTGAAGAGTCCAACAAAAACCCTACACCCCACCGCTAATACAACTCAAAGTCCTATCGTAACCAACTCATACATAATATTCGACACATATCCAACAAAGAGACCACATAATCCACTGACCTTCTGTTACGTGCTGCTACAAAATGAACGAACCCCAAATGCGTGCTGCTGCTGCTGCTGTTTATGGGATCTGGCTGAACTAAATAGGGTCGTTTAGGCCGAAATGGGGCGACAAAATTACGGAGGAAAAATAATGAATCAAAACTTTTGGTGGTGATCAGCTACTGGTATCTCGACTAACTGCTGGCTAAAACGGATCGATCCAGCATCGAGATCGATCGGAAAAAGGGTGGGGCTTTTGGGTGGGTAGCTAGTTCATCGTGGTGAGGTGGGGGAATCGGCGATCGGGAGGCAGGTCGGCGGTGAGGTGGGCTGCTGGTTGGCGATCGGGGCTCGCAGCTTCTCTCCAGCCTCACCTCGGGGATCCCCGTCGCCTCGGCGGCTATATATAGTGGCGTGGAGCAGTAGAGCCGCCGTGGAGGAGAAACTAACCTCTCTAGAGAGAGGAAAGAGAGAAAGGGTAGTGCATGCGTGTGACGCCGTTGCGGAGAGAGAGATCTCTAGGACACGGCACCCGACGGAACGGAGCTGCAGGCTCATGACGAGACGGACGTGCGCGGCTGCTTTCTGAGCGCTGTTGGGTCGATGACATGCGGGTCACTAGTGTAAGGACCCGGCGTGTCAGTAAGGTGGGCGATCGACTAGTGTAAGGACCCGGCGTGTCAGTAAGGTGGGCGTTCGGAGCGATCGAGACGCTTCGCGGGCGTTGTGACCTGGTGGGTCCGATCTATCAGCGAGATCCAGTGGCGAGGGGCGGGTGGGCGCGAAAACATTCGGCACCTGCGCGCGTAACAGCGAGACGAGGAGGCCTGGCGCGTGTGATGCGGCGAAGGGCAGGTCGTAAAATTGAGAGTGTACCGCGATAATTATCCTCGTTGAAATCCATTACCGCAGTAAATGTCCAGAAAAGCGGGCTGCAGCATGCACTGGCGCACGGTGACACGTTTGGCTGAATTGTGACGACCTGCTACTATAGAGGGACCAATGCGGCGGGTGGCGACGTCGCCGGGGACGGCTACAGAGGCGTGACAGCCATAAAGGAAACGCAATCATTTGCGACGGCCAGTCGTATTTGCGACGACCGGCCGTCGCAAATTAGATAAACCATTGCAAATATACACTTATTTGCGACGGCTGTTTAAAATGGTCGTCGCAAATAAGTAGGCCAAGTCCTATACCGTCGGGCCGAGCTCATTCTCTTCGTCCTATCCTTACGCCCTTCCCACCCCCCCCCCCCCCCGCTCCGCTCCGCCCCCGGCCCCGCCGCCCCCGCTCCCGCTACCGCCGCGCCCACGCCGCCCCCGGCCTCGCCGCCCCCTGTCTGCCGCGCCCCCAGCCTCGGCTCGTCGCTCCCCCGCCGCCCCGGCCCGCCACGCCCCCGGCCTCGCTGGCCCCGGACCGCTGCACCCCCTCTGTGCCCCCGCCGCACCCGGCCCCCGACGCCTCCGGCACCGAGGTGAGCTCGGTTTTTTTTGCTTTCATTTTAAAATCCATATGCACAATAGGGAATTATTCCTACAAATTCTATAGATACACAATAGGGAATCATGCATGGTAGTTAGGGTTATTATCCCTACAAATTCCTACGAACTCGGCGGCCTTCTTGAGGCCCCTGCACATGGGCTTGCCGCACTTGCGCGCGTGGTGGCCCAGCAGCTCCCACGCGAGGACCGCGACAGCGATGGCCGGGTGCAGCAGCGCGCCCACCTCGAGGAGCAGCAGCTTGGCGTACGAGACGACGAGGAAGCCGAGCGCGGCGAGGGCGGCGAGGAGGACGACCGCGTCGACGGCGGCCATCGGGGAGCTGTCGCAGCAGGATCCAGCGGCCCTGGCCCTAGATCGGGAGCAGGCCGCCAGGGAGGAGCTGTCTGCCGCCCTGCGGTGCTGCTCGAAGGCGCGGAGGAACTCGATGAGGCTGCGGCACTCGGCCATCGCAGGTCTGGGAGCGACGGGTAATTCACCACCGATTCTGGTGCAAGCGGTCGAGCGAGGAGAGGAGCGGGCTGTGTGGTGGGGGCGCCGGGATCTGTGTGGAATGGAACTGACCGGAAGGGGAGGGGGAGTAGGAGGCGATTGATTTGTCGATCGGATCCGTGCCTGCTCCCACATCGTGCGTTAGCGCATGCGGACCTGAACCGCTGGTTTCACTCTTTCTGACTTCCTTCCCCGGTGCGGTCTGCTGTTGCTGCTCGGTCCAACTGCGCCTCGCTTCCGTGACATACGTCGCCCGTAGCGTACCGCCCGCTCGCCCCGAGGGTGCCGTGACGTGGTGCGAAGGGACCGAGAGCCAGAGGCAGTCACGTCCCCACAGACGTGTGAGGAAGGAAGCAAGGGACCAGCGGCGAGTGAAACCGAGGCGGACCACGAACCACGAATGCCCGTGTACCTCCCCCTAACCAGCGGAGGATCTCCCTATCCTCCTTCATCCCTTTGCAGCTCCGCTCCTCTCTAACCGGCTGCAGATCTGGCACGTCCGTCGCTAGCGGCAGATCTGGCATCTCCTCCTCTCCACTGTGCCGAAATCTAGCACCCCGCCGACGGCAGATCTGGCGCCTCCACCTTCGGATCTCTGGCGCCGGAATCTGCCCCCCTCCACTCGATGCGGAATGGTCGCCTATACCCCGAGGCGAGGCGGAAGGCCTGCGCCTTGAGCCCAGGCGCGCCCAGGCGAGCGCCTAATGGCGCCTTCCTGAACACTGATTATTAGATAAAAGGGAAACGCAATTACTACAAATTTTTTCTGTTTAGCACTAGAGTAACCTCTTAAAGCTGAAAATTAGGTTATTAACCATTGTGTTTTAGCGAGTGAGGGACTTGCTTCTGGATCAACCAAAAGCATCATAATATGGTGATCTAGCTGGCCCAATTATATTCAGTTCTTTGAGTGTTCTAGCTATTTTTATCAAATCGGTCTTGACATAATGCATTTTCTTTACATTGCTTAGGTCCCCTCCCCACCGTGCACACTCAGATCCACTTCACTGCTCAGGTATGGCACCATCATTCTTCTCATATTGTATATGACAGAGTACAGTGCTTTTAGCTATATATGACGACTTGTTGCTCTTATAGTAGCTTACCTGATATGTATAATGTTTCAACTGTTTTTTATCAAACTTTTAATGATGTAACACATTTTCTTTAGATTTGCATCACCATGTTACTAGTTCAGCCTATGTCAAGTGTGTGATCTAGATGTTGCTAGATGATTATGTTTTTTTAAGTTTAGATAATTTCTTGTCATGCTTTGGTAAATATGTTTATTATACAGGTTACTGGAATTAATAATTTTTTTCTCTTGTTCTTTTGATTGCGTGAGTGTTTAGAATTAATAATTTTTTTCTATTCTATTTAGTGTATGTTTGGACTTTAGTGCATTCATATAATGTTTTTGAGTGACTACTTAATATATACAAATAAAGGGGTTTTGGGTCGGCTCGGACCAACCCAGAAGGGCACGACACGTAATAAGTGTGATCGTTCCGTGTAGACCATTGTAGTGGTACCGTATGCGTCAAGTCGACACGGAAGCGAACGGGGTGGTAAGGACATCAATGACCCGCGATTGCGTGGACGGTGGAAATGGATGTGGAATTGTCATCTAAGACCAACTTTCCTCTCACTCTTTCTCTAGTTCTTTCCTCTCTCTTAAATGACCTCAAAATGAAAATGAACAACGTAACATATAGCAATGTATTACCCGTTTCGGATCGGCACGTCTCACATGCCATTGGCATGTGAGACGTGCAGGTTCGGAATTGTCCCGTTTTGGACAGCCTCGAAGTGACCGAGGGGGCGTGGCTTGTGACGAGACGTGGATCTGGATTTGGACGAGATTTCAGTGGTGTAACCCTGTTGTTCTCTGCTGCACCATTTTTGGGTGTGTAGTGGAGAACAGCGGGGTTATGCTGCCGAAATTTCATTCGAATCCGGATCAGGCGTCTCATCATGAGCACACTCCGCTCGGTCACTCTTGGGTGGGTTTAGGATCTATCTGGCTAGGTTGTAGGGCCGTGACATAACATAACAATGAAACTAATAATATTTCACGTTAAACTGCAGAGCCAAACATGGGTGAAGACCGTAGTTGGATGTATACTGGCTGGAAGAGCAGAATTGGTGGTCACTCGGATGAGTGGTTTATCAAGTTAGATCAATTTTTGGATCGAGCATTTTCGTTGTCAACGGAAGATATGGTGCGGTGCCGATGTACAAAATGCCAGAACACCAAGTTTTTGAGAAGATTGGAGCTTTTGTTTCACTTATGTCGAAACGGTTTCACACCACATTATGAAGTGTGGACCTTTCACGGTGAGACTAATTCTCGAGTCATAGCCGAAGTGGATGAGGATGATGATATAACAAAGGTTGATAGGATGGATGAGATTCTAGAAGCTCTGGAAGCGGAGAATCCTCTTACAAATGAGGCAGAGAAGTTCTTCGAGGAGCTGAAGAAATCACAAGAGTTGTTGCATGAACACACGGTTGTGACCGTACTTGCTTTCTTAACCAGATTTATAGCAATTAAGTCCAAGTACTTTTTTTCCATCAACTGCTACAATGATCTCATTAAATTGATCTGCGATATCCTTCCACAACCTCACAATGCGCCGGCCGATATGTATCATTCAAAGATCAAGATATCTGGTCTTGTTATGAAGTATGAGAAAATCGATGTGTGCCCAGACAACTGCATGCTATTCTGGAAAGAGCACGCCAATAAGAAGGTGTGCTTGAAATGTGGTAAATTGAGGTATGTCGAAGTTGTTAATGACGATGGCGATAATGTGATGACAGATGTCGCACATAAGCAGCTTCGTTACTTGCCTGTGACACCTCGGTTGAAGCGGATGTTTCTTTCAAAAAGAACCGCAAGACACATGAGATGGAACAAAGAAGGTAAACGTGAGAACAAAGAATTCTTGACGCATCCGTCCGACGGTGATGCATGGAAGGCGCTAGACCGTTTTGATCCAAACTTTTCTCGTGATGCGAGGAATGTTCGCATCGAATTAGCGACAGACGGATTCTCACCATTCAGTACGAAATCCACGCCATACTCATGTTGGCCCGTCTTTGTCATTCTGTACAACCTGCCACCTGCTTTTTGTACGAAGAATGAGTTCATGTTTCTCAGCCTCATTGTACCTGGACCTGATCATCCCGGGTCACGTCTCAACGTGATGTTAAAACCGTTGATCAAAGAATTGAAAGTCTTGTGGACAAGATTCGAAGCGTACGACAGTTACAAGAAGCGGAAATTCATCCTTCAAGCTGCTTATTTGTGGTCCATCCATGATTTGCCAGCATACGGCATGTTTTTCGGATGGAGCACTCACAGTCGTCTGATGTGTCCGATATGTGCTTCAGACATGGATTGCTTTCGACTAACTCATGGAGGCAAAATATCTTACTTCGATTGTCACAGATGTTGGCTGCCCTCGAATCATATATTTAGGCAGCAGGGGCATGTCTTTTGAAAGAACAATGTTGTCACTAAAGGACCACCGAAGCGTCTCAACGGGTCAGAAATTTCTGATATGTTGGACAAATTGGTGCCTGATGAAGGTCGTCCTGGATATTTCGTAGGTTATGAAGAGTAACATAATTGGACTCACATATGTGGACTTTGGGAAGTACTGTATGTGAAGTCATTGATTCTAATGCACAACATTGATGTCATGCATCAGGAGCGTAACATGAGTGAAAGTATCACAAGCACTTGCATGGATATGCCTGGCAAAACGAAAGACAATTATAAAGCTAGACTAGATTTGGCAGACATTTGTCACCGTCCAACTCTTGAAATCTCTAAAAGTGGTGGAAAGCGGCGTGCTTCTTTCTGTCTTCGATCGAAAGAAAAGAAAGAAGTTATGAAATGGATGGAAACTTTGAAATTCCCAAATGGTTACGCAGCTAGCCTGGAACGAGCTGTAAATGTTAACACATGAAACCTCACTGGATTGAAGAGTCATGATTATCACATTATAATGGAAAGACTCTTACATGTTATGTTTCGAGGCTATCTAGATGATGCGGTGTGGAAGGTTTTAGCCAATCTCAGCTATTTCTATAGACAGCTTTGTGCCAAAGAAATCAAGATCGGGATGATGGATAAGTTAGAGAAGGAGATACCCATACTTCTATGTAAGATGGAAAAAAATTTCCACTAGGTTTCTTCAATCCAATACAACATCTACTTATCCATCTTCCATTCGAAGCTAAAGTTGGCGGTCCTGTGCAATATAGGTGGATGTATCACATTGAAAGAGCGCTACGATATCTGAAACCAATGGTTGGCAATAGGGCAAGGGTGGAAGGGTGCATCACTGAAGCATATGCTCTTAAGGAAGTAGGATACTTTTCAAGTGTCTACTTTGTGGAAGAAAACAATATCAATACTTCAGCGATGCAGTACAATGTGGAAGAAACACCCCATCTGAGCGGCCTTTCCATTTTTCAAACGAGAGGCACCACCGTTGGTAGCTACACGACCTACGTGCTATCCGAACATGAAAGGAATGTTGCTTTAATCTACATGTACGCAAATATAGAAGGCATGTAGGAATACTACGAGTAAGTGTTTGTCCTACATTTATGCTAATGAAAGCAGCCTAGAGGGAGGGTGAATAGGCGATAATCGATAATTTAAACTTAATTCAGAGTTATGAAAACAGAGAAGTCGGACTTGTCTGACTTCTAGTCGGACTTGTCTGACCTAAGTCGGACAAGTCTGACCTGGGTCGGATAAGTCTGAGATTACCTGCACGATCAGATCAAAAATCCAATTTTTAAGCGATCTAGTGAGAGATATCGATCCCTAGCAGTTCTACACGAAGTATGGAGTAGAAAGAAAGCTGAGAAAGAGATAGCACGCGGAAAAACACTAGAATCAAAACTTGCGAGAACGGAAGAACAACAAGAGACAAACGATTTTATCCCGAGGTTCGGAACCACAAAGGATCCTACATACCCGTTGAGGAGTCCACAAGGGACCAGGCCTTCTCTAGCCTTTCCCTCACGAGTTGCCACAAGGGCCAACTCCCAATCTTCCACTATCACAAAGATTGTTACAAACTCCCCGATTACAAGAGATCACAAAGAAATCGCGGGGCGACGCCTAACCGTCTAGGGGAGAACCCCAAGAGCAACAAACACGCAATCACGACGAAACTTAGCGAATCACACGTTGCTCAACCCCTCAACAAACCGTTTCTCCCAATTCTCACAAAGCACTCTTCACTCTCCCAAAAAACTCGAATTTGGGCTCTAGAGGTGAAGAACAAGTGGAGAGAGGTTCTTGAGTTCAAATGGCCGTTCAGAACTGTTCAGGGGTGTTAGGCGTGGTTGGTGGGTCGAAACCACCCACTATTTATACTCCAGAAGGTTATTAGAGTCGTTTGACACAACCCACGTCGGACATGTCTGACACAAAGTCGGACTTGTCCGAATTGCTGATGTCATAAAGCATACGGCTACCCGTTGGAATTTAAATAGTGCACCAAAAGCCACCTTGGACATGTATGACACAAAGTCGGACATGTCTGACCTCAAAGGTCAGGCCTTTCACTTCAGACTTGTCTGACCAAAACCACTTCAGACATGTCTGACATACAATCTCGGACATGTATGAAGTTCTGCAGAGAGAACTCGGACAAGTCTGACTCTCTGGGACTTAGAAAATTTTTCTTAGTCCCTGGGAACAGATCCATCTCGGACATGTCCGACCCAGGTTCGGACAAGTCCGAAACTTCACTGGAACTCTCATTGGAACCCTTCCAGTATTAATTCGGACATGTCTGACTCACAGTTTCGGACATGTCCGACTTCCAACAGAGGGAATTCGGACATGTCTGACACCACAAGTCAGACAAGTCCGCCCAAGCCACAAAGGCCCTACTAAAATCTTCTACTAAGGGGTTGAGCACCCGAATGACTCACTAAGTGTCTACGCGTCGTGTCCCTCTTAATAGTACGGTTTTTCCTACGACTCAAGGAGAAAATAGAAAACCCTATTTCTATTCTTCTTCGCCACAACTTTTCTCCTTTAGCCATCTTTTTCAAAGCTCCATTCCGTACTCCGGATCTGCGCTCATGCTCAACCAAGTTCATTAGCACTTTAATGGTTCATCATCAATCCACCAAAACTCACAAGGGACCTAGATGCACTTACAATCTCCCCCTTTTTGGTGATTGATGACAACCAGCTAAAGTCTTCGACAAAAATAAGATTTGATAGAAGTTTTGAGTCTCAAGTGTATATGAGCTTTTGGAATAACAATAAAAACAACTCATATACACTCAATCGTCGTGGGGTGCCTATATGCTCGTGTGTGTGCAATAACGTGATACAAATGAAGAAATGCACACGAGATCAATGAAGCATCATAATGATCATCATAAGGCATCAATAAACATCATTAAACATTAACAGTCATAAACGAGTAACAAATAAGTACAAGACACAATAAGTACAAGACACACCACGATAGAAAATATGACTAGATACATGTCCATGTCCAAGAATAAGCACTAGAGTCTAATACTTCTCCCCCTTTGGCATCAAGGCACCAAAAAGGAGAAAAGTGGACACTAAGACCTAGTCTACTCGGTGTCGTCCTCGTCGTCATTGCTGACATCGTCGTCGTCGCTCTCCTGCTCATAGTCGCTCTCCTCGTCGGAGTCGTCGTGAGCTGCAGGAGGTGCTGAGGAAGAGGCGCCGGTGCCAGTGAAGAACGCCATCTCCGCCTCGGTGAGCTCCAGAAACTCCGGTGGCTCCTCGTCCGAGCTGACGTCGTCGACTGAAGGAAGCTGGAGGTGCTCCCTGATGGTTGCGAGGTTCCTCTGGTTCCTCTTTGCCAAGCGCTGAGTCGACCGGCAGACGGTGAAGATCGACTTCGGGATCTTGAGCAGTCCTGAGGAGCAAGACGGCTGCTGCTGGGGCACGGAGGCTGAACTGGGAGGCTGAGCAGACTTCCTCCTCGAGGAGTTGGGTCCTCCCTCTGCTGGTGCCGATGCTGGTGCAGCTGCTCGAATCGGGCGGTGAAGCTTGGAAGGCTTCTGAGGCACAAGGCGCCTATGAGGCACATCCTTCACAAACTTCTGCCCGGACACCGTCTCAATTAGCTTCATCAGGTACGGGGCGTAGCAGCAAGACCTAGTCGGTGTCTCCGAGGCAAGGTAAATCTCCTCGTAGATATAGTCAAAAGCGTTGAATTGCTGCTCGCCTGCCAAGAGCTGGATCAGATTTCTGCTGTTGTGATTGATCCTGTTGGCATCCCCATCCTTGGGCGAGAGGGTCTTCCTTATCAGACGGTTCACCACGGCATGGAATGGCTTGAGGCCGTGGATATGAGGAGGGTTGGTCCATCCTCATAGAAACTCTCCATCTCCAGGAGGTTCACTAGATCCATCTCATGGATCTTCAGAGAGTGTTGCAGGCTGTCCTCCATCCCGAGAATGCGTGCAAACTCCTCATAGCTGACTTCGTACTTCACCCCATTGGTCATCCAGGTGAAGCCGAGCTTGTCAACCCAATAGAACACAGTTGCATAAAATTGGAGGATGACTTCCTCGTTCCATGGGTATTGGAGACCCATGATCTCGCTGACTCTGTGGTGCTCGCAAGCTTCGAGCACCCCCTTGAAGAGAAGGTAGCCGTCCTTCTTCTTCAATGTAGCCTTCCAATCAACCCATTGCATCTCCGTGACTGGGTTCTTCTTGGTCGTGAGGACTGACCGGTAGTAATCCATATGGAAGAAGCACCAGAAATGGGGATCCTTGCTGTCCCTTGGCTTGTCATAACACCGCACATCTCATGTGCATGGTGTTGTGGATGTTCCTCCGGTAGTTTACTCTGTCGGTCATGTGTCGGGTGTCACCAACTGGAGAGTGCACGACCAATGGTCCGATCTCCTGCTGCCCTTGGGAGCTCGAGCTGCCCCCCTGACCACTGACATTTGCAAGCTGACCACTAGCGGGTCGCTTGACGATCACTTTCTTTGGTCGCTTCGACGGTTGAGCCGAAGTGTCGGGATCTGCGGGCTCCTTGCCTCTCTTGTCATGACCCATAGCTAGAAAAAGATACAAGGATAGGTAAGAGTCAAAGAAAGATAGATAGAGCAATTAACTTGATAGTTTCGATAGAAATTAGGTCTCAGAGTTATACAGGATCAGACATGTCTGACTGGAAAGTCAGACTTGTCTGACTTAGAAAATTCGGACATGTCCGAATTTCTGTCAGACTTGTCTGACCTGTACAGAACTGACCCTAATTGCTAAGGAAACTAAGCAAATCAATTTTTCTACCGACCAAATGTTGCACCAAGGTTGCAAACATGCCTAGGAACAGTTCCAAGGGCATAAATTTGCAAACTTGCCGCTAGATTTAGAATTGAGAGGAAAGATGAGAAAAATACCTTCAGATGGATAAAAGATTGAAGAACTCCGAAGGGGATGTGAATCCTCCAAATTCGAGGGAGATTTTCCCTCAAGAACTCCTCACAAGAGCCTCAAAATCAATGTGGATCGCCTTGGGAGGTTTGAGAGAGATGGAGGTTAGGGTTTGAAGTGAGGAGAGAGAGAAGGAAAGGAAACCGTCGGCCTCTTTGAAGGGGTTCAGATTTCCCACATCGGACATGTCTGAATTTGTACTTCGGACAAGTCCGAATTCTCTCTGCAGACTTAAAACCCACTTCGGACATGTCTGACTTTTGTCAGACTTGTCCGACTCCCCCTGAGTGTATGCAATGTGCAAACACTTGGGGATCTAAATATAGGTATATATGGACATTTTGGACAAGTTTTTGCAAATATCTTTGACAAAAATGATCAGTAAACAACCAACAATCAAACTATGATCATTTTCACCAAAGAGAAGTTTAGAACATAGTTTTCAAGAAAAATAGATGAGATTTTCGAAAACACACAGCATTTTGAAGTTGAAAACTAATAGCAATCAAATGTGCACGACTCAAGCAATGTTTTGAGAATCCAAGATATTTAGCTCACTCCTTAGGTCACAAAAGCGTCTCTCATCAAGGGGTTTGGTGAAGATATCCGCCAATTGCTTCTCACTTCTAACATGAGAGATAATGATATCTCCCTTGATAGAGTGATCTCGCAGGAAATGGTGACGAATATCTATGTGTTTGGTTCTAGAATGCTCGACGGGGTTGTGAGCAATCTTGATGGCACTCTCATTATCACATAGGAGAGGAATATGGCTCAGATTGTAACCATAATCCCTAAGAGTTTGTCGCATCCAAAGAAGCTGCGCACAACAACTTCCGGCTGCAACGTACTCCGCTTCGGCTGTGGAAAGGGCAATGGAGTTTTGTTTCTTGGAAGACCACGCAACCAAGGACCTACCAAGGAATTGGCATGTCCCGGACGTGCTCTTCCTATCTACCCTACAGCCCGCATAATCCGCATCGGAATAACCGACGAGATCAAACTTGGATCCTTTAGGGTACCAAAGACCTAGATTAGGAGTGTGAACTAAATACCTAAGGATTCTCTTAACCGCTGTCAAGTGACACTCTTTTGGAGTGGCTTGGAATCGAGCACACATGCACACACTAAGCATAATGTCGGGTCTAGAAGCACAAAGATAAAGCAAAGAGCCAATCATAGAACGGTATACCTTTTGGTCCACGCTCGCTCCTTCTTCGTTTAGTCCTAGATGCCCGTTTGTTCCCATAGGTGTCTTGATGGGCTTCGCCTTCTCCATGCCAAACTTCTTGAGAATATCATGAGTGTACTTGGTTTGACATATGAAGGTCCCTTCCTTGAGTTGCTTTACTTGGAAACCTAGGCAAAACTTCAACTCCCCCATCATAGACATCTCAAATCTCTTCGTCATGATTTTGGAAAACTCATCACAAAAAGTCTTGTTAGTAGAACCAAATATGATATCATCAACATAAATTTGGCATACGAACAAGTCATTATCAAAATGCTTAGGGAAGAGAGTATAATCGGCTTTCCCAATCTTAAAACCGTTTTGTGCGAGAAAATCCCTAAGGCACTCATACCAAGCTCTAGGTGCTTGTTTGAGGCCATAGAGAGCCTTACACAACTTGTAGACGTGATCGGGATGCTCTTCATCTTCAAATCCGGGCGGTTGCTCCACATACACTTCCTCCTTGATTGGACCGTTGAGGAATGCACTTTTCACATCCATTTGATATAACTTGAAATCATGGTGAGTAGCAAAGGACAATAATATGCGAATAGATTCAAGCCTAGCTACGGGAGCAAATGTTTCATCGAAATCCAAACCTTCGACTTGAGCGTACCCTTTCACTACAAGTCTTGCCTTGTTTCTTGTTACTACCCCGTGTTCATCTTGTTTGTTGCAGAACACCCACTTGGTTCCAACAACATTTGCATTTGGTCTTCTCACGAGTTCCCACACCTTGTTCCTCTTGAAGTTGTTGAGCTCTTCTTGCATCGCCATTACCCAATCCAGGTCTTGTAGAACTTCTTCTACTTTCCGTGGCTCTAAAGAGGAAACAAAAGAGTAATGTTCACAAAAGTTAGCCATACGTGAGCGAGTAGTTACCCCTTTGGAGATGTCTCCAAGTATGTTGTCAACGGGATGGTCCCGCTGAACGCTTTGATGCACTCTTGGGTGTGGTGGTTGAGCTTCTCGATCATTGTCTTCATCTTGATCATTTTCTTGATCTCCCCCTTGATCCAAGCCTCCTCCTTGATCTTGATCTTGTTGAGATTCATCTTGAGGATCTTGATCTTGTTCATGTGTGGGATTTGCATCTTCTTCGCTTGCTTGAAGATCATTTGGATCATGTGGTTGCACATCTCCAAGTGCCATTCTCCTAAGTGCTTCTTGTGGAGTCTCCTCTTGATCTAGCACACACTTATCAACTTGCTCCACTTGAGAGCCATTAGTCTCATCAAACACTACGTCATGTGCTACTTCAACAATCCCGGAGGACTTGTTGAAGACATGATAGGCGTAGGTGTTTTAGTCATAGCCAAGCAAGAAACCTTCATCGGATTTCGAAGCGAACTTCAAATTCCTAGGCTTCTTGTTGAGAATATAGCACTTGCTCCCAAAAACACGAAAGTATTAGATGTTGGGTTTGTTACCGGTTAGGAGTTCATACGAGGTCTTCTTCAAGAGTCGATGAAGATACAACCGGTTTATGGCATGGCAAGCGGTGTTAACCGCTTCCGCCCAAAACCGGTCAGACGTCTTGTACTCATCAAGCATCGTCCTTGACATCTCGATAAGAGTCCTATTCTTCCTCTCCGCTACTCCATTTTGTTGAGGGGAGTAGGGAGCGGAGAACTCATGCTTGATTCCTTCTTCATCCAAGAAGTCTTCAACTTGAGTGTTCTTGAACTCCGTCCCGTTGTCGCTCCTAATCTTCTTGATTCTTAAGGAGAACCTGTTTTGAGCTCTCCTCAAGAACTTCTTGAGAACTCCTTGGGTTTCACCTTTGTCATGCAAGAAAAATACCCACGTGAAGCGAGAAAAATCATCAACAATAACTAGACCATACTTGTTACCGCCAATGCTAATGTAGGCGATCGGTCCGAATAGGTCCATGTGTAGTAGTTCCAATGGTCTTGAGGTTGTCATGGTGTTCTTGGACGGATGTTGAGCTCCTACTTGCTTTCCGGCTTGACATGCGCTACATGGTCTATCTTTCTCAAAGACAACATCTTTTAGTCCACGGATATGATCCCCCTTAAGAAGTTCTTGCAAGTTTCTCATCCCAACATGGGCTAGCCTTCGGTGCCATAGCCATCCCATGTTAGTTTTCGCCATTAAGCACGTATCAAGTTGGGCTTTATCTGTGGAGAAATCCACAAGGTAAAGCTTTCCCTTGAGTACGCCCTTAAAGGCTATTGAGTTGTTGCATCTTCTTGAGACGGTCACACCGTTGTTAGTAAAAAGACAATCATAAACATTATCACATAATTGAGAAATAGACAAGAGGTTGTAATCAAGTGAATCAACATGAAGCACATTAGACAGAGTGTGTTTTGAGGAGATAGCAATTTTACCGGTGCCAAGGATTTTCCCTTGGCTATTATCCCCAAAGAAGATTCCTTCACTAGGATCTTCATTCTCCTTGTACTCTACAAACATCTTCCTCTCTCCGGTCATATGATTAGTGCATCCACTGTCAAGCACCCATTTTGATCCACCGGAGGAGTATGCCTACAAAAAAGAGTTATGCCTTTCCTTTAGGTACCCAAACGGGGTTGGGTCCTTTGATGTTAGTCACAAGACATTTGGGCACCCACACGCAAGGCTTTGGGCTCTTGCAGAGTGGCCCAACATATCTAGCATAAGTCTTGCCAAATTTGTTCCTCAATAAAACATAAGAAGCATCAAAGTCATAGAACAAAGGATGAGGTTCATTTTTAGGCATATAAGATGTTGAGACAATGTTCTTTCCTTTATCTTGGGTGGATGAACCTTCCTTGACAAAAACAATCAAGTCTTTGTTATTCTTGGGGGCTTTGGCATTTTGTCTCCGCTCCCGAGAATAACCGAGACCATCCTTGACATGGGGAGGTCTCACATTGGTGTATGTACTACGTGCATAGTCCACCTTCTCCTTTTCAAAGATGCCACCTTTCGGTGCTTGTTTGTTTTGTGCCAAGTTAAGTTCATCCTTAAGTTTTAGGATCAAGCTTGAGCACATGCAAGTGTGAACTTCCTCGGATGAAATCTTTTGAGAAGATGAGCTCTTTGAGGAAGAAGGTGCATTGATCTTAAGTGACTCAACCTTTGTCTCTAGAATCTTGTTAACCTTTGTCAAGTTAACAAATTCATCCTTGAGCTCAACGGTCTTGTCTTTAAGATTTGAGCATGCTTCCTTGCTCATGGCAAGGTCATGCTCCAATGCATTGCTTCTTTCTCTCTCGCGCTCGAGGAGCTCCTCAAGCTCTTGACATCTCTCCAATTTTTGGATGAGCATGTCCTTTTGACGCTCAAGGAGATCCTCCTTCTCGGAGATTTCATCCATAAGAAAGTTCATCTTTCTCATGGCACTCTTACTTAAGCCTTTAAGCATGGATTCAAGTTCACTACCACTATCAAGTTCATCACAAGAAGTTGTAGAGGGAGTGGGTTTAGATTTGACCTTTCTCCTTGTAACACCCTAAATTTTCGCATCATGCATTGCATACATGATCATGCATTAAACATTAGTAGGATAAAAAAAGATAATAAAAGGATAAAACATACATATATGTGTAGCAAAAGAAGAAATAGAAAATAATGATTATAGCCTAAAACCTGTAATAGGGAATAAGTATAAAAATAATAATAATAAAATATATAAATATATTTATAACAATTATATATATATAAAATAATAAATAAATAAAATGAATAAGGTTTATAAAAAAAATATAAATAATAAAATATATTATAATAATAATAATATAAAAAGGATAAAATAAAAAAATAAAAGAAAAAGAAAATATATAAAAAAATAAATGAGTAATATAAAAATAGTAATATATTATAAAAAAAAGAAAAAAAACAAAACCAATCAACCGCCGGCCAGGCCAGCCGAGCCTCTCGCGCCGACCGAGCCGACCAGCCCCGCCGCCCGGGTCCCACCCCGCGCCGCACGGCTCCTGCCCACGCCCGCCTGGGCTCACGCGCCCTGGGCCCCGCAGCGACGCGCGCCGCCTGCCCCGACCGCATCGCGCGCGCGCCGCTCCCGCGCTCGCCCCGACGCCTCCCGCGCCGAGCGCTGCCCCGCCGGGCCCCGCCTCCACGCGTCCCACCCCGCACCGCAGCCTCACCCCGCTCGCCCGCGCGCGACCGCGCCATTGCGACCCAGTCGCCCGCGCCGCCCCCTGGGTCCCACGCCCGCTCCCGCCGCCCCGCGCCCGATTCCCGCCTGGACTCCCGATCCCGCACGATTCCCGCCCCCGCGTTGACTCCCGCGCCTATAAAAAGGACTGTAGGTCCCTATGGTTTTTCCGATCCAGCAAAGCGCCGCCGCCTCCAGGAAAAAAAGGCTCCCGCCGCAGCAGAAAAAAAAGGAACAGAGGAGGGGCTGCGCCGCCAGGAAAAAGAAACGCCGGTACAGAAGAAAAAAGGAGGGACCAGAGCCGCCGCCAGAGGAAGAAAAGGAAGAAAAAAAGAGGGGAAGAAGAGGAAGAAAAAGAGGAGGGTGCCACCGTCCACCGGAGATCGTCGCCGTCGTCGTACCGCCGAAGAACCCTGCACCATCTACTTCGTCTACGCATTGTCCCCATCCCGCGATCATCGAAGCCATCGCACCTACGGTAGGATTCGTTCCCGATGCAAATTTTAGCGACGTATTAGATCTGATAGACGTAAATTGATTTTAGTTGCACCATAATTTTATTTTCAGCAGCATTAATTCCCGTTAAAACCCCCATAAACTCGTATGAATACGTATGAACTAGTCACATCTAATTAATAAACAACCGTAGTTAATTAATTATTGTACTTTGCATGCATGCATATCATCGCATGTTGATTAATGTGTGTGCATCATGATGATTTGTATATGTTTTCTCGTATGTGTGGTCACGAGTAGAGGGAAGTGCTCAAGAGATCGTGTACGAGAATTTTCAGAACCAAGACTTCGAAGCGCTTGAGCAACCCTATCCGCCGGAGCATGGCAAGTGTCCTTGAAGCATATTGATCCTGTTTTATTAAATGTTTTGTTTGCAAAACTGCATGCTTGTGTCAAATTGATGGGAATCCTATGGTAGGAAGTTTACTAGACTTGTTAAACCACCCTTGTCACCTGGAATTTATGGTAGAGAGTCGGGATGGGATTTTTACCTTTTTACTTCGCTTAATTAATTGGGATGGAAAAACCAACACTACACATTTAATTATGTATTAATGATATTCTAGTTAATGTGAACTGGTCGATACGGTATGGTGATGGGTGATCTAAGCAAGCCTGGTATGTGGATGGGTTGGATGTTATGGTGGTTTTCTTGCTTTAGATCTAAGGACCGGTTCATGCGAGAATAAGCCAGGACTACAGTGCCACCACGAGGCCAAGTATGGGTGCGGCGTAGCTGATTAATTAGGGCTTTGCTAGTGCTGTTTGGACCATTGTGGATGCTCGGGGAAGGGGTTGTCGGATTGGGTTTGTTGATGATTGGTGGGACTACCCTGGGATCCGAATGGCTCAAGAGGGGGCCCTTGGTTGAAGATGTGCTCAGTTGGAGGCATCGCCACCGGTGAAACCTCAGTGGGGTCTGAATAGACTAGTAATCCCTTTGTAAAGGCTATTTTGTGATCTCTTGGCCATACACCAAAGGAAGTGTAATTGGCATAAGGGAGGTTCTTTAGTCGCCGACGGGTGATGAAATCACAAACACGTGGGTAAAGAGGTACAAACTCTGCTGAGTTAATTAAAACTATCATGATAGCCGTGCTCCCGGTTATGAGCACCTGGACAACTTCCATGATTAGAGGGAAATTGAGATTTGGGATGGTTATGGTTTGGTAATGGTTGATATTATGGTTATGGTTATGGTTTGGTAATGGTTATGGTTGATATTATGGTTATGGTTATGGTTTGGTAATGGATATGGTTGATATTATGGTTATGGTTATGGGATGGAATTATGGTTTATGACATTGATTATGGTTATTGGTAATGGTGATTTATGGTCTGGTATTATTATTGTTACATGGTTTATGATGGGTTTACTTCACATAAATATGATACATCGCTTTTCAAATGTTTTACTGTACTTTTCAGCACCTAGCCTTTATTTCATTCGTCATTTGAATCAGCCACATGTCATACTTTCCACACTTGCTGAGTACGACATGTACTCACTCTTGCAATCCCCCCAACAGTTGCAGGTCATAATTATGAGTTTAATGGCGATAATGCGGAGTTCTAGACCGTGTCTACCGTTAGCTTTGCCTGTGGTGTTGCATGGAGCTGCGCTATCCCTTTTGCTTAGTTTGCTTAGTTGCCTAATTAGTTTATTTCCGCTGCATTAGTTGAACTTGTCATTAATATTCATTAGGACTTGTATTCGAGAATATAATGAATTATGTAATAAGAGTACTTTTTTAATAATTTGAGTTGTGGTAATTATCTGTTTATCATTTGTGAATCATGCGTGTATGTGTATTGAACATCCTGGGCACACATATGCGTTAGCTTGGTTCATTATCGAAACCGGGCATCACAGATTGGTATCAGAGCCAAGTTGACCGTAGGACGCAGCCTAGATAGAATGGACACTTTAGAGCATATAGGAGCACTCAGGAATCGATGTGTTTTTGTTTGGAGTGCTGTTCGCTATATATATTGTTGCTTGTGTGCTTAATAGAGGATTTTGGGATGCTTTAGCATTGCCATGTCCACCTAGGCTAGTATAGCTAGTTGGTTAGCTTCATATCCCTTGATGCATATAGTTGGGGGCGTTTCTAAATTCTTACCTATTGCTTTTCTCTAGATGGTGAGGACTCGCAACCAGAGGGATGCTAATGATGAGGAGGAGAACCATGGAGTACCTCAAAATAACAATGGACAAGGACCTGCTCATGGAGCTATCAACATTGAGCAACTATTGGCTATGCAAAACCAGCTCATGCAGACCATGATACAGACCATGGGACAGCTGCAGGCTGGCAATATCAACAATCAACCCCACATGCCTCCACCACCACCCCAGCCACACCACAACCATTTGGGAGAGTTCATGAGGACCAGACCGCCAACCTTTGCTCAAGTTGCCGACCCTATGGATGCAGATGATTGGCTCAAGTCCGTGGAGAAGAAACTTGCTATTGTCCAATGCAGTGACCGGGAGAAGGTCCTATTTGCTTCTCATCAACTCGTTGGAGCAGCTGCAGATTGGTGGGATGCTTATTGCAATGCTCATGAGAATGAAGAGAGGATCACTTGGGCAGAATACAAGGAGAACTTCCGTTCTCATTATGTGCCGGAAGGTGTTATGATCTTGAAGAGACAAGAATTCGAGAACTTACGGCAAGGAAGATCATGCGTGAGTGAATATATCAATAAGTTCACTCAACTCTCAAGGTATGCGCCTGAGGATGTTAGTCGGGACAGCCGGAAACAATACTTGTTCATGAGGGGTTTGAACAATGAGATCCAAGTGCAACTACTCAACTGCGATTATGCCAATTTTCAGAAACTTGTGGACAAAGCAATTGTGGTTGAGAACAAGATCAGTGAGATGGAGCAAGAAATCAAGAGGAAGGCGCCATATCAAGGACAACAACAAGGAAGTAATGTGCGCCCTCGCCTTGCACCACCCAATGCACACCATTACAGCTCCCCTATTCCTGCTCAGTGCCCTGATTTTGCACCACGCCCAACTCAGTTTGTGCAGCAGCGCCCTGTCATGCAAGCAATGCCTTATGCACCTCGTGCTGATTTTCCTGGAGCCAATGCTCAAAACCAAGCTCGTCCCAATAATTCTGGTGGAGTTAAGAAGTGTTATGCTTGTGGAGAAGCTGGACACTTTGCGAATCAGTGTCCTAAGTCAGGCCTTGGTCAAAGAAGCAATGCGCCGAGGCAAAACCCAAGACCTAATGGAGGACAGCCACAAGGAAGCCGTGGACAGCAGAATTTTGCTCGTGGCAACGTGAACCATGTCTCTACGGAGGATGCTCAACAAGCGGATGACGTGGTCATTGGTATGTTTCTCGCCAACTCCAACCCCGCGACTATGTTATTTGATTCTGGAGCATCGCATTCATTCATTGCATCGAAGTATGTTGCCAAGTATAATTTGCCTATCTCTCATATGAAGTTTACTCTATTGGTTAAGTCACCTGGAGGAGAGATGAGGACAAATATAATATGTCCAAAAATAAGCCTTAGAATAAGGGGGGTAGACTTCTCCGCCAACCTCATTGTTTTGGATTCACAAGGAATAAGAGGATCCGTTGGTGCAAAGTGCAATGGAAACACCATCGGAAACCGAAGCTACATGGGAGCGTGAAGAAGACCTGAAGGCAGAATTCCTGCATCTTTTCTCCACGCTACCGAATCTCGAGGGCGAGATTCACTTTAAGGGGGGTAGATTTGTAACACCCTAAATTTTTGCATCATGAATTGCATACATGATCATGCATTAAACATTAGTAGGATAAAAAAAAGATAATAAAAAGATAAAACATACATATATGTAGCAAAAGAAGAAATAGAAAATAATGATTATAGCCTAAAACCTGTAATAGGGAATAAGTATAAAAATAATAATAAAAAATATATATATAAATATATTTATAACAGTTATATATATATATAAAATAATAAATAAATAAAATGAATAAGATATATAAAAAAGTAAAATATAAATAATAAAATATGTTATAATAATAATAATATAAAAAGGATAAAATAAAAAAATAAAAGAAAAAGAAAATATATAAATAAAATAAATGAGTAATATAAAAAATAGTAATATATTATAAAAAAAGAAAAAAAGAAAACCAATCAACCGCTGGCCAGGCTGGCCGAGCCTCCCGCGCCGACCGAGCCGACCAGCCCCGCCGCCCGGGTCCCACCCCGCGCCGCACGGCTCCCGCCCACGCCCGCCTGGGCTCACGCGCCCTGGGCCCCGCAGCGACGCGCGCCGCCTGCCCCGACCGCATCGCGCGGGCGCCGCTCCCGCGCTCGCCCCGACGCCTCCCGCGCCGAGCGCTGCCCCGCCGGGCCCCGCCTCCACGCGTCCCACCCCACACCGCAGCCTCACCCCGCTCGCCCGCGCGCGACCGCGCCAGCGCGACCTCGTCGCCCGCGCCGCCCCCTGGGTCCCACGCCCGACTCCCGCCGCCCCGCGCCCGATTCCCGCCTGGACTCCCGCTCCCGCACGATTCCCGCCCCCGCATTGACTCCCGCGCCTATAAAAAGGACCGTAGGTCCCTAGGGTTTTTCCGATCCAGCAAAGCGCCGCCGCCTCTAGGAAAAAAAGGCTCCCGCCGCAGCAGAAGAAAAAGGGAACAGAGGAGGGGTTGCGCCGCCAGGAAAAAGAAACGCCGGTACAGAGGAAAAAAGGAGGGACCAGAGCCGCCGCCAGAGGAAGAAAAGGAAGAAAAAAAGGGGGGAAGAAGAGGAAGAAAAAGAGGAGGCACCGGGTGCCACCGTCCACCGGAGATCGTCGCCGTCGTCGTACCGCCGGAGAACCCTGCGCCATCTACTTCGTCTACGCATTGTCCCCATCTCGCGATCATCGAAGCCATCGCACCTACGGTAGGATTCGTTCCCGATGCAAATTTTAGCGATGTATTAGATCCGATAGACGTAAATTGATTTTTGTTGCACCATAATTTTATTTTCAGCAGCATTAATTCCCGTTAAAACCCCCATAAACTCGTATGAATACGTATGAACTAGTCGCATCTAATTAATAAACAACCGTAGTTAATTAATTATTGTACTTTGCATGCATGCATATCATCGCATGTTGATTAACGTGTGTGCATCATGATGATTTGTATATGTTCTCTTGTATGTGTGGTCACGAGTAGAGGGAAGTGCTCAAGAGATCGTGTACGAGAATTTTCAGAACCAAGACTTCGAAGCGCTTGAGCAACCCTATCCGCCGGAGCAAGGCAAGTGTCCTTGAAGCATATTGATCCTGTTTTATTAAATGTTTTGTTTGCAAAACTGCATGCTTGTGTCAAATTGATGGGAATCCTATGGTAGGAAGTTTACTAGACTTGTTAAACCACCCTTATCACCTGGAATTTATGGTAGAGAGTCGGGATGGGATTTTTACCTTTTTACTTCGCTTAATTAATTGGGATGGAAAAACCAACACTACACATTTAATTATGTATTAATGATATTCTGTTTAATGTGAACTGGTCGATACGGTATGGTGATGGGTGATCTAAGCAAGCCTGGTATGTGGATGGGTTGGATGTTATGGTGGTTTGCTTGCTTTAGATCTAAGGACCGGTTCATGCGAGAATAAGCCAGGACTACAGTGCCACCACGAGGCCAAGTATGGGTGCGGCGTAGCTGATTAATTAGGGCTTTGCTAGTGCTGTTTGGACCATTGTGGATGCTCGGGGAAGGGGTAGTCGGATTGGGTTTGTTGATGATTGGTGGAACTACCCTGGGATCTGAATGGCTCAAGAGGGGGACCTTGGTTGAAGATGTGCTCAGTTGGAGGCATCGCCACCGGTGAAACCTCAGTGGGGTCTGAATAGACTAGTAATCCCTTTGTAAAGGCTATTTTGTGATCTCTTGGCCATACATCAAAGGAAGTGTAATTGGCATAAGGGAGGTTCTTTAGTCGCCGACGGGTGATGAAATCATAAACACGTGGGTAAAGAGGTACAAACTCTGCAGAGTTAATTAAAACTATCATGATAGCCGTGCTCCCGGTTATGAGCACCTGGACAACTTCCATGATTAGAGGGAAATTGAGATTTGGGATGGTTATGGTTTGGTAATGGTTGATATTATGGTTATGGTTATGGTTTGGTAATGGTTATGGTTGATATTATGGTTATGGTTATGGTTTGGTAATGGATATGGTTGATATTATGGTTATGGTTATGGGATGGAATTATGGTTTATGACATTGATTATGGTTATTGGTAATGGTGATTTATGGACTGGTATTATTATGGTTACATGGTTTATGATGGGTTTACTTCACATAAATATGATACATCGCTTTTCAAATGTTTTACTGTACTTTTCAGCACCTAGCCTTTATTTCATTCGTCATTTGAATCAGCCACATGTCATACTTTCCACACTTGCTGAGTACGACATGTACTCACTCTTGCAATCCCCCCCCAACAGTTGCAGGTCAGAATTATGAGTTTAATGGCGATAATGCGGAGTTCTAGGCCGTGTCTACCGTCAGCTTTGCCTGTGGTGTTGCATGGAGCTGCGCTATCCCTTTTGCTTAGTTTGCTTAGTTGCCTAATTAGTTTATTTCCGCTGCATTATTTGAACTTGTCATTAATATTCATTAGGACTTGTATTCGAGGATATAATGAATTATGTAATAAGAGTACTTATTTAATAATTTGAGCTGTGGTAATTATCTGTTTATCATTTGTGAATCATGCGTGTATGTGTGTTGAACATCCTGGGCACACATATGCGTTAGCTTGGTTCATTATCGGAACCGGGCGTCACACTCTTTCCCTCCTTTGCCATGAAGCATGTGGACTTGAAATCATCAAGGTTTGGGAAGAGCTTGCTTGCACTTGAGCTCTTTCCGATGGCAATGGTTGCCACCTTCTCTTCATCATCGAAAGATGAGTCTTCATTTGAGTCCCATTCTCTTCCAAGGTGGGCATGTCCCGATGGCTTCTTCTTCTTGAAGAGCTTCTTGTCTTGGGTCTTGCCCTCCTTCTTCTTGCTTTCATTGTATGGGCAATCCACAATGAAGTGCCCATGTTCACCACACTTGTAGCAAGTCTTCTTCTTAGCTTCTCCTTGCTCTTGCCTTCTTGGTGATAGCCTCCCTTCTTCCTTCTCATCATCCTTCTAAACTTGTTGATGAATAAAGCTTCTTCCTCATCGGAGTCCATGCTCTCATCATCACTTGCATCTTCATTGTAGGATGTGGAAGTTGCATTGAGGGCTATGTCTTTCTTCTTTGATGAGGCAAGCTTTTGGAGATCATTGTAGAACATAGCTTCCTTCTCCATCATCTCATTGTTGATTATCCTCCCAAGCACTTCTTCCGGAGTCATCTTCGTGTAGTCGGGGCTTTCACGGATCAAGGAGCAAAGAGTGATGTTTAGAGGCATGAATGCCCGAAGCATCCTCTTCACCACTTCATGGTCCGTCCATCGAGCGCTTCCATAGGCACGAATCTTGTTCACGAGCACCTTGAGGCGGTTGTACATGTCTTGGGGCGACTCACCATCCATGATGGTAAATCTCCCAAGCTCTCCTTCGATCATCTCAATCTTCGCCTCCCGAATGACTCGGTTGCCCTCGTGCGCCGTCTTGAGTGTATCCCAAATATCTTTGGCCACTTCCAAACCTTCGACTCGGTTGAATTCATCCCGAGTCAAAGATGAGGTTATGACTCCCACGGCTTGAGCATTGCGATGAAGTAGGATAGCTTGTTGTGGAGTGACGTCTTCCTCATTCCTTGGCATATGAACTCCGGTTTGCACAATCTGCCACAAACTAGGATTCAAAGAGATTTAATGCATCTTCATATTGTGTTTCCACATTGAATAGTCATTTCCATCGAATTGAGGAGGTTTGCCAAGTGGAATAGACAAATAGTGATTGTTAGCATGAAGACGATCATAATCAAAGTGAGTTTGAGTATAGTCATCGTTACTCTTCTCCTTCTCTTTGTTGATCTTGGGTTGTTTCCCTAGCTTCTCCCAAAGCTTCGCCTTGAGTTGGCGAGTCCCTTCATCGTCCTTCGGATCATCAAGAAGAACGTCGTAGTTCTTGTCATTTGAGCCTTCACCCTCGACATATGAGGTATCATCCTTGTTCCTTTCTTCCGCCATCGATTCTCCGAGATGTTAGTCTCTTCCGGAGAAACCTGCTCTGATACCAATTGAAAGCGGCCTAGAGGGGGGTGAATAGGCGATAATCGATAATTTAAACTTAATTCAGAGTTATGAAAACAGAGAAGTCGGACTTGTCTGACTTCTAGTCGGACTTGTCTGACCTAAATCGAACAAGTCTGACCTGGGTTGGATAAGTCCGAGATTACCTGCACGATCAGATCAAAAATCCAATTTTTAAGCGATCTAGTGAGAGATATCGATCCCTAACAGTTCTACACGAAGTATGGAGTAGAAAGAAAGCTGAGGGAGACATAGCACGCGGAAAAACACTAGAATCAAAACTTGCGAGAACGGAAGAACAACAAGAGACAAATGATTTTATCTCGAGGTTCGGAACCACAAAGGATCCTACGTCCCCGTTGAGGAGTCCACAAGGGACCAGGCCTTCTCTAGCCTTTCCCTCACGAGTTGCCACAAGGGCCAACTCCCAATCTTCCACTATCACAAAGATTGTTACAAACTCCCCGATTACAGGAGATCACAAAGAAATCGCAGGGCGATGCCTAACCGTCTAGAGGAGAACCCCAAGAGCAACAAACACGCAATCACGAAGAAACTTAGCGAATCACACGTTGCTCAACCCCTCAACAAACCGTTTCTCCCGATTCTCACAAAGCACTCTTCACTCTCCCAAAAAACTCAAATTTGGGCTCTAAAGGTGAAGAACAAGTGGAGAGAGGTTATTGAGTTCAAATGGGCGTTCAGAACTGTTCATGGGTGTTAGGCATGGTTGGTGGGTCGAAACCACCCACTATTTATACTCCAAAAGGTCATTAGAGCCGTTTGACACAGCCCACGTCGGACATGTCTGACATAATGTCGGACTTGTCCGAATTGCTGATGTCATAAAGCATACGGCTACCCGTTGGAATTTAAATAGTGCACCAAAAGCCACCTCGGACATGTCTGACACAAAGTCGGACATGTCTGACCTCAAAGGTCAGGCCTTTCACTTCAGACTTGTCTGACCAAAACCACTTCAGACATGTCTGACATACAATCTCGGACATGTCTGAAGTTCTGCAGAGAGAACTCGGACAAGTCTGACTCTCTGGGACTTAGAAAATTTTTCTTAGTCCCTGGGAACAGGTCCATCTCAGACATGTCCGACCCCCAGGTTCGGACAAGTCCGAAACTTCACTGGAACTCTCACTGGAACCCTTCCAGTATTAATTTGGACATGTCTGACTCACAGTTTCGGAAATGTCTGACTTCCAACAGAGGGAATTCGGACATGTCTGACACCACAAGTCAGACAAGTCCGCCCAAGCCACAAAGGCCCTACTAAAATATTCTACTAAGGGGTGGAGCACCCGAATGACTCACTAAGTGTCTACGCGTCGTGTCCCTCTTAATAGTACGGTTTTTCCTACGACTCAAGGAGAAAATAGAAAACCCTATTTCTATTCTTCTTCGCCACAACTTTTCTCCTTTTGCCGTCTTTCTTCAAAGCTCCATTCCGTACTCCGGATCTGCGCTCATGCTCAACCAAGTTCATTAGCACTTTAATGGTTCATCATCAATCCACCAAAACCCACAAGGGACCTAGATGCACTTACAGCTAATCGACATATTTTGCTACACATGTACTCTAAAAGATGTTTTTTCATGTTCAGCGAGTTCCATAGACAATGTTGGCCACATAAGCATCAACCTACAGCCAAACAAGTAGAAGCGATGCAAAAAGAAGGAATAAATGGGGGACAGAGTTTACTATCCTGGTTTCGAGATTATGTAATATTCTCTCGTCTTCTATGTATTATAAGTTACAATTATTAAAGAAGTATTATTTTAACTTACGATCATTTATGACAGTGTCGTACTCACAATGTCCATGAAGATTTGCGGTAGCTATCTTATGGATTGGTGAATGTTAGAAGCTATGGTCGATATGACGTAAATGGCTTTCGATTCCGTACAACTCATTTTGAAGCTCTTCGTCCTCTCGCGGCAACATCAAATTCCGGTGTTGTGACGAGAGCAATGGACACTCAAGGGAATTTAACCGATTATTATGGGATCATTAACAAAATTCTTGAATTTACTTTTACCAGAAATAAGACCCTTCGAGTTGTCTTTTTTGATTGTGACTGGTTTGATCGCACTCATGGAACTCGAGAAAACCAATTTGGAATGGTGGAAGTGAAACATAAGGACCGACTACGAGGTTATGATACATTTGTTCTTGCACATCAAGTGGAACAAGTGTATTATCTACCTTATCCATGCACGAAGCTCAGTGCTTGGTGGGTGGTATATAAGGTGAATCTTCGTGAGCGGTTATATACTCCTAGGGATGATGGTTACCATGATAGCGAAGACGTTGAAGAAGTGTACCAAGAAGAAGAGTTGCCAGGCACTTATCATCGAGCTTGGTGCAGGACTCGATCAATTAGTTGGAGATGTTGAAGACATTGAAGATGTAGAGGCAGATGATATGCGAAAACGGAAATTAGAACATGCCACGATGGAAGATCGTTGGGCTGGTTTAAGGAGTAGGGCACAGGCACATGATAATGATGTTGATGAATTTTGAAAGTAATTACAAGTAATGTTTTCTTGAAAATAGTAACATGAATTTTGTACATATTTACTAATTATCCAATTAAAACAGGATGGCATCAAAGAAGGGTAAGAAGGTGCTGCCGACGAGGGGGTTCTACCCCTCTAGACCTGAGGACGCTTTCTCTAGTGCCTCGTCGACTGGGAGCAGATGCTCTCAGCTACTGGGGCACGTTCTGAGCAGCTCTAGAGCTTCGTCACAGGTAAATTTTACTCGCTTTTAACAAATTCTTTAAATTCAATTTCACATTATTCTTACTTATGAATCATTTGAATGATGTACTCCTCACCGACTGACTCAGAGGTTGCGGTGCCAGTTGACCTTGGCTACCCTTCGGTGAGCCAGCCCTCGGCCAGCTAGCCCTCGGTGAGCCAGCCCTCGGCCAGCCAGCCCTCGGCTGGTGATCCTTCTGTTCCTGAGGCCTTTGGCTCGGCTGGTGAGGAGCCGTCTGGGTCACCTGACGTGGCGCCCCAACATACGCGGAGGACAAGAAGGACTCACTTTGGCAGTCCTCTTGCGGTCCATTCACATAGGATCGTGATTCGTCCAGTCGGAGACATGTAATAAAAATTATAGTGTTCAATTTTAGTTTCTTTTGGTTACTTAAGTAATCAATCAATAAATATCTTGCAGGGTTTGGGACGACACGTCTTTCACCGGTGAGAGACACCAAAGACCGGTGAACGGTGTCCTCGGGTCCTTAGTGCGTTTGCACTATCCCGGGGTCATCGACGGGGTGTCTGCTCTTTCGTGGGAAGACTACGCACGCGTCTATCACCAGGAGCACGGCAACCTTCAGGAGGCCGTATGGGCCGATTTTATGGTAAGCATGTTAAAAATAGTTTATAAGTTCTAACTCTTAAACTCTTTTAATGAACATCTCTTCAATATATTCTTTATCGCAGAGAAGATATACTTTAGAGGACCCGAACGACCCTCGCCTGTTTGAGGATGCGAGGCGAGTGTTTCACTACAACGCTGGCAAGGTGCTTCGACAAGCTTTGTCAAACGCCTGTGTTCAAATTATTAATGAGCACTTGAAGGCGAACCAGCAGCACGTGCTACACTGCCAGCAAGAGAGCGAGAGGCTCCTGACGGAGGAGGAGTACGCGCAGGTACCTGGGGTGTAGTAAGTATTTTTTTTGGTAATTTCCTCGATGGTATTTTTAACAACTTCCAACTATGTGCAGGGCCACGTGAGCTGGTTGCAGGGTCGGACCGATGCATTTCGGGCCCTTTGTCGCTACTGGGCTAGCGATGAGTTTAAAGCTAAGTCCGAGAAGGCTCGAGACTGCAGAGGGGTCGAGGGGAAGAGCAGGCACGGGCAAGATAACCACTTGCATTTAGCTAAACGCATGGTAAGTGTATGTAACTTATAATATATTGTTCGTACTAACACGTATTGATAGGAGCGCGAGACGGGGGTGCCGCCGACCCCTGCTGAGATCTGGAAGAGAGGTCACAGGGACCCTTTTCAGCCGACGGGGTGCAGTCAGGCTGCAGCTGAGCGGGTAAGTTTAGAAATCATTCATATTAAATATAACTATATATATTGTTGAACTTACACGGTTTTCTTGTTTTGCAGGCTAAGTACGGGGAGGAGGCTAGGAAGATACACGGTGAAGATTTCGATTGGGAACGTCAACCAATCGATCTTCAAGGCGCGTATGCAAGCAGTGGTGGAAAAGCACACGAAAGGTGATTTTACAAGTCATTTCATCATTTTCAATTCAAAGTATTCAAGATATTTCAATTTCATATTACTGACTCTCTTTTTTATAGGCTCGCCATATTCGACGGAGTTGTCGACTCGAGGGCGGGGAGACCTACGAGAGGTAGCTCCACGCAGGCTTCTTCGGTGGGCACGGCTGGTCGTCGCGCCACACAGAGAGACATTGAGATGCAGTCCCTCTTCAGGCGACAGGAGGAGGCGGAACGCCAAAGGATCGTGATGGAGGCCACGATCCAAACCCAGGCAGCAGCGTTGGCGCAGATGCGGGAAGCAATGGAGGTAACAACATAAAAAACTAAAGATCTCATTAATTCAGCGTAAATGACTTACTAATAGATAGCATTTAATGTTTGCAATGACAGGCCATGACTCGGGCGTAAGGTTTGGGGATCCAGCTACCGGTACTACCACCGGTCCTTCCAGGCGATCCTTCTTTTGCGGGTCAGGTAATTTTCTATGTAATCCTTCTTCTCCAGCGTAAAAAGATTGAGATAGAAGAAAGAGGGAGATAGTTAGATAGAAGAAAATGATTGAGATAGAAGAAAGAGAGAGATAGAAGAAAGAGAGAGACACAAGAAAGAGTGAAACATAGTTAGATAGAGTAGGAGAGGAATGAAGAGAGAGATGAAGATGTAGATGGAGATAGAGGGAGGGGAAGATACAGGGAGGGAGAAGTAGATGGAGATAGAGGGAAAAGAATAGCAATAGAGAGATAGAGTGAGAGAGAAAGATAGAGGGAGAGAGAAAGAGAGAAATGAAAAGAGAGAGGAAGAGAGGGGGATCTAGATGAAGATAGAAGGAGAGGAAGGGAGGGAGAGAGATGTTGATGCATTTATATTCTAACTCTAAGTTTCATTAATTGCAAGGATCCGCGACGGATGCACAAACGCCGTCGCTACCGCCACCTGGAATGAGGCGCGTCGACGACTTCGACTTCGACGGTGGCTTCGGAGGTGGCTACGGAGGTGGCTACGGAGGTTAGACAGGCGAGTGAGTCCATGTTTAGTTTGTTGATGTTGGTGTCATGTTTCGACGATACGTTGTTATGTGTTTTAAGACTGTTGTGATGTGTTGTGATGTTTATACTGTTTGTTCTGTGATTCTGGCCATTGAACCGGGTAGTATTTTCTGTTTAAAAAAAAAAACCTTATTTGCGACGGCTTTTTATACAGTACCGTCGCAAATAAAGATCCCGGTCGTCGCAATTAAGCCACTGCTATTTGCGACGGCCCGACCGTCACAAATAAGCATTAATTTCGACAACCAGGCCGTCGCAAATAGGGGCGTCGGTCCCGGGGGATGACACGTGGACCCTGCCGGCTAAACTTATTTGCGACGGCCTGGCCGTCACAAATAGAGCTTTAATTGTGACAGCCTGGCCGTCGCAAATAATGCTGCGGGGTCCACCAGCCCCCTGGCGATAACTTGCAACAACCACTTTGAGCGGTCGCAAATAAGCTTATTTGCGACGGTGCCCGTCGCAAATATGCTTAATTGCGGCGACTTATTTGCGACGGCTAGAAGCCATCGCAAATAAGAAAAGCCGTCGTAAATTGCTTATTTGCGATGGTATTTTTCTTATTTGAGACGATTCTGGCCGTCGCAAATCGTCAGGATTCCTGTAGTGAGCGGCGACGAGTTGAGGTGTGGGGGCATCGTCGGATGACCCGAAGGTTGAAGAAGGAACACGTGGCAGAGGGTGTGTCGCCGTAGCATGATAACCGCCCTCTACAGTGCTCCTGACACGTCACAGAACGCTCACGGCGGTGCGTTATGCAGTATATATGGTCACATGCTATGAGTGATCGGTTCCGAAAGCTTCATGGCACGTACGGCTCGTGCGGTCTTGCCAGGCAACGACATCGATGTGGATCGAGGAAACCAAGCGCGTGTTGGTGATGTGCCCAAGAGGCAATCATAACAATTCGGGTTCAGGCCTATTGGATATTTGGTCCATAAGCAATTAGGGTACTAATGGGCCTGCGACCTAAAATCCCATTAGTATGCCTATAAATATGAGAGGTAGGGTTAGGGGCTAATCATCCCACCACGTGACAGCCCTAGCCGCCATCCCTCGCAGGCCTCACGTCGAGACCTTTACCGCGCACGCGGTGCTAGCACACCGGTGCACGGCGTTCCTCTCCGTACGTGTGGACTCTGTGGAGGCGTTGATGCTACTGCTGTGCTGATCGGCTACGACGATCGTGATCGTCTACCTGCTGCTGTGACGAGGACGAGGAGAAGACGAACGAGATCGTCTACTTCCCTTACACCGACGCGCATCAACGTTCCGCTGCGCTGCGCGTCTAGTGGTAACGATCCATGACCTCTGTACTCGCATGTTTCCTGGGTGATGCGGTAGAGTTGCTAGAGTAGCTTATCGCTGATTCCCTAACAGTGGCATCAGAGCCGACTTGCGTAGTTTTTGGTCTGGATCTACTGCAGACATGTTCATACGATGAATTTTTCGCACGGTTTTTGGGGTTTGGAATTGGTTAGAGTAGATTGCGATCGTATATGACTAAAGGGTCAGTTCGTGCTCCTTCTCTGCTGTGTGCACAACCTGTCCCTACCGGCTGGAATCACCATCGGGACTAATCGCGTACATAGCTAACAGATTGAGCCAACAGACCACGGTCATGAGTCGCGATCTACTCATGAATAACCGATCACATTGAAAATTTGAGACATTCTGAATGTCTCAGATTCGGGGTGATTTGATCAATCCGATGAGATTTTCATAGTGATTTCATAGATGCAATCTATGTAATTCCGTTTCATAGTGATTTCATAGATGGCTCGGATTCGGGATCGTCATTTTGCTATAGCGATTACATAATATCGTTTTGCGCTAGAAACCGTTCTACGCTTAACTCGTTTTTGCAGGGAATGATGTGAATGGTATGGCCTAATGTGATGTGATAATCTGTGTGTAATATTCGTGCGGCCTGCGTGCTGCAAAATTAACACAACCGGGTTGAGGTTGTCACATAATTGTATAACGACCCGCGTGTCGACCTGTGATGCTGTCTGCTATAGCGATTACATAATATCGTTTTGCGCTAGAAACCATTCTACGCTTAACTCGTTTTTGCAGGGAATGATGTGAATGGTATGGCCTAATGTGATGTGATAATCTGTGTGTAATATTCGTGCGGCCTGCGTGCTGCAAAATTAACACAACCGGGTTGAGGTTGTCACATAATTGTATAACGACCTGCGTGTCGACCTGTGATGCTTGATCTCTCTTGTAATTTATTTGGTAGCTATTAGTTGTATTAGCTTCTTTTATTATCATGGAGATGTCCTCAAGCATGGTGGAGATGGAGATCACCACAAGAAGGGAGGCATGGCAGCTCAGATCTTAATGGAACCATGGCGATGGAGACCATTATGATTCTAAAGGCCATACTATTCACAATGTGATATTATCATATGTCTGTGATGCTTATTACTTTCTTTTCATGCTCTTCATATGGTGGATGTTTTATCATGATAGAATAGCTTCCCTCACAAAAGTTGAGCATTTGATGCCATTTACCAATAGTTGCACCTATGTTATTTTGATCGTTGTGTGGTAGGTTTGCCAAAGCAAAGTACCATCATCTATCATAATTCATAGGGTGAATGTTGGACATTCACATGCATAGTGTTGGTTTACTCAACAAAGCTATCAAAACGGTTTTGGGCTTTATGGCATAGAGTTGGGAGCCGGGGTATTGGATGTCACCCAACAAACAAGAGTCATATAGGGATATAATTAACAATTGTTGTTTACCTATGTCACTATTTTCCTAGCCGTGAAGCCAAAGCTCACTAGGAATTAGTGAATATGGATCTTGAACCACTATATATCGTTAGAGGGAAGACGATGATAATATAGTGGTAATATCTTTTATTAAACTGTTAATAGAAGATTGGTACATAACATAGTGCTAAACCTTGCATATTTATTTTCTATTGTAGATCATGTCTGCTAGTAACAATTCCGGTTTCAATTTGCGATCTGTGCTTGAAAAGGAAAAGCTCAATGGAGCTAACTTTATCGATTGGTACCGCAACCTGAGAATCGTTCTCAGGCAAGAGAAAACCGAGTATGTTCTTCTGCAGCCTTACCCTGATGACCTCCCAGCTGATGCAACCAATGCAGCACGTAGAGCTTATACGAAGCACTGCGATGATGCGCTTAATGTAAGCTGCCTCATGCTTGCCACTATGTCCCCTGATCTGCAAAAACAGTATGAGCATACAGATGCTTATTCTATGATTGAGGGACTGCGTGGAATGTTTGAGAATCAAGCAAGAGCTGAAAGATACAATATCTCAAAGTCCTTGTTCTCATGCAAGCTGGCGGAGGGTAGCCCGGTCAGCCCTCATGTAATCAAGATGATTGGTTACATTGAAACTTTGGGCAAACTTGGTTCTGAACTCAAGGATGATCTGGCTATTGACGTTGTTCTCCAGTCGCTCCCACCGAGCTACGAGCCATTTATATTGAATTTTCAAATGAATGGCATGGAGAAAACTTTGGCTGAATTGCATGGGATGCTTAAAACAGCCGAAGAAAGCATTAAGAAAAATGCCACTCATGTGATGATGGTACAAAAGGAGAATAAAAAGAGGAAGCGTGTGACGCATCCTAAAGGCAAAGGCAAGGGAAAGGTTCCCGATGAGCCCTCAAGCTCAAAGTCTAAGCCAAAGGGCAAATCTGGCCCTTCTCCTGATGATGAATGCTTTCACTGTCATGGTAAGGGACACTGGTCTAGGAACTGCAAGAAGTACTTGGAGGATATGAAGAAGAAGAAGGGAAGTGAGACTTCCGCTTCAGGTATAAATGTTATAGAAATTAACATTGCATTATCTTCTAGTGAATCATGGGTATTTGATACCGGATCAATGATTCACACTTGCAAATCATTGCAGGGTCTAAGTGAGACTAGAAGATTTGCAAAAGGCGAGTTGGATGTTCGTGTTGGCAATGGAGCAAAGGTTGCGGTCATAGCTGTCGGAACTTACCACTTGTCATTACCCTCAGTATTAGTTTTGGAATTGAATAATTGTTATTGCATTCCTACTTTGAGCAAGAACATTATCTCTTCTTCGTGTTTAGAAGAAGTTGATGGTTATGATTGTAATAAAGAACAAATGTTGTTCTATTTATTACAATAATATTTTCTATGCTCAATGTCCATTGGTGAATGGATTATATGTTCTTGATCTTGAGGATAAAACTGTTTGTAACATTAATACCAAAAGGGCTCGTCATAATGATCTAAGTCCCACTTTTATTTGGCATTGTCGCTTAGGTCATATAAATGAGAAACGCATTGAAAAACTCCATAAAGATGGTTTACTAAGCTCATTTGATTTTGAATCACTTGACACATGCGAATCTTGTTTGTTTGGGAAGATGACCAAAGCACCCTTCACTGGTCAAATTGAGAGGGCGACTGACTTGTTGGGACTTATACACACAGATGTATGTGGACCAATGAGTTCAATTGCCAGAGGTGGTTTTCAGTACTTCATCACATTTACCGATGACTTTAGTAGATATGGTTATGTCTACCTAATGAGGCACAAGTCTGAATCCTTTGAAAAGTTCAAAGAATTTCAGAATGAAGTACAGAATCAATTGGGCAAGACAATCAAATTTCTACGATCTGATCGTGGGGGTGAATATTTGAGCCATGAATTTTATGATCATTTGAAATAATATGGAATTGTTCCACAATTGACTCCACCTGGAACGCCTCAATGGAATGAGGTGTCCGAGCGGAGGAACCGAACCTTGTTGGACATGGTTAGGTCGATGATGAGCCAAGCAGATCTTCCACTATCCTTTTGGGGTTATGCTCTTGAAACTACTGCGTTTACACTAAACAGAGTCCCAACTAAGTCTGTTGAGAAGACACCATATGAGATGTGGACCGGGAAACGTCCCGGATTGTCTTTCCTCAAAGTTTGGGGATGTGATGTTTATGTCAAACGTTTGACGTCAGACAAACTCACTCCAAAATCAGACAAATGCTTCTTTGTGGGATATCCTAGGGAAACCAAAGGGTATTATTTTTATAATAAAGCAGAGGGTAAAGTGTTTACCGCTCGCAATGGTGTCTTCTTGGAGAAAGAGTTTCTCTCAAAAGGAGTTAGTGGGAGCAAGGTGCATCTTGAAGAAATTCAAGAAATACCTGAAAATGTTTCAACACCCACCGATCCTATACATGATGTACAAGATGTTGTGCAACCAGTTGATGAAACACCAGCCCCACGAAGGTCTACGAGGGTACGTCGTGCGACTGAAAAGTTAACGCTTCTAACCACGGAGCAGCATGACATGGTATTGTTAGACAATAATGAGCCCACGACCTATACTGAAGCAATGATGGGACCCGACTCTGAGAAGTGGCTTGGAGCCATGGAATCTGAAATTGAATCCATGCATGAAAATCAAGTTTGGAACTTGGTTGATCCAATCGAAGGTGTGAGACCTATCGATTGTAGATGGATTTTCAAGAAAAAGACTGATATGGATGGAAATGTTCACATCTATAAAGCGCGATTGGTAGCGAAAGGTTTCAAACAAATTCAAGGTGCTGATTATGATGAAACTTTCTCACCCGTTGCAATGCTTAAGTCTGTTCGGATTCTTCTAGCAATTGCTGCATATTTTGATTATGAAATATGGCAAATGGATGTCAAAACAGCCTTTCTTAATGGAAGTCTGACTGAGGATGTGTACATGACACAACCTGAGGGTTTTGTCGATCCTAAAAATGCTAGTAAAATATGCAAGCTTCAAAAGTCCATCTATGGACTGAAGCAAGCATCTCAGAGTTGAAATCTGCGTTTTGATGAAGTAATCAAAGGGTTTGGTTTCATCAAGAACATAGAAGAACCTTGTATTTACAAGAAGTTTAGTGGGAGCACACATGTATTTCTGGTCCTATATGTAGATGACATATTATTGATCGGAAATGACATTCCAATGCTTGATGATGTTAAATCCTCATTAAGAAAAAGTTTCTCAATGAAGGATTTAGGAGAGGCAACGTATATTTTGGGCATAAAGATCTATAGAGATAGATCTAAAAGGCTAATTGGATTAAGTCAAGATACATATATTGACAAGATATTGAATTGGTTCAATATGCAAGATTTCAAGAAAGGTTTCTTGCCAATGTCACATGGCATTACTCTAAGCAAGAGTCAGTGTCCTTCGACACCTGATGAGCAAAAGAGGATGAGAGCGATTCCTTATGCTTCGGCTATTGGATCCATCATGTATGCCATGCTATGTACACGCCCAGATGTATCTTATGCTCTAAGTATCACGAGTAGATATCAATTAGATTTTGGTGAGGCTCATTGGACCGTTGTCAAAAACATCCTTAAGTACTTAAGAAGAACTAAGGATGCATTCTTAGTGTTTGGAGGTGAAGAAGAGCTCGTTGTAAAAGGTTACACCGATGCCAGCTTCCAAACTGATAAGGATGATTCTAGATCACAATCCGGTTTTGTATTCTGCCTCAATGGAGGGGCAGTGAGCTGGAAAAGTTCCAAGCAAGATACAGTAGCAGATTCAACCACAGAGGCGGAGTATATTGCAGCTTCTTAAGCTGCAAAGGAGGCTGTTTGGATCAGAAAATTTGTTTCTGAGTTGGGTGTTGTTCCTAGCGCGTCCAGTCCTGTGGATCTCTACTGTGACAATAGTGGAGCCATCGCACAGGCAAAGGAGCCTAGATCACACAAACGATCCAAACATATATTACGACGCTATCACCTCATTCGAGAGATCATCGACCGAGGTGATGTGAAGATATGCAAGGTGCACACGGATTTGAATATTGCAGATCCGTTGACAAAGCCTCTTCCACAATCAAAGCATGAGGCACACACGAGATCTATGGGTATTAGATACTTACATCAGTGATCATAATGTGTAGTGGGAGACTTGTGTCACAGCTATGTTTATGTACTATTAAATAAATTGTTATATGAGTAATCATTATCTACATTGATCATCAAGTATGTGACTTGTTCGTGAAACTCTTTGTTAAAAGTAATGTTACTCTAGATGATCCCTAGTCTATATCATTATATGAGATAATGATTGCATACAGACTAGCACATGTATTAATTGATGATCACGTTTCATGGATCATAGATATAGAGATATCAAATTAATAATGTGAACACATGTTAGTGAACATGGTGTTGGATTGACCCACTCCAAGACACTGCTGGGATTGTTATTTCCATATGTGCCATCAGTTAGTCTTGAGTGATACACCTGCTAGATCCTTAGACCTGAGATCGCCATTGTTTCTCACTATGCGTAGTTGTGTACTTTGAGACTACCAAACGCTACTCCGTAACTGGGTAGTCATAAAAGTAGTCTTCGGGTATATAATGAAACATAGAATGTGATGTGCGCGGATCAAGATGGGATTTGCCCCTCCTAAATAACAGGAGAGATATCTCTGGGCCCCTCGAGACAGTTGGATTTGAAAGTGCATGGCCATGCCAAGGTGATTAAAGGTTAATCACAGTGACTAAAAGTTAGTCACGGAATGAATCCACTATTTGATCGAGTGAATGGTCGAGCTATCACAAGGATGGCACGCATCTCGCCTTGAGCTTGACTGATATCGTGAGGCAAAGGGATTAGCATGTTGAATGTATCTAGGTTCGGCCAATATGATCTTTATGTACAGTCGGGAGTCAGTATGTCCTGCTAGGTACCTCTACTGACTTGTGGTTGGAAATGGTTTCCATTCACAACCGACTGCTCATGAACCTAACGGGTCACACATTTAAGGAGTTGGAATATCGAAAATCTTGGCTAGATGATTGTCTCTAGTGCAAGTGGGAGATTGTTGGTGATGTGCCCAAGAGGCAATCATAACAATTCGGGTTCAGGCCTATTGGATATTTGATCCATAAGCAATTAGGGTATTAATGGGCCTGCGACCTAAAAGCCCATTAGTACGCCTATAAATATGAGAGGTAGGGTTAGGGGCTAATCATCCCACCACGTGACAGCCCTAGCCGCCACCCCTCGCAGGCCTCACGCCGAGACCCTTACCGCGCACGCGGTGCTAGCACACCGGTGCACGGCGTTCCTCTCCGTACGTGTGGACTCTGTGGAGGCGTTGCTGCTACTACTGCGCTGATCGGCTACGACGATCGTGATCGTCTACCTGCTGCTGTGACGAGGACGAGGAGAAGACGAACGAGATCGTCTACTTCCCTTACACCGACGCGCATCAACGTTCCGCTGCGTTGCGCGTCTAGTGGTAACGATCCATGACCTCTGTACTCGCATGTTTCCTGGGTGATGCGGTAGAGTTGCTAGAGTAGTTCCCTAACAGTGCGATGCAGCCGTGCGTCCCTTGTCCCGCCGTGGATTCGACGGAGACTTTGTTGCCCTCGCCGCACGCATTCCTCCTCTCCTCCTATGTAAACCTTCGTGGCAGGCAAATAGGCCAGCGGTGGGCATCATCATTGCTGTGGTGCAGGGAGCAGTGTTCTGTCCTGCTGGCACCGTCTTGGATTGCTCGCTCCATCGGTCGCGGCAGAACTCTAGAGCCATCACGAGTCAGTCGTTCATGCAGGAGACAGCTCGACTCGAAGCGTCAAAACAAGACCACGAAAGAATCAGTAGTCTTCCTTGTTACGAGTTCCTTTTTACTTTTGAAATGGCTTGCTTGTTCGGATTTTTTTTCCATTCTTGTTGCAAAACAACTGCTCCATCGGTGGTTAAATTTTTTAACCGCAACAAGTCAACGTTTTTTACAGGATTGCTGTAAAAATCACGGAGGGCTGTCCAGCTATATGATGGAAATGAGCTGGCAGTTACCTATCTGACGCAAGATTAGTTTGTTGCGCTCCGGGGTCCAAAAGATATTACCTGGGCCCCACACGCGGATCACATGTATCAGCGTGCCCCGCCGGTTTCCGATTTTCCTGGGGCTTCTGCTTCGACGGAGCTCCTGTTATATTCGACTCGGCGCCGAGTTCGTTTTGTTACAATCCAGCACCATGGTTTCAATTCGAGCTCTTTGCTACTACTGCATTGCCGGCACGCTGCTACGTGCATAAGAGGAAAGGTAACTGGTTCCGCGACCTCGTCGTCCTCCGTCGCATCGATCCGGCAATGGAGCACTCGTTGTCCGCGATCCATGACCGGTCCGGCCACGACATCTTCCTCCGCCGCAAGGTCGCCGGTCAGGTCCACGGCCGCAGAACCGGCTTAGCAGTCGAAGACGCCGACGTCCGCTTGCGCGGCGCCAACAAGCGCCCTCGCCTGGAGCCGGACATGGAGGCGGCGGGGTCCGAGCCTTCTTGCTCACAGCGGTGCGGTGCGCCGCCGGCGAGAGGAGGAGCGACGAGAGAGAGTGACCTCGTCGTCGGCAGTGCCGAGGAGTACGAGTACATGTGCTTCCTCGGCGAGGGCGGCTACGGCATTGTCGTCAAGGCGCGGCACCGCGCCACCGGCATAACCGTCGCCATCAAGCGTTACGTCTCGGACGAGGAGGAGGTGGAGGTCGACCGCGAGGAGGTGGAGGAGGAGCTGCTTCGGGAGGCTCGGTTCCTCACGGCGTGCGACGGCGTCCCGTTCGTCGTCGGCTTCCGCGGACTCGCCTGCGACCCAACGACCGCGGAGCTCTGCCTGGTCATGGAGTGCGTGGGCCCGAACATCGACCACTTCCTCAGCCGCCAGCGGTGCCGCGGCGCCAAACCGCCGCTGCCCGAGGCCACGCTGCGTACCGTGATGTGGCAGCTGCTGCGGGCGGTCGCGGGGATGCACAGGCGTGGCGTTATCCACCGCGACATCAATCCTCATAACGTCCTCGTCGTCGACGACCTGCGGGCCGTCAAGATCTGCGACTTCGGGCTCGCCATGTTCGCGTCCGACCCGCCGCCTTACGAGCTGTGCGGCACGCCGGGGTACCGGGCCCCCGAGATCCTGCTGGAGCGGTCCGTGTACGACGCCCGCGTGGACGTCTGGTCGCTGGGCTGCGTCATGGCGGAGGTCATCACCGGGAGGATGCTGTTCGACGACGGTCGCTGGGCTCCCTCTTACCCCGACGAGGAGCTCCTCTCAATCCTCCGCGTGCTCGGCGTGCCGGACGAGGAGGCGTGGCCGGGGTTCTTGTCCACGCCGTTCGCCGTAAGCTGGATGCCGGAGCTAGACCTGAAGCAGCCCAACGTGCTGCGCGAGCTGATCCCCGAGACGGTGCTGTCGGACCAAGGGTTCGAGGTCCTGACCGGCCTCCTGGTGTGCAACCTGGACAAGCGGCTCACGGCGGCCGCGGCGCTCAAACTCCCGTGGTTCGCCGAGGTGGACGCATTGGAACTGCTCTCTCGCTAGGTTCATTTTGCATACATGTTGTTCTAAGGGTACTTTTTTTTTTATCTGCATTAATTAAGTTCATTTTGCAGAATTTTAGTATGAGATACTAGTAAATACCGAGCAATTAAACCGCCTACTACAACCAGTGGTGATAGAGCTGAAGATCATGATCATCAAGGACCGGTTTGAGTACTGGAATTTAATCATTGAGGAAGGGTTTTTTTCATTCAAAAAATCATTGAGGAAGGGTTTTTTTTCCTTCAAAAAATCATTGAGGAAGGGGCTAGCATATCATCTAAACAGCTCAAAGGTTCGAACTTTGGGCTACTTGCATCCGATAAAATACGAGTACTTCGCACAAGTGGGTGAAACAATATTTAGACCGGTCGAAGTAGGGGCCTGTAAAGCCATACGCGGTTATAGCGGTCCTTCAACAAAAAAGCACCTGTTGCAGTGCATTTTGAGAGATCTGTAAAATAGTTTTTTCGACAGTATTGCGCCACATGTGGAGGGATCGCTATGAGGGTGCGTTTAAAGGGATTTGTAAAATAGGTTTTTCAACACTATTGCGCCACATGTGGAGGAATCGCTACGAGGAGAGGGAGCGCCCGACGGTTGCTTCGCGCGCGGACGCTAGATGGTTGCTTTGTACGCGGAGTAGCCGAAGACAACGACGGGAGGCGGTGCCCGGGGGCAAGCACGGCGGCCATAGATGACGGTGTCACGCCCGCTGTAACATGCTACTGAAGTTGTGTGTGTCGAGTGGGTCAGGCTTGTGGGCCAGCAGTGCAGGCATGACATGTGGGACCCGCTGTAATGGGTTAAGTCTTATTGTGTGACACCTGGAATGAAGATAGAACAGATTATTGAAATAGGAATTTTTTTATTAATATATCTTTTAAAAATCATTTATAATAAATAACTCACGGAATCAAAAATTGACCAAAATGATCCAGCTTTGTATGTGCCACATACGAAATGACACGGGCCACGCATTTCGTATGAGGCACATACGAATCTGACATGGCCCACCACGCGTTGCTGGGGTTCCCGAGGCGGCTGAGATGTTCCAGAGGCGGAGCGAATATCGTACGTGCCTCATATGACATTCGGCTCCCGAAGGTAATTTCGTATGTGGCACATACAAAATTCGCGCGGTGGTGGGGCCCGCCCGAACTGTCGTATGTGTCACGGGTCGTCTTTAAAATGGGCATCGACTTCTTCTCAACGACAGACCACCGCGCCTCACCTAGCCGCGCCCGCTCCGCCACGCCACCGCCGCCCAGCCGCCGCCGGCGCGCCACCGCTTAGCTGCCTCCCGCTCGGCCATCGCTCTGCCGCCTCTCCGGTCTTCGGTATTTTCCATTCCTTTGTATTTTGTGTTCCTCTTTAGTGGTATTGTGTTATTAGGTTTTGATAGTTATTTTAGGTATTTTAGTTAGTGATTCCTCTTTATGTATTTTAGTTAGTGATGTCTCTTTAGTTATTTTAGGTAGTAATAGTTATGTGTTATTTCTATATACGTATTTTAGATATTTGTCTACATTTAGTTATGTGTTATTTCTCTATACGTATTTTGATAGTTATTTTAGGTATTCATATGTTATTAGGTTCTAATAGTTCTAGTTTTTAGGTTTGTATTTGTATGTTAATTTTCATCAATTTTGTTTATTTTAAAAGTAATAACATTTAATTAAATGTCAAGTGATAGTTATGTGTTATTTCTCTATACATATTTTAGGTATTTGTCTACATTTAGTTATGTGTTATTTCTCTATACGTATTTTGATAGTTATTTTAGGTATTTGTATGTTATTAGGTTCTAATAATTCTAGTTTTTAGGTTTGTATTTGTATGTTATTTTTAGTCAATGTCGTTTATTTTAGAAGTAATAACATGTGATAGATGTTTAGGTTTCTATTTATTTTTTGATGATAAGACTGTGAATAGGCATTCTGAACATGCGATTAATTTTATTTGTGTTTATAAATTCCAATAGGAATGTCAGAGAAGTTAGTATTTCAGATATTTTATGTAGAAGGCATAATTGTTTATGGCTCTAATGGGATTGATTTGTCTGGGTTCGCGTCGTGTGATGGAGGGATAACAAGGGCAAATGAGAGGACATTTAGTGGTGCCGTAAACTGGTTGATGAAAAAATTTAACATTAATCCAGAACAACATTAGTTGACATTGAAATGAATGATTAATAGGGCAAGAAATGAAATTTATTGGGATTTGATTATTATTAAGGGAACACAGAATTGGAGGAAATTTGTAGATTTAGTTGTGGAGCGGGGTTGGCCTCCAGTGCTTCTTGTGCAAGCGGAAATACTTGTGCGGAAATTCTTCACATTGTATAACACGTTGGTGTAAACGTACAAGATGGAGATTGCAAGAAAAAAATACTTGTGTGGAGTGTTACGACACTAACCATAATGTATCGTACTATTTATCTCTTGTTAGTATTGCCAACCTCTGCCCACTTCCTTGCACCGCTGCGGGGTGCATGTTTTTTGTAAACACAACCACATCATCGACAAAGTGCCGCTGATTAATACCAACCGCAACATCCAACCTAGTGGAGAACTGATTTGGTAGCTTCACATTCTCTGTTCTACTAACTTGGGCTGCATAGCGTATGCTGGCAACCTTAAGTCCTTTAGCCACACTTCTTCCAAACTTCCTTCCTTCTGTTATATTGATTCAAATGGTAAACGATTAAAGCAAATTACCGCCTGACCAAGTTTAGTATCATGTACACATAGTGTGAAAAGAAGAATAATATGATGTTCCTACCATGTTCAGTACGAGTGCGACAAATGCGAGCGTGGGATGACCGCGTCCTAGCAGCATTTTGTTTTGTATTACTCCCTCCTAGTGTATATTAATTGTCATATCATATCAACAAAAGAATTAAAAATGAACTAGTTAGGATGGTCTGAACAACAATTATTTTGATCGGGAGGGAGACGATCAAGTAGCAGTAAAACCGGCAAAAGGAATCTCGATACCTTTCCAATCAAAGAGTACAACCACCTTGAACCCCGAGAGATCGAAACGAACAAGCAGATGAAAAGCAAAGCCCAGACTGAACCAACACCACGAGACGCTACCATTACTACTCTACCAGAAAGAAGAGACCACAGAATCCACTGACCTTCTGTTACGTGCTGCTACAAAATGAACGAACCCCAAATGCGTGCTGCTGCTGTTTATGGGATCTGGCTGAACTAAACAGGGTCGTTTAGGCCGAAATGGGGTGACAAAATTACGGAGGAAAAATAATGAATCAAAACTTTTGGTGGTGATCAGCTACTGGTATCTCGACTAACTGCTGGCTAAAACGGATCGATCCAGCATCGAGATCGATCAGAAAAAGGGTGGGGCTTTTGGGTGGGTAGCTAGTTCATCGTGGTGAGGTGGGGGAATCGGCGATCGAGAGGCAGGTCGGCGGTGAGGTGGGCTGCTGGTTGGCGAAGAACGAGTTCATGTTTCTCAGCCTCATTGTATCTGGACCTGATCATCCCGGGTCACGTCTCAACGTGATGTTAAAACCGCTAATCGAATAATTGAAAGTCTTGTGGACAGGAGTCGAAGCATATGCCAGTTACAAGAAGTAGAAATTCAACCTTTGAGCTGCTTATTTGTGGTCCGTCCATGATTTGCCGGCATACGACATGTTTTCCGGATGGGGCACTCATGGTTGTCTGACGTGTCCGATATGTGCTTCAGACACGGATTGCTTTCGACTAACTCATGGAGGCAAAATATCTTACTTCGATTGTCACAGACGTTGGCTGCCCTCGAATCATATATTTAGGCAGCAGAGGCATACCTTTTGAAAGAACACAGTTGTCACTAAAGGGCCACCGAAGCGTCTCAATGGGTCAGAAATTTCTGATATGTTGGACAAACTGGTGCCTGATGAAGGTCGTCCTGGATATTTCGTAGGTTATGGAGAGGAACACAATTGGACTCACATATGTGGACTTTGGGAGCTACCGTATATGAAGTCGTTGATTCTAATACACAACATTGATGTCATGCATCAGGAGCGTAACATGAGCGAAAGTATCATAAGCACTTGCATGGATATGCCTGGCAAAATGAAAGACAATTATAAAGCTAGACCAGATTTGGTAGACATTTGTCACCGTCCAACTCTTGAAATCTCTGAAAGTGGTGGAAAGCCACGTGCTTCTTTCTGTCTTTGATCGAAAGAAAAGAAAGAAGTTATGAAATGGATGAAAACTTTGAAATTCCTAGATGGTTACGCAGCTAGCCTGAAACGAGCCGTAAATGTTAACACAGGAAACCTCACTGGATTGAAGAGTCATGATTATCACATTATAATGAAAAGACTCTTACCTGTTATGTTTCGAGGCTATCTAGATGATGCGGTGTGGAAGGTTTTAGCCAAGCTCAGCTATTTCTATAGACAACTTTGTGCTAAAGAAATCAAGATCGGTATGATGGATAAGTTACAGAAGGAGATACCCATACTTTTATGTAAGATGGAAAAAAATTTTCCACCGGGTTTCTTCAATCCAATGCAACATCTACTTATCCATCTTCCATTCGAAGCTAAAGTTGGCGGTCCTGTGCAATATAGGTGGATGTATCACATTAAAAGAGCACTACGATATCTGAAACCAATGGTTGGCAACAGGGCAAGGGTGGAAGGGTGCATCGCTGAAGCATATGCTCTTAAGGAAGTAGGATATTTTTCAAGTGTCTACTTTGCGGAAGAAAACAATATCAATACTTCGGCGATGCGGTACAATGTGGACGAAACACCCCATCTAAGCGACCTTTCCATTTTTCAAACGAGAGGCACCACCGTTGGTAGCTACACGACCTACGTGCTATCCAAACATGAAAGGACTGTTGCTTTACTGTAAGTGCATCTAGGATATCCCTTGTGGGTTTTGGCTAATTGATGACAAACATATGAGATCCTAATGAATCCACTGAGATGATTGTAGGACAAACAAGTGAAATAGCTCGGTGCACACAAAAAGGTGAAAAATGAAGTGGTGTTCAAAGAGAGATACTTTGATGAAGCTTGGAAGACTAAATTAGATTTTGAATGTATAGGGAGTGTATGAAAGACACACTCCAAGAGCTCACAACTTTGCGTGAGGGTAAGGGATTAAAATTAACCTATCTTTCACAAAGCACCGGACTAGTCCGATCATGGACCGAACTAGTCCGTTCATCTTTCTGGAATCCCACTTATAGGGAGACCGGACTAGTCCGTTCATCCACCGGACTAGTCCGTTGATGTTTCTGGAGTCTCTCATACTGAGGGACCGGACTAGTCTGATCATGGACCGGACTAGTCCGTTGAACTTTCTGGAATCTCCCATTCGTGGAGATCGGACTAGTCCGCGGACTAGTCCGATGAACTTTCTGGAGTCACCTTCACACAGCACCGGACTAGTCCGAGCTTGGACCGGACTAGTCTGGCAGACTTTCTAGACTTCAAAATGCACTGAGACCGGACAAATCCGGACTTGCACCGGACTAGTCCGGTGTTAGAGTTTTTCAATGGCAACTTTTGGAAACCCTATAAATAGAGAGTCCACAACTTTCCTATTAACACACACGTCAAATACTGATCAAACAACAAACCCTAGCACTGCCACTTTGTCCCAAGAGCCCAAAACACATCTCCCCACACATCTAAAGTGCAAAAAGAGTGAAATCAATTGAACACTTGGATTCGGGACTGGGAGATCGTTGTTCTTTCATTGCGAGCTCTTGGGGTTTGATCTTTATACACTCATACTCTGCATTGTAATACTTTTGAGTGTATTTGATCACTTCTTTCATTGTAATTCTCGTGGGAGCCCTCAACGTGTGAGGTTGCCCCACAAACTTGGTGATTACCCGTGATAGTGGAATCAAGTCGGCCTTTGTGGTGACTTGAAGAGGGAAAGGGTTGGAGACCCGGCTCTGTGTGAGCTTCCTCAACGAGGACGTAGATCTCGTGGTGAGATCGAACCTCGGGAAAAATTCGTGTGTCTTGCGCCTTATTTCATTTAAATTTTGTTCACTAGATCACTTAAGTGCTAAAACATCAACCTAAGGCAATTATAAGTTTTACCTACATTCTTATATTAATCTCAAATAAAAATATCAGTTGTTCTCATTTCCGCTGCTAAAGAAATTTAGATTCCCCATCAACACTTGATCAACACACATATTTTTAGCACACCGGACAAGTCCGCCCACACGACCGGACTAGTCCGGCCAACCAAGGTTTGACGATTTTATTAAGTGTGCAGGGAATTCAAAAGGCCTATTGACCCCCCCTCTAGGCCACATTCAATTGGTATCAGAGCAAGGTTCTCCACCAACGAGACTCACATCTCGGAGAGATCAATGGCCTCTGAGAAGAACAACGATATCTCGAAGATGAACATTAATGAGGAGGAACAAGAAACTAAAACTTTTGATGTGCTGAAAGAGAGCCCACACGATGATGAAGAAGTGCGACAATTGAAGGCACTTCTGAGAAAGAAACTGCTAGGACAAAAGGGAAAAGAAGAAGACAAGACGACGGGGAGTGGTCATCACGACTACTCCCGACAGCCTTACAACTACAACCGTCTCAATTCAAACAACCGTTATCTTTCCATTCCTATGGGAAAACCTCCATAGTTTGACGGAAGCGACTATACAATGTGGAAGTACAACATGAAGATGCATCTAATATCCCTAAATCCTAGTCTATGGCACATTGTTTGCATTGGCATAGACATCCCGGACACGGATGAAGAACTCACCCCAGAACAAGAACAAGAGATTCATAGAAATGCACAAGCCATCGCCGTGATGACATCATCACTAAGAAGAGAGGAATTCACCAAGATTGATGGCTTAGAAAGTGCAAAGGAAATCTGGAATACACTCAAGACAGCTCACGAAGGAAATAGATCGGTTCGTGAAGCAAAAATCGAAATGCTTGAAGGAGAGTTGGGGAGATTCGCTATTGAAGAAGGCGAATCACCTCAAGACATGTACAACCGGATGAAGGCACTCATCAACAAAATACGTGCCTATGGAAGTAAGAAATGGACGGATCACGAGGTAGTCAAGAGAATGATTAGAGCCTTCATGTCAAGAAATGTCACACTTTGCTCAATGATTAGAGAAAGCCCCGGGTTTCACAAAATGACTCCCGATGAGTTGTTGGGAAAGATCATAAACCATGAAATGATGGAGAAATAGGCACAATACGTCAAAGACTTGGCCGAACTCACCTCCTCCAAAAAGGAGGTTGCTCTCAAAGCAACATGCCGACCCAAACTCAAAGATGCTCGTGAAGATCAAGACGATGGGCATACAAGTGACGAGAGCACCGATCTTGATGATGATGAAATGGTACTCTTTATCAAGAAGTTCAAGCGAATGATGAAAAGAAGACACGGCAACAACTCAAATGAAGGCAAAAGCAAGGATAAAGGAAAATCCAAGGCTCGGCGCACTTGCTACAATTGCGGAGAGTATGGTCACTTCATGGTGGACTGCCCTTATGAAGAAAACAAAAAGAAGAAGGAAACAAGATCTCAAGAAAAGAAAATTTTCATAAAAAGAAGACAAACCCATCAAGCTCACATTGGCAAGGAGTGGGACTCAAACGACGAGTCCTCCTCCGATGAAGAAGAAGAAATGGCCACTATCGCAATCAAGAAACCTACTATGAAGGCCACACTCCTTCCAAACATGGGAGGATGGGACATGAACAACCACACTTGCCTTATGGCTAAGGAAGGCAAGAAAAAGGTACGGCTCACTCCTCCTACGCTAAATTCCTCTATTGATGACTTTGACAGCTCTAGTGATAATGAAGAAATTTTTAGAGTACTAAGTAAAATTGCTCTAAAGAAAATGGAAATGTTGTCGAGCGAAATCTTTGAAAAGGAAGAACTTCTTGACCGACAAGAAGATATGCTCATCCGTGAAAGGAAGAGATATCAAGAAGTTGAAAAGCTTCTCGAGCTTGAAAGAGAGAAGAACGAGTTGCTTGAAGTTAAGCTAGCCTTGAGTAAGGAAACTTACTCAAAGCTAGAAGACTCGCATATTGCAATCAAGGAAGAACTTGCTAACTTGTCAAAATCTAACAAGATCCTTGAGATGCAAGTCAAGTCGCTCAAGCAAAGTGACTCTTCTTCCTCCAAGAGCTCTTCCTCCAAAGATATAAGTTCGACAACAATCGGAACTTGCACTTGCTCTAGTAAGAAGAATATTATTTCCAATACTTCAACTTCTCATAATATGCATGCCCCTCCAAGTGGCATCTTTGATAAGGAGAAGATCAAATATGCACGCAGTGCATATATGGTCACTAGACCTCCTAATGTCAAAGATGGTCTTGGTTTTGATAAGAGCAAACACATGTCTACTTCTAATCATGCTAAGAATAGAATTGTCTTTGTTAAGGAAAAATCCCATGAATCTGAACCACAAATATTGTTTCATACATTTAACGCTTCGTATGTTCTTATGAAAGCCAAATATGGAAAAGTCATTGCCAAATATACAGGGCCACGCCACAAGAACTTGAAAACTTGTGTGTGGGTGCCCAAGAGTCTTGTGACTAACCTGAGAGGACCCAAGCAAGCTTGGGTACCTAAAACCAAGGAATAATTCTTTCTGCAGGCTTACTCCTCTGGTGGAACAAAATGGGTACTTGATAGCGGATGCACAAATCACATGACCGGAGAGAGAGGTATGTTTGTAGAGTACGAGTACAACAAAGATCCAGGTGAAGGCATATACTTCGGAGACAACAGCCAAGGAAAGGTCTTTGGTAGCGGTAACATTGAAATATCCTCTCAACATACCTTATCAAATGTTTTACATGTAGATTCTCTAGATTATAACCTTTTGTCAATATCCCAACTATGCGACAAAGGTTACAACTGTTTATTCACTAATGAGGGTGTGACTGTTTTTAGAAGAAGCGATGGCTCAATTGCATTCAAGGGAATGTTGAAGGGCAAGCTTTATCTAGTTGACTTCAACAAAGATAAAGCCGAACTCAACACTTGCTTGGTTGCTAAGACCAGCATGGGATGGCTATGGCATAGACGGCTAGCCCATGTTGGGATGAGAAATCTGCAGAAACTTCTAAAAGGTGGTCACATCTGTGGTCTTAAGGATGTGGTTTTTGAAAAAGACAGGCCGTGCAGCGCGTGTCAAGCAGGAAAACAAGTCAGAGCACCACACCCCACCAAGAATGTGATGACTACCGCAAGACCACTGGAACTTCTCCACATGGATCTTTTTGGTCCAGTTTCGTACATTAGCATCGATGGTAACAAATACGGTTTAGTAATTGTTGATGATTTTTCAAGATTTACCTGGGTATTTTTCTTGTATGATAAATCAGAAACTCAGGGGATCCTCAAGAAGTTCTTGAAAAGAGCTCAGAACGAATTCTCATCAACCATAAAGAACATCCAAAGTGACAACGGGACAAAATTCAAGAACCTCCAAGTTGAAGAGTTTCTCGATGAAGAAGGGATAAATCATGAATTCTCGGCACCCTACTCCCCTCAACAAAATGGAGTGGCCGAAAGGAAGAACAGAACATTAACCGAAATGGCGAGAACTATGTTGGATGAATACAAGACATCAGATCGATTTTGGGCAGAAGCAGTGAACACCGCTTGCCACGCCACAAATCGACTGTATCTCCATCGACTACTGAAGAAAACTCCATATGAGCTCCTTACCGGTAAAAAGCCTAATGTTTCTTATTTTAAAGTTTTTGGTTGCAAATGTTTTATTCTGAACAAGAAACAGAGGGCCTCGAAGTTTGCTTCAAAGTCTGATGAAGGATTCTTGCTCGGTTATGAGTCAAATGCCTACGCCTATCGTTTCTTCAACAAGGTGTCCGACCTTGTTGAAGTAGCACATGACATAGTGTTCGGTGAATCTAACGGCTCACAAGTGGAGCAAGTTGATAAGTGTGTGCTAGGTAAAGAGGAAGCTCCATATGAAGCACTGAAGAAAATGGGACTTGGTGATATCTTACCATAAGAGCAAACATTCGACTCAAATGCACAAGATGAACCTCAACACAGAGGCAATGATCAAGGGGGAGCTCTTGCACAAGATCAAGAGGAGGAAGATCAAGAAAATCAGGACAATCATGGAAACAATGATCTAGGGGGAGACAATGCACATGAAGATAATGAAGAACAAGCCACTACACAAGCTCCACACCCAAGAGTACACCAGAGCGTGCAAAGAGACCACCCTGTCAACAAATTGTGGAGTAAGGGAGTAACTACTAGATCTCGAGTTGCAAATTTCTGTGAATCCTACTCTTTTGTGTCTTTTCTGGAACCATACAGGGTAGAAGAAGCCTTAAGGGATCCAGACTGGGTGATTGCAATGCAAGAGGAGCTGAACAACTACAAGAGAAATGAAGTATGGGAGCTGGTGGAGAGACCAAAGGCAAACATAGTTGGAACCAAATGGGTCTTTCAGAACAAGCAAGATGTACATGGAGTAGTAACAAGAAATAAGGCAAGACTGGTGGCCAAAGGTTATTCTCAGGTCGAAGGTTTGGACTTCGATGAAACTTTCGCTCCTGTAGCTAGACTTGAGTCCATTCGTATTTTATTGGCATATGCTACCCACCATAATTTTAAGCTGTATCAAATGGACGTCAAAAGCGCTTTCTTAAACAACCCAATCAAGGAGGAAGTTTATGTGAAGCAGCCACCAGGATTCGAAGACCAGAAATATCCCAACCATGTCTACAAACTGCGTAAGGGTCTCTATGGCCTCAAACAAGCTCCTCGAGCTTGGTATGAGTGTCTTAGAGATTTTCTAATTCAGAATGGATTCAAAATTGGTAAAGCTGACTATACACTTTTCACTAAACATTGTGATGATCATTTATTTGTATGTAAAATTTACGTTGATGACATTATCTTTGGATCCACTAACAAATCCTTCTGTGAAGAATTTAGCAAATTTATGATAGATAGGTTCGAGATGTCAATGATGGGCGAATTAAAGTTCTTATTAGGATTCCAAGTGAAGCAACTAAGAGAACGTACATTTATAAGCCAAACCAAATATACACAAGACATTCTCAAGAAATTCAATATGGACAAAGCCAAGCCCATCAAGACACCCATGGCCACTAATGGACACCTCGACCTCAATAAAGATGGTCCAAATGTGGACCAAAAGGTATATCGGTCCATGATTGGCTCCTTACTTTATTTATGTGCATCTAGGCCAGATATTATGCTTAGTGTTTGCTTGTGTGCAAGGTTTCAAGCTGCACCTAAAGAGTGTCATTTAGTTGCTGTAAAAAGAATCCTAAGGTACCTTGTGCACACACCCAACTTGGGCCTTTGGTATCCCAAAGTATCCAAATTTAACTTGATAGGGTATTCTGATGCCGACTATGCAGGATGCAAAGTTGATAGAAAGAGCACGTCGGGGACTTGTCAGTTTCTTGGTAGGTCCCTAGTCTCTTGGTCATCTAAAAAGCAAAACTCCATTGCCCTTTCCACAGCAGAAGCAGAATATATTGCAGCCGGTAGCTGCTGCGCACAACTACTTTGGATGCGACAAACCCTTAGGGACTACGGCTACAATCTTAACCATACCCCACTTCTATGTGACAATGAAAGTGTTATAAAAATTGCACACAACCTGGTAGAGCACTCAAGAACTAAGCACATAGATATCCGTCATCATTTTCTTAGAGATCATTCATTAAAAGGTGACATTGATATTTCTCAAGTTAGAACTGAAAAACAACTTGCGGATATTTTTACCAAACCATTGGATGAGAAAAGGTTTTGTGAACTTAGGAATGAACTTAATATTCTTGACTCTCGAAATGTGGCTTGAAACGTTGCACACCTGGTTGAAACTTCAAATGTTACATTTTATTGCTAAAACTGCCCCTCACCTCTTTTTCTCCTAAGAAAACTAATTTTAATGAAGAAATCTTGGAATTTATGACCATTTTTTTTGTGTTGATGGCTTTCTGGTCATAATCACCAAGATTATTTGCAAAACTTGTCCTTGGATCACTATTAGTATCTCTATATACTCAGTTTTTCCAGGGACACCGGACTAGTCAGGTTTGCCACCGGACTAGTCCGGACAGTCCCTCCTTCTAGGTTTTCCAGGGGCACCGGACTAGTCCGTCCTCTGACTGGACTAGTCCGCTCGACCGCATATATAAGCAGCTGGCCGGCCCAAAACCGTTTCAAACCTCCCTCCACTTTGAGTTGAACCCTCACCTCTCAAACCCTAGCCCCCAAAAGTGATTTTCGAGTTGAGCCCTCAAAATCCAAGCTTTCTCCGTGGGAAATCCTCCCCTCGACGAGTTGATACTCCACTCCAAACTCATCCGGACAGACTCGTGCTCCCTCAACGCGAATCTTCAAATCTCGGTAAATTTCTCCCTAAAGTCAAACTCTCAACTTTTCTAGTTCTAGCTTATTTCTCTTGATTCCAAGGAAGTACATTAGCTTCAGAGATGTATTCCTTTCACCTTCATGCTCCTTTGCATCCTTAGATAGAAGTTGTGATTCTAGTTTTGTTAGGGTTCTTGTGCCAGGCTGGACTAGTCCGGCTCCCAGGTACGGACTAGTCCGGTACACCGGACAAGTCCGCACTCTGAAACCGGACAAGTCTGGTCTCTGACATTTGAATCCTCACATCACCTTCATTCTTGGTTCATTCTCATCTAAATCATGAACTCCTTGTTAGGCACGATGTCTTCAAGCTCAGATGACAGCTCCTTCCATGTTGATGAAGAAGTTGAACGCGAAAAAGTGAAGAGAGCCAAGGAGAGGTACATGAAGAAAAGGCATGATGTAAATGTGCACTCTCCACCCTCCGACGACAACTTGCCCAAGAAAAGGAGGGTAGTTGTGAAGAAGGCCCAAGGAAAGGCTGGTGAGAGCTCCTCAGGGCCAAAGAGGACTCTCAACAAAGGAAAGGGGCTTGCTAGTGGTCCCATTGGACCTCTGAAAATGAAGAACCCAAGTCACCGCAACTGGCAGCGCTCAAGTAAGGATTTCACTGGAAAAGGGGGTGAGCTTGCCGATAGCTTCAAGCAGGTTAATGTGTATGCTCAACCTCGGCAATGCTCAGACCCAAGATTTTGGAGCAACTTCCATGCCGACTACTACGAGCATGTGTACATGAAGATGATGATGGTGGTGAATATGAGGACAGGACTGAGACTGAAGAAGAGAGTGGCGATGAGTGATTCCCCTCAATTTTTCCCTTTTTGGTGCCTTGATGCCAAAGGGGGAGAGATTGAGACTATTAGCTTGAGACCATCTCTAGTTGGTGTCCTTATGTTTTTGTGATCAAGGACATGTACTTATCTTTAAAAACCTTGTAATGCATTATTTCTACTCTTATGTGTGATGCTTATTGTTGCTTGGATGATTATCTCTGTGCTCATTATTGATTATCTTTACTTCATCACACCTTGTTGATCACACACCTGTTAGGCACCCCACCATAAGGTGTGTGCATATGTGAGAAGCTTTTTGTGGACTTATCATTATTCTCATATGTGCACACCTTATGAAAATCAAGATTTTATTCTCAATTGTGATATCTCAAATGGTTTTCATCAATCACCAAAAAGGGGGAGATTTTAAGTGCATCTAGGATATCCCTTGTGGGTTTTGGCTAATTGATGACAAACATATGAGATCCTAATGAATCCACTGAGATGATTGATGGACAAACAAGTGAAATAGCTCGGTGCACACAAAAATGTGAAAAATGAAGTGGTGTTCAAAGAGAGATACTTTGATGAAGCTTGGAAGACTAAATTAGATTTTGAATGTATAGGGAGTGTATGAAAGACACACTCCAAGAGCTCACAAATTTGCACGAGGGTAAGGGATTAAAATTAACCTAACTTTCACAAAGCACCGGACTAGTCCGATCATGGACCGGACTAGTTCGTTCATCTTTCTGGAATCCCACTTATAGGGAGACCGGACTAGTCCGTTCATCCACCAGACTAGTCTGTTGATGTTTCTGGAGTCTCTCATATTGAGGGACCGGACTAGTCCGATTATGGACCGGACTAGTCCGTTGAACTTTCTAGAATCTCCCATTCATGGAGATCGGACTAGTCTGCGGACTAGTCCGATGAACTTTCTGGAGTCACCTTCATACAGCACCGGACTAGTCCGAGCTTGGACCGGACTAGTCCGACAGACTTTCTGGACTTCAAAATGCACTGAGACCGGACAAGTCCGGACTTGCACCGGACTAGTCTGGTGTTAGGGTTTTTCAACGGCTACCTTTTGGAAACCCTATAAATAGAGAGTCCACAACTTTCCTATTAACACACACGTCGAATACTGATCAAACAACAAACCCTAGCGCCGCCACTTCGTCCAAGAGCCCAAAACACATCTCCCCACATATCTAAAGTGCAAAAAGAGTGAAATCAATTGAACACTTGGATTCGGGACTGGGAGATCGTCGTTCTTTCATTGCGAGCTCTTGGGGTTTGATCATTCTACACTCATACTCTGCATTGTAATACTTTTGAGTGTATTTGATCACTTCTTTCATTGTATTTCTCGTGGGAGCCCTCAACGTGTGAGGTTGCCCCACAAACTTGGTGATTACCCGTGATAGTGGAATCAAGTCGGCCTTCGTGGTGACTTGAAGAGGGAACGGGTTGGAGACCCGGCTCTGTGTGAGCTTCCTCAACGAGGACGTAGATCTTGTGGTGAGATCGAACCTCGGGAAAAATTCGTGTGTCTTGCGCCTTATTTCATTTAAATTTGTTCACTAGATCACTTAAGTGCTAAAACATCAACCTAAGGCAATTATAAGTTTTACCTGCATTCTTATATTAATCTCAAAAAAATATATCAGTTGTTCTCATTTCCGCTGCTAAAGAAATTTAGATTCCCAATCAACACTTGATCAACACACATATTTTTAGCACACCGGACAAGTCCGCCCACACGACCGTACTAGTCTGGCCAACCAAGGTTTGACGATTCTTTTAAGTGTGCAGGGAATTCAAAAGGCCTATTCACCCCCCCTCTAGGCCACATTCATTTACTCTACATGTACGCAAATATAGAAGGCATGCAGGAATACTACGAGTAAGTGTTTGTCCTACATTTATGCTAATCGACATATTTTGCTACACATGTACTCTAAAAGATGTTTTTTTCATGTTCAACGAGTTCCACAGACAATGTTGGCCACATAGGCATCAACCTACAGCCAAACAAGTAGAAGCGATGCGAAAATAAGAAATAAATGGGGGCCAGAGTTTACTATCCTGGTTTCGAGATTATGTAATATTCTCTCGTCTTCTATGTATTATAAGTTACTATTATTAAAGAAGTATTATTTTAACTTACGATCATTTATGACAGTGTCGGACTCACAATGTCCATGAAGATTTGTGGCAGCTATCTTATGGATTGGTGAATGTTAGAAGCTATGGTCGATATGACGTAAATGGCTTTCGATTCCGTACAACTCATTTTGAAGCTCTTCGTCCTCTCGCGGCAACATCAAATTCTGGTGTTGTGACAAGAGAAATAGACACTCAAGGGAATTTAACCGATTATTATGGGACTATTAACAAAATTCTTGAATTTACATTGATTGGAAATAAGACCCTTCGAGTTGTCTTCTTTGATTGTGACTTGTTTGAACGCACTCATAGAACTCGAGAAAACCAATTTGGAATGGTGGAAGTGAAACATAAGGACCGACTACGAGGTTATGATACATTTGTTCTTGCACATCAAGTGGAACAAGTGTCTTATCTACCTTATCCATGCATGAAGCTTAGTGCTTGGTGGGTGGTATATAAGGTGAATCCTCGTGAGCGGTTATATACTCCTGGGGATGATGGTTACCATGATAGCGAAGACGTTGAAGAAGTGTACCAAGAAGAAGAGTTGCCAGACACTTTTATCGTCGAGCTTGGTGCAGGACTCGATCAATTAGTTGGAGATGTTGAAGACGTTGAAGATGTAGAGGTAGATGATATGCGAAAACGGAAATTAGAACATGCCACGATGGAAGATCGTTGAGCTGGTTTAAGGAGTAGGGCATAGACACATGATAATGATGTTGATGAATTTTGAAAGTGATTACAAGTAATGTTTTCTTGAAAATAGTAACATGAATTTTGTATATTTATTTGCATATTTACTGATTATCCATTTCAAACAGGATGGTGTCAAAGAAGGGTAAGAAGGTGCCACCGACGAGGGGTTTCTACCCCTCTAGACCCGAGGACGCTTTCGCTCGTGCCTCATCGATTGGGAGCAGCCGCTCTTAGCTGCTGGGGCCTGTTCTGAGCAGCTCTAGAGCTTCGTCACAGGTAAATTTCACTCACTTTTAACAAATTCTTTAAATTCAATTTCATATTATTCTTACTTATGAATCATTTGAATGTTGTAGTCCTCACCGGCTGACTCAGAGGCTGCGGCGCCAGTTGACCTTGGCTACCCTTCGGTGAGTGAGCCCTCGGCCAGCCAGCCCTCGGCCAGCCAACCCTCGGCTAGCGATCCTTCTGTTCCTGAGGCCTATGGCTCGGCTAGTGAGGAGCCGTCTGGATCACCTGACGTGGCACCCCAGCAGACGCGGAGAACGAGGAGGACTCACTTTGTCAGTCCTCCAGCGGTCCCTTCACAGAGGATCGTGATTCTTCCAGTCGGAGATAGGTAATAAAAATTATAGTGTTCAATTTTAGTTTCTTTTGGTTACTTAAGTAATCAATCAATAAATATCTTGCAAGGTTTGGGATGACACGTCTTTCAACGGTGAGAGACACCAAAGATCGGTGAATGGTGTCCTCGGGTCCTTAGTGCGTTTGCACTATCCCGGGGTCATTGATTGGGTGTCTGCTCTTTCGTGGGAGGACTACACACGCGTCCATCACCAGGAGCACGGCAACCTTCAGAAGGCCGTATGGGCCAATTTTATGGTAAGTATGTTAAAAATAGTTTATAAGTTTTAACTCTTAAACTCTTTTAATGAACACCGCTTCAATATATTCTTTATCGCAGAGAAGATATACTTTAGAGGACCCGAATGACCCTCGCCTGTTTGAGGATGCGAGGCGAGTGTTTCACTACAACGCTGCCAAGGCGCTTTGACAAGCTTTGTCGAACGCCCGTGTTCAAATTATTAATGAGCACTTGCAGGCGAACCAACAGCACGTGCTACACTTCCGGCAAGAGAGCGAGAGGCACCTGACGGAGGAGGAGTACGCGCAGGTACGTGGGGTGTAGTAAGTATTTTTTTCTGATAATTTCCTCGATGGTATTTTTAACGACTTCCAACTATGTGCAGGGCCACGTGAGCTGATTGCAGGGTCGGACCGATGCATTTCGGGCCCTTTGTCGCTACTGGGCTAGCGATGAGTTTAAAGCTAAGTCCGAGAAGGCTCAAGACTGCAGAGGGGTCGAGGGGAAGAGCAGGCACGAGCAAGATAACCACTTGCGTTTAGCTAAACGCATGGTAAGTGTATGTAAATTATGTTTATATATTCATAATATATTGTTCGTACTAACACGTATTGACAGGAGCGCGAGACGAGGGTGCCGCCGACCCCTGCTGAGATCTGGAAGAGAGGTCACAGGGACCCTTCTCAGCTGACGGGGTGCAGTCAGGCTGAGCAGGTAAGTTTAGAAATCATTCATATTAAATATAACTATATAGATTGTTGAACTTACACGGTTTTCTTGTTTTGCAGGCTAAGTACGGGGAGGAGGCTAGGAAGATACACGGCAAAGACTCGATTGGGAACGTCAACCAATCGATCCTCAAGGCACGTATGCAAGCGGTGGTGGAAAAGCACATGGAAGGTGAGTTTACAAGTCATTTCATCATTTTCAATTCAAAGTATTAAAGGTATTTCAATTTCATATTACTGACTCTTTTTTTTATAGGCTCACCGTATTCGATGGAGATGTCGACTCGAGGGCGGGCAGACCTACGAGAGGCAGCTCCACACAGGCTTCTTCAGTGGGCACGGCTGGTCGTCGCGCCTCGCAGAGGGACATTGTGATGCAGTCCCTCTTCAGGCGACAGGAGGAGGCGGAACGCCAAAGGATCACGATGGAGGCTGTCGGTACCCTGGGTACCATATACCCCTTGAGATTGCAAAGATCTCAAGGAAATGTCATCTACTTGATTGGAAGACCTTCGGGGGCCCACATGTCAGACATAAACGGACCCGCTTCCCCAACATGGTTAGTCCCAGGGTCGCCGCGTGTACCATCAAACCGGAGCTACCGCCCACCAGGGGGAAGCTCCGGGCTATGTACCATAACAGCACCCCCGGACCTAACCCCAGACCGAGGGAAGCTCCAGAACTGACACATGTATGGTGGCACCGGACCTATTTGTTCCCCACAGTATGCTCCGGAGCTGCCACGTGTCCAACCGTCGGATCTTTAGCCTCAAACCATCGGTAAACTCCACAACGGCTTCGGATCTTCAAAGGGGAATCAAGGACTTCAAGACCCGATTAAGTGTCATTAATACTATGTTAATGACACACGATCAGGCGACCTTAATTACAAGTAACGGCGCTGTTAAAGCCCGTAACTCAGTCATTAAGGGTAATTAAGCACATCAAATGTGTATCAATATTAGTAGCCGCCGGGGCCACATGTTGGGCCAGGCCAACTTGTAACGGCCTGTCCTTGTACTATAAAAGGACAGGCCAACGATACATGGGGGCTCTCCGCGCTCTGATCTCTCTGAGCTCTCTCGGATCTGATCTAGACTAATTGGCTCACACGCGCTCTCAACTCACGTCACCAGAGTTGAGTTCATACATCCAATACAACACCAACACACCCCGTGGAGTAGGGAATTACGCTCAGGCGGCCAAAACCACGTAAATCTTTGTGTCTCCTGTGTCATTTTACATTTCACCTTCTTGAATCTCCGCACGCCCACACCAAACTTTAAACTCCGCAAACACTCTTAGTAGTGTCGGGAGATCTGCTGGATCAAAACCACCGACAGTTGGCGCGCCAGGTAGGGGCGCCTGAGATTTCAAGAATGGTGAACTCAGCTGCTGAATCATCCAATGGTCATCCCGCTGTTCAAGCTGCTGGGGGCAATACCTCCAATATGCAGCCACCAGCAGGAACCTCAGTTCCAGCAGGAGTCACACTTCCACCACCCCCATCTCCACCAGCAAATCAAGCTGGGCAACGCGATGGTGCACCGGCGTCAATCACTGCGTCTGTGAATCATGACAACCCGAAACACGCGCTCCATGCAGCACGTGCTCTCCTTCAGCGCCCACCACCTCCGGATGCATCCCGGGATGCAATGGAGCAGTGGAGGGACCATGTGGAACACTTGGTTGCAGCAGCAGCTGACCGCCTCAGTAACCAGGGTCCTCCTCCTTCAGGACGGGCCCCGTCGCAGTGACGAACCTTGTTTGGCAGACTTGGTCCACACGTTTCCAACAACAGGAGACGTGCTGCATCACAGCAAGTGACGTCGTTGCCCTCCGGGGCGCGACGCACTCACACGGTATCAGGGCTTTCAACTCATGACCTCCGGGCAGAGCTTGATCGCCGATACCGTCAATGAGACGACCGAGTCCATATCGAGAGTGCTCGTGAAAGACAAGAAGCTCAGGACATTCATGCTCCTGAAGGAGTAGGAGGAGGCTGTTCAGCCCTGGCCATGCATCTGCGTATGGTCAGGTGGCCACAGAAATTCCGGCCTCACCTGCCGGAGAAGTTTGACGGGACCGTTAATCCCGTCAAATTTCTTTAGATTTACTCCACTGCTATCCTAGCAGCTGGAGGAAATGAGGCCGTAATGACCAACTATTTACCAGTGGCTTTAATTGGGACTGCCTGGTCCTGGTTTATGAGCCTTCCACCCAACTCCATCAACAGTTGGGAGGAGTTGTGCCGACAGTTCATCGCCAACTTTGGGAGTTCATACACCCGACCAGGCACCGAACTGCACCTTTTTGCAGTCGTGCAAAAAGGGGGAGAATCCATGCGATCATTCATCCAGAGATTATCTCAGGTACGAAACACTATCCCTTCTATCTCTAGCGCTTCTGTCATTGTGGCATTTAGACAGGGTGTACGGGATAAGAAGATGTTGGAGAAACTGGCGATCAAGGAGATCACCAGTGTCACGGAACTCTTCAGCTTGGCCGACAAATGTGCTAGAGCTGCGGAGGGCCGTGAAATGCACTCCAAACCACCTCCGGAGGATCGCAAGAAATCCTCCAAAGGCGAAGCCACTACCTCCGAGAGTGGCAAGAAGAAGAAAAAGACCAACAGTAAGAAGAAGCCGTCGGCCGGCGCATCTAATGCTGCAGCTCCGGGTGGCTAGGGGCCACGCCCCGAGAAGCGGCCTCGACCGTCTTTTGAAGACGGTGGCAAACCCAAGGTGTGGTGTCCAATTCATAAGACGGACAACCACAGTTTGGAAGACTGCCGGGAGGTCCAAAACCTTGCCGAGCGCTACAACAAGCGCCGGGAAGAAGTTCCTTTCCGACAGAGGGAAGGAAAACAAAAAGTTGATGAAGCTCCGGCTGAAGAGGAGTTAGGTTTTCATGATCCTAAAAAGGTCCTGAAGGCCGTCTACACCTCCGTCGACGACGATTCTGACGTCTCTGACAACGAGCGTCGGAAGACCATGAATACCATTTTTGGTGGATCATGGAACATCACCTCCCGCCGCGTCCTCAAGACAATGCGACGGGACATGGCCGCTATAGCTCCTACAGCCAGGGCGGAGCCTCATCGGAAGTGGATGGACACAACCATTACTTTTGATGCTTCGGACTGCCCTCGAAGCATGATTGGAGCAGGCCAGTTACCTTTGATGGTATCTCCTACCATCAATAACATTCAGCTCCATCATGTTATGGTAGACGGAGGTTCGGGGCTGAACCTCATAAGCTTCGAAGCTTTTACCAAGCTTCAGCTCCGACCTTCGGATCTTCACCCCTCCCGACCTTTCTCCGGAGTAGGTCCGGGAGCCATTACCCCACTCGGTGCTATTACTCTCCCCGTTACCTTCAGGACCCAGGAGAAGTATCGCCCTGAGAAGTTGGTCTTTGACGTTGCTCAGATCAACTTACCTTTCAATGCCATCTTGGGTAGGCCTGCCTTGTACAAATTCATGGCAGCTGCTCATTATGGCTAGCTGGTGTTAAAGATGCCAACACCAGTAGGCGTTCTCCGGATCCGCGGAGATCGTACTGTCTGAGTAACTGCTCTGGAAGAACTTCATGCGCTTACTACGGCGCAAGAAGAGGACTCCAGGCAGGAGCAAGCTCCAAAACCCCCGAACATTCATCAACGAGGCTCGACTTCTGCACCTCGTGTGCAGCTAAGCGGCGACACCGACATTCCCGTCAAAGTCGTCCAAATCGGTTTCGATGCCGCTCAGACCACCCGTATATCGGTGGGACTGAATGACAAATAGGAACTCGCGCTCATCGCTTTCCTCCGGGCTAATGTCAACGTGTTTGCCTGGCAACCGTCACAAATGCCCTGGATCCCCAGGGAAGTGATTGAGCACAATCTGAAGATCTACCCTGACGCTCGGCCCGTGCATCAGAAGCCTCGGAAGCAATATGTGGAGCGACAGAACTTCATTTGACAAGAAGTGAAGAAGTTGCTCGAAGCTGGATTCATCCTAGAAGTCTTCCATCCAAAATGGCTGGCAAACCAAGTCGTTGTGCCCAAGGCCGACGGGAAGCTTCGAATGTGTATTGACTACACAACACTAAATAAGGCGTGTCCAAAAGATCCATTCCCACTACCTAGAATAGATCAGATATTGGATTCCACCTCCGGGTGTGAATTACTGTGTTTCCTAGACGCATATTCTGGGTATCATCAAATCAGAATGTCTAGGGAAGATGAAGAGCATACCTCTTTCATCACAGTAGATGGATTGTACTATTATACAGCCATGCCATTTGGTCTCAAGAATGCAGCTTCAACCTTTGTATGAGCTATGTACAAAACTTTTGAAGAACTCATTAGAGACATATTGGAAGTGTACGTTGATGACATCGTGGTCAAGGTCAAGAACAAGGAGTCACTCCTTGACACCTTGCAGGCTGTCTTCGACAAGCTGTGGGTCACCCGCACAAATCTAAACCCGAACAAATGTGTCTTCGGGGTTAGCTCTGGAAAACTTCTTGGTTTCCTGGTAAGTCACTGGGGCATAGAGGCTAATCCGGCAAAGATTAAAGCCATTGAAGACATGCGGCCACCAGCCCGCATCAAGGATGTCCAAAAGCTGATTGGATGTCTAGCAGCCCTCAGCCGGTTCATTTCAAGACTGGCGGAATGGGCACTTCCCTTCATCAAGTTATTGAGGAAGACCGGACCATTCCAATGGTCTGAAGAAGCAGAAAAGGCGTTCCAGGAGCTAAAACAGCTCCTCACCACCCTACCAATTCTGGTAGCTCCGAACCCTGGTGAGCCTTTGCTGCTTTACATTTCAGCAACTGACGAAGTCGTCAGTATGGTCCTGGTTGCGGAGAGACCAAAACTATCCCATGCTCAGAAATCCAGACCCCTCCAGGAGGGTCTGGAGGTTCCTGAAAGCGAGTCTGGGTCCCAGTTCCGAGACTTGAGTCCACAAGAAGTTACTTCAGAAGACCCAGACCCCTCCGGGAGGGTCCAGGTCGCTTCTGAAGAAGCTCCGGGTCCCTCCAGCAAGGACCCGGAGGTCCCCGAAGAAGGTCCGGATCCCTCCGGGAGGATCCGGGTCAATGAAGAGGAAGCTCAGGGCCCCTCTGGGAGGGTCCGGACCATCCAGCGCCCAGTGTACTTCATCAATGAAGTACTTCATGACGCCAAGACTCGATACCTGGAGGAGCACAAGCTACTCTATGCAATTCTTATCGCCTCTAGGAAGCTTCGCCATTACTTCTAAGCTCACAAGATTTCAGTGGTGACTTCTTACCCACTTCGAGCAATCTTGCATAATCCCAATTCAACTGGGAATATTGCAAAGTGGGCAGCAGAATTGGCCGAATTCGATCTCGAATTCATTCCAAGACAAGCAATCAAGAGTCAAGCATTGGCAGATTTTGTGGCGGAATGGACTCCCTCTCCATCAAACCCTGGGGGCCCCAGTGAGCAGAAGCCGGAACACAAGGCTCCGGTCTTCATGAGCCTCACTGGACCCTCTACTTTGATGGCTCCATGCAAAAGCAGGGGGCAGGAGCTGGAATTCTTCTCCTCGCACCAACCGGGGAGAAGGTAAAATACATGGTACACCTTGACTTCAAGGCGACCAACAACATGGCGGAGTACGAAGCACTCATCTACGGACTAAAGGTGGCACTGTCATGCGGTGTCAAGCAGCTGCTGGTCAAGGGAGATTCACAGCTCATCATTAAACAAGTGAAGGGTGAATGCTCCTGCAACAATATCCAGTTAGCTGCTTACCTCCTTGAAGTCCAAAGGCTTCAGAAGGACTTCGAAATACTAGACCTCCACCATGTCCAGCGTGTCCACAACGCTGAAGCCGACAAACTCTCGACGAAAGCTTCAACCGGAGCTCCAGCTCCTGACGGAACTTTTGTCCGGAGGTTGTCAAAACCCACAGCTTAGTCTGCCGAACTGAGCGAAGGGGGCGAGATCAGCATCCCGAAGCTGACGGTCCCGATGGCCCTGTTACCATGGCAGTCATCAAGGGTCGTAGGTGCTGCCGGAAGCTCCGAGCAACCCAGCACGCAAGACTCAAATGCTCAAGTTAGCTCTGATGCATGGATCTTGGAGATCCGGAGCTACTTGAAAGACAACATCCTTCCTGACGATGATGTATCCGCTGACCGGATAGTCAGATTGGCTAAAATATACACGTTGGTAGAAGGGGATATCTACCGGCGCGGTGCCAACGGCGTCCTAATGCGGTGCATTACAAGGGAAGAAGGTTGCGAGCTCCTCGCAGAAATCCACAGAGGCGAGTGTGGGAACCACGCGTCTTCCCGCACGCTGGTCGGTAAAGCCTTCCGGCATGGCTTCTACTGGCCTACAGCACTCCAGGATGCAACTGAGCTGGTGAAGAAATGCGAAGCATGCCAATTTCATGCAAAGCAAATTCACACACTGGCTCATCCTCTATAAATGATACCTCCTACATGGCCCTTCGCTGTGTGGGGGATGGACATCTTGGGACCTTTCCCAAGAGCCGTCGGAGGTTATAAGTTCCTGTATGTCGCCATTGACAAGTTCACCAAGTGGCCGGAAGCAACTCCAGTTGTGACAATAAACAAGCAATCTTCTATCAACTTTTTGCAGTCCATTGTATGCAGATTTGGAGTCCCAAACAAAATCATCACTGATAACGGGGCCCAATTCACAAGCTCTACATTTCAAGGATATTGCGAAGACCTCGGCATTCAAGTTTGCTACGCCTCCGTAGCTCACCCGACAAGCAATGGCCAGGCCGAGAGAGCAAATGCTGAAATCCTGAAAGGACTCAAAAGGTGCACCTATGAGCGCTTGAAAAAACATGGAGCCAACTAGATTGAAGAGCTTCCGCCCATTCTATGGGCCAACAGGACAACTCCAAACCGGTCAACTGGAGAGACACCCTTCTTCCTGGTGTATGGAGCTGAAGCAATCCTTCCTCCGAAAATCACCTTGGGGTCACTCCGGGTCCGGACCTTCGACGAAGCCACGCAGGACCAGCTTCGGCGTGAAGACCTAGACCTCCTTGAGGAGGGAAGGTGCCAAGCAGCTGTTCGGAATGCCCGATACCGCCAAGCCCTTCGGCGCTATCATCAGCGGCATGTACACAACCGACAGCTCGAGGAAGGCGATCTGGTGCTACGGAGAATACAATCCAGAGAAGGGTTAAACAAACTCTCCCCCAACTGGGAGGGACCCTTCCAAGTGATTAAAGTATCCCATCTCGGAAGCGTTCGCTTGGCTACCGAGGATGGGACACCTCTCCCAAATCCTTGGAATATTGAGCACCTCCGTAAGTTCTACACTTAATATCACGGAGGTGAGTCTGTAGTAACTTGAGGTGTATGTTATAGAGTCATTGTACAGAGTCGAGTAGTTCCTCCGGGAGAACAGCCGGACCTTTCCCGGAAGGTCCGCAAAGTTCATGCAACACTTGTCACAGTCTCAGGACTAAAAGTGTGGCTAGCTACCCTGGGTCAAACGATAAACAAAACACGCTTAGCCTAGTTCCGTACCCTAAGAGTGTACTTGTTTCCCCTGTACCCCGGACCTATAATGAAAGACATCTTCATGTGAAACAGACTCCACGTGCATTTATTTTGTACAGGCTCAACATTTTTTATTTTTCTCTTTCTTGTCTATAACAATGTTGAGCAACTCTTAAGAAAGTTTAGTTCGACCAGTTCATGTACAATTCGAGTTGTATTGTCAATTCTTTTGGATCCAAATATTGTTCATGGCCCACTCGCCTGAATGCCGCCAAGCCAATCTAGGGCCGGAGTGTGATATCGACTTAGCCTGGTCAAGCACCCTAAGTATGCCACTCTACCTACACCCTGGCAGGCCGAAGTAAGGCGGGTCCAAGTACAATTGGATCTGGAAGAAAGAAGGCAATGCATTCGGTTGTATTCAGAATTGTGTTTGACCTAAAACTTTCTTGGGAATCGTAAGCCGCGACGAAGTTATAGGCAAGGAGCGAATTTTACTATTTTTCTTGGCTTCAGTGTGCAGGAAAAATAAAGAATCCACGTTGATGGAGAAAAGCCGGAGCTAACAAAGCTACGACTCCCCCTAGGTGGCTTGTGATTGATGTTAAACATTGAAAACGAGCATTACTGGAGCAACCAAGCTCTGGCAAAGCTAGGGGGGCCAGCCGTCGACGCAGAATAAAAGATGGTGAGAAGACCCCACAAGCGGAGTTTGCCGCCGACAAGCTACGCGTTGGCAAAGGTCACTGCCAGAGCTACTAAGCTCCGACACCCCGGAGGGCTAATTATCGATGCTCTACGCGTTGATAGAGACTATTGCCGGAGCTAGTAAGCTCCGACGGTAGTCAATACTGGAGCTTCTGAGCCCCGATAACCTCAGGGGGCCTTCACTATCAAAGACTTCGGACCTACACTCTACAAGTTCGAAACAAACGAGTCTTCAACAAAATACAATATCCTCTTGGTACATGTTCACAACCAAATTGTGTACATCTACCAGGGGGGCAAGTCAAGACAGAAGTGTTGAAGACAAAAAATGAAATTCATTAACAAATTGTGGATTTCATTCATCTGGAGACAAGGGATTACAAAATTGGGGAAGAAAAAGAGAGAATACAAGTGGGAGCTACAGAGATGGTCCTAGACCCTATGGAAGAACTGGGTGACCTTCTGAGCAACCTCCGACACGTTGGCTCGGGTGGTTTCACCTTCTCTTTCGACGGGACCTTTAAGCACCGGGTCTAGAGGAAATTGGGGATCCCGGCTAGTGTAGCACGTCAGCACATACTCTGCGACGTTCCTCGCCAGGGACTGCCCCTCAACCTCCAACTGGTCCGCAATGACGCCCACCTTGGAGAGTTTGCCACCCGCCGAGCTCAACGCTTGCAACGCCAGGTCCGGCTCAGGCTCCAGATCATCCAGACGCATGGGACTGAAGCCCATTAGTGTCAGCGTGTTGTTGGCTTTTCTCAAGAACTCCCAAACCTGTAGGGAGTCTGCAGTCCTCAAGCCCTTCAGTTCCTCCAATGATCTTTTGGCCGCCGCCAGTTCAGAATTCTCACGAGTAAGGCGCTCAACCTCTTTGGCATTTTGTTGAATCCTTTCAGCAACCTGCTTCTCGAGTTTTCTGAGCTCCTCCTCCCGGAGGTGGATCTTGTTCCAGCGGTCGACCAGGTCCTTCTCCCGGCCCCTAACTTTCTTCTCCCTGGCAGCGATAGCACACTCTTGCTTGTAGAGTTCCTGCCTCGCACCCAGGCCTTCTCCTCCACCTCAATGCAACGCTCTTCCAATTTCTTGGTGCGTTCCTCGAGGCCCTTGTCAGCCAGAGCCACCTTTTCGGCGAGCTCCTCCTTCCTCTTCAAGACATCGTCCCTCAGCTCTAGGAGTTTTTGCTCTTCATCTTCGATCTTCTTCTCCCTCTCCTCAAGTGCCTTCCGGCGCTTGATGAGGGTAGTGTTAATGGCTTCAAGCCTTTCTTGGCGATCATCAGCCGCACTATTAACTGCCTTGGTCTGCTCATAAATGGCCCGGGATTGAGCGTCGAGGGCACGAGTCAAGCTCTCCCTATCATACAATAATTTGCCCTAGTATTCCAGGTGGACCTTCTCCTGTTTGATCCACTCCTTGTTGTCTGCCAGCCTCGACTGCGCCAGCTTGGTCTCGAAGTAGAGCCGGTTACGCCGCCGCCTAAGGGTTTGGCGCTCCTCTTCAAGAGCCTTGCTGTCGTGGTAGAACGCTAGCTGGACTTGACGCGGACTGGAGCAAGCGTTGTCAATGGACAACGACAGGGGAATAGGGTCCGGACCTGCTGGGGTCTCCTCCGCGGTTCCAGCGGGTTCTCGCTTACAAAAATTGGGTCCCACTCCAAAAGAGTGGTCCCCTGAGCCTCCACGGCACTAGGGCCGTCCTCTGGGATAGCCTCAGTCGCCACCGAGGAGGGTCCTGCAGAAGAAGTTCCAACCTCCGGAAGTGGTTCCGAAGGCCCTGCCGCCAGATCTTCATTTACCCCCTCAGGCAGGGGGCCATCGACTTCATCAGGGCACCCTGGCTCAGCAGCAGGCACCTCCGCCGTCATCACTTCCGGAGCAGGGGCTACTTCCGGCTCTGGCCTGGGCTCCTCCTCTGCTGGTGGCTCGGGTGTTGGCACCTCGACCATCATGGGTTCGAGTGCTGATACCTCCGAAACGACCGGATCGGGCGCCGGAAGGTCCGCAATAGCCGGCCCTAAGGCCGGAGCTTCAACCTCAACCAGCTCAGGCGCCGAAAGGTCTTCAACTGCAACCGGCTCTACAGCCGGAGCTTCAGTGGCAACCGACTCTGAGGCTGGAGCTTCGGAGGTAGCCGGCTCAACCGCCAGGACTTCCTCAACATCCGGCTCGCTCACCAGAACTTCAATAACCTCTGGCTCAACGGCCGAAGCTTCCAACATCTCAGCATCAAGACCCGGGGCTTGAACCTCCGGGGCAGGTGCCACTGGCGCATCTTCTCTCCCGTGGTCCAGCGCTACCACGGGAGTCTCGGGGGATGAGTCGAGGTCCATGACCACGACAGCTGGCGCTGGAGCTGCCGCAGCTTCAGCCACCACTTGGGGCGACACCGGGACAGGAGCAGAAGCCTCCGCCCTCATAGCTTCAGCTGTTGTGGCTGAGGGTGGAGCCTCACTCCTCTTCTTGGGGACGCTGCAGATGATGGATGAAGAAACTTAAAAAACAATTACTACAACAAAACAACTGTCTGAGGTAAAGATTAAAAATTACCTAGGAAGGCTTCCGCACCAGCTTGTACGGAATCTCTTTCCTGGGCGTTCTGGAATGACCATGGCCGCCGCCGGCGTGGTAGCTCCGGAAGGCCCCCCAGAACTTGTTGCAGCCGCCGGCATTTCCTTAGTCGAGGCCCCCCTCGATCGAGAAGGACCTCCGGACCCAGAGGCCTCAGCTGGCCCTGGTACTAGAGTCACATGCCCGGGGCTAGCACCCCGGGAAGACACTACTGCAGGTACAGTCGCCGCAGTTGTAGAAGACCTCCCCCTCCGGGGAGAAGGAGCTGATGCAGATGATGCAGGACTGACGGACCTTCTGTCGGCATGCTTCAGCTTCCTCTTCCAGCTCGATTGTTCGGCCGCCGACTCCTTGCCCTTGCCGACGACTTTGGTCCTTGGCTTCGGTGCAGGGTCGGAGCCACCTTCAGAAGCCCCAGGGATCACCACCCCGGAAGTCGATCATCTCTCGACGACATCGAGGTCGTCAAGCACCGGCATCGTCCGCTGGAGCTCCCCGCTGAACTGTACTTCCACGTTCAGAGGGAGGAAAGCTGGAGGCGGGGTCAAGTAATCACCCGCGACGTCGATGCCGAGCTAGAACTTCTTGAGATGAAACACCAAGGTCGACCCCTCCATGTTGGACTTCAGCCCGGTCTCGACCCGGTCGTCGTCCATCACACTATTGAGGGACCAAGCGAGTTTTTCTCTCCTCTTCAGCGGTGCCCACCTGTTGACCAAGAAATTGCAAAATACCGCCTGAGGAGTTAATCCTCCCTCCACACAATGGTGGATCCTGGTTAAAGCAGGGTTGAAGGCATCCGACAGCACTGGAGCTTCACTCCAGACTGCAGTGTCGATGTTGGGGAGGCCTTCGGGCAGCTCTAGCTTCTCGTGCTCCTCCACCCGGATGACTATCCAATCCTTCTTCCAATCATCCCACTTTCCAGAGGGAAACGACCGGAGGTACTTGAATGGGCACTTCTTGCGCTTCACAGAGTAGTAGAAGCCAAGGTACTCATTACTCCTTCTGGTGGTATGGAAGGTGAAGAAGGTCCGGAAAAGCTCAATGCAGGGGGGTTTCCCACCCACATTTCACAGAAGTGGACGAAGACAGACACTAGAAGAATGGAGTGGGGACCAAGGTGGTACAGCTGCAGACCATAGAAATCTAGCAGCATCAAGAAAAAGGAGGAAAAAGGTGGGATCAACCCCACCATGGCGTACGTAGAAAAGTACACCATCTCGCCGACGTGCTCCTTCTCGAATGGGAGCTCTCCCCCGGCGCGGACCAGGTGGTTGAAGAAGTCCGGGGACCACCCCATGAGGGCCCAGACCTTCTTCAGGTCACCTTCGGTCTTCAAGCGGCTCTCGCGGAGACCCAACTCCATCGCAGCACAGCGAGGCAAGGGAGGAAAAGCAAGCACAAGTTTGGGAGTTCAAGCGCAAGTTTATATGGGAGGCGTAAAGAACCCAAGACGGTGCATGCTTTCCTTCTTAAGTAAGCCCCCGCAACGCTTGGATGGAAAATGCAGGGAAGCCGAAGATACTATTCAAAAATTTCACCCTGCCGATGACAAGAGGGCCCGGGACCACCCCAACGATCAAGTCGAGGTTCTTACCTAGGCGAACGGTTGTCATCATGTAAGGCGGGAAGCCCGAAGGCGGCGGCCTGACAAGGCGCGCGAAACCGATACGATTTTCGTATCGGGAACCGGCGACCTTCAATTGCGTGAGATCCGCACGCCAAAGATCTCATTTGCGGCACCCGGGATATGCCATGCGGCGAGGATTTAACTCCAAAACTATCGCCAATGGCACATTTGAAGACCTTTGAAGACTCGGCTCAAAAGTCGAAGGATGGACCCACCTCCGGCGGAATGACTTCGCCCAAGAGGTCTTCCCCAGAGGTGGGCCCAGGGGGCCACTGTCGGTACCCTGGGTACCGTATACCCCTTGAGATTGCAAAGATCTCAAGGAAATGTCATCTACTTGATTGGAAGACCTTCGGAGGCCCACATGTCAGACATAAACGGACCCGCTTCCCCAACATGGTTAGTCCCAGGGTCGCCACGTGTACCATCAAACCGGAGCTACCGCCCACCAGGGGGAAGCTCCGGGCTATGTACCATAACGGCACCCCCGGACCTAACCCCAGACCAAGGGAAGCTCCGGAACTGACACGTGTCTGGTGGCACCGGACCTATCTGTTCCCCACAGTATGCTCCGGAGCTGCCACGTGTCCAATCGTCGGATCTTCAGCCTCAAACCACCGGTAGACTCCACAACGGCTCCGGATCTTCAAAGGAGAATCAAGGACTTCAAGACCCGATTAAGTGTCATTAATACTATGTTAAGGACACAGGATCGGACAACCTTAATTACCAGTAACGGCGCTGTCAAAGCCCGTAACTCGGTCATTAAGGGTAATTAAGCGTATCAAATGTGTATCAATATTAGTAGCCGCCGGGGCCACATGTCGGGCCAGGCCAACTTGTAACAGCTGTTCTTGTACTATAAAAGGACAGGCCGACGATACATGGGGGCTCTCCGCGCTCTGACCTCTCTGAGCTCTCTCAGATCTGATCTAGACTAATTGGCTCACACGCGCTCTCAACTCATGTCACTAGAGTTGAGTTCATACATCCAATACAACACCAACACACCCCGTGGAGTAGGGTATTACGCTCAGGCGGCCCGAACCACGTAAATCTTTGTGTCTCCTGTGTCATTTTACATTTCACCTTCTTGAATCTCCGCACGCCCACACCGAACTTTAAACTCCGCAAACACTCTTAGTAGTGTCGGGAGATCTGCCGGATCAAAACCACCGACAGTTGGCCATGATCCAAACCCAGGCAGCAGCGTTGGCGCAGATGCGGGAAGCAATGGAGGTAACAAAATAAAAACTAAAGTTCTCATTAATTCAGCGTAAATGACTTACTAATAGATAGCATTTAATGTTTGCAATGTCAGGCCATGGCTCGGGCGCAAGGTTTGGGGATCCAGCTACCGGTACTACCACCAGTCCTTCCAGGCGATCCTTCTTCTGCGGGTCAGGTAATTTTCTATGTAATCATTCTTCTCCATCGTAAAAAGATTGAGATAGAAGAATGAGAGATAGAAGAAAGAGAGAGACAGAAGAAAGAGTGAAACATAGTTAGATAGAGTAGGAGAGGAATGAAGAGAGAGAGGAAGATGTAGATGGAGATAGAGGGAGGGGAAGATAGAGGGAGGGAGAAGTAGATGGAGATAGAGGGAAAAGAATAGCAATAGAGAGATAGAGTGAGAGAGAAAGATAGAGGGAGGGAGAAAGAGAGAAATGAAAAGAGAGAGGAAGAGAGGGGGATCTAGATGAAGATAGAGGGAGAGGAAGGAAGGGAGAGAGATGTTGATGCATTTATATTCTAACTCTAAGTTTCATTAATTGCAGGGATCCGCGACGGCTGCACAAACGCCGTCGCCGTCGCTACCGCCACCTGGAATGAGGCGCAACGACGACTTCGACTTCAGAGGTGGCTCTGGAGGTGGCTACGGAGGTGGCTACGGAGGTCAGACGGGCGAGTGAGCCCATGTTTAGTTTGTTGATGTTGGTGTCATGTTTCGACGATGTGTTGTGATGTGTTTTAAGACTGTTGTGATGTGTTGTGATGTTTATACTGTTTGTTCTGTGATTCTGGCCATCGAGTCGGATAGTATTTTCTGTTTAAAAAAATAAAACACCTTATTTGCGACGACTTTTTATACAATACCGTCGCAAATAAAGATCCCGACCGTCGCAATTAAGTCACTGCTATTTGCGACGGCCCAGTTGTTGCAAATAAGCAGTAATTGCGACAATCCGGCCATCGAAAATAGGGGCGTGGGTCCCAGGGATGACACGTGGACCCTGCCAGCTAAACTTATTTGCGACAGCCTGGCCGTCGCAAATAGAGCTTTAATTGCGACGGCCTGGACGTCGCAAATAATGCTGCGGGGCCCACCAGCCCCCTAGCGATAACTTGCGACAACCACTTTGAGCCGTCGCAAATAAGCTTATTTGCGAGGTGCCCGTCGCAAATAAGCTTAATTGCGACGACTTATTTGCGACTGCTAGAAGCAGCCGCAAATAAGAAAAGCCGTCGCAATTGCTTATTTGCGATGGTATTTTTCTTATTTGCGACGGTCCTGGCCGTCGCAAATCGTCGGGATTACTGTAGTGAGCGGCGACGAGTTGTGGCGTGGGGGCATCGTCGGATGACCCGGAGGTTGAAGAAGGAACACGTGGCAGAGGGTGCGTCGCCGTTGCATGATAACCGCCCTCTACAGTGCTCCTGACACGTCACAGAACGCTCACGACAGTGCGTTATGCGGTATATATGGCCACATGGTACGAGTGATCGGTTCCGGAAGCTTCGTGGCACGTACGGCTCGTGCGGTCTTACCAGGCAACGACATCGACGTGGATCGAGGAAACCAAGCGCGATGCAGCCGTGCGTCCATCGGCCCGCCGTGGATTCGACGGAGACTTTGTTGCCCTCGCCGCACGCATTCCTCCTCTCCTCCTATGTAAACCTTGGTGGCAGGCAAATAGGCCAGCGGGGGGCATCATCATTGCTGTGGTGCAGGGAGCAGTGTTCTGTCCTGCTGGCACCGTCTTGGATTGCTCGCTCCATCGGTCGCAGCAGAACTCTAGAGCGATCACGAGTCAGTCGTTCATGCAGGAGACAGCTCGACTTGAAGCGTCAAAGCAAGACCACGAAAGAATCAGTAGTCTTCCTTGTTACGAGTTCCTTTTTACTTTTGAAATGGCTTGCTTGTTCCGATTTTTTTTCATTCTTGTTGCAAAACAACTGCTCCATCGGTGGTTAAATTTTTTAACCGCAACAAGTCAACGTTTTTTACAGGATTGCTGTAAAAATCACGGAGGGCTGTCCAGCTATATGATGGAAATGAGCTGGCAGTTACCTATCTGACGCAAGATTAGTTTGTTGCGCTCCGGGGTCCAAAAGATATTACCTGGGCCCCACACGCGGATCACATGTATCAGCGTGCCCCGCCGGTTTCCGATTTTCCTGGGGCTTCTGCTTCGACGGAGCTCCTGTTATATTCGACTCGGCGCCGAGTTCGTTTTGTTGCAATCCAGCACCATGGTTTCAATTCGAGCTCTTTGCTACTACTGCATTGCCGGCACGCTGCTACGTGCATAAGAGGAAAGGTAACTGGTTCCGCGACCTCGTCGTCCTCCGTCGCATCGATCCGGCAATGGAGCACTCGTTGTCCGCGATCCATGACCGGTCCGGCCACGACATCTTCCTCCGCCGCAAGGTCGCCGGTCAGGTCCACGGCCGCAGAACCGGCTTAGCAGTCGAAGACGCCGACGTCCGCTTGCGCGGCGCCAACAAGCGCCCTCGCCTGGAGCCGGGCATGGAGGCGGCGGGGTCCGAGCCTTCTTGCTCACAGCGGTGCGGTGCGCCGCCGGCGAGAGGAGGAGCGACGAGAGAGAGTGACCTCGTCGTCGGCAGTGCCGAGGAGTACGAGTACATGTGCTTCCTCGGCGAGGGCGGCTACGGCATTGTCGTCAAGGCGCGGCACCGCGCCACCGGCATAACCGTCGCCATCAAGCGTTACGTCTCGGACGAGGAGGAGGTGGAGGTCGACCGCGAGGAGGTGGAGGAGGAGCTGCTTCGGGAGGCTCGGTTCCTCACGGCGTGCGACGGCGTCCCGTTCGTCGTCGGCTTCCGCGGACTCGCCTGCGACCCAACGACCGCGGAGCTCTGCCTGGTCATGGAGTGCGTGGGCCCGAACATCGACCACTTCCTCAGCCGCCAGCGGTGCCGCGGCGCCAAACCGCCGCTGCCCGAGGCCACGCTGCGTACCGTGATGTGGCAGCTGCTGAGGGCGGTCGCGGGGATGCACAGGCGTGGCGTTATCCACCGCGACATCAATCCTCATAACGTCCTCGTCGTCGACGACCTGCGGGCCGTCAAGATCTGCGACTTCGGGCTCGCCATGTTCGCGTCCGACCCGCCGCCTTACGAGCTGTGCGGCACGCCGGGGTACCGGGCCCCCGAGATCCTGCTGGAGCGGTCCGTGTACGACGCCCGCGTGGACGTCTGGTCGCTGGGCTGCGTCATGGCGGAGGTCATCACCGGGAGGATGCTGTTCGACGACGGTCGCTGGGCTCCCTCTTACCCCGACAAGGAGCTCCTCTCAATCCTCCGCGTGCTCGGCGTGCCGGACGAGGAGGCGTGGCCGGGGTTCTTGTCCACGCCGTTCGCCGTAAGCTGGATGCCGGAGCTAGACCTGAAGCAGCCCAACGTGCTGCGCGAGCTGATCCCCGAGACGGTGCTGTCGGACCAAGGGTTCGATGTCCTGGCCGGCCTCCTGGTGTGCAACCTGGACAAGCGGCTCACGGCGGCCGGGGCGCTCAAACTCCCGTGGTTCGCCGAGGTGGACGCATTGGAACTGCTCTCTCGCTAGGTTCATTTTGCATACATGTTGTTCTAAGGGTACTTTTTTTATCTGCATTAATTAAGTTCATTTTGCAGAATTTTAGTATCAGATACTAGTAAATACCGGGCAATTAAACCGCCTACTACAACCAGTGGTGATAGAGCTGAAGATCATGATCATCAAGGACCGGTTTGAGTACTGGAATTTAATCATTGAGGAAGGGTTTTTTCATTCAAAAAATCATTGAGGAAGGGTTTTTTCCTTCAAAAAATCATTGAGGAAGGGGCTAGCATATCATCTAAACAGCTCAAAGGTTCGAACTTTGGGCTACTTGCATCCGATAAAATACGAGTACTTCGCACAAGTGGGTGAAACAATATTTAGACCGGTCGAAGTAGGTGCCTGTAAAGCCATACGTGGTTATAGCGGTCCTTCAACAAAAAAGCACCCATTGCGGTGCATTTCGAGAGATCTGTAGAATAGTTTTTTCGACAGTATTGCGCCACATGTGGAGGGATCGCTACGAGGGTGCGTTTAAAGGGATTTGTAAAATAGGTTTTTCAACACTATTGCGCCACATGTGGAGGGATCGCTACGAGGAGAGGGAGCGCCTGACGGTTGCTTCGCGCGCGGGCGCTAGATGGTTGCTTTGTACGCGGGGTGGCCGAAGACGACGACGGGAGGCGGCGCCCGGGGGCAAGCGTGGCGGCCATAGATGACGGTGTCACGCCCGCTGTAACATGCTACCGAAGTTGTGTGTGTCGAGTGGGTCAGGCTTGTGGGCCAGTAGCGCAGGCATGACATGTGGGACCCGCTGTAATGGGTTAAGTCTTATTGTGTGACACCTGGAATGAAGATAGAACAGATTATTGTAATAGGAATTTTTTTATTAATATATCTTTTAAAAAATCATTTATAATAAATAACTCACGGAATCGAAAATTGGCCAAAATGACCCAGCTTTGTATGTGCCACATACGAAATGACACGTGGGCCACACATTTCGTATGAGGCACATACGAATCTGACATGGCACGCCACGCGTTGCTGGGGTTCCCGAGGCGGCTGACATGTTCCCGAGGCAGAGCGAATATCGTACGTTCCTCATATGACATTCGGCCCCCCAGGTAATTTCGTATGTGGCACATACGAAATTCGCGCGGCAGTGGGGCCTGCCCGAACCGTCGTATGTGTCACGGGTCGTCTTTAAAACGGGCATTGGCTTCTTCTCGACGACAGACTACCGCGCCTCACCTAGCCGCGCCCGCTCCACCACGCCGCCGCCGCCCAGCTGCCGCCGGCGCACCACCACTCAGCCGCCTCCCGCTCGGCCATTGCTCCGCCGCCTCTCCGGTCTTCGGTATTTTCCATTCCTTTGTATTTTGTGTTCCTCTTTAGTGGTATTGTGTTATTAGGTTTTGATAGTTATTTTAGGTATTTTAGTTAGTGATTCCTCTTTATGTATTTTAGTTAGTGATGTCTCTTTAGTTATTTTAGGTAGTAATAGTTATGTGTTATTTCTCTATACGTATTTTAGATATTTGTCTACATTTAGTTATGTGTTATTTCTCTATACATATTTTGATAGTTATTTAGGTATTCGTATGTTATTAGGTTCTAATAGTTCTAGTTTTTAGGTTTGTATTTGTATTTTAATTTTCATCAATGTTGTTTATTTTAGAAGTAATAACATGTAATTAAATGTCAAGTGATAGTTATGTGTTATTTCTCTATACGTATTTTAGGTATTTGTCTACATTTAGTTATGTGTTATTTCTCTATACGTATTTTGATAGTTATTTTAGGTATTCGTATGTTATTAGGTTCTAATAGTTCTAGTTTTTAGGTTTGTATTTGTATGTTATTTTTAGTCAATGTCGTTTATTTTAGAAGTAATAACATGTGATAGATGTTTAGGTTTCTATTTATTTTTTGATGATAATACTGTGAATAGGCATTCTGAACATGCGATTAATTTTATTTGTGTTTATAAATTCCGATAGAAATGTCAGAGAAGTTAGTGTTTCAAATATTTTATAGAGAAGGCACAATTGTTTATGGATCTAATGGGATTGATTTGTGTGGGTTCTTATCGTGTGATGGAGGGATAACAAGGGCAAATGAGAGGACATTTAGTGTTGTCGTAAACTGGTTGATGAATAAATTTAACCTTGATCTAGAACAACATCAGTTGACACTGAAATGAATGATTAATAGGGCAAGAAATGGAATTTCTTGGGATTTGATTATTATTAAGGGAACACAAAATTGGAGGAAATTTGTAGATTTAGTTGTGGAGCGGGGTTGGCCTCTAGTGCTTCTTGCGCAAGCGGAAATAAAAGAAGTAGAGATTGTAGCAGAAGCCGATGAAGCAAATAATGTGGAAAATGATGTAGGAATAGAAGAAGCTGGAGAGAACTCGATACATGTAGAAGCACGTGGTGTGGCAGATGAAGGAGAGCATATTAAGAACATAGTTGAACAAATAAGGATCGAAGATATGGAACACGAAAATGTTCCAGAAGTTGACTCTTCTAATGATGAGAATGAGAATGATACTATTGTTCCGGCAGAGTGGAACAATCCAATCCTGAGTAATTTATCAGCTACAGAAAAGTATTGTGGCTTATCGGAATACCACGAGAATCGGTTAACACAAGGAGATATATTTAAAGACAAAGATAGTTTGAAGGATGCAGTGAAATGTTGGTCCCTGTCTGTGCAAAGATCATTTACAATTTACAAGTCAAGTAAAAAAGATTATGATGTGAAATGTGTGTTCTCAAGTTGTCCTTTTCGGGTCCATGGTTTTGAAGAGAAGTGGACGAAACTATGGAGAGTATCAAAAATGATTGATCACACATGCGAGTTGCATGAATTGGAGAAGTGCAATAGTGCTCTTACATCGCAGTTCATTGCGAATCACATGTACTCCCGAATTGTGGACAACATTCGGTCTGAACCGAAATCAATAATAAACACTATTGAGGAGGAGTTCAAGTACACTATAAGTTACTCCAAAGCGTGGAAGGCAAAACAGAAGGTGATTGAGCAAAGATTTGGTTCATTTGAAGCTTCTTATGGAATCTTCCGAAGTTATTGCAGACCACCAGGAGAGGAATGTTGGTACTTATTATGAAATTATGGATGTGCCGAACAGAGATATGCCTGAGAAGTTGTTTCTCCATCGTGCATTTTTTGCATTAGGTCAATGTATTGCTGCATTCAGACATTGCAGGCCTATCCTCTGCATTAATGGTACTTTTTTAACTGGAAAGTACAATGGTCAAATTCTAACAGCTATTGCAGTTGATGGGAACCAACTGGTGTTGCCTGTAGCTTTTGCTTTTGTCGAAAGCGAGAACACCGAGAGCTGGTATTAGTTTCTTAGTCGGGTAAAGATAACTGTAGTGCAAGAACGACCTGATGTTTGTATAATATATGATCGTCATGCTGGCCTACTTAAAGCGATATCTGATTTGAAACATGGTTCCTCTGAGCGTGGGCAACAGCCTTATTGGACAAATATTCAATCAAGATATTGCATGAGGCATTTGGGCGCCAACTTCTTCAGTCACTTCAAGAACAAAAAACTTATGAATTTGTTCAAGATGTTGTGTAGTCAAAATCAAGAGAGGAAGTTTATTGCTCTATAACAACGTCTAGACGAATTGACAACAACATAAGCAGAGGCGTCCTCAAGCAGAGCCAATCCTAATGAAGTATCTGTTCCAACTATAGGTTCATCTAGTCGAAACTTCTCTAGTTGGATTCGGCGCGAATTGAAAGAAAAGTGGTCTTTGTTATATGACACTAATGGTGCTAGGTATGGCATCATGACAACTAATTTAGATGAGGTGAGGTTCTTCTGTAATAGTACTTCTATTAATTTTTATTTAGTCTTCTATATTTTACACATGCTAATGCAGTGGTAGTCAATACAGATATACAACTGGGTGATACGTGGTTTAAGAGGATTACCTTTGGTTGCTATTGTCGAGGGCATTTTATATGGGACATGCAAGTACTTTTGTGAGTGCTACGCTACTGCAATTTCAGTAAGAAATGATGTCAATTTGGCTTATTCACCCTACACGTGCAAGTTCATGGAGAAGAAGATCCAAAAGGCCGCATTTCATCGTGTGCGACCCATGGGAACTGCGGAGCACAGGTTCAAAATTCTGTGTCGGGCCAAGAATCGTCGTGGTGCTAACCGTGAGAGAGTTGTTCAGCAGTGCATTCTTCGTCAGGATGATTGCACATGCACATGTATGAAGCCACAACTCTTTCATAGGCCTTGCTCTCATATTATTGCAGCTTGCTCATATACCAAGTTAACACCAAGTAATTACATATCTTACTACTTCTAGAAAGAGGTTCTTGTGAGTACTTGGAATGCAGAGATATATGAGTTTGCTACCAAAGGCACATTTACCACTGATCTAGGACCAAACGCTTTGCAAGGACCTGACACCATGCAGTTGAAATAGAAAAGAGGTCGTCGCAAGACTCGTCGTATCAGAAACGATATGGATGAGTCCGAAATCGGCAGATTTTAAGGAACATGCACAAGTGCAACCAAACTGGACATACTTACAAAAATTGCATTCCAAACAATGACAAAAATGTGGATGAAGTTGGACCTTCTGGGAATCCTAAGGATGGCCGGCGTCCTCGTGCACGTCACACATCTATGTTTAGAGATGGCAATGCTATTTGATGTGCATCATTATATTCAAATGTGCTACATTATGTAATATCTTATTATTATGAACTATGAATTTGTACGTGTATGCTAAGTTAAGTGTGTTGTATCAAACAATGACATGTGTACTGCTATAATATGTTGTGCATGTCTCTTATTTGAATATGTTGTCCACGTCGTTCATTTGAATATGTTTTTCATATTTTTTGCCCTACAAGTGTTATCCTTGTCATATATAGGTATGGCTGCAGAACAAGGACAGTGTCATGAGTTACTTCAGTTTCAGATTGATATAACTCACCGAGGTTCCGGGCTTTGGCGTGGTGAGGATTTTCCCGTTCTTCGTCCTCCGCTGCCTTCCAAGTTTTGGAAGATAGACGATATATGGATTCCCAGGTACATTCTTCTGTAATACGAAAGTAAATTTGTTTTTATCATTCTGTACATTTTAATTTATTGCTTGGTATGAAACAGGTTGAGTGCAGCCGGGCTGCTTCCGATATGTAGGCTGCTTGAGGAGAGGCCGTATGATCGGGTTGATCGAAAGCACCGTTTCAGCCTCGATAGAGCCCTGTTGTCAGCTCTGACAGATCGTTGGAGGCTAGAGACCCACACATTTCACTTGCCGTGTGGAGAGATGACCGTCACGCTGGAGGACGTGTCTTTCTTGTTGGGTCTTCCTATCGCAGGTGCCTCTGTTTGTGCTTCTGAGGACTCGCCTACTTGACGCACATAGATGTCTGCGCGGTTTCAGGATGTGGCACGACACCCTGCGGCTGACCCTGTTTCTCCACTTCACAACGACCAACACCATGGTCCGACAAAGAAGTGGTTAACATACTACGAGGTAATGTTTTCACATTACTTATGTGTTATTTCGATGTACATGAATCTTGTAATGTTGTTATGTAGTTTAAAAGAAACTTACACTTTTTGGTTTTCAAATTGTAGGTGGATACTATGCATCCACACTTCGATGATGCCACAGTTACCAGATACCTAGAGGCATACTTGTTATGGCTGTTTGGTGCGATCATGTTCACCAACACGCACGGTGACTACGTGGACAAACACTTGATTCTATTTGCTCGACAGATAGCGGAGTCCACACCACAGGAGATGCCACAGTACAGTTGGGGTTCAACTGTGTTGGCGACCACGTACAGAGGACTTTGTGATGCTTACACAAAGGCTCGAGGTAACGCAATACTAGCTGGTTGTCCTCTACTTCTATAGCTATGGGTATACAAGCAGTTCATGATAGGTCGGCCGCAAGTGCACCAAACACCATACGATCTTGATGAGTACGGTGAGAAAACGGATGATGGCCCTACGATGGGTACTTTTTGGGTGCACCGATAGGTACAATACTATTTTAGGTGCACTCATATTGTTCACGATTACAATAATATAGTACTGTGATATATTTTCTTCTTTATGCAGTGTGAGTGGAGTAACAAGCAGATGCACAAGGTGTACAAAGGGTTCGTGAAGGAGTTTGATCGGTTAGATGCGGACGAGGACGTGTGTTGGACACCGTACGATATGGAGGAGCACGACCGTCGAGCACCGAGGGGACTTGCGTATCTGTCCTACAGAGACTCAGATTACTGGCTTACATGGAAGCCGTTGGTGTACGATATCTACGTCGAGGAGTACGCACCATACTGAGTGTTCGTCAGTTTGGCCTACACCAGGCATTTCTAGTGCTTCCACATTCTATTGTGCCTTCTGCAGTGCATACGTAAGTAATGCCCCTAATGAATCTTGAATACGTTAATATTTATGAAATATTAATATATTTATTTGTCCTCCAGGTATTGTCGTAGGGGTAGCTCAGCGCTGGGACTTTGGTTGCAGCGCATGCATCCGTGGCTCCTACAGTGGACGGCTGCCTTACACGAGGTTGTGCAGGAGACACGACCATTCCCACAGGCCGTTTACCAGGAGTACTTACAGTGGTACCTTCCTCGGATACGAGTTGTTCTCGCACACACACCACTCGAGCGACAGACGCACGTACCCTCGGTGATAGATAGATATCCACGTCATAGAGATGAAGCTTCTTCAATGGCAGTAAGATCGAATTCGTTGAAGTACATTTGCAACGATTTAATATGTTATTTTCATGAAATATAACTAATTAATTGTTGTATGACTGATCCTTTCGCACTTGTGAAGATGAGTCGGTTCCGACAGATTCTTGCGGAGTCCTCTGCTGGACTCGAACGACTGAGGTAGGGGATATCGATGACTTCGTAGAGATAGTGCACATGCTGCAAAACATATATAGCCACGTGAAAGAGGGGCTGAAGTTGGCTTCTTGTGCACAATCATGTGCACAAGACACTACTGTTCTGACCGCACATCACGTTAGACATCCCAGCACAACAGGTATGCAATTATTAGTAAACTTGACATATTTGCACGAAACTAATATTTCTGTTCATATATCTTCTGCAGGGACCTCCACACAGGTACCTACTTTGGGTGCAGACCCGTCCACGCAGGTACCTGCTTGGGTCCCAGGGCCATCCACACAGGTGCCTGCTTGGGCTCCAGGGCCATCCACACAGGTACCTGCATCTTGGGCTCCAGGCCCATCCACACAGGTACATGCGGCTTGGGCTCCAGGGCCATCGACACAGGTACTTGGTTGGGATTTTCTAGACCCGTTGGCACAGATACCTTCTTGGGTTCCTTCTTCGAACCAGGCTGGCCCATCCACGCATGTGGCACACATGGGCACAGGTATGACGTGCAACAATTATGCTATCTAAATACATATTGGACACAATGAACTTGCTAACTATATATTTTATGCCAATGTAGGAGAGGGCATAGCAGACTACGATACTATGATTTCCGGCTCGCTGACATACCACGACAGTCCTCCAGTTTCACCTTTCCAGATCGATGACTACCTGGTGGACGTGCCGCAGCAGGACACATTTCCTGCATCACAGTTGGATGGTGCTCTCATTGCGACTCAGCCTTCACAACAGTTTGAGACACCTGCGCCTGTGCAGCAGCGACAGAGGAGGGCAGCTCCTACGCGCGTGTCTTATGATCGGGCTCATGTGAATGCGGCGCGTAGGTTTGACAACAAGCGTGGTAGACGTTAGTAACGTGTACCCATGTATGTGTGTGTTATATTGTAGAAGAACTATGTTATGTTTCTTTATGCACTATATCTTTCATCGTGACAATGCACTTTATCGTGTTAGGCGAATTTTATCCAGGACATCAACAGATACATGGCAGGCGAATCTCATACATGAAAAGAACGACATTGCAGACGAATCTCGTACGAGAGAAGAACGACCCTGTACTCATCGACCTATATAAATACGACTCCTCATGCATCCTTGTGTTCATCACACCAACAATGACAACTAGAGGTTGAGGTAGGCGTGGAGGTGAAACAATGGCGAGTACAAGTCGTGCTACGCGAGGAGGTAGAAACTTTAGAGCAGTGCCTGAAAATTACTTGATGGGAGGTCCAACTTGGTATGAACCACCATTAGATGAGTTCCTACTTTTTAGTAAGAGTGATTTTAGTCCGTTTAATCCACTACGGCCATACGATGGCAGCAAACAAGAGTGTCCTAAGTGTCATTATGACCTGGATTGTATTGTCCAAATGATGGACGAAGGAGACGACTGCGGTCGTCGATTCTTTCGTTGTCCTGTTGGTGGAGTAAGTACTACATATCATTTGAAAAACATATTTCATATATGCAATTTTCATGACAATACTTTTGGTTTTAGGCTTACTAAGATGATGACAACTGTGGATATACACTCTGGGTTGATCCACCACCTATTAAGGCTACTCGAGAGTACATTAAACATGTACAACGTCGTAATCAAGATTTGGTAGGTGAACTAGCTGAAATGGAACTTTATCCTGTTACAAGTTAGACGAATGATAACGATGAAAACAGCGTTTGCAATAACATGTCTTGAAATTGTCCGCATTACAAGTAGAAGCGAATTAACGAAATATGTTTCGCATGTATCAGAAGTATGTTTCATATGTATCAGAAGTATGGTTCCCATGTATGACAACTACGTTTCGAATGAGAATTTTATTAAAATTACTTTGTCGTCTTCGTACTTTGCGACTCGCCATACTACTTTCTACCTTGTCAGACGAATATTGTAAGACAAATCTTATCTATATAAAATATGACAAAAACTGACATGAAACTTATCCACGACATGGCAGGCGAATCTCGTACAAGAGAAATACGAAATTGCACTGCTCTATGTCAGGCAAATCTCGTACTCCATGTCAGGCGAATATCATAAAAGAGAAATACGAAATTGCACTACTCCATATCAGACCCCGTGAAATATCAGTTCACACTTATACATCTCAGAGATCTTCGACCTGGTTACTCGTATGGTTGCCGGCTTTGGATGTGCGACAACTACGAGTACGATCCTCCTCACAAGATGTGCCCATTTCTTCCAGGTGGTAGAAAACAGGTAATATGCAACATTATTTTTGTTTTATGAATGCTATAGAATCTAATCTTTTGTACAAACACTTGTGCAGTCGCCACCACCTCTTTGCGACTTCAGGAACTACATCGACCAGGACAATCAGCAGAAGACGCCGAGGAGGTTGAGAGAATGGCTCGACTTGTATATTGGAAGTTCAAAGAAGAAATAGAGTGGGATGAAAGAATAGAGCAAGAGAGGAGGAATAGAGCTGCACAGGAGGAGCGTCGTCGCAAAAGGCAAGAAGAAATTTGACAATGGAGAGCAGAGTGTGATCACAAAGCTGCAGAGGAGGAACGCATCGCAGCACAAGCACGAGAGGCTGAGCGAGAACGCATCGCAGCACAAGCACGAGAGGCTGAGCGAGAGAGCTTGTCGCGCAAAAGAAGCCGGTCTGGATGCTTTGCGTAAGGGAAAATACCCCCGTTGCACTCAGTAGTAACTTGGGTAAACTATGCTCGGTGTTTAATTTAACTAAGGCATGTTAGGATTAGATCGGCGCATCTTAAGTGCGTCGTACACACGCCTTCTGTATTACTTATTTTATATATTCTTCCAGAAATATGTGTACTTATGTTTTGCCTCATGTACCGTAGTAGTAGAGTGGCAAACAACATGCACATATTTTTGGAACTATGTAATTTCATTTAATGTAACCGCCGTCGAGCTTACAATTAATTACCTTCAATTAATATGCATTTGTATAAATTAATATATTAATTGTACAATTTTTGAAACTATGCATTTGTTATCGCTATATGATTTTAAAAAATTTGAAACTCCCATTAAACTCCCGTAAATTATATTCATACTTATTTTTTATACTCAACAAAACTTACATTACAATAACCTTTATGAACGTTTCTGTCGATTCTAACTTCAAATGTTTCTAAACAAAAACCCAAAACTGAATACATTTTACAAATGTGCAGAAACATGATCGTATTGCCTAATAACACATACAATTACTCTAGTTTCTACATACTAAACATAAAGAAAGTTCATTGAATTCAAAACTTCACAATGTATTCTCTATTTTATACTTTGGAAATTTTTAGCAAATCGGTGTAGAAATATTTAAAAAGCTCTGCCTAAAATCCATTAAAAGCAGGGTCAAAACTGGGGCATGCACGAATGTCGTACGTGCCTCATACGAAGGTACTGTTCACTTCGTATGAGGCGTGCCCATTTATTCCACCGTGGCAAGCCTTTTCTCCACCGTAGCAGACACCAGATGACGTGGCATCGACCAAATAAGCATTTTGTATGTGCCTCATACGAAATTCGAATTTCGTATGTGGCACATACGAAGCTGGGTCATTTTGGCCAATTTTCGATTTCGTGGGTTATTTATTATAAATGATTTTTAAAAGATATATTAATAAAAAAAATTCATAGTAATAGAGCTCGTGCTCATCGTCTTCCTAGCGAAGCATCGTCCTGCTCCGGCAGCTTGCGCGCACCTTATGCCCGGGTCCGATGAGTTGGCGGCCAAGGGATGTGACAAGTGGTATCAGAGTCATTCCTTCCTCGGCGACGGTGGGATTAGCAGTTTTCGGCGGCAGTGGAGTCGTTTTTTTTCTCCGACGATGGTGACACCCTACTTCCACGGCTCCTCCTTCTCCTTCGACTCCCCACCATTGCGGGACTGCCTCGACGACGGCCTCGCCGACCACCGCTTCGACCGGAAGATGCTGGTGGTGATGGAGGGCATCTACAGTGGGGACGACGACTTGATCTTCTCCGACGAGCCGTTGTTCGACTTCAGCGATATCGAAGTGGAAGAGCTCGATGTCACCGAGACCGACGAATCCAACAACTTCGACTTCTGCGGGGGATCTAGGGGCGGCGGCTTCGACGGAAGCTGCAGCCGCGTCACCGTGGAGGTGCACGTGGATGGCGTCCAAGTGTTCGACGAATCGTCACCACCTTCTCCAGCCTTTGACACCCCTATCTACGACACCGGTGCGGAGGAGGAGTACGCCGTGCTGTCGTTGAGCTTCCTCGAGGATAGGCGCGAGGATGATTGGTCTCCCCGAGCCCTCCCATTGTCCTCGGGTGAGGGATCTGACAGCGAGGACGGCGCTCCCACAAGCGGAAGCAGCCACACCCTCCCCAGTCGAAGCACCCGCCCTCGTCCTCAATAGCTGCCTCCTGCTCCTCTGTGCGTCCGGACACTCCAACCCCCGAAGCACCTCCGCCTCCCTCCCGCGGTGACTCCACTGACGGCATCGATAGCGACTGGGAGGGCGTCGAGAGCACAAAGCTCGACGAGGAGTTCAGTGCGGCCTCAGCCTTCATCGCGGCCTCTGCCTCCTCCGGCACCAGTGTGGGTGAGGGTGGTGCTGCTCGTCATCTGCGCAGTGGAAGTGTGATGAGGCCGCTGGTGATGGCAGCGAGATGAAGCCCAAGAGTCTCCCCTTCATTGCTTTCGAGCACAAGCGGGATGCTGCTGGCTTCGCTGTTGGACCCCAACACTTGCAGCGTTACCAGGAGTACGCGGGCACCTACAAGGAGATGGATGCTTGTAAGGAATATGTTGAAGAGGAGGACAAGCAAGCATGGGGGCAGGCCAAGGAGCTGAAGCAGTTTCAGAATTTTAATAAGAAAGAGATTGCTGCTAAGTTTGGGTGAATCCATGCAACTGGTGGGATTGGTGGAGATGCATTTCCTAAGCTTGGTGATGATGCCTTGGCAGAACATGGTCATCTAGAGGATAGTAACAAGAAAATGCAGGAGACGCTTATTGACAGTTACTACGAGGCTAATGGTGTCGCTCCTGCATTTGGAAGTGATGAGGAGGTTCCTACGGGTGCTTCCATTAATATTTCTGTTGTACAAGATCTTGTGAAGAAGTTTACTGACATGGGTCACAAAGTTACAGTCAACTATGATGAGGTTGTTTTTCTTGGTGCAGCTGTACAGGGAGGTGTCTTGGCTGGAGATGTACAGGATATTGTGCAGCTGAATGTTTTTTTTAAGAGGGAAGTTGCATGGCTGGTGATTATTCACTTCCGAAATCTGGGATAGCACAAGCTGATGGTATGTTGGGGAATCCTCATTGCTTTAAGGCTGACAAAGAAGATGAGAGTGAGGAGTGGATCAGAAACTGTGTTATACTAATGCCTGGTGTTGCATTTATACTCTTTCTTGCTGCTTCAAAAGATAATTGGTGGATGAATATTTGGTTATCAGAATGTGGAGATATCGGCAGGGAAATCTTTGACGCTTTTGGGAGAGTACATCAAGTACTTTGGCAAATTTCAGATTTTGACAGGGAAGATGAAGTGTTTGGGCGACCAACAGGCTGGGCAGACCATTCTAAAGAAGAGTTAAGTGCTGCAGGAGAGAAAATATACCTTCAAACAGGAGACGGATTACAGGATCAGCATTTTTTCCCCAATACTATTTCTAGGTTGAAGGCCTTTCAGTGTTCATCAATGAGTGTTAAGATGGCAAATGGGAGGATAAAAGTTTACAGGGTCAGCACATTGGGAAACAGGTTAAGCTGCGAGGAGTGAATTATATTGGTGAGAAGACTTTAGAGGAATTGTCACCAGTTCATCCGAAACAAAGTCTGACAGAACCTGCCATAGAGGAAATGTTAACTAATTTTTTTGCAACCTGTCATTGAAGATCATTTTGTCTCGTGGACCCAATTGATTTATGTGGTTCATGACATTACTTTGTGGGAATATGCGAGATCACAGGCAACTGACCATTGCCTAAACAAGTTATTTTACTTGAGAGAAAGGATGGACAAAGATGTTGTGACTTAAGGCCACAGATCTACTAGGCAAAACTGCTAATCTGGTGGCCTTAACCAAACCTCAATCTAAGTCTAAAATACTGAGGTGATTAACATAGCATTAGGAGAGGCTTGAGATAGTTGAACGTACCTAGGTTAGAGTGAGCAGAGGCAGCCATGGTGATGTTGACGATGAGATGCTAGTCGGAGCAGGGGCGGTGTTGCTTGGTGGCGGTGCTCCCGTGCAGTCAGGTTCTGGAGGCGCTGGTGAAGGCTTCGGCAGGACCTTCCCCTCACTTCCCACGTTCTTCCCGATCAGATGGATTATGGAGGCTCTTAGGATTAGTTCTAGACTAATCTAACTAACTTCCTTATATAGAGGATGTGGGCATGAGAGGGGGCCTCCGACTCTCAGTCGTGTAGCACCCCCAATCGCGGTGCGGTTAGGGAGAAGACCCGATATGGGGTGGCCCCACACCGGGACGTGGTCACTTTTTCTAACATTCTCCCCCTTGACCATGGTACTGAAGACTTATTGACTTAATACTTAATCTTATAACTTATACTTTTTTAATTTTGAACTTAGTGTTAACTTCTTCATGTTTGACATATAGGGCACGTCGCATCAAGAATAGTCAATTATGTGCTATCTGACTCGAACGGCCACAATACAACTCACATTCAGAAATAACCTTATACTTAGTTTTGGCCCCTTAGTATCCAGGATAGTCACAGGCTTCCTCTTAAGACCCATGCATGCTTCATGTTTTCTGAACATATGGGCGGGAAAATCTTCTGTAAACGGTACCGCAAGCTTTCACTTGATTCTTTTATGCTCGTTATCTGTTGTGCTCCTGGATTTTATATTTAACAACACTAAACTTAATGTCGATGTGCTTGATAGTTTCACTCGAATCATTGTTGTGAATAATATTATACTACACACTTATTGCAATATTACTTAAGTGGTTTGTGCTGTCAACCACTCTTAGATAGGATAAAACTTTGTATCGCCTGCTCGTTGGCCTCATCTTAAATAACATTGATTTGTCACACATTATGGACGATGTAGTGACTATTCATTTGGAGTAGTTCCACAAAATAACTCCATTTCATGAAAGGTGGATATATATCTTAATGTGGAAATCTTAGAATCCACACAATCCGTGAAACTAAAACTTAGAAGCTCACTTCGTCAAGGGAGTTTCGACTTATGATTCTTAATCATGAGGCCTTATGTGCATTGCACCTTCTTAATTAATTTCTTAAATGCCTTCTTGTAATAAACCACCAGCATGGTCTAATGTCTGTCAAGTATCCCGATCATGAGCTTAAGTCAAGGTAAACACTTACTTGAGCATACATCAATTAATCTTCCAACAACATAAGCTAATGGAACTGAAATCATAAGGTCAACCATCATTGATTCCCTATACTTATCTAATTCTTAAACTCATCATCCTTGACCGTCTAAATAGGCGAAGTTTTAACACCCCCTTATCAGGATCATGGTGAATTCTAATTCCTATCTTGTAGGATTGTTCACCTATGTCTGTACCCTGGGTACCGTATACCCCTTGAGATTGCAAAGATCTCAAGGAAATGTCATCTACTTGATTTGAAGACCTTCGGAGGCCCACATGTCAGACATAACCGGGCCCACTTCCCCAACATGGTTAGTCCCAAGGTCGCCACGTGTACTATCAAACCGGAGCTACTGCCCACAAGGGGAAAGCTCCGGGCTATGTACCATAACGGCACCCCCGGACCAAACCCCAGACCAAGGGAAGCTCCGGAACTGACACGTGTCTGGTGGCACCGGACCTATCTGTTCCCCACAGTATGCTCCGGAGCTGCCACGTGTCCAACCGTCGGATCTTCAGCCTCAAACCTCTGGAAGACTCCACAACGGCTCTGGATCTTCAAAGGGGAATCAAGGACTTCAAGACCTGATTAAGTGTCATTAATACTATGTTAATGACACACGATCGGACAACCTTAATTACCAATAACGGTGCTATCAAAGCCCGTAACTTGGTCATTAAGGGTAATTAAGCGCATCAAATGTGTATCAATATTAGTAACCGCCAGGGCCACATGTCAGGCCAGGCCAACTTGTAACGGCCTGTTCTTGTACTATAAAAGGACAGGCCGACGATACATAGAGACGGATCGGAAGGATCTGACCTGCTCTGATCTGATTGCGCACTCTCAACTCACGTTGAGTTCATACATCCAATACAACACCAACACACCCCGTGGAGTAGGGTATTACGCTAAGGCGGCCCGAACCACGTAAATCTTCGTGTCTTCTGTGTCATTTTACATTTCACCTTCTTGAATCTCCACGCGCTGACACCGAACTTCAAACTCCGCAAACACTTTAGTAGTGTCGGGAGATCTGCCGGATCAAAACCACCGACAGTTGGCGCGCCAGGAAGGGGGGCGCCTGAGATTTCAAGAATGGTGAACTCAGCTGCTGGATCATCCAATGGTCATCCCGCTGTTCAAGCTGTTGGGGGCAATCCCTCCAATATGCAGCCACCAGTAGGAACCTCAGTTGCAGCAGGAGTCACACTCCCACCACCGCCGCCTCCACCAGCAAATCAAGCTGGGCAGCACAATTGTGCACCGGTGTCAATCAGTGCGTCGGCGTATCATGACAACCTGGAACACGCGCTCCATGCATCACGTGCTCTCCTTCAGCGCCCACCACCTCCAGACGCATCCCGGGATGCAATGGAGCAGTGGAGGGCCGATGTGGAACACTTGGTTGCAGTACCAGCCGACCGCATCAGTAACCAGGGTCCTCCTCCTTCAGGACGGGCCCCGTCGCAGCGATGGACCTTGTCTGGCAGACTTGGTCCGCATGTTTCCAACAACAGGAGACGTGCTGCATCACAGCAAGTGACGTCGTTGCCCTCCGAGGCACGAGGCACTCACACGGTATCAAGGCTTTCAACTCATGACCTCCGGGCGGACCTTTTTGCACCCGACCAGGCACCGAACTGGACCTTTTTGCAGTCGTACAAAAAGGGGGATAATCCCTACGATCATTCATCTAGAGATTCTCTCAGGTACGAAACACTATCCCTTCTATCTCTAGCGCTTCTGTCATTGTGGCATTTAGACAGGGCATACGGGATAAGAAGATGTTGGAGAAACTGGCGATCAAAGAGATCACCAGTGCCACGGAACTCTTCAGCTTGGCTGACAAATGTGCCAGAGCTGCGGAGGGCCGTGAAATGCACTCCAAACCACCTCCGGAGGATCACAAAAAATCCTCCAAAGGAGAAGCCACTACCTCCGGGAGTGGCAAGAAGAAGAAAAAGACCAACGACAAGAAGAAGCCATCGGCCGGCGCATCTAATGCTGCAGCTGCTGCAGCTCCGGGTGGCTGGGGGCCACACCCCGAGAAGCAACCTCGATCTTCTTCTGAAGACGGTGGCAAACCCAAGGTGTGGTGTCCAATTCATAAGACAGACAGCCACAATTTGGAAGACTGCCGGGAGGTCCAAAACCTTGCCGAGCGCTACAACAAGTGCCTCGAAGAAGTTCCTTTCCGATAGAGGGAAGGAAAACCAAAAGGTTACGAAGCTCCGGCTGAAGAGGAGTTAGGTTTTCAGGATCCCAAAAAGGTCCTGAAGGCCGTCTACACCTCCGTCGATGACGATTCTGACGTCTCTGACAACGAGCATCGGAAGACCATGAACACCATTCTTGGTGGATCATGGGACATCACCTCCCGTCGCGTCCTCAAGACAATGCGTCGGGACATGGCCGCTGTAGCTCCTACAGCCAGGGCGGAGCCTCATCGGAAGTGGATGGACATGACCATCACTTTTGATGCTTCGGACTGCCCTCGAAGCATGGTTGGAGCAGGCCAGTTACCTTTGATGGTATCTCCTACCATCAATAACATCCAGCTCCACCATGTTATGGTAGATGGAGGTTCGGGGCTAAACCTCATAAGCTTCGAAGCTTTTACCAAACTTCAGCTCCGACCTTCAGATCTTCAGCCCTCCCGACCTTTCTCCGGAATAGGTCCGGGAGCCATTACCCCACTTGGTGCTATTACCCTCCCCGTTACCTTTGGGACCCGGGAGAAGTATCGCACTGAGAAGTTGGTCTTTGACGTTGCTCAGATCAACTTACCTTTCAATGCCATCTTGGGTAGGCCTGCCTTGTACAAATTCATGGCAGGTGCTCATTATGGCTACCTGGTGTTAAAAATGCCAACACCAGTAGGCGTTCTCCGGATCCGCGGAGATCGCACCGCCGGAGTAACTGCTCTGGAAGAACTCCATGCGCTTACTACGGCGCAAGAGGAGGACTCCAGGAAGGAGCAAGCTCCAAAACCCCCGAGCATTCGTCAAGGAGGCTCGACTTCTGCACCTCGAGTGCAGCAAAGCGGCGACACCGACATTCCCATCAAAGTCGTCCAAATCGGTCCGATACCGCTCAGACCACCCGTATATCGGGGGGACTGAATGGCAAATAGGAACTCGCACTCATCACTTTCCTCCGGGCTAATGTCGATGTGTTTGCCTGGCAACCATCACAAATGCCTGGGATCCCCAGGGAAGTGATTGAGCACAATCTGAAGATCTACCCTGGCGCTCGACCCGTGCATCAGAAGCCTCAGAAGCAATCCATGGAGCGACAAAACTTCATTTGACAAGAAGTGAAGAAGTTGCTCGAAGCTGGATTCAATTGAGAAGTATTCCATCCAAAATGGCTGGCAAACCCAGTCATTGTGCCCAAGGCCGGCAGGAAGCTTCGGATGTGTATTGACTACACAACAATAAATAAGGCATGTCCAAAAGATCCATTCCCACTACCTAGAATAGATCAGATAGTGGATTCCACCTCCGGGTGTGAATTACTGTGTTTTCTAGACGCATATTTTGGGTATCATCAAATCAGAATGTCTAGGGAAGATGAAGAGCATACCTCTTTCATCACAGTAGATGGATTGTACTGTTATACGGCCATGCCATTTGGTCTCAAGAATGCAGCTTCAACCTTTGTACGAGCTATGTACAAAACTTTTGAAGAACTCGTTAGAGACATAGTGGAAGTGTACGTCAATGACATTGTGGTCAAGGTCAAGAACAAGGAATCACTCCTTGAAACCTTACAGGCGATCTTCGACAAGCTACGGGCCACCCGCACAAAGCTAAACCCAGACAAGTGTGTCTTCGGGGTTAGCTCCGAAAAACTTCTTGGTTTCGTAGTAAATCACCGGGGCATAGAAGCTAATCGAGCGAAGATCAAAGCCATTGAAGACATGCGGCCACCAGCCCGCATCAAGGATGTCCAAAAGCTGACTGGATGTCTAGCAGCCCTCAGCCGGTTCATTTCAAGACTGGCAGAATGGGCACTTCCCTTCTTCAAGTTATTGAGGAAGTCCGGACCATTCCAATGGTGTGAAGAAGCAGAGGCGTTCCAGGAGCTAAAACAGTTCCTCACCACCCTACCAACTCTGGTAGCTCCAAACCCTGGTGAGCCTTTGCTGCTTTACATTTCAGCAACTGACGAAGTCGTCAGTTTGGTCCTGGTTGCGGAGAGACCAAAACTATCCCATACTCAGGAATCCAGACCCCTCCGGGAGGTTCTGGAGGTTCCTGAAAGCGAGTCTGGGTCTCAGTTCCCAGACTTGAGTCCACAAGAAGTTACTTCAGAAGACCCAGACCCCTCCGGGAGGGTCCAGGTCACTTCTGAAGAAGCTCCGGGTCCCTCCAGCAAGGACCCGGAGGTCCCCGAAGAAGCTCTGGATCCATCCGAGAAGATCCAGGTCAATGAAGAGGAAGCTCTGGGCCCCTCCGGGAGGGTCCGAACCATCCAGCGCCTAGTGTACTTCATCAGTGAAGTACTTCATGACGCCAAGACTCGATACCTAGAGGTGCATAAGCTGCTCTATGCAGTTCTTATCGCCTCCAGGAAGCTTCGCCATTACTTCCAAGCTCACAAGATTTCACTGGTGACTTCTTACCCACTTCGAGCAATCTTGCATAATCCCAATTCAACTGGGAATATTGCAAAGTGGGCAGTAGAATTGACCGAATTCGATCTCGAATTCATTCCAAGGCAAGCAATCAAGAGTCAAGAATTGGAAGATTTCATGGCAGAATGGACTCCCTCTCCATCAAACCCTGGGGGCCCCAGTGAGCAGAAGCCGGAACATAAGGCTCCAGTCTTCACCGAGCCTCACTGGACCCTCTACTTCGATGGCTCCATGCAAAAGCAGGGGGCCGGAGCTGGAATCCTTCTCCTCGCACCAACCGGGGAGAAGGTAAAATACATGGTACACCTTGACTTCAAGGCGACCAACAACATGGCGGAGTACGAAGCACTCATCTACGGACTAAAGGTGGCACTGTCATACGGTGTCAAGCAGCTGCTGGTCAAGGGAGATTCACAGCTCATCATTAAACAAGTGAAGGGTGAATGCTCCTGCAACAATCTCCAGCTAGTTGCTTACCTCCTTGAAGTCCAGAGGCTTCAGAAGGACTTCGAAGTCCTAGACCTCCACCATGTCCAGCGTGTCCACAACACTGAAGTCGATGAACTCTCAACGAAAGCGTCAACCGGAGCACCAGCTCCTGACGGAACTTTTGTCCGGAGGTTATCAAAACCCACAGCTCAGCCTGCCGAACTGAGCGAAGGGGTCGAGATCAGCATCCCGATGCTGACGGTCCCGATGGCCCTGTTACCATGGCACCCATCAAGGGTCGTAGGTGCTGCCGGAAGCTCCGAGCAACCCAGCACGCAAGACTCAAATGCTCAAGTTAGCTCCAATGCCTGGATCTTGGAGATCCGGAGCTACTTGAAAGACAACAAGCTTCCTGACGATGATGTATCCGCTGACCGGATAGTCAGATTGGCTAAAAGATACACGTTGGTAGAAGGGGATCTCTACCAGCGCAGTGCCAACGGCGTCCTAATGCGGTGCATCACAAGCGAAGAAGGTTGCGAGCTCAAAAATCCATGGAGGCGAGTGTGGGAACCACGCGTCTTCCCGTACGCTGGTCGGTAAAGCCTTTCGGCATGGCTTCTACTGGCCTACAACACTTCAGGATGCAACTGAGCTGGTGAAGAAATGCAAAGCATGCCAATTTCATGCAAAGAAAATTCACACACCGGCTCAGCCTCTACAAATGATACCTCCTACATGGCCCTTCGTCGTGTGGGGGATGGACATCTTTGGACCTTTCCCAAGAGCCGTCGGAGGTTACAAGTTCCTGTATGTCGCCATTGACAAGTTCACCAAGTGGCCGGAAGCAACTCTAGTTGTGACAATAAACAAGCAATCTGCTATCAACTTTTTTCAGTCCATTGTATGCAGATTTGGAGTCCCAAGCAAAATCATTACTGATAATGGGACCCAATTCACAAGCTCTGCATTTCAAGGATATTGCGAAGACCTCGGCATTCAAGTTTGCTACGCCTCCGTAGCTCAACCGGCAAGCAATGGCCAGGCCGAGAGAGCAAATGCTGAAATCCTGAAAGGACTCAAAATGCACACCTACGAGCGCTTGAAAAAACATAGAGACAACTGGATTGAAGAGCTTCCGCCCACTCTATGGGCCAACAGGACAACTCCAAACCGGTCAACTAGAGAGACACCCTTCTTCCTGGTGTACGGAGCTGAAGCAATCCTTCCTCCGGAAATCACCATGGGGTCACTCTGGGTCCGGACCTTCGACGAAGCCACGCAGGACCAGCTCCGACGTGAAGACCTAGACCTCCTTGAGGAGGGAAGGTGCCAAGCAGCTGTTCAGAATGCCCGATACCGCCAAGCCCTTCGGCGCTATCATCAGCGGCATGTACACAACCGACAGCTCGAGGAAGGCGATCTGGTGCTACGGAGAATACAATCCAGAGAAGGGTTAAACAAACTCTCCCCCAGCTGGGAGGGACCCTTTCAAGTGATTAAAGTATCCCGTCCCAGAAGTGTTCGCTTGGCTACCGAGGATGGCACACCTCTCCCAAATCCTTGGAATATTGAGCACCTCCGTAAGTTCTACACTTAATATCACGTAGGTGAGTCTGTAGTAACTTGAGGTGTATGTTATAGAGTCATTGTATAGAGTCGGGTAGTTCCTCCGGGAGAACAGCCGGACCTTTCCCGGAAGGTCCGCAAAGTTCATGCAACACTTGTCACAGTCTCAGGACTAAAAGTGTGGCTAGCTACCCTGGGTCAAACGAGAAATTAAACACGCTTAGCCTGGTTCCGTACCCTAAGAGTGTACTTGTTTCCCCTATACCCCGGACCTATAATGAAAGACATCTTCATGTGAAATAGACTCCACATGCATTTATTTTGTACAGGCTCAACATTTTTTATTTTTCTCTTTCTTGTCTATAACAAAGTTGTGCAATTCTTAAGAAAATTTAGTTCGACCAGTTCATGTACAATTCGAGCTGTATTGTCAATTCTTTTGGATTCAAATATTGTTCATGGCCCACTCGCCTGAATGCCGCCAAGCCAATCTAGGGCCGGAGTGTGCTATCGACTTAGCCTGGTCAAGCACCCTAAGTACGCCACTCTACCTACACCCCTGCAGGCCGAAGTAAGGCAGGTCCAAGTACAATTGGATCTGGAAGAAAAAAGGCAATGCATTCGATTGTATTCAGAATTGTGTTTGACCTAAAACATTCTTGGGAATCGTAAGACACGACGAAGTTATAGGCAAGGAGCGATTTTTACTATTTTTCTTGGCTTCAGTGTGCAGGAAAAATAAAGAATCCACGTTGATGGAGAAAAGCCGGAGCTAACAAAGCTCCGACTCCTCCTAGGTGGCTTGTAATCGATGTTAAACATTGAAAACGAGCATCACCGGAGCAACCAAGCTCCGGTAAAGCTAGGGGAGCCAGTCGTTGATGCAGAATAAAAGATGGTGAGAAGACCCCACAAGCGGAGTCTGCCGACGACAAGCTACGCATTGGCAAAGGTCACTGCCGAAGCTACTAAGCTCCGACACCCTGGAGGACTAACTATCGATGCTCTACGCGTTGATAGGGACTATTCCCGGAGATACTAAGCTCCAACGGTAGTCAATGCCGGAGCTTCTGAGCTCCGACAACCTCAGGGGGCCTTCACTATCGAAGACTTCGGACCTACACTCTACAAGTTTGAAGCAAACGAGTCTTCAACAAAATACAATATCCTCTTGGTACATGTTCACAATCAAATTGTGTACATCTACCAGGGGGCCAAGTGAAGACAAAAGTGTTGAAGACAAAAAAATGAAATTCACAAAAATTTGGATTTCATTCATCTGGAGACAAGGGATTACAAAATTGAGGAAGAAAAAGAGAGAATACAAGTGGGAGCTACAGAGATGGTCCTAGACCCTATGGAAGAACTGGGCGACTTTCTGAGCAACCTCTGACACGTTGGCTCGGGTGGCTTCACCTTCTCCTTCGACGGGACCTTCAAGCACCGGGTCCAGAGGAAATTGGGGATCCCGGCTGGTGTAGCACGTCAGCACATACTCTGCGACGTTCTTCGCCAGGGACTGCCCCTCAACCTCCAACTGGTCCACGATGACGTCACCCACCTTGGAGAGTTTGCTACCCGCCGAGCTCAACGCCTGCAACGCCAGGTCTGACTCTAGCTCCGGATCATCCGGATGCACGGGATTGAAGCCCATCGGTGTCAGCGCATCGTTGGCTTTGCTCAGGAACTCCCAAACCTGTAGGGAGTCCGCAGCCCTCAAGCCCTTCAGTTCCTCCAAGGATCTTTTGGCCGCCGCCAGTTCAGAATTCTCGCGAGCAAGGCGCTCAACCTCTTTGGCATTTTGCTGAATCTTTTCAGCAACCTGCTTCTCGAGTTTTCCGAGCTCCTCCTCCCGGAGGTAGATCTTGTTCCGGCGGTCAACCAGGTCCTTCTCCCTGCCCCTAACTTTCTTCTCCCTAGCAGCGATGGCACACTCTTGCTGGTAGAGTTCCTGCCCTCGCACCCAGGCCTTCTCCTCCTTCTCAACGCAACGCTCCTCCAATTTCTTGGCGCGTTCCTCGAGGCCCTTGTCAGCCAGAGCCACCTTTTCGGCGAGCTCCTCCTCCCTCTTCAAGACGTCATCCCGCAACTCAAGGAGTTTTTGCTCTTCGTCTTCGAGCCTCTTCTCCCTCTCCTCAAGTGCCTCTCGGCGCTTGATGAGAGTAGTGTTAATGGCTTCAAGCCTTTCTTGGCGATCATCATCCGCACTATTAGCTGCCTTGGTCTGCTCATAAATGGCTCGAGATTGAGCGTCGAGGGCACGAGTCAACCTCTCCCTATCATCCAATAATTTGCCCCAGTATTTCAGGCGGACCTTCTCCTGTTTGATCCATTCCTTGTCGTCTGCCAGCCTCGACTGCGCCAGCTTGGTCTCGAAGTAGAGCCGGTTACGCCACCGCCTAAGGGTTTGGCGCTCCTCTTCAAGAGCCTTGCTGTAGTGGTAGAACGCTAGCTGGACTTGACGCAGACTGGAGCAAGCGTTGTCAATGGACAACGACAGGGGAATAGGGTCCGAACCTGCTGGGGTCTCCTCCACTGGTTCCAGCGGGTTCTCGCTTACAAAAATTGGGTCCCACTCCACAAGAGTGGTCCCCTGAGCCTCCACGGCACTAGGGCCGTCCTCCGGGATAGCCTCAGTCGCCACCGAGGAGGGTCCCGTAGAAGAAGTTCCGACCTCCGGAAGTGGTTCTGAAGGCCCTGCCGCCAGGTCTTCATTTGCCCCCTCAGGAAGGGGCCAGCGACTTCATCTGGGCACTCTGGCTCAGCAGCAGGCACCTCCGCCGTCATCACTTCCGGAGCAGGGGCTACTTCCTGCTCCGGCCTGGGCTCCTCCTCCGCTGGTGGCTCGGGTGTTGGCACCTCGACCATCATGGGTTCGAGTGCTGATGCCTCCGCAACAACCGACCCTGAGGCCGGAGCTTCAACCTCAACCGGCTCAGGTGCCAGAAGGTCTTCAACTGCAACCGGCTCTGCAGCCGAAGCTTCAGTGGCAACCGGCTCTAAGGCCGTAGCTTCTGAGGTAGCCGGCTCAACCGCTGGGACTTCCTCAGCATCCGGCTCACTCGTCGGGACTTCAATAACCTCCGGCTCAACCGTCGGGGCTTCGACAATTTCCGTCTCTGGGGCCAGAATCACTGCTTCCTCCGGCTCAACGGCCGAAGCTTCCATCATCTCAGCATCAAGACCCGGGGCTTCAACCTCCGGGGCAGGTGCCGCTGGTGCATCTTCTCTCCCGTGGTCCGGCGCTACCACGAGAGTCTCGGGGGATGAATCGAGGTCCATGACCATGAAAGCTGGCGCTAGAGCTACCGCAGCTTCAGCCACCAGTTGAGGCGGCATCGGGACTGGAGTAGAAGCCTCCGCCCTCACAGCTTCAGCTGTTGTGGCTGAGGGTGGAGCCTCACTCCTTTTCTTGGGGACGCTGCAAATGATGGATGAAGAAACTTAAAAAACAATTACTATAACAGAACAACTGTCTGAGGTGAAGATTAAAAATTACCTTGGAAGGCTTCCGCACCAGCTTGCACGAAATCTCTTTCCCGGGCGTTCTGGACTGACCATAGCCGCTGTCGGCGTGGTAGCTCCGGAAGGCCGCCCGGAACTTGTTGCAGCCGCGGGCATTTCCTTAGTCGAGTCCCCCCTCGACCGCGAAGGACCTCCGGACCCAGAGGCCTCAACTGGCCCTGGTGCTGGAGTCGCATGCCCGGAGCTAGCACCCTGGGAAGACGCTGCTGCAGGTACCGTCGCCGCAGTTGTAGAAGACCTCCCCCTCCGGGGAGAAGGAACTACTGCAGAGGATGCAGGCCTGACGGACCTTCCGTCGGCATGCTTCAGTTTCCTCTTCCGGCTCGAGGGTTCATCCGCCGGCTCCTTGCCCTTGCCGACGACTTCGGTCCTTGGCTTCGGGGCAGGGTCGGAGCCACCTTCAGAAGCCCCAGGGATCATCACCCTGTAGGTCGATCTTCTCTCGATGACACCAAGGTCGTCAAGCACCGGCATCATCCGCCGGAGCTCCCTGCTGAACTCTACTTCCACGTTCAGAGGGAGGAAAGCTGGTGGCAGGGTGAAGTCATCACCCGCAACGTCGATGCCGTGCTGGAACTTCTTGAGATGAAACACCAAGGTCGCCCCCTCCATGTTTGACTTCAGCCCGGTCTCGACTCGGTCATCGTCCATCACACTGTTGAGGGCCGAAGCGAGTTTTTCTCTCCTCTTCAGCGGTGCCCACCTGTTGACTAGGAAATTGCAGAATACCGCCTGAGGAGTTAATCCTCCTTCCACACAATGGCGTATCCTGGTCAGAGCAGGGTTGAAGGCATCCGACAGCATCGGAGCTTCACTCCAGACTGCAGTGTCGATGTTGGGGAGGCCTTCGGGCAGCTCCAGCTTCTCGTGCTCCTCCACCCGGATGACTATCCAGACCTTCTTCCAATTATCCCACTTTCCAGAGGGAAACGACCGGACGTACTTGAATGGGCACTTCTTGCGCTTCACGAAGTAGTAGAAGCCAAGGTACTCATTACTCCTTCCGGTGGTATGGACGGTGAAGAAGGTCCAAAAAAGCTCAATGCAGGGGGGGATGCCCACCCAAATTTCACAGAAGTGGACGAAGACTGACACTAGAAGAATGGAGTGGGGGCCAAGGTGATACAGCTGCAGACCATAGAAGTCTAGCAAAATCAAGAAAAAGGAGGAAAAAGGCGGGACCAACCCCACCATGGCTACGCAGAGAAGTACACCATCTCGCCGGTGTGCTCCTTCTCGAACGGGAGCTCCCCACCGGCGCAGACCTGGTGGTTGAAGAAGTCCGAGGACCACCCCATGAGGGCCCGGACCTTCTTCAGGTCACCTTCAGTCTTCAAGCGGCTCTCGCGGAGACCCAACTCCATCACAGCACAACGAGGCAAGGGAGGAAAAGCAAGCACAAGTTTGAGAGTTCGAGCGCAAGTTTAGATGAGAGGCATAAAGAACCCCAGACGGTGCACGCTTTCCTTCTTAAGTAAGCCCCTGCAACGCTTGGATGGAAACCGCAGGAAAACCAAAGATACTATTCAAAAATTTCACCCTGCCGATGACAAGAGGGCTCGGGACCACCCCGACGATCAAGTCGAGGTTCTTACCCAGGTGAACGGTTGTCATCATGAAAGGCGGGAAGACCGAAGGCGGCGGCCTGACAAGGCGCGCGGAACTGATACGATTTTCGTATCCGGAACCGGCGACCTTCAATTGCGTGAGATCCGCACGCCAAAGATCTCATTTGCCGCACATCTGAAGACCTTAGAAGACTCGGCTCAAAAGTCGAAGGATGGACCCACCTCCGGCGGAATGACTTCACCAAAGGGGTCTTCCCCAGAGGTGGGCCCAGGGGGCCACTGTCGGTACCCTGGGTACCGTATACCCCTTGAGATTGCAAAGATCTCAAGGAAATGTCATCTACTTGATTTGAATACCTTCGGAGGCCCACATATCACATATAACCGGACCCGCTTCCCCAACATGGTTAGTCCCAAGGTCGCCACGTGTACCATCAAACCGGAGCTACCGCCCACAAGGGGGAAGCTCCGGGCTATGTACCATAACGGCACCCCGGACCTAACCCCAGACCGAGGGAAGCTCCAAAACTGACACGTGTCTGGTGGCACCGAACCTATCTGTTCCCCATAGTATGCTCCAGAGCTGCCACGTCTCCAACCGTCGAATCTTCAGCCTCAAACCTCCGGAAGACTCCACAACGGCTCCGGATCTTCAAAGGGGAATCAAGGACTTCAAGACCCGATTAAGTGTCATTAATACTATGTTAATGATACACGATCGGACGACCTTAATTACCAGTAACGGTGCTGTTAAAGCCCATAACTCGGTCATTAAGGGTATTTAAGCGCATCAAATGTGTATCAATATTAGTAACCGCCAGGGCCACATGTCGGGCCAGGCCAACTTGTAACGGCCTTTTCTTGTACTATAAAAGGACAGGCCGACGATACATAGAGACGAATCGGAAGGATCTGACCTGCTCTGATCTGATCGCGCACTCTCAACTCATGTTGAGTTCATACATCCAATACAACACCAACACACCCCGTGGAGTAGGGTATTACGCTCAGGCGGCCCGAACCATGTAAATCTTCGTGTCTCCTGTGTCATTTTACATTTCACCTTCTTGAATATCCGCGCGTCCACACCGAACTTCAAACTCCGCAAACACTTTAGTAGTGTCAGGAGATCTGCCGGATTAAAACCACCGACAACCTAGATCCTCTTATGGACAAAATCTTTTAATTTCTTATGACTGATTTATCTTAGAGGTAATGTACTATGTACATTCAACTTAGAATACATGTGAGTGTAGATCTCACATTACTTGAAAACCCAAAATGACTTATAGTTTAATAGCTCTTAATACTCACTTACATCCATGAATAGATATTACTAAAGAATGTCTCAACATTCACTTACAAGACCTTTCGATCAGGTCACACTGATATTCTTATACAAGTCTTAGGTAGATAAATTTGTTTTACATCCATCTGATGTAAAATCATTCATAATGCACTACTAATAACTTAATGATTCTCTAGGAATCCTCAATTGAGTGAATTGTCATTAGTCTGATCACAAAAGAAAATTTTCCTTCAAAATCACGCTTCTCTTGTAGGCTCATTACAGTCTACTGTTTTGATTCCTTCAGAAACTATTACTAATACTCAGATACTAGTGGTGTGCTTAGATCTCATCTCATACGATATGGTTTTTACACCATAGATGATTAAAATCGTCTGATAGTATTTTCTTATGTGGTATGACCATCTTTGTTATTTGTCTTATTGTGATTGGGCTACTATCAATCTTCATCATTATTGGACACTAATGATGAAGAATCAATAACAGATATTGTGATAACAATGTCTTGCATTGTTATCACAACGTAAGTAAGACACCATAAAAAATGATTCTTGAAAAGGCATGACAACATGTACTATTCCTTTTAAGATCAGTGTCTTTATAAACTCAAAACTCCCCCTGATTTAATCATCTTCAACGGCTCCGGATCTTCAAAGGGGAATCAAGGACTTCAAGACCCGATTAAGTGTCATTAATACTATGTTAATGATACACGATCGGACGACCTTAATTACCAGTAACGGTGCTGTTAAAGCCCATAACTCGGTCATTAAGGGTAATTAAGCGCATCAAATGTGTATCAATATTAGTAACCGCCAGGGCCACATGTTGGGCCAGGCCAACTTGTAACGGCCTTTTCTTGTACTATAAAAGGACATGCCGACGATACATAGAGACGAATCGGAAGGATCTGACCTGCTCTGATCTGATTGCGCACTCTCAACTCATGTTGAGTTCATACATCCAATACAACACCAACACACCCCGTGGAGTAGGGTATTACGCTCAGGCGGCCACCATGTAAATCTTCGTGTCTCCTGTGTCATTTTACATTTCACCTTCTTGAATCTCCGCGCGTCCACACCGAACTTCAAACTCCGCAAACACTTTAGTAGTGTCAGGAGATCTGCCGGATTAAAACCACCGACAACCTAGATCCTCTTATGGAAAAAATCTTTTAATTTCTTATGACTGATTTATCTTAGAGGTAATGCACTATGTACATTCAACTTAGAATACATGTGAGTGTAGATCTCACATTACTTGAAAACCCAAAATGACTTATAGTTTAATAGCTCTTAATACTCACTTACATCCATGAATAGATATTACTAAAGAATGTCTCAACATTCACTTACAAGACCTTTCGATCAGGTCACACTGATATTCTTATACAAATCTTAGGTAGATAAATTTGTTTTACATCCATCTGATGTAAAATCATTCATAATGCACTACTAATAACTTAATGATTCTCTAGGAATCCTCAATTGAGTGAATTGTCATTAGTCTGATCACAAAAGAAAATTTTCCTCCAAAATCACGCTTCTCTTGTAGGCTCATTACAGTCTACTGTTTTGATTCCTTCAGAAACTATTACTAATACTCAGATACTAGTGGTGTGCTTAGATCTCATCTCATACGATATGGTTTTTACACCATAGATGATTAAAATCGTCTGATAGTATTTTCTTATGTGGTATGACCATCTTTGTTATTTGTCTTATTGTGATTGGACTACTATCAATCTTCATCATTATTGGCCACTAATGATGAAGAATCAATAACAGATATTGTGATAACAATGTCTTGCATTGTTATCACAACGTAAGTAAGACACCATAAAAAATGATTCTTGAAAAGGCATGACAACATGTACTATTCCTTTCAAGATCAGTGTCTTTATAAACTCAAAACTCCCCCTGATTTAATCATCTTTACTAACTTTTGTTTCTAAATGATCATATGACCCGCTATGGATCAAAATTATATCAAGTGAGGATCAACCTAACACTTGTCCTTATACAACTCACATAACTCGTGCATTATGCTTATATTTTGTGGTTATTGTCGCTTCACGTCATTGATGGTAACATAATTGAACTGAGTTATTCTCATAATTTTTTTACCGATAAAATACTAGCGACATGTAGTAAATCATTAACAAAAAATGTTAATAATTCAGCTACAGCGGGTAGAGAGAGCTTATTCAACCTCTCATCATACCATACTCCACCTGATCATGTCATCCTACTAATGATGACATGTCTTATTTAACTAAACGGATGATAATCAGTAACTTATTATTTATTGTTCTTACAACCAACCTTAATAATGTTTTGGGTTACTTTTTCTTTAATGGGACTACCTCATATGAAAATGCTTAAGTGAGGTTTTTGACCTATCCACAATATACAATGGTGTCTTAGAGGCTCACTTAATATAACGTTTGACTTAACACATAAATCCATAAACTAATAACTTAACATACACCATTTCACTTAGTTATTTTAGGGGTATTGAATTCTTACTTGAATAAAACTAAGTTAATACTAACGATACATGTTCAATGCTTTATTTTGAATCTGAAACGTCTTAATGAGGGAAAAACTAATCGATGGAGTAAACTAATTCAATTCCCCCCTCGAAATATGGCCTTAATGACAATGCCATAATTTTGAAATTGTTTCGAGATTGATTCTAATGCGCTTATCCTAATACTTAATTTGTGAGTGAAAACTTGTATAATATTTAAATCATCATCTAAGGATAAATGTTATAACTAAATGTGCTTAACTATAATAATAAGAGCTCAATGAAGTACTTAAATAAAAAATTACAAATATGAATACTTAAACTAAAATTTCATTAATGAGGGTATATGATAAATCCTAAGTACAAAATTATAATTTATAAGAAAAATGAGTCTAAGATATCAACTTTAGCTTCATGACCATAGCGACTTTAATGATCATTCCACTCTTCTTATGATCCTCCACTTATCTAATTTTTGTATCAAGAATATGCAAGACTGCATCTTAGTTAATCAATTGAATAGGTTTAAAATAATCTTAAACATTGACTTAACAATTAAAACTCAACTTACCTTTATCATTATCATGATTGTCAGGCTTAATAGCACGATGAGACTTGATGCGTTTTTCTTCTTGAATGCATAAATCAATTAGTTTCTTAAGATCCCACTGCTCAGACTGAGAGTTGTAACTGATGATAATATGCTCAAAATCATCTGGAAGTAGAGAAAGAATGAGGTTGAAAAGAAAATCATCTTTCAAACCCGAAACTAATAGCTTAAGTTTAGTAGTAGTGTCACACATACTAAGAATGTGCTCACGAACACTTCCTTCATTATGCTTCTAAGTGACAAGTTTCTTAACAAGTGCATGCATCGTAGCCTTGTTGCAGCCAGTTGCATACTTTTCTATCATAAGGAGGTACTCATAAGCAATGTTGCATTCAAGAATTTCTTCCCGAACACTATCAGTAATTGAACCCTTAATCACTTGTAAACATTTCTTATTTGAGATTGACCACTTAGCACGATCTAAATTGAAGCGAAAGTAGTCCTCTTCATAAGCTTCCATCCTTTCGGTGAAAGACTCCTTGGTTTCCCCATCATGAATAACGGGAAGCCTAGGCTTAGCAGAACGAGCTCTCATCAGTGCCAAATCTATTTCGGAGATTGCTAAACCAGCCTCCAACTTACATCTCCAGGTATTGTAATTGTCTTTTCTTAGATAGTTCTCTGGCGAGATAAATCTTAATATCAAATCTAGAATGGAAGATCCTTTATAATGAAACATAATAGAACATAAGTAAATGCATGAACATGATTATAAATAAAAACATCTTATTTTTTCTTTCACGTTGGTTACTTGACAACTTACAAAAACTAAAGACTTAATATTTTCGTCGTTCACGTTGGTTACTGAACGAAAACTAACTGAACTTAAATAATCATTAACTATGTGTTTCGTCTTTCACGTTGGTTACTTAACGAAAACACAACACATAAAGTAACTTAAAATAAAACTTATCTTCTAAATGTGTTTTGCCTTTCACGTTGGTTACTTAGCAAAACCACAATACTAAAGACATAATAATTTCGTCTTTGACGTCGGTTACTCAACGAAAAACTTAATAATTTAATAGATCATTAACATTGTGTTTTGTCTTTCATGTTGGTTACTCAACAAAACACTATGACTTAAGAGAAATGAAGACTTAAACTCAAAATGTGGTAATTTCATATTTCACGTTGGTTACTCAACAAAATTACCATCATTAATAATAATTTAAAACTTCATGACTTAAAATTTAAAGCAACTTAGGCATAACAACTTAAGCATGATCACTTAAATTAACTTAATTATGGTAACTCAAAATAACTTAATCATGATAATTTTAATTTTCACGTTGGTTACTCAATAAAATTATCATGACAATGGTAAATTCATTTTTCACGTTGGTTACTTAATGAAAGCACCATGACTGAATTAGCAACGGAAGCTTAATTCTTATTGCTTAAAAACTATTTTTCTCAATTACTAAAAAATACTTAAACATCATTTTAATTAATTAAGTGGACCAAGAAAAACTTATTCTCATAATAAATACTAAATTACTATAAAGGAATACATAAACTAAATACACATTATTAAATAATTTTATGTCCACTTAAATAATTATGTGAGAACTAATTGCATTTTAGCCCATACTAAAATGCAGTAAAAAATATCTTCAACCATAAAGGCCAAAAACTCTGAAAAATAGCAAAAGACTGAAATGTCCCAAAGTCTAAAAGAAAATACTGAGGAAAACATAAAACTGTGTCCCAAAAGTGGCTTGGCCCACAGCCCAAACCAACCAGCACGTTTCTTAATTGGGCTTAGGCTCTTAAATGGTGTAAAAGCTTAAGTCTCTTTCTAATCCTAAATTGCTGCCCGTGCAGCCTGATAGGGCCCACCTTAACCACGCACGGAGAGAAAAGGTGGCCGTGGTGGCCTGTGCAGCCCACCAGCATGCAGGGACCATGGTGTGCCCGCGCACCCTACTGCATCGGTAGCTGCGCCGTGTGGCCCAGGGCCGTACGCTCGGCCTTGCTCGCGTGGAGAAGAGGAGCATGTGCCCCGTGACGCGTGGCTGAACATCGTGGCCCTCGCTGCTTACCGTCTCGGGCACAGATGGACCGCACCGCCCTTTTTTTATTATTCTTAGGAGCTCAAGCCGACGGATTAAACAACCGACGGTCGAGCGCGCAGATCGGCGGCACAAAACCAGTGCGACCGTGCGGGGGGCGCTCAACCCTAATCACTTCTCCCATTCCCTTCTCTCTCCTCCACCAGGTAGCCGACGCCGTACGAGCGACGAAACTGAGGCAGAGATTAGGCGGGGCGTGAACTGAGCGTGGGGCGCGGCCATACTGCGGCGCTGCCTTGGTCCACCTTCGCCGGCACGCGCACCCGGTTGTGGATGCGCTGCCGTCGAAGCGGCAACGAGGTGGCATGTTTGGTTGCCGACAACCCGCATCGAAAGCTAACTTCTTATTTCGGAGATCTCACCGGCATGCGACAAGATTCAGAGGGAAGCGCAAAGAAAATCACACGAGATTTGCGGATTTTCGTCAAGATCCTTCTTATTCCTTATTTCTATTGGATCTTGAATCTGAGTTCTTTCTTATTCTTATTTGATTTCTAAACCGAACTCAGATCTGTTCCCCTCCTTCTAATTTCTTAGGTTTAATGCTTAATCTGAAAACTAAAGCCCGGTTAGGGACTACCTAACCGGCTCTTGATACCAATGTTGTGACTTAAGGCCACAGATCTACTAGGCAAAACCGCTAATCGGGTGGCCTTAATCAAAACTCAATCTAAGTCTAAAATACCGAGGTGATTAACATAGCATTAGGAGAGGCAGACATGGTGATGTTGACGATGAGATGCTAGTCGGAGCAGAGGCGGCGTTGCTTGGTGGCGCTGCTCCCGTGCGGTCAGGTTCTGGAGGCGACAGTGAAGGCTTTGGCAGGACCTTCCCCTCACTTCCCACGTTCTTCCCGATCGGATGGATTATGGAGGCTCTTAGGATTAGTTCTAGACTAATCTAACTAACTCCCTTATATAGAGGATGTGGGCGTGAGAGGGGGCCTCCGACTCTCAGTCGTGTAGCACCCCCGATCGCGGTGCGGTTAGGGAGAAGACCCGATATGGGGTGGCCCCACACCGGGATGTGGTCACTTTTTCTAACAAAAGAAGCTCTTATGCTGTTACTGAAAAATCAATTTGCAGTGAAGGCCTTTCAGTGTTCATCAATGAGTGTTAAGATGGCAAATGGGAAGGATAAATGTTTACAGGGTCAGCACATTGGGAAACAGGTTAAGCTAGGAGGAGTAAATTATATTGGTGAGAAGACTTTAGGGGAATTATCACCAGTTCAGCTGGAACAAAGTCTGACAGAGCCTGCCACAGAGGAAATGTTAACTAATTTTTTTGCAACTGTCATTGAAGATCATTTTGTCTCACGGACCCAATTGATTTATGTGATTCATGACATTACTTTGTGGGAATATGCGAGTTCACAGGCAACTGACCATTGTCTAAACAAGTTATTTTACTTGAGAGAAATGATGGACAAAGAAGCTCTTATGCTGTTACTGGAAAATCAATTTGCAGTGATACAGACAGGGATATGGTTACAATCAGCTATGCACCATACTGACAAGGATTTCCAGGTGGGAGAGCTACTGTTATGGAAGTTGCCATCTTATCCTCCAACAACAAGTGTGAATGGGCCTTGTTCCATATTGGCATTCTCGTTCTATGGAACCTACAAGTTTCTGCAAAGGTCAGACAAAGTGGCATACAACTTGGGGTTCACAACTGAAGCTCACATTACAACTATTTTCCAGGTTTCACAGTTTCAGACAATTTGGCAGATGTTTGAGCTTGCTGTAGCAGTGATGAAAATGTCTAATACAGAAGAATTGGGCATTTCAGGGTTCTTTTTGTGCAGGCAAGAGACTGAAGAACACGATGTTGCCGGAGTTCTTTTTGTCAGGAGTGAAACAGCCACAACGGCCAAAGTTCCAGATTCAGGCATAAGGGAAGTGTTTTATTGGCAGAAACATAATGTAAAAATTAAGAAGCTTATCTTGCTTGCATTGGACAGAAAGAAAAGAGAGCAGGAGGTTTATGCGCGCCCAATTAGAACAATAAAGTTCTCAGTCTCTTGTCGTGCGTGTTGCTGTTCTGTGCAAGGTTGCCTCTGATCTTCCCACGCTAGTGGAAGATTTGAAGCGTATGGTGAAATCTGATACTATGGTTCTATGGACATCTGAAAAATCTGATGCACATATCATTTCTGATGCTGGTTCTATATGCAGTGAGGGTGACTTGGCAGATGCTGCTGGTATTGTATTCCAATATGGTAATCCTGATGTCCTTTGTTCCCCACTGGTCGAAGCAAAGAAGAATGATACTGACTTGGTGGAAACTGTTATGAATAATGGACTTGTATTATTGGGGAGGCCGGAGGCCTCAATAAATAGATATACAAGAGATTACAGATATGTAAATAAGTTTCTAATATATCATCTAATGTAACATTACTATTATATCTTCAACATCCCTCTCAATAACAGCCCCCTCAAAATCAAGGTGCGTCAAAAATATTGAGTTTGGAGAGATAAAAATCATGCTAAGAGCTACAAAGATGATCCAAATGGTGGTGTCACTGAGCATCGAAGTAGATTAAGCAGCAAAATTGGAGCCGACAGAACTGACAGGCGCAACGGAAGAAAGACGAATTCAGTTAAGCTCCCAAAGATGTTGTTAATCACGACGACGAAGGCCAGCACCAACCAGAAATCACCCATGAGCAACTCTCAAAGTCGCAGACCGCGCATGTGTAGACGCATATGAGGAATCCAGTTATGCTAATTGATGCCATTAAAAAGCATCAGATGCCGCACAACTGGAATTCCAGCCGAAGAAAAAAATCATCATGAAGAAGATGACCGACGACGGTGAGAGCGCAAAATAAGCAGCGGCGGACGACGAAGAGAACAAAATAAAAGCAGTGCAACGATATATTTTTTTTACAAGGCAGAGACGAAGCTTCCGAATCAACGATGGATTAAGACGTCACGGGCAGCCAAAACGAAGGCGCCCATAAGACGTCAATTCCAACTTAGATCTGAAGGAGCTGACACGCCAATTTTTTTAACCCAAAACCCTAGATGCGTTATGATGACGTCGCACTAACGTAACCTAACATACTTGCTCGTGAACTAATATTCCCAGTCCTGCAGGGCGTCAAGTTCAAAAGGACCAAAGCCGGAGATGTCGCCAGTCAAGTCCTGTGGCTCGAAAGACATCTTGGCTAGCGCTTTGCTAGCATCTTTTCCAGCGAAGAGCGCATAAGGCCCACCAGGTCCATAGAACATTCTGCTCTGAGTGACGTCATAGATCTGACCCTTGATGGCCATGAGCAGAGGCTTCTTAGGGTCGGACCCGTCATACTGCTTGAGGTCCTCCTCGGTGACCTCGCCCAGCTACACAGGCGGCGGGAGCGGCTCCGCCTCGGGTTCCCCCCGCGGGCGAAGCGGGGGCGGGGGTGGCAGCGCAAAGAGCCCCGACACGATGTGGTACAACACGGCCGCCACCACCACGATCGTGAAGAAGGTTGCGGGGAACAACCCTGTGTAGGCCACGATCGCCTGCTTCAGCGTCTCCCACAGCTCCGCCACCGCAGGTCGAAGGACACGTTCGCCGCGCGTACAGAGACGGCAGTCGAGCGCTCGAGCACAGAAGAGACCGGATCATCGAGACCGCCTCGTGGATAGAGACACAACAGAATGAAGCCACGTCGAGCGGGGCGGCAGCAATCGATCAGATCGAAGAAGAGCCGCCGCCTTCACCGAAAAAAGTAACCTAGCTCTTATACCATGTTATGAATAATGGACTTGTATTATTGGAGAGGCCGGAGGCCTCTATAAATAGATGTACAAGGGATTACAAATATGCAAATAAGTCTCTAATACATCATCTAATATAATATTACTATTGTATCTCTAACAGAAACATTTGCTCATTATGTGAAAGATTATTGCATTGGAAAACTTGGGGTATCAGTAGAATTGTATGTTCAGCAATATTTGCAGAACATCACCCCTGGTGACTCTGCTGATTCCTGTAGACTGTGGTGGTACCAAGCTTGTAGTGAATCATCTGAGGAACTGCTTGAGCAAGGCGAGATTAACCAGTTGCATGCTTCCCAGGGTGGCTTGTTTAGAAGAAACCTATTCATCAAGTCATCATCTCTGTCTCGTAACCGATGGGACCAGGTTTACTCTGTTTTGCAGGATCGATTATGGAGACAAGCTCGTAGACTGTTCTTACATGATTCTGCAGGATCGGTGATAGGGGACTATTCCTCAGAAGGTCTTTGGAAGATGCTGTTACAAGGACCGTCTGACTAGGAGCTTGGGGACAAGCTCCATTTCAAGGGGGGCATGTCACGCCTGCTGTAACATGCTACCAAAGTTGTGTGTTTGTGTTGAGTGGGTCAGGCCTGTGGGCCAGCAGTGCGGGCATGACATGTGGGACCCGCTGTAATGGGCTAAGTCTTGTCGTGTGACACATGGAAGGAAAATAGAACAAATTATCATAATAGAGCTCGTGCTCATCGTCTTCCTCGTGGCGGAGCGTGGCCTCCAGGTGCGCTAGCACACGGCGAAGGCGGAGGCTCCGCCTCTTGTAGCTGAGCTTGTCTGCGTCGGCGAGAGCGAGGATGGGCGACATCGCTTGATCCGTGCTTTCCTCGTCGGGGAGGAAGTCGGCACGGAGCGGGCGGAGGGCGCGATGGTGGGGAAGGGCGGCGAGTCGGGGAGGCACTACAGGAAACACCAACAATTACGTCGGCCAACGCAACTTACGTGCGCCGGCCGACGTAATTAGGTTACTTACGTCGGTGCCTGGTAACCGACGTAAGTTGAATAAATTACGTTGGCTTCTCTCCCGTGGCCGATGTAAGTAAAAGAACCGACGGCAATTAACGGATACTTACATCGGCCATGGCCCGTAGCCGACGTAAGTTGAGTGCCCGATGTAAGTTAATATTTACTTACGTCGGTCTTGATGTCGGTCGACGTAGGTAACCACGACCGACGTAAGTTGTTGATTTAACCTAACCGCGTGAAGCGCGCGTGCACGCGCGCCTTCTCATTTTCCCCGCGCCGCTTCGATAGCTTTCCGCCGACCGACACCGCCATTGACCGACGCCTCGCCGCCTGCCCGCCGTCGCCGCCCCGCCGCCGGCCCGCCGCCCCGCCGTCGCCGCCCTGCTCCCGCCCCCGGCCACGCCCCCGCGGCGCCGCCCTGACCCCGAGGCACGTCGCCACCCCCGCCGCCGGCCCACCGTCGCCGCCCCCGGTCCGACGCGCCCCCGCCGTCTCCGCCCCTGGTCCGTCGTGCCCCCGCCGTCGCCGCCTCCGGTCCGTCGCCGCCCCCGTCCGCTGCGCCCCCGATCGACGCCTCCGGCACAGCACAGCAAGGTGAGCTTGAGTTTTTTTTTGTTTTCATTTTAAAATTCATATACACAGTGTGAATAATATGTTTAGCAAATTATTCCTACAAATTATATAGATACACAATAGGGAATCATGCATGGTTTAGGGTTTAGGGTTAAAATGTATATACAGTGCGAATAATGTTTACTATGCTTATGTTAGAATTAAATCGATAAATTGATGAATTACAATTGATGAATTTTTATGCTTATTTATTATGCTTAGAATTATGGTTAGAATTGAATTGCTTATGTTTAGGTTTAATTTAATTGAATTGAATTGCTTATGTTAGAATTGAGTTGATAAATTGATGAATTACAATGGATAATTGTTATGTTTATGTTTATTTGAATTGCTTAGTTTTTTGAATTATGGTTACAATTTTAATGTTGATTGCTTGAGTGTTTAAGTACTATATATACATAAATGGGCTTCGGACCGGCTTGACAAGGCCCGACAAGGCCCATTTAGTGGTAAGGTAAAGTATGCGTGTAGACGGGCACGAAGGCGAATGAAAGCGGTGAGGATGGCAAGCACCTGCGCGTGGATGGTATACCCCGACGAAGTGGTTTCATCTCTGCTCTATTTACAACAGCTAACCCTAAAGCCGTCGTAAGATAACAGCGGGTCCAGACTAGGCATAACGTACGACGAGCTAACACTAAAGTCGTCTTAAGTTAACGGCGGGTTTCGATGGGGCATAACTTACTCTCTAAGACCAACAGGATGTGAAGCGTAATACCCTACTCCACATGAATGTGGAATTGTCATCTAAGACCAACTTTCCTCTCACTCTTTCTCTAGTTCTTTCCTCTCTCTTAAATGACCTCAAAATGAAAATGAGAAACATAACCTATAGCAATGTATTACCCGTTTTGGATCGGCACATCTCACATGCCATTGGCATATGAGACGTGCAGGTTCGGAATTGTCCCTTTTTGGACAGCCTCGGAGTGACCGAGGGGGCGTGGCTTGTGACGAGACGCGGGTCCGGATTTGGACGAGATTTCGGTGGTGTAACCCTGCTGTTCTCTGCTGCACCATTTTTGGGCGTGCAGTGGAGAACAGCGGGGTTATGCTGCCGAAATTTCGTTCGAATCCAGATCACGTGTCTCGTCATGAGCACGCTCCGCTCGGTCACTCTTGGGTGGGTTTAAGATCTATCTTCCTAGGTTGTAGGGCCGTGACATAACATAACAATACATTAACGACAATTTCTTTCATGTTAAACTGCAGAGCCAAGCATGGGTGAAGACCGCAGTTGGATGTATACTGCTGGAAGAGTAGAACTGGTGGTCACTCAGATGAGTGGTACACCAAGACAGAAGCTTTTGTGGAACGAGCTTTTTCGTTGTCAAATAGCGATAAGGCGCAGTGCCCATGTACGAAATGTCGAAACGGAACATTTTTGGATAAAGTGGAACTTACGATGCACTTGTGTCGAAACGGTTACATGTCACATTATGACTTGTGGAACTTCCACGGCGAGATAGCTTCTCAAGCTGTACAAGAAGTGGAAGCGGACAATGATGATGTCACAGAGGTTGATATGATGGATCAGATGCTGGAAGCTATACGACCAGAGCTTACAGAAGATCCTCAAACAGCAGAGGTTAAAGAGTTCTTCAAACGTCTCAAAGATTCAGAAGAGGCACTGCATGGACACACTAAAATGTCAATCCTCAATTTTGTGACTAGACTTATGGCAATTAAGTCTAAGTTCTTCTTTTCTAACAATTGTTACAACATGCTCATCGATTTGTTCAAATATGCCCTTCCACAACCCAACAAAGTGCCTAAGGATATGTACAACTCGAAGAAAATTCTTTCAGGTCTCGGTATGAAGCACGAAAAGATTGATGTGTGTCCGGACAACTGCATGCTTTTCTGGAGAGAGCATGCCAATGAGAACAAATGTTTGAAATGTGGTCAACCGAGGTTTGTCGAAGTTGTTAATAACGATTGTAATACAATGACGACGGAAGTCACACGTAAGAAGCTTCGTTACTTACCTGTGACACCAAGGTTGAAGCGGCTGTTCCTTTCAAAAAAAAAAGACCAGACACATGAGATGGCACAAAGAAGGTGTGCGTGAGAACAATGGAGTCATGACGAACCCGTCCGATGGTGAGGCATGGAAGGCACTGGACCGGTTCGACCCAGAATTTGCTCGTGAAGCGAGAAATGTTCGCATCGGGTTGGCGACAGATGGGTTCACGCCGTTCAGCACAAATGCCGCACCATACTCATGTTGGCCCGTCTTTGTCATTCCGTACAATCTTCCACCGGCTTTTTGCATGAAGAATGAGTTTATGTTTCTTAGCCTCATTGTACCTGGGCCAGATCATCCTGGGTCACGTCTCAACGTGATGTTGAAACCGTTGATCGAAGAGTTGAAAATATTGTGGACAGGAGTCGAAGCGTTTCGAGATCATGTAACGTTTTCTCAATAACTAATCAATGTTAACAATGTTTTCTTATAACTTAAGAATGCTTACATTTTCTAATAACTCCATATCTTGGACAATGCCAAAAAGATGCCAACGTCCATGAAGATTTGCGACAACTATCCTGTGGAGTGGTTAATGTTAGAAGCTATGGTCGATATGATGTCAACGGCTTTCGGTTCCGTACAACTCAATTTGAATCTCTTTGTCCTCTCGCGGCAACATGTAATACCAGAGTTGTGATGAGGGCAATCAATTCGCAAGATCATGAAATGCAGTACTATAGGATTATTAAAAAAATCCTTGAATTCACTTTTGTCGCAAACAAGCCAATTCGAGCGGTATTCTTTGACTGCAAATGGTTTGATTCCATTCGTGGAATTCGAGTAAATGAATTTGGCATGGTCGAAGTAAAACACAAGGAACGGTTGAAAGGATTCGATTCATTAGTTCTTGCACACCAAGTAGAGCAAGTGTACTATCTACCTTATCCATGCAATAATTCATAGCTTGGTGGGTGGTACATAAGTTGAATCCTCCTGAGCGGTTATACGCTCCAGGAGATGATGATTATCACGATGAAGCTGAGGTTGATTGTGTCTACCAAGAGGAAGAGTTGCCAGACTCCTTCTCAGTCGAGCCCGGTGTAGGACTCGATGACTTAGTTGGAGATGCTCAAGATATCGAGGCTGGCACGGAAGCGAAAATAGAATCAGGATCGAAAACTGAAGATATCGATGACATAGTCGAACCTGCTGATTTTCGCAAACGAAAACGATATGCAGAAGAAGAAGATCGATGGGCTGGTTTAAGGAGTAGGGTGCATGATCGTGATGTTGATGAATTTTGAAGTAACGTTTTATTCACTAATTTAACATTAATTTTGTATATTATCTTTGCATATTAATCATTTATTCCTTGCAACAGGATGTCGTCGAAGGGGAAGGGGAAGGGGAAGCCAGTGAGAGGGTTTGAGCCGCCATGAGACCCTTGCTCAGGGACCTCGTTCCTTTCTAGCCGACGTTCCCTCTTTCTGGCACACGCTCCACCCTCAGCTGTCGTGTGCTTTCATCGGACCGAGGTAAATTTTAGTTACAATAAAGTTATTTTTGAAATTGCAGTTGTTATTAATTATTTATTGTCAATCTTTTCCTTTTGTGCAGTCTGACTCAGAGACTTCTGAGTCAGAGTCAGAGGATAGGGGGCCACTATAGAAGCCTGACTTAGAGGCTAGGGGGCCACTTCAGGAGCCCTCTAGCGCTAGCCTCCCTTCGGAGCCGGCTAGCGCTAGCCTCCCTGTGCAGCCGGCTACCACTAGCCTTCCTGGAGACTCTGGTGGTTCCGCAGAGCCTTTAGGATCACAGGACGCAGCAGCGTCACAGCATAGGCGACGGATGAGGAGGACCCACTTTGCGGCTCCTCCTCCGATTACTACTCAGCGGACCACGATCCGCCCTGTTGGAGACAGGTAAATACTATATATAGTATATTAAATATTAGATGTTGTTTTCCTTTACTTAATGATTTAATATATTTTGTAGATGTTGGTACGACTTTTCATTCACGGGGACCGAGAAGCACCACCGGCACGTTAACAGTGTCCTGGGTGCTATCATGAAGTTGCACTACCCCGGTGTGATTGACGGTTTTCCTACCCTGTCGTGGGATGACTACGCTCGTGTCTCTCACCCGGTCCACGGCACGGTTCAGGGATCCGTGTGGCACAATTTAAGGGTAAGTTTAGCTGTTTCATTTTTTCAACTCATTTGAATTGTTAATTCATATCACTTAAATATTTGTTTGCTTAAAGCTGAGGTACCAAGTAGAGGAACCGGGCATGGAGGACCACGCGAGACGCATGTTCCATTACAACGCTCGGAAGCTCACGACGGCGGCGTTGTCGTACGCCTGGATTCAGGCCGTCAACGCGTACTACAAGCGGCACCCCTGGGAGCAAGAGCAGGAGCAGCAAAGGGGTGTGTTTAGGAAGGACCCCGACTCGTACTTGATAGAGGAGCAATACACGGAGGTAAGTTTTTAATATTGTTAAATATTTACAATATCTACGTATGTTAACTGCTTTGATGAAAAATGAAATATGTGCAAGTTAGTATTTCCTGGTTACAGGGTAACATGGAGGCGTACTTAGCTCTCTGTCGGTACTGGGCTAGCGACGCTTTCATCAATAAGTTCGCGAAGGCTAGACAGTGCCGCATGGGGTCCGAGGGCAAGCACAACTATGGCGGTGACAGCTACTTTCGTTTGGCTAAACACATGGTAAGTACCTTTTCAATTTATTTATGTGTTCCTAATATATTATTTATCTCACTAACACGGCTGTACAGGAGCGAGAGATGGGTCATGAGCCGACCCCGACCCAGGTTTGGAAGAGAGGTCACAAGGGAAGTGACCCTTCTCACCCAGGGCAGTGTAGTCAGGTCGCAGCCGACCGACTGGTAAGTTTTTGAAATTCATCAATTTCATTATAACTAATACTGTTATTGACATGCTGACAAGATTTATTTGTTTTGTAGGCAAAGTACACGTAGGAGGTCACGAAGATACATGGTGCGGATTACAATTTGGAAAGTGCGCCGATCGACCCCCAAGCCGCGTATGCAAGCGGAGGCGGGAAGGCCCACGGACGGTGAGTTCTTCGTGTGTTTCATTTCTTTTTCAATTAATCTTCTTCTACTTAGTGTTTTCATTCTTTTGTAGGTTTGCCATTTTTGATGGAGTTGTCGACTCGAGGTCGATGCGACCTTTGAGAGGCGCTTCATCGTCGCATGCTTCGTCCATTGGGACCATTGGTCGTCTCTCGTAGACCCAGCTAGAGCTCCAGGCCATGAGGGAGACGCTGACGCAAACCCAGGCAGAGCTGGAGAGGACGAGAGCGGAGGAAAGGGAGGAGCAGCAGAGGACGGCCACCATGATGGCGCAGATGCAAGCAGCGGTGGCGGTAAGTAATTTAAAGTACCGTAGTTTAATTTCACAACACTTCAATAACATATATCTTCTAATATTTTGCAATGGCAGGCTCTTGCTCAACACGGCGGTCAGGATATCGAGATTCCTACGCTTCCGCCGCAGCAGACACCAGAGCAGGTGATAAACTCTCTCTTTAATATCAGTTCGGTCTCCCTTTAGTTTCAGTTTCAATTTATTAGCAATCTGCTCGGCCTCCCTCTATTAGCAATCAGGTCTAACCAATTCAAAGCACTGCCTAACTGTTTTAGTTTCAGTTTGGGCATTCTAATTAAAGTTCAGTTCAATTTGGGCACTATAAGTTTCATATTCACATCTAGGGCAGATTCCGACTTTAAAATCATGAAAAATGACATAAGAACATAAATTTTTCTACTAACAAATCATTCATTCTTTCATGGTGAAATGGTATTTTATTTTTGCCATAATCTCAATCTCTTCATATACTTTACCTCCATGCTTTAGGAAGGGAGGTAATCTTTAGGATCGGGAGATGGAGAAGTGAATGAATGTATTGTACATGGTTGGAAATATATGGAAGTCCTCTAAAACTAAACTTTTGTATGTATTGTTTCTTCTGCAGGGTTCGGGAACGCGCTGAGAGGATCCCGGAGGTAGTGGAGGGGCTAGCGTGTAGCCTGATACTGAAATTATGTTTTTCTCGATGTTTGAATACTATTTTGAAACTGTCTGCTCTATTCTTTGTATATGTGTGTATATGTTTGCCTGTACATTGTTCTCACCATCGAGCGAGGTAGTCAGTTTCTGTTTAAAAAAAAAATCGAAAACTTTACTTACGTCGGCTATGGCCTTGCCGACGTAAGTTAGCCCAGTTTAACTTACATCGGTCAGACCATACTGACGTAAGTTAAACCACTTAACTTACATCGGTTTGGAGCAACCGATGTAAGTTAGAGCACTTAACTTACGTCGGTCTGTAGCAACCGACGTAAGTACTCCGGCCCAGCCCGCGGCCCATCCCGGTACGTGACTTACATCGGCTGCTGCAGACCGACGTAATTAAGGTAACTTATGTCGGTGGCCGACGTAAGTTACCTTAATTACTTCCAAACCGCTACGTCGGCCAATCATCGATGTAATTAAGTAAAAACCGACGTAATTAAGTTACTTACATCGGTTTAAGCCTTAATTACATCGGCTTCGGCCGACGTAATTGATCGATATTCCGGTAGTGAGGGTGGCGAGGTGGGGAGCCGGCACAGGTGGCGGCGGCGCCGAGGAAGGGGCGAGCCATGGGGATGGCGAGGCGTGTGGAAGATGTGCTGGGAATGTTCCCGCGAGAGAAGATGGAAGAGAAAAATCTTGCCCGAAATGTTCTGCAAGGGTGGGGGAAGAAATAAACATTGCCGGGAAGGTTCCAGGCACGGTGGGATTGCCCGGAAGTTCCAGCCACGATGGGAAAGTTCCAGGCGCAGTTTTTGCGTGGGAAAAATAAATGGAAAAAAGAGGGAAAATATGAAAAATAAGAGAAAATAAATAAATAGAAAAAGATAGAAGTAAAAAAGGAAATAAAGAGGTGAAAAGAAACAAAATAACAGAAAGAAGAAAGAAATAAAGTAAAATAGAAAATGAGGTGTTATATGATATAATATAAACCAGATCGTAGTTGGTACAAAGGTGGTATATAGAGCTGAACCAGTGTGGAGAACAAAACTGTAAAGAATAGAATCTTTTAGATATAACTATAAAAGGAGGTAGAGGTAAAATACAGAGGTCGACCACTGTGAACGGTCTTAGATTCTTCTCCTTATACGCCGTGATGGATGTGAAACCGTTAATTCAAAAGCGCATATGGAAAAATAGTTTTGCATTTGTAAACAATCCAGCTTATTTCAAAACAGTTTGTCGTTTATATATCTTTAACCTAGGTTATTTTGCTATCCTGCCAATGAATCATTGTAAACTTTATTTGTCCTCTTTGATCGAGTGGGTAGTTTGTTACTGCCTACTGTTTTTGTATATAAAGCTTTCTGTTGCGGCTCCTTCATTGGATTGGATTGCTGCACGCTTGAAATCTGCCGAGGTAAACTCTCCAAAGCACAATAGGAACATGGTTCCCACGTTTGGCGCGCTGAGCGAGGTAGTTTCTGTCTGCATGTAGGCGTAGTACTTGCTCCATCCTAAATTACTTGTTACTTTCTAATTTAAAAATAAACTAGACAGCGATAAGTAATTTAGAATAGGAGTATTCAGCAATCCGATTCCGACAGAACGTGTGGTGAAGTAGTTTCGATCTGGCACCATAGATTTTTTGTTTGCCTGAATCTCTGACCGTAGCATCTCTGAAATTTGTTGTACGTCCTTTTATTTGTTGTATTTAGCGTCATTGTAAACGGATTCTTTTAATGTTATTCAATAATCTTTATGGTGAACAAGGTCAGAGAGAATCCTAATTGTGTTACAGACTTACGGAGGAAGCACACCTGCTAAGTCACAAGACAAGAACAAGCAATCGATTTAACTGTGACCATCTTTGAAAATAGAAGGCACACATATTGTGTTTGATGTACCAACTAATTTGCTCGAAAGCAATTGTTATGAGTGAAACAGCTACCACCACGAGTCTTCTGACAACGGTTCCATCCAAAAGTCCTTGACTAATTAATAGAATAACGGAATTACATGGTCCAACATAACGGAAAAAATTACATGATGTAAATGACAGCAAGCATAGGGCTGCCTTTTGAGTTCGTTACTGTCATATTTCCCACTAGAGCTTCAACAGAAACTGAAGATTCAAGCAGATTTTTCCACCACCAACTGCCATCCTCCAGAATTTGCATTCAGAGTCACACACTTGAACATTGTTGATTGTTCTTATCTTCCGATTGTAGCAATGTGCATCCTTTGTGTCACCACCGGGTTCAATTCCTTGGTCCTTTTGAAGACACGCACGTACTCGCCCAGTCAAAATAGTTTTTTGAACCAAGGCAGGGCATGCCATTCATTAATTAAGAAGGAAGAGTAGTAAATATACAGCCTAGGGGTACATAAGTCTAGAGAGCGCTGGCAACCAGCGGTGGCCAGGAGAAATAAGCAACAACAGATATAGTCATTACATTAAGACCAGACTAAGGCAGTTTGAAACAGACGCACTTCAGAGATAATTGACTCAGCCACCTGAAGGAAAGGAGGTCCCTGTGATTGAAAGATTCGACAATTTCTTTCTTTCCAAATTTCCTTGGGAAGGAGTCCTGTGAGGTCTCTTCCTGTTGAGCGTGGTCTGATCGTCGCCAAGACCTTAAGCCAGTGCCTCACTCCCCCTGAAGGAATTAGGGATACTTGTGGAGGGAGATTCTGAAGTTGTGAGACCTTCTGCCAAGTAGTCTTCGTAAAGCTGCAGTCTGCCAGTAGGTGATTTGCTGTTTCAGGATTACAGTAGCAGAGGTTGCAGCTTGTGTTGTGTGGCCATTGCCTCCTAGCAAGATTGTCGGCCGTTAGCGCTCTGTTATGCATAATAAGCCAGACAAAGAACCTACATCTTGGTTGGGTCCTAGCTCTCCAGACTGCTGTCGACCAGTCTACCGAGATGACGCCCGTGAACTGTATTTCATATGCTGACACCACCGTAAAGACTCCGTTAGCTGTCCATCGCCAACTAATGGAGGCATTCTCCTTTGAAAGAGGGAAATCAGAGAGGGCAGTGAAGAGGAGCACAACTTCATCAAGCATCGCTTGTGAGTTGATTACTTTGAGGTTATGAATCCAATTTGTGTTTGAGAGCTCCTTAGCAACCGTGCAATATTTGAACCTGGCATGCATATATAGGTTCGGTGCTAGGGATTTAGGAGATTGCCCATTTAGCCAAGGTGCATCCCAAAAAGGTGTACTTCTGCCATCTCCCACATTCACCGCTATGGAAGAGAAAAATAGATTGTGGTCAGTCTCATCCCGATGTTGAACCAGTGCTTTCCAGGGCCGGTCCCTGCTGTCCCACACATTCCATAACCAATGTAGGCGCAATGCTCTTCCAAACTTGTCAAGATCCTTTATTCCAAGCCCCTCCATGGACTTAGGTCTAGTACAGACCTGCCATTTGACTAAGCAATGACCTCCACTTATCCTTTCCGGATCCGATCCTTTCCAAAGGAATTTCCTTCTAGGTTTGTCAATTCTTTTGGATGCCCACACAGGAAGCTTGTGAACCAACATAAAGTATGTCGGCATCGCCGTTAGGACTGACTTGATTAGGATTTCACGCCCCGAGTAAGACAACAACTTCTTCTTCCAACCTTGTAGCCTTTGCTCAACCCTCTCCACAACCGACATGATAGATGATCTAGTCGGTTTTTTGAAGTGTAACGGGAGACCTAATAAGAACAGGGAAAGTGAGCAAACTGAAATTGTTGATCAGAAATACCTTGCATCTCTTCTTCAGTACAGTTTATCGGGAAGACATAAGTTTTATCCATGTTTATTATGAGCCCAGAGGCTTGCCCGAAAAGATCCAGAATTGCTTTAGCCGTCCGGAGATCTCCAACCGAGGGTGAGATAAATAGGGCTGCATCATCTGCATAGAGGGACACTTTAAGGTGCTTGGCAACTCCTTGCAGAGGCTGCAGCAGAGCATACCCCTGGGCAACTTTGAACAGTTTATGCAGTGGTTCCATGGTGAGTAGAAAGATCATCTGGGAGAGTGGGTCCCCTTGCCTCACTCCCGGTGCATGCAAAATCTTATTACCTAGCTCAACATTGAGTAAGAACGATGAAGAGGACATGTCCCATAGGACAGAGATCCAATTCATCCATCTTGTACCGAAGCCAACGTGTGCCATAATATCAAGTATGTACGCCCAATTCACCAAATCAAATGCCTTAGATATGTCTAGCTTCATGAAAATGGAGGGAATGTTCTTCTTTTGGAGTTGCCTGATCATTTGGTAGGCAAACATATAATTGTCATGTATACATCTTGTTTTTATGAAGGCGTTTTGATTCAAAGAGATCATCGCATCTAGTTCAGGGGCCAGCCGGTTAGCCAGAAGTTTTGAAATAAACTTGGCAAAAATATGAACAAGGCTGATCGGCCTGAAATCAGAAATCCTTGTAGCCGCCACCTTCTTTGGAATTAGCACCACTAGGGCATTATTGAGATGACTGAGATCTTGTTGATTGCAGCACCATCACTTTGTGCTCATCCGCTTGGCTGATTGCAGCATCATCACTTGACTCAAGGGATTGGATGAAATTATGTTTTCGGCGGGAGCTAGCCATACTGTGAAAGAAGCATGTGTTCGCACCCCCCTCCTTAAGCCAAGTGATTCTTGACTTTTGGCAGGCTCTTGATTTTTCAATAGCCAACAGACCCAGAATTCTATCTTTGAGCACCCTCCTCAGATCCTGTTCCTCCCTTGACAGTTCCCTATCCTCCATGGCCTTGTCCAATTGTAAGATAACCTCTCTGCAAATTTCTAAGGTCAACCGTCCATGAGGAAGAAGGCTTCTGGCCCATCATCTCAGGTCCCTGGCAGCTCGTGTCAATTTGCAGTTTAACACAACCATGTCATTGAGATGTGATGCTACCTGCTTGTCCCAAGACTGTTGAACACATTCAATGAACCCGGGCATGACTAAGCAATGAGATTCAAATCTAAAAGCTCTGCTTCTATATTCCTGCGAGAGGGGCTGAAGTAGTATGGGACAATGGTCTGATATCAAAGTAGAGAGGGGTTGCAGAATAGGTTCCAGATACATTTCCTCCCAGCTTGTGGTATAGAAAGCTCTATCAAGGCGAGTCATTGTTGGGGAGTCTTGCTCATTGGACCAAGTGTATTTTCGACCAAGGAGAGGGCCTCAATACTATTAATAGTTCGGCGGAAACGGGATATCATCCTTCGGTTAACTCTCGAATTGCTCCTGTCTTCCTCACTGCATATTAGATTAAAATCACCAATAAAAAGCCATGATTGATGGCTTGACATCTTGATCTGTTTGAGGTCAGCCAGGAAGAGGCACTTATCTAAGTCACTTTGCAGCACATACACTCGTGTGATGGTTGATGAGGCAGAAGTTCGGCTGTCAAACATGGTTGTCGAGATTGAGTAAGGTGTAGTAGTTCTGACAGGCTCATCACCCTGTTACTGCTTGCCAGGATAATGCCTCCATGAATATGGCCTAGAGGGGGGGTGAATAGGCTTTTGAAATTTTTCCTGAAACACTTAGCAAAGCTGTTAAAACCAGGAAGGTCAGACTAGTCCAGTGTGAGTAAGGACTAGCCCGGTGTGTATAAACACAACTTTCAAATTGATATCTCTTATATGTTTCCTTTGAATATTTCGCAGCGGAATGTAGTAAAATGTACTAACAACTATAGAAAGTATTAATGGTAAATGATTTGCACGTGGAATACAAGGTTAACACAAGTTGTAAGTATGATCAAGTCTATGCCCTAGATAGCAATGATAGTGAAAAGTATAGATCAAGAGCACACGAGACAAATGATTTTTACCGAGGTTCGAACTCACCAAAGAGATCTACTCCTCGTTGAAGAAGCCCACACATACCCGGATCTCTTCAAACCATTTTCCCTTATCAAGTCACCACACATGGCCGACTCAATTCCACTATCATAGGTAATCACCAAGTTGGTGGGGCAACCTGACACGCTGAGGGCCCCCACAAGATTACAAATGAAAATAGAGATTAACATACTCAAAAAATTACACAATAATCAACAGGAGTGTGTGAGAAATCAAACCCAAGAGCTCAATGTCGATAAGATCGTCACTCTCCCTTTCCCATTTGCCAACTCTCAAAGATTTGACTCTTAAGACCTTAGAATGTGTGGAGAGGAGTGTTTTTGTGCTCTTGGATGCAGTGGCAGCGCGAGGGTTCTTGGATGGTGGTTGTGGAGTCGTAGATCACCTATTTATAGACATTTAGAAAAGTTACCATTTGGATCCTGACTACCGGACTAGTCCGTTACGGACTGGACAAGTTCAGTGTGCTGAGTGATTTATGCGTGGACAAGTGCAGCACACTAGGAAACCCTAATTTGTGTGAGTGAACCGGACTAGTCCGTTGAGGAGCGGACTAGTCCGTTTTTGTCCAGAAAGGTAATCGGACTAGTCCTCTCAACCACTGGACTAGTCCTCTTTTGGAACTGTGAGAAAACGGACTAGTCTGCTATGAGACCGGACTAGTCCTCTTTGTGGTCTTGTGATAGTAACGGACTAGTCCGCTATGAAACCGGACTAGTCCTATTGTGATACCGTGAGAGATTGGACGAGTCCTCTCTGGGGCCGGACTAGTCCTCTATTCCTGCAACTTGAATTGTGTTATAGCCCTAATTCTTTCCGCAATGACTTGAGCTCTTGGGGGTATGTCTCTCACACACACCCTACACATTTAGGACTACTTTTGCATCTTTTCTTCACTTGTTTTCTTCCCTTTCTTGATTCTCATCTTTTCACCTTTTTGCACCTTTTTGTTCACTTGTGCTCTTCCCTTTATTGAAATCATTTTTCTTCTTTTTGTACCTTTAGTTCCATTCTCCGAAACATGTTCTCCTCTCAACAAATTATATTAGGATCTCACTTGTTTGTCATCAATCATCCAAAACTCACAAGGGTGTGCCTAGATGCACTTTCACTCCCCTAGCCCCGTCCGCTGGGAGGAACCCAAAGTTATCTGTGTATTCTGCTCCTAGAATTCTTAGAATCATTGTAACATTGACTTTAGCCATCTTTGTTTCCTGTAGGCACACAATCAAGGTCTTATGCGACTGAATGAGTTGTTGGACTTCCTCTTGCTTGGCACCATTGTTTAAGCCACACACATTCCATAAGAGAATAGAGTATGAGGAGGTCAAATGATCCATAAGCAGTAGATAAACAACTGATTACCAGACATGGCTAAGCCTGCGAGGCAGAAGCCAACAAAGACCAAACGAGCAACAATCATATTTCTAAGTTTCATCCACTTTAGTGTCCCTCAAGGCCTTCTTAGCCCCTCTTTTCTCCTGACAATTCTTCTTGACTTTACGCTTCTTCCTCTTCTTATCAGCTGCCATCGAGAGCGCTGTAATCGCAGCAATGGCTGAGGTTGAGAGAGGCTTTTTTGTACATATTCAGGTATTGTTGAAGCGTCATGTTATCCAACGACTGAGAAGTTTGGATAAATCTAAGCTTTTTTGCTAGTACTTCCTATGCCAGCTTGACTGCTGGCTTGGGTTGTCTTGCGTTCACCTTCAAACGTGGACTGTGGCGGTGCACTTCTCGGGGCTTGGTTCCTGCAGTGTTCTGGGTTTGGTGCTGGCTCTTTACATTCATGTCCGTCGGGCTCGAGGAGAGCACAGGATGCACTAGCAGTTGGGTGATATGAGCAGTGAAATGAGTCATGCGATTGTCCTTCTTTGCTGGCTCCACAACAGCTGGGGCAGATGGAATCACCAAGGCATCAACAGCGGCCTCATGCAATGTTCCTCTTGGCGTCTCCAGATCTTCAGGAGCTTCTACATGAAGAGCTCCCAAAGAAGGTTCCTTCTGCAGCGGGCCAGTTCCCAGGTAATCATCATCCCATCTCGGCGATGACAGAGGCTGCAGCATGAAGCCTGGGCCAACTACTTTGCCCTGTAGCTTGGAAAAATCTACCGTGAGGGGAATCATGATGTCTTGAGAGCCATGTCTACCGTCCCAGTTCAATGGGAAGGAGCTCTGAGTGTCCATGGTCAGGGACGAATTGCAGGGTACTTCATTCTGCTCAGTATCCTGACCTTGAGGAGTGATCACAATCACATTAGGCCCTATGGGATGGGTAGCATACATCCCAATCATAGACTTTTCTTATCCATTCTTTGGCATAGTCACCCTCGCCAGATCTGGGTTGGCAGGCTCAAAAGATTTCATAGTCTAAAGCTGACGAAGGGTTCTGTTCTTAGCAAAAGAGTTGAACCGTGAAGAGGGTGAGGCACTATGCTCTTTCCAGTATCATCTTCTGGGGGATTCGCCTCTATTCCAGGATCTGTGATTATTGCAATCGGAGGAGTGTCCTCTTCTCAGACTGGTTTCTTCTCTCCATCTAACCAGTCTTACTTTTCTTGGATGAGACCACGCTCCGTGATCGTCTCCATCCTCATCATCCTCCTTTCTAGGCAGTCTTCGGACATCTCGTGGCGGACGACAGACAGGTGTTGGGTGGTTGAGATCAAGATCCGCTAGTACCCCATCCAGCTTACCGAATTGCCATCGAAACTCCCTAAATTGGGTCTTACCTTCGGCTCCCAGTTCATCGGTAGGTAATGATAAAAAAGCAGATCTTCAATATAGTCAATGTGGATGATAATATTGTATACATGATCCTGGTGAAGTCTCCTCAAGCGCGTGAATTGAAATTGGGCTTCTTGATCATATTTGTTCAATCGCTTGGATAGAGTTAAATATGCAGTCTGCGAAATTCTGTTTGGATCCTGACAATAAGTACAACAAGTGTAGGCCCTCAAATCCTCCCTTTGTCTGGTCTCCGATGCCACATGATGTATGATGCAAGAGTCAGATAAGATTCTTGAGACAGTTTCTTCATTCCAAGCATGGTGCAACACCCCTTCAAGGCTAAGCTTCACATGGTAAGGAATAGCACCTCGCTTCCCATGAAGGGCAACATTCCAAGCATGAAAACGGAACTCAAAAGTTCCCTCGAAAATCTTTCCTCTTTGTAAATCATCCTGTGAAAAGAATGAGAAAAGGCTTTGGATAGGACCTGAAAATATAGAATTCATATTCCTTGAATTCAAAGTGATTGATGATAGCATCCTTCAATTCTTCACGGGAGCACGCCCCAAGCGCGCCTCCCTCCGTGACCAAGAGAGCACGACTAGTTAGCAGCCCGAGGTACTGCTCCATCTCTTCCGTGAGTGCCATCGCCTTCTCAGTGGAGACAGGTCGGAAATGTGGGTTCCCGGGATAGCATATACTATGCTCTCTTTGGTCCTTCAAACGTCTTCCAACCCCATCATCTTCACGTGTCTCAGCACGATGCCGCAAGGCCTCCTGGTTACCTCCCACAGAGTGCCTTCTTTCCAATGCTTGTATGGGGGAGGTATGAGGCAGAGTAGAGGATGGAATGTGCGCTTGCATGACTTGCAATTGGCCTGAGTTATTATAGCAGAAGAGGGCTTGGCTTTCCAATGGTGCATTGCCCTGAGTACATGTAGCGGATCTACTCGGGCAGTAAGGAGAGATATGCCCATTCCCTCGACAGCACCAACACCACTTTGGTTCCTAGCATTGGAGCTTGTAATGGCAAGATGCTAGACAGTTATAGCATCTCCCTCTGGTTTTCGCCTTGAAAATCTGAAGGTTAGATTGGCTTGTCTTCTGACGATGAGTGGTATCCCTCTTTTTCCTCCACCAAAATCTTCCTTTAACCAATTGCCATTGGTGAGTAGAGGGGTCTTGGAGGGGCGGCTCAGTCGAGGTGGAGGTGTTGGTTGGGGCAGAAGAGCGCAGTGAATGATCCTTCTAGACAATAGGGTTTTGCGGCTTAGAGAGGTCTTTACATGGAATTCTAAGGCAGCTCTTGGGCTAGGTCATGGCACTATGATCAGAGGCCAAATTGGCCTGGCCCAATACACGGAGATGGAAGGGTTTGTCCTCCTGTCTGAAGGAGACCTGTCTCTCATGGATGTCGAATCGCACCTTTCTGGAGTCGGAAGTGGATGAAGAAATCCGAGCAGCAAAGGCGCTCAGAGTTGGGTCTGTTACGGATCTACCCGTACGAACCGGTTCGACAAACGGTTTGCTGAAGTTACCAGTAGTTGAGCTACAAGGGAATACCTGAAAGCTGCTTGAATCATCGCCTAACCTCGGACAGATCATGGCCCCTGAGGTTGAAGGTGATGAGTCCCTCCATTGCCGATGAGGGAGTGAGCGTCCTGCTGCTTTGATTTCTTGCTTCGATGCTTCTTCCCCCTCTTCCAATCTTCTGGATCTGTTTCCTGTCGCGAGACTTGAACGGGTCGGGGGATGAGGTTCACCTGTCCTCGCATAGATCGGCGTGGATTTTGGTTTTTTTGTGGGATTATTGGACTGAGAGCTTAGAGGGGGGATGAAAGGCGAGTTGGCAGAGAGAATTCGGGTGGATTTTTGGTGGAGGTTTGGTCTTCTCAAGATCGACCGAGGAGGGGAAGGAGCGTCGCCTAACGCTCGCCAGAGCCGACCGTTGGACGCCATCTCCTTGTCAGCTGCTCCGCCCAGTCAAAACATCACTTTTCCCATATCTAATCGATGAGCTTTCAAAAAAGGTGTAAAAGATTTTACGTACTCGTGTCTTACAAATTTGTGCACGGGTAGAGATTTTGTATGGCATATTAAAAACCAGGGGCAGGTCTGGTGGGATCTTGTTAGGTGTTGATATGAACATTTTTGACATTGAGGCAACTGATGAAAGAGAGTACTATGTTAAATTCCATTTGTGCAACAAAACAGATTGCTTCAAATGAGCGCTTGTGATAGTCTATGGCCTAGCACAATCACAATTCAAAGAACAATCCTTAGTGGAACTGATTAATATGTGTAAAAAAGAAAAACTTCATAATATTCCAACTGTCAAAGTGTGTGATCAACACTTCCTCTGCTACTACTAGATCGTAACCCACGAAGGTTCGTGATTGGTTGGGGCGCACGTGAGATTATGAACAAGACAGTGACACAAGGATTTTTTACATGCTTCGGGCCGCCTGAGCATAACACCCTACTCCACGGGATGTACGTTGATGCATGAGTATGCGGTGGCTTGTGTGCGTATGAGCTTAGTTGTCCCTATACCGTGCGGTGCAACCCTTTTATAGTCCAAGGGCTGGCCGTTACACTGGCTGCCTGGCCGGACATGTGGCCCTGGTGGTGTTTAATTACCTAATACACGATCTGTATTAATTAAGTACATTTAACAGTGATAACGCGCCTTAATGGCAGCATTTCCGGTACTAAAGGCCATCTGATTGTGTGTCATTAATATGACATTAATGACACGTAATCAGGTCTTGTAACGGTAGTTTTAACTGTCCCTTGAATATTCGCACCATTGGAGAACTGTCTATCCTCCAGTTGCAGGTTTAGGTCCGGAGGCTCGACACGTGGCAGCTCTGGAGCTTCCCACTGTGGGGAGGCAGGTCTGGAGCTGCTTGTACACATGGCAACACCGGATCTTTCCTCTACTGGGGGTTAGGTGTGGGGCACTCGGCACGTGGCACCACCGGAGCTTTCCTATACAAGGAGTTAAGTCCAGCCTTGCCTTACACATGGCAGCGCTGGAGCTACCCTAATTAGGGAGGTGAGTCCAGTGCTGCAGGACACGTGGAGCCTTCAGAGGTCTTCAACTCTGAAATGTCGAACTCCGTGGATTTTCTTGCGGTGTCGTGGGGTACCCGGTACGTAGGGTACTGACACTGACCCCCGTGCCCACCTCTGGGAGAAATCCTATGGGTTAAGTTATTCTACCAGAGGTGGGGCCATCTTCGATTCCTACGCTGCGGCTTCAAAGGTCTTTTCATGGGCCATTGGGGCGATGGTCCTTAGTTAAACCACCGCTGCGTGGCTCTTCTTGATGTGGCAGATGAGATCTTGGCATGCAGATCTCACACAATTGAAGGTCGCTGGTTCCCCATATGAAAATCGTATCGGTTCCAAGCGCCCTGTCAGGCCGTCGCCCTCGATCTTCCAACTTTCCATCATGACAATGGTTCGCCTGGGGTATTAACTTTGACTTTTCCGCCAAAGTGGACCCAGGCCCATTTGTCATTGACGGGGTAGGTTTTTGAAGTGTGATCTTGATCCCGCTGCAGTTTCCATCTAAGCATCGCAGAGGCTTACATAAGAAGGAAAGCCCGCATGGTTTGAGGACTCTTTACACTTTCATTCGAACTTGCGCTCAGAGCCTCCCAACCTTTGCATAGACCTTCCAACTTTTTCTCCCCTTTACCGCAATGGAGTTGGGTCTTCCCCGCAGCAAGATCACTAGTGATGAAGATCCGAAGAGGGTCCGAACCTACATGGGGTGGTCCAGCGACTCCTTCAAGAACGACATACAGTTCGACAAGCTTCCCTTCAAGAAGAAGCGCACCGGTGAGATCGTCTTCTTCTCGGCGTATGCCATGGTGGGTCTGATCCCACCATTTTCAAGCTTCTTGCTGATGCCGCTGGACTTCTACAGTCTGCAACTTCACCACCTCAGCCCCCACTCCTTCTTGCTTGTGGCGACCTTCGTCCACTTCTGCAAGATGTGGGTGGGTGTGCCGCGATGCATCGAGGTCTTCCGAACCTTCTTCACGGTCCACACTACCGGCAAGAGGACGGAGCTGATTGGCTTCTACTACTTCGTGAAGCGCAAGAACTGCCCCTTCAAGTACTTGAAGACCTTTCCTTCCGGCAAGTGGGACAACTGGAAGAAAGACTTTGTGATCATCGCAGTAGAGGAACACGAGAGGTTGGAGGTCCCTAAGAGCCTCCCCAATGTCAACACCGATGCCCAAAATGCCATTCCGGAGTTGCCCGAAGCATACAAATCCATCCTGAGGAGGATCCAAGAGTGCGTAGAGGGTGGCATGACCCCTCAGATGGTCTTCAACAACTTCCTGTTGAATAGGTGGGTGCCGCTAAAGACGAGGGAGTGGCTCGCATAGGCCTTCAACAGTGAGATGGATCACAACCGGATTGAAGCCAATTTTAATACTAACTTGGATGATGAAGCTTTGAAGCTCGATCTCCAGAAGTTTCAACACGGGGCTATCTCCCACGATACCTTGACCCCGCCAGCTGCCTTCCTCCCTCTGAACATGGTTCCAGAAGTTAGTAGGGATCTCCAGAAGAGAATGCCGGAGCTGGACGACCTCGGCGTGGCTGAGAGACGCAAGACCTCCGGGATTGCAATTCCCATAGCTTCAGAAAGGGTGGCCCCCACTGCTTCGAGCTAGAAAGTTGATGATGTCGGCAAGGGCAAGGGCAAGCACTAGCCCCACTAGCCCCCACTTCGCCGCGCCTCACCTAGCCGCGCCCGCTCCGCCACGCTGCCGCCGCCCAGCCGCCGCCGGCGCGCCGCCGCTCAGCTGCCTCCTGCTCGGCCACCGCTCTGCCGCCTCTCCGGTCTTCGTTATTTTCCATTCCTTTGTATTTTGTGTTCCTCTTTAGTGGTATTGTGTTATTAGGTTTCGATAGTTATTTTAGGTATTTTAGTTAGTGATTCCTCTTTAGGTATTTTAGTTAGTGATGCCTCTTTAGTTATTTTAGGTAGTGATAGTTATGTGTTATTTCTCTATACGTATTTTAGATATTTGTCTACATTTAGTTATGTGTTATTTCTCTATACGTATTTTGATAGTTATTTTAGGTATTTGTATGTTATTAGGTTCTAATAGTTCTAGTTTTTAGGTTTGTCTTTGTATGCTAATTTTCGTCAATGTTGTTTATTTTAGAAGTAATAACATGTAATAAATGTTCAGTGATAGTTATGTGTTATTTCTCTATACGTATTTTAGGTATTTGTCTACATTTAGTTATGTGTTATTTCTCTATACGTATTTTGATAGTTATTTTAGGTATTCGTATGTTATTAGGTTCTAATAGTTCTAGTTTTTAGGTTTGTATTTGTATGTTATTTTTAGTCAATGTTGTTTATTCTAGAAGTAATAACATGTGATAGATGTTTAGGTTTCTATTTATTTTTTGATGATAAGACTGTGAATAGGCGTTCTGAACATGCAATTAATTTTATTTGTGTTTACAAATTCCAATAGGAATGTCATAGAAGTTAGTGTTTCGGATATTTTATGGAGAAGGCACAATTGTTTATGGCTCTAATGGGATTGATTTGTCTGGGTTCGCGTCGTGTAATGGAGGGATAACAAGGGCAAATGAGAGGACATTTAGTGGTGTCGTAAACTGGTTGATAAAAAAATTTAACCTTGATCCAGAACAACATCAGTTGACATTGAAATGAATGATTAATAGGGCAAGAAATGGAATTTATTGGGATTTGATTATTATTAAGGGAACACAGAATTGGAGGAAATTTGTAGATTTAGTTGTGGAGCGGGGTTGGCCTCTAGTGCTTCTTGCGCAAGAGGAAATAAAAGAAGTAGAGATTGTAGCGGAAGCCGATGAAGCAAATAGTGTGGAAAATGATGTAGGAACAGAAGAAGATGGAGAGAACTCGATACGTGTAGAAGCACGTGGTATGGCAGATGAAGGAGAATACATTGAGAACATAGTTGAACAAATAAGGATCAAAGATATGGAACACGAAAATGTTCTAGAAGTTGACTCTTCTGATGATGAGAATGAGAATGATACTATTGTTCCGGCAGAGTGGAACAATCCAATCCCGAGTAATTTATCAGCTACAGAAAAGTATTGTGGCTTATCGGGATACCACGAGAATCAGTTAACACAAGGAGATATCATTAAAGACAAAGATAGTTTGAAGGATGCAGTGAAATATTGGTCTCTATCTGTGCAAAGATCATTTACAGTTTACAAGTCAAGTAAAAAATATTATGATGTGAAATGTGTGTTCTCAAGTTATCCTTTTCGGGTCCATGGTTTCGAAGAGAAGTGGAGGAAACTATGGAGAGTATCAAAAATGATTGATCACACATGCGAGTTGCATGAATTGGAGAAGTGCAATAGTGCTCTTACATCGCAATTTATTGCGAATCACATGTACTCTCGAATTGTGGACAACATTCGGTTTGAACCGAAATTAATAATAAACACTATTGAGGAGGAGTTCAAGTACACTATAAGTTACTCCAAAGCGTGGAAGGCAAAACAGAAGGTGATTGAGCAATGATTTGGTTCATTTGAAGCTTCTTATGAAAATCTTCCGAAGTTATTGCAGACCATCTAGGAGAGGAATATTGGTACTATTATGACATTATGGATGTGCCGAACAGAGATATGCCTGGGAAGTTGTTTCTCCATCGTGCATTTTTTGCATTAGGTTAATGTATTGCTGCATTCAAACATTGCAGGCCTATCCTCTGCATTGATGATACTTTTTTAACTAGAAAATACAAAGGTCAAATTCTAACAGCTATTGTAGTTGATGAGAACCAACAGGTGTTGCATGTAGCTTTTGCTTTTGTCGAAAGCGAGAACACTGAGAGCTGGTATTGGTTTCTTAGTCGGGTAAAGATGGCTATAGTGCAAGAACAACCTGATTTTTGTCTGATACACGATCGTCATGCTGGCCTGCTTAAAGCAATATCTGATTTGAAACATGGTTCCTCTGAGCGTGGGCAACAACCTTATTGGACAGATATTCAATAAAGATATTGCATGAGGCATTTGGGCGCCAACTTTTTCAGTCACTTCAAGAACAAACAACTTATGAATTTGTTCAAGATGTTGTGTTGTCAAAATCAAGAGAGGAAGTTTATTGCTCTATGGCAACGTCTAGACGAACTGACTACAACACAAGTAGAGGCGTCCTCAAGTAGAGCCAATCCTAATGAAGTATCTGTTACAACTGTAGGTTCATCTAGCCGAAACTTCTCTAGTTGGATTTGGCGTGAACCGAAAGAGAAGTGGTCTTTGTTATACGACACTAATGGTGCTAGGTATGGCATAATGACAACTAATTTAGCTGAGGTGAGGTTCTTCTGTAACAGTACTTCTATTAATTTTTATTTAGTCTTCTATATTTTACACATGCTAATGCAGTGGTAGTCAGTACAGATATACAACTGGGTGATACGTGGTTTAAGAGGATTACCTTTGGTTGCTATTGTCGAGGGCATTTTATATGGGACATTCAAGTACTTTCGTGAGCGCTACGCTACTGTAATTTCAGTAAGAAATGATGTCAATTTGGCTTATTCACCCTACATGTGCAAGTTCATGGAGAAGAAGATCCAAAAGGCCGCATTTCATCATGTGCGACCCATTGGAACTGCGAAGCATAGGTTCGAAATTATGTGTAGGGACAAGAATCGTTGTGGTGCTAACTGTGAGAGAGTTTTCAGCAGTGCATTCTTTGTCAGGATGATTGCACGTGCACATGTATGAAGCCACAACTCTTTCATAGGCCTTGCTCTCATGTTATTGCAGCTTGCTCATATACCAAGTTCACACCAAGTAATTACATATCTTACTACTTTCAGAAAGAGGTTCTTGTGAGTACTTGAAATGCAGAGATATATGGGTTTGCTACCAAAGGCACATTTACCACTGATCCAGGACCAGACGCTTTGCGAGGACCTGACACCATGCGGTTGAAGCAGAAAAGAGGTCGTCGCAAGACTCGTCGTATCAGAAACGATATGGATGATTCCGAAATTGGCAGATTTCAAGGAACATGCAACAAGTGCAAACAAACTAGACATACTTACAAAAATTGCATTTCAAACAATGACGCAAATGTGGCTGAAGTTGGACCTTCTGGGAATCCTAAGGATGGTCGATGTCCTCGTGCACAACGCACATCTATGTTTAGGGATGGCAATGCTATTTGATGTGCATTATTATATTCATATGTGCTACATTATGTAATATCTTATTATTATGAACTATGAATTTGTACATGTATGTTAAGTGTGTTGTATCGAACAATGACATGTGTACTGCTATAATATGTTGTGCATGTCTCTTATTTGAATATGTTGTCCACGTCGTTCATTTGAATATGTTTTTCATATTTTTCGTCCTACAAATGTTATCCTTGTCATATATAGGTATGGATGCAAAACAAGGACAGTGTCCTGAGTTACTTCAGTTTCGGATTGATATAACTCACCGAGGTTTCCGGCTTTGGCGTGGTGAGGATTTGCCTGTTTTTCGTCCTCAGCTGCCTTCCATGTTTTGGAAGATAGGCGATAGATGGATTCCCAGGTACGTTCTTCTGTTAATACGAAAGTAAATTTTTTTATCATTCTATACATTTTAATTTACTGCTTGGTATGAAACAGGTTGAGTGCAGCTAGGCTGCTTCCGATATGTAGGCTGCTTGAGGAGAGGCCGTATGATTGGGTTAATCGAAAGTACCGTTTCAGCCTCGATAGAGCCCTGCTGTCAGCTCTGACAGATCATTGGAGGCCAGAGACCCACACGTTTCACTTGCTGTGTGGAGAGATGACCGTCACGCTGGAGGACGTGTATTTCTTGTTGGGTCTTCCTATCGCAGGTGCCTCTGTTTGCGCTCCTAAGGACTCTCCTACTTGGCGCGTAGAGATGTTTGCGCGGTTTCAGGATGTGGCACGACACCCTGCGGCTGACCCTGTTTCTCCACTTCACAATGACCAGCACCATAGTCCGACAAAGAAGTGGTTAACGTACTATGAGGTAATGTTTTCACATTACTTATGTGTTATTTCGATGCACATAAGTCTTGTAATGTTGTTATGTAATTTAAAAGAAACTTACACTTTTTTGGTTTTCAAATTGTAGGTGGATACTATGCATCCACACGCCGATGATGCCACAGTTACCAGATACCTGGAGGCATACTTGTTGTGGCTGTTTGGTGCGATCATGTTCACCAACACGCACAGTGACTCCATGGACATACACTTGATTTTGTTTGCTCGACAAATAGCGGAGTCCACACCACAGGAGATGCCCCAGTACAGTTGGGGTTCGGCTGTGTTGGCGACCATGTACAGAGGACTTTGTGATGCTTGCACGAAGGCTCAAGGTAACGCAGTACTAGCTAGTTGTCCTCTACTTCTACAGCTATGGGTATACGAGCGGTTCATGATAGGTCAGCCGCAAGTGCACCTGGCACCATACGATCTTGATGAGTACGGTGAGACACCGGATGATGGCCCTACGATGGGTACTTTTTGGGTGCGCCGACAGGTACGATACAATTTTAAGTGCACTCATATTGTTCAAGATTACAATAATATAGTACTGTGACATATTTTCTTCTTTACGCAGCGTGAGTGGAGTAACAAGCAGATGCACAAGGTGTACTAAGGGTTCGTGAAGGAGTTTGATCGGTTAGACGCGGACGAGGACGTGCGTTGGACACCGTATGATATGGAGGAGCACGACTGTCGAGCACGGAGGGGACTTGCGTATCTGTGCTACAGAGACTCGGATTACTGTCTTACAAGGAAGCCACTGGTGTACGATATCTACATCGAGGAGTACGCACCACACTGAGTGTTCGTCAGTTTGGCTTACACCAGACATTTCCAGTACTTCCACATTCTATTGTGCCTTCTGCAATGCATACGTAAGTAATGCCTCTAATGAATCTTGAATACACTAATATTTCTGAAATATTAATATATTTATTTGTCCTCCAGGTATTGTCGTAAGGGTACCTCAGCGCCGGGACTTTGGTTGCAGCGCATGCATCCGTGGCTCCTACAGTGGACGACTGCCTTACACGAGGTTGTGCAGGAGACACGACCATTCCCACAGGTCGTTTACCAGGAGTACTTACAGTGGTACCTTCCTTGGACACGAGTTGTTCTCGCACACACACCATTCGAGCGACAGACGAACGTACCCTCGGTGACAGATATGTATCCGCGTCATAGAGATGAAGCTTCTTCAATGGCGGTAAGATCGAATTCGTTGAAGTACATTTGCAACATTTTAATATGTTATTTTCATGAAACATGACTAATTAATTGTTGTATGACCGATCACTTTGCACTTGTGAAGATGAGTCGGTTCCGACAAATTCTTGCGGAGTCCTCTGCTAGACTCCAACGACTGAGGTAGGGGATATCGATGACTTCGTCAGAGATGGTGCACATGCTACAAAACATATATAGCCACGCGAAAGAGGGGCTGAAGTTGGCTTCTTGTGCACAATCATGTGCACAAGACACTACTATTCCGACCGCACGTCACGTTAGGCATCCCAGCACAGCAAGTACATAATTATTAGTAAACTTGACATATTTGCACGAAACGAATATTTTTGTTCATATATCTTCTGCAGGGACCTCCACACAGGTACCTACTTCGGGTGCAGGCTCGTCCACGCAGGTACATACTTGGGTCCCAGGGCCATCCACACAGGTGCCAGCTTGGGCTCCAGGGCCGTCCACACAGGTACCTGCATCTTGGGCTCCAGGCCCATCCACACAGGTACATGCTCCTTGGGCTCCAGGGCTGTCGACACAGGTACCTGGTTGGGATTTTCCAGACCCGTCAGCACAGATACCTTCTTGGGTTCCTTCTTCGAACCAGGCTGGCCCATCCACACATGTGGCACACATGGGCGCAGGTATGACGTGCAAGAATTAGGCTACCTAAATACATATTGGACACAATGAACTTGCTAACTATATATTTTATGCCAATGCAGGAGAGGGTGCAGCAGACTACGATACTATGATTTCCGGCTCGCTGACGCACCACGGCAGTCCTCCAGTTTCACCTTTCCAAATCGATAACTACCTGGTGGACGTGCCGCAGCAGGACATAGTTCCTGGATCGCAGTTGTATGGTGCTCCCATTCCGACTTAGCCTTCACAACAGTTTGAGACACCTGCGCCTGTGCAGCAGCAACGAAGGAGGGCAGCTCCTACGCGCGTGTCTTATGATCGGGCTCATGTGAATGCAGCGCGTAGGTTCGACAACAGGCGTGGTAGACGTTAGTAATGTGTACCCATGTATGTGTGTGTTATATTGTAGAAGAACTATGTTATGTTTCTTTATGCACTATATCTTTCACCGTGACAATGCACTTTATCGTGTTAGGTGAATTTTATCCATGACATCAATAGATACATGGCAGGCGAATCTCGTAAATGAAAAGAACGACATTGCAGGCGAATCTCGTACGAGAGAAGAATGACCCTGCAATCATCGGCCTATATAAATACGACTCCTCATGCATCCTTGTGTTCATCACACCAACAATGACGACTAGAGGTCGAGGTAGGCGTGGAGGTGAAACAATGGCGAGTACAAGTCGTGCTACGCCAGGAGGTAGAAACTTTAGAGCAGTGCCTGAAAATTACTTGATGGGAGGTCCAACTTGGTATGAACCACCATTAGATGAGTTCCCGCTTTTTAGTAAGAGTGATTTTAGCCCGTTTAATCCACTACGGCCATACGATGGCAGCAAACAAGAGTGGCCTAAGTGTCGTTGTGACCTGGATTGTATTGTCCGAATGATGGACGAAGGAGACGACAGCGGTCGTCGATTCTTTTGTTGTCCTATTGGTGGAGTAAGTACTACATATCATTTGCAAAACATATTTATATGCAATTTTCATGACAATACATTTGGTTTTAATCTTACTATGATGATGACAACTGTGGATATACACTCTGGGTTGATCCACCACCTATTAAGGCTACTCGAGAGTACATTAAACATGTATAATGTCACAATCAAGATTTGGTAGATGAACTCGCTGAAATGGAACTTTATCCTGTTACAAGTCAGGCGAATGATAACGACGAAAACGGCGTTTGCAATAACATGTCTTCGAACTGTCCGCATCACAAGTAGTAGCAAATTAGCAAAATATATTTTGCATGTATCAGAAGTATGTTTTATATGTATCAGAAGATGTAGATCTTGCAGCTCCACTCCTTCCTGCCGGGGCGCTGCACTCCAGTGTGTGGTAGGAGAGCAAGAGGCTGTGGTGACGGTAGCCAGCCTCACGGAGTAGGGCCCGGAGACGAAGTCGCAGTCGTCCTGCGGCCCTGCCGTCAGAACGGATCACCACGGGGTGACGGGGATCGATGGCTGGAGAGCAACTGGCCAGCCTACGCGGGGGCACAAGTCCATCGGTCAACTTACGGGGGGTCGTCTTGGTGCGGGCCATCTACAAATTTTAAAAACAGGAGAGTGTCAGTAACAAAACATATAAATAAAGGAGTAAATAAAACAAGTAAACAAGGTAGGGCATACAAAGCAACTTTATAAATTACTTTTTAGAATATAATAGGGTCCTTAAGTCATCCCTTTCTAACTAGGCTTGCGTCCTACGGGCAACACGGCTCTGATACCACTTTGTCACACCCGGTCCCGACAAGACAACCGGATGGCTTCCACATGTATGCCAGGATCGATTCTCATCATACATGTGTAGACGAAAGTGTAATATCATTTATTACAAGCCATGTTCGAGTACATAAATGTCTTACAATAATGACCAAGAGGTCTAAAATAAGGTTACAAAGCATAACAGCGGAAAAGTAAACTAGTGTGGCTCCATGCACAGGCGTTGCACGGGGGTTGTGCCAGCCTAGAATGTCTCCTCCGGATCAGCGAAGAAGTCTTCATTCTCCACCTCTTCTCCATTGTAGACTGAGGAAAGATAAGCAACAAGCAAGTTTGAGTACCAATGGTACTCAGCAAGTGGGAAAGAGATGACATGAGGGTGTTTAGAAAGGAAGGCCAATTTTGGGTTAAGCACTATAGCATTACATCCTATCCTTAGCTTCCATTAGAACCTACTTCTAGGTGTATGAACCCAACCATAACCCATTTGTAATTCGAGTCCCAACCAACCAAACCACCATTCCCAATCTTTGACTAATTATGAATTCGACACCAAGCCACTCTTATCCGTGAGCACGGCTGTCATGACAGTTTCTAAATCTCTACAGAGAATGTACCCTTTACCCACAAGCCGTGATTTCATCCCCTGTTGCCAGGTGGACTAAGGAAACCTCCTTGATGCCCATGGTCGCGAACCACATTGCACACTTCCTTTGGTGTGAGGCCAGGAGATCACTACGAGGTCTTTACAAAGGATTCTCCCGACGCGTACTAGCCCTCTGAGGTTTCACCCCTGTACAAAAGTGTGAGCCATTACACCACGACTCAACACCCCAGTTGCCCCCTCTTGAGCCATGCGGATCCCAAGGCAGTACACCCTGAACCAATTCCTCGCACTATCCAATCACTAATACTATGCTGGGAGAGGCCTAATTAATTGACCAAGCTGCCCCATACTCAGTCTTGTGGCGATACTATAAGGCTTAGTGGCTTTCTCCATAAACCGGTCCTTAGAATCCGGCAAGGTTCATACCCCAAAACCCGGGTCTCGTGCGTACTGCACCATACCGAACAAAACCAACCCGCCAGATTCCTATCCACTACAATTCATTTCACCATATCTCAATAAATAATCACAACAATTTATAGTAGAACATGTATGTAGAGAATTTCCCTCCCAAATACTAAGCATGGCTAAGCGTAAAAACAACATTAACATCTACTCAAACCAACCCAGTAACAAGGAATTATATGGAAGGGTGGGATTCAATTTATTAAGCATGCAACTAACTAAAACTTAATAAAATAGGTGCAAAATGGTCAAGGAACTTGCCTTCTTCGGAGTGTGGGTCGGTGAAGTGGTAGTCCTGAAGATTGTAAGTCAGCTCGGGAACCGACTCTAAATACGTCATCGCATGTGGAGCAGAAAATAACAACACGCAATAAGAACAAGCAACCATATGCACATAACAAACAATAAATCATCAAAGGAAAACCTACGCAATACGTCATTAGCATTTAATTTCCTAGTTGATGTTTTATTAGTGATGTGGGTTGAAAGTTTGGGTTTTAGTGCACATTGGGGTTGATTATCAATTCATGGCCTTTATCTTCATTTTAGAGCATTGCATGAGTTTATTATAATTTTCCCTAGCTCAATATGAATAATAATGCTATGCAGCATGCCACAACAATTTTAAATAGATTATTTTGATGTAAACAAATTAGTCAATGTTAATCAAATAATTTCCCTAATTAATTTGTGCAAAAAGCAGTGTTATCCTAAACGGTAAACGATAGACAGTCGGTGGAACTCTGTTTACCGTTTAGAAGGTTTAGACGGCGTTTAAACGGTGTTTAAACGGATTAAACGGTGTGTATTGTAGCAGTAAGAAAAAAATACTTTTTACTGTCCTGCGCTACGATAGATGTTCAAATCAAGTTCAAACTCATATTTGGGATCAATTTAACTTTAACATCATATAAAATTAAAGAGACGATCATAATACCACACCACCAAATAATAATATTGAGACTGAAAAAAGTACATGTAGTTCCTAAACAAATATTTTAAACTTCTACTGCTAATGGTTGTTTTATTATATTTTTTGAAACATGAGTAATATTACATCTGATGTGTTTAAGTGTTTAAGTGAAGCTTAGAAAATATATTGATTTTAATCAATTTGGTGATATTAATTTTAAACTTGCATATGACTTAGAAGTGTAAGTTCACTTTGCTTAAACGGTTCTAAACACATTTAAACAAGTTTAAAATCCATTTTGTTTAGCCCGTTTAGCCTGTTTAAACGGGCGTTGACCCGTTTAAACGGGTCAGCCGTTTAATCCACCATTTAGGGGCTAAACTATGCAGTTACCCTCTGTTTAGTGTTTAAACGCGTTTAAACAGACCGTTTAGGCCGTTTAGGATAACACTGGCAAAAAGAGAGTGCAAGCTTATGATTTTATGCAAATATCCATGAGTACAGGTTTTTTTTTTGTAAAATAGACCAGATCAGGGGCTCAAAAAATATTTCATAACCTAACCAGGGGGCTAACCATAATTTACAGAGGCTAAAAACATAATTTATGGTGAAAACAGGGGCTAAAATGTTATGTTTAATCAATTTAACAGTGCTGACAGAATTAAATTAAAGTACAGCGGCTAATCCATAAACTCCAGGACCTATCTGTAATTAAATTAAACTTGCGCAGGGGGGCTACGTGCAAAACTGGCAATGGTTAAATGTATTTGAATCTGGGCCGTTGGATCTAACGCGTGCGGCCCAGATTTTAAATACCGAAGGGGTACGCCCCTTCTAATCTCGGCCGTCGGCCCTAGATGGGCGGCCGAGATGGGGCCACGTCGCCCAGGAGCGACGCACACCCCAGGGCGCGGTGGCGCGCGCGCCAAACCCGGCGGCGCACGGCGGCGGGGTCGCCGGAGATGGCCGGATCGGCCAAATCGTGGCCCAACGCCTCGGTGCTAACGTGGAAAAGGGAGAGAGAGACGGTAGGAGCTCACCTAGGGGGGTCGCGGGGCTTGAATTGGGATGTAGCTGCGTCGGCGACGTCGACCGGCGGCGGTCCTCGATGGAGCTCGACGAAGACGACGTTGCGGCGGCGTTCTCCCGAAGAGAATTTGTCCGGCGGGTTCCTAAGGATGGGGCGCACATGTCAGACCAAGAGGTAGGGAGAAATAGGGGGTCAAGCGGCGGGAACGGCAGCGCCATTACCTTGGTGCGGCGGCTAGGGTTCGGAGCTTCGGGGAAGGGGAAAATGGGGGTGCCGGCCGGATTTTATAGGGGGAGAGGGGGCAGCGAGGTAAGGAATGGGATTTCCCCCGAAGGAATTCCATCCCGGGGCATTAAACGAGGGGGATTCCATGCCGGGTTTTTGAATCGTTGGCGGAATCACCGGGCGGTGTCGGGCGCGCGCGATGGGAGGAAGGGGAAAGCCCTGACGGGCGGAGTCCACACGCAGAGGAAGGGAGAGGAAGGGGAGGGAGGCGCGGCTGGCCTTGGGCCGCCGCGGGGTTGGGCCGGCGGGAGGGGAAAAAAGGAAAGGGGGGAGGATTGGGCCGGCGGCAAGGATTCGTCCCGAGTGGCATTTTTATTTTTATTTTGTTTTTCTCTTTTCTTTTTCATTTTCTTTTTACAATTTGAATTCCTTTTCAAATTTCAAACGAATTCTAGCGCATTTTGAAATTGAATTTTTAATCAAATGCAAACATACATGATGCATTCCTAGTACATTGTCCTTGTTTTCAAAATTTGAAAAATTTTGGGTGTTACAACTCTACCCCCCTTAAAAGGAATCTCGCCCCCGAGATTCGGACGTCCTAAGAGAAAAGATCAGGAAACTCGGCCTTGAGGTCTTCTTCTCTCTCCCATGTTGCTTCTGCCTTAGAGTGATGTCTCCACTGCACTTTGCACATGCGAATCGTCTTGTTTCTCATGACACGTTCTGACGTCTCTAGGATCCTGACTGGCCGTTCTGCGTAGGACAGATCCTCTTGCAAATCCACAGCTTCCATGGGTAACTGTTCCTCTGGTACTCTTAAGCATTTCTTTAGTTGTGACACGTGAAACACATCATGCACATCTGACAGTTGAGAAGGTAGCTCGAGACGATAAGCTACTTCTCCTCTTCTCTCCAATATCTTGAACGGACCAATGTAACGGGGTGCTAGTTTTCCCTTCACCTTGAACCGTCTTAGACCTCTTACTGGTGATACCTTGAGATACACAAAGTCTCTAACCTCAAAGGTTAGATCACGATGTCGAGCATCTGCGTAACTCTTCTACCTTGACTGCGCCGTTTTCAAATTATTCCGGATCTCTTGTACCTGTTGTTCGGCTTCTCTGAGTATCTCTGGTCCAAACACTTGACCTTCCCCAGTCGGATTCCAAAATAAGGGTGTTCTGCACTTTCGCCCATAAAGTGCCTCAAACGGGGACATCTTGAGACTAGCTTGGTAGCTGTTGTTATAAGAGAACTCCGCATAAGGCAAGTTTTTGTCCCAACTCTTACTATTCTTCAAGGAACATGCTCGCAACATATCTTCCAAGATTTGATTGGTGCGTTCTGTTTGACCATCTGTTTGCGGGTGATACGCTGAGCTAAAATTCAGATGAGTGTCCATTGACTCATGTAGCTTCTGCCAGAATCTTGAAGTGAACTGGGTACCTCGATCAGACACGATCTTCTTTGGAACACCGTGCAAACACACAATTCTTGCCATGTATAATTCTGCCAATCGCGAACCATTGTAGCTTTCCTTGACCGGAATGAAGTGAGCAACCTTAGTCAACCGGTTCACGACAACCCATATGGAGTCGTATCCTGATTGGGTCCTTGGCAATCCCACAATAAAGTCCATACTTATCTCTTCCCATTTCCACTCGGGTATCTTGAGTGGTTGAAGTAGTCCAGCAGGTCTCTGATGTTCCGCCTTAACTAACTGACACATGTCGCACAGAGCCACGTATTCGGCCACATCACGCTTCATACCAAGCCACCAGTATCTATCCTTAAGGTCTTGGTCCATCTTGGTACTCCCAGGATGGATAGAGTAGTACGAGTCGTGGGCTTCTCTTAATATCAACTCTCGGATCCCCTTGACATTCGGCACGCATATCCTCTTCCCTAACCATAAGGTTCCGTGTTCATCTTCCCTGAAATCTGGGGCTTTGCCAGCCTTCATCAGTTTCTTAAGTTTTTTGGATCTTCTTATCCTCTTTTTGGCCTTCCCTAATGTCTTGTTCCAACGTGGAGTCCACTTCCATAACTACTGCATCTGCATTAGACACTAGGCACAGGTTTAATCTTGCAAACTCTTCACATAGCTGCAGTTGATAAGCCTGGATCGTCATGCGGTTGCATTGGGTTTTCCTACTCAAAGCATCTGCGACCACGTTCGCCTTTCCAGGGTGATAGTTGATCCCAACATCGAAGTCATTAATGAGCTCTAAGCACCTTCGTTGGCGAAGTTTAAGGTCTGGCTGAGTGAATATGTACTTCAAGCTTTTGTGGTTGGTGTAGATCTCTGTCCTTTTTCCAATCAGGTAGTGTCTCCATATCTTCAGTGCGTGAACCATAGCTGCTAATTCCAGATCATGGGTCGGATAATTCTTCTCATGCTTCTTGAGTTGTCTCGAGGCGTAAGCCACCACATGTCCTGCTTGCATCAACACACATCCCAATCCCTGTCCAGAAGCATCACAATAGACCGAGAAGTCCTTTTGCATATCCGGCATGACCAGCACTGGGGTAGTGGTCAACCTCTTCTTCAATTCGGCAAAGCTTGCTTCACATTCTGGTGTCCACTTGAATGTAGCTCCCTTCTCGAGTAGCTTGGTTAGTGGCCGAGAGATCTTTGAAAATCCCTCAATAAATCGTCGATAATAACCAGCCATTCCCAGAAAGCTTCTGATGTGTCCCACATTTTCCAGCGTCTCCCACTTGAGAACATCTACCACTTTACCCGGATCCACTGATATTCCTCCTTCTGATATGACATGTCCCAGGAATGATACCTGCTTCAACCAAAACTCACACTTACTGAACTTAGCATACAATTGGTGTTCTCTAAGTTTCTTTAGTGCCAACCTCAGGTGTTTCTCATGCTCTTCTTCACTCTTGGAGAATATCAGGATATCGTCGATGAATACGACCACAAATTTATCCAGGTACTCCATAAATACTTTGTTCATGAGGTACATGAAGTAAGCTGGAGCATTAGTCAACCCAAAAGACATAACGGTATACTCATAAAGACCATATCGAGAGACGAATGCAGTCTTGGGAATGTCCGATGGTCGAATCTTCAACTGGTGGTAACCCGAACAAAGATCAGTCTTAGAGAACACACATGCTCCTCGCAACTGGTCAAACAAATCTTCAATCCTTGGCAATGGGTACTTATTCTTGATGGTCACTGCATTCAAAGCACGATAATCCACACACAACCTTTGAGTGCCATCCTTTTTAGGCACGAATATGACAGGAGCACCCCAAGGTGATGAACTAGGGTGGATGTATCCTATCTCCAACAACTCCTTGATGTGATCCTTTAGCTCGGCTAACTGATTAGCGTCCATTCTATATGGCCTCTTATATATCGGGGCCGTTCCAGGCACTAGGTCAATGATGAATTCAATTTCACGGTCAGGGGGCATACCCGGTAACTCCTCAGGGAACACGTCTGGGAATTCACTGACAACACGGATCTCTTCGGTGACCTCAGTTTAATTTAGACTGATCCTCTGTGTTGGAGCTTGATCTGGAGAGAACTCTGCCTTGGTACCATCGGGGTGGGTCAAGGAGACTGTTCTTGTGGCGCGGTGGATCACCCCATGGTAGTTAGTCAACCAATCCATCCCCAGGATAATATCTAGCCGTTGAGATTCCAGAACAATAAGGTTTGCTGGGAAAACTACCCCCCTTATGTCTAGCCTTACATTAGTGCATACTTGCCGGGTTATCATTTCTCCCACAGGGGAGTGAACTATAAGTTGGTGAGTCATTAAATGCACTACCATGTCATGCCTCCTCATGAATTCCTTAGATATGAATGAATGCGTAGCACAAGAATCAAACAACACTGTATCTAGATGAGAATCAGTAGGAAACGTACTAACAACCACATCTGGTGCATTGTGCGCCTCCTCAAGTGCCACGTGGTTAACTCTTCCACCTGTAGGTTGCTGCAGTGGCTTCTTCGGGCAACGATTGGCGAAATGTCCCATCTCACCACTGTTATAACACTGCACGGCCGCGCTGTTACCTTGGGATCTGTTACCTCCTTGAGGGTTCTGTTGCGGCTGGCCATTGGGGCGGGGTGCTGGAGCTGCTGGACAAGGGGGTTGCATTGGTTGGCGTGGAGGTTGTGGTGGTTGGCGCATCTGCTGGTTGTATGGTGTGGGTGGCCTGTAGGAGGAGTTTGGGTACCTTTGTCCCGTGTGAGAGTTCATGGGATGGGTCATAGGCGCCGCAGGCTGAGGGGCATAGCGAGGGCGCACATTATTTCCAGAACTGTGTGCTTGTGCCTGCTTCCTCTTCCTGTCATCATCATCCAACTCTTTCTGGGTTCTTTCCGCTTCAAAGGCCTTGTCCACCAACTTATGGAAACTGCTGTAGTCACTGGAAACCATAGCGAACTTCAACTCCTTGTCAAGCCCCTTCTTAAAACGAAATTGTTTCTTTGAGTCAGTGTCCACGTCTTCGGGTGCATAGCGAGACAATTGTGTGAATTTATTCAGATACTCTCGCACGCTCATGTGGCCTTGCTTCAGCATGAGAAATTCTTCACGTCTCGCCTGGACCTCTCCTTCGGGCACGAAATGACTGCGGAAGTAAATATTGAACTCATCCCATGTGATATTATCTGGGTCCTGATGGGCTTCGGTGAAAGCAGTCCACCAGTCAGCTGCAGGTCCCTGAAGTTGGTGCGAGGCTAACAGTACCTTCTATCATCCTTCACACTAGACAATTCTCAGCTTGCTCTCAACTGTTCTCAGCCAATCGTCAGCCTCCATTGGCTCACTAGTAGTGGCAAAGGTGGGTGGATGGGTGTTAAGAAAGTCTCTCATGTGGGATCGGGGTCCTGGTGCTAGCTGTGGGTGGGGCTGATTTAGTGGAGGTGGAGGGGCTTGTTGGGCTTGCTGCATGTTGGCCACCACTTGTGTTAAATTTTGCATCATCTGCACCTGCATGGCCATCAACTGCTGCATATGATTCATCGCAGGTGCTCCACGGGCACCTCTCCCATTCCATTGCGGTAGCTGGAATCCAGCTTCATCATTACCAAGGGGCATACCATGGCCACGACCACGACCTCTTCTCCTGCCTGCCATCTGAGTACGAAGAGAGTAGAGTCTTAGATACTACTATAACTAGTGGAAGACTACTATACGATACCCTTACTATATGCAAAAATCATAGCAAACATGCGTATAAATGAAAATTCTTTATTAATAGCTCACTAATTAAAGAAGTATCAAAAAGGTGCGGTTGTGGACAAGTCGCCGAGGCGTTCCACAACTCACACAACACACCAAGACGAAAATCATAAAAGAAGTAATACAACTCAAGGTCACACAAGTACGTCTACGTTGCTCTTATTTAACTAATGGGGGTGTGCCTATCCTTGAGTCGTGGTAAAGGTCGAGGACTACTCGTCGTCAAGCGGGAACTCCTCCGGGTCCTCGTCACCGTCGTCGTCGTCGTCGGGGTCCTCGGGGTCCTGTGGTGGTGAGGCAGCAGGTGGCGGTGATGCGACAGACGCCACACTGGAAGGTTCCTCGTCAGAGGACTCCTCAGAAGACGACTCACGCTGGACGTTACGACGGTCTGGAGAGTCTGGGGTCCACGTCGAGGTGTCGGACGCGTAGTCGTCCGGGTCCTCGTCGGTGATCCGGCGATACCTCCTGATCACTGCCTCGTGGTGCTGGGCGAGCTCACGTCCATCCTGAATCTCCTGTTGTGCCCTCTGAAGTCGGGCACTGAGTTGGGCCACGTCGTCAACAGTCTAACGAGACTGCGGGAGGTCCAAGGGTCCCGCCATGTGCCTGGAGACGAAGCCCGCAATGCCACAGGGACGTTGCGGAACGAAGGCGTGCACCGTGTCCTCCATTCGGAAACGGCGGGCGTGACTCCAAAAGGTGGCTGCTTCCCAGCTAGCATCCTGCTCCGCATATCGGCGGGAGCTCCTCCAAGCAGGACTGCTGTGGGTCTTCACCAACTCATCACCATAGTAGATGTAGATCTTGCAGCTCCACTCCTTCCTGCCGGGGCGCTGCACTCCAGTGCTGTGGTAGGAGAGCGAGAGGTTGTGGTGACGGTAGCCAGCCTCACGGAGTAGGGCCCGGAGACGAAGTCGCATTCGTCCTGCGGCCCTGCCGTCAGAACGGATCACCACGGGGTGACGGGGATCAATGGCTGGAGAGCGACTGGCCAGCCTACGCGGGGGCACAAGTCCACCGGTCGACTTACGGGGGGTCGTCTTGGTGCGGGCCATCTACCAATTTTGAAAACAGGAGAGTGTCAGTAACAAAACATATAAATAAAGGAGTAAATAAAACAAGTAGACAAAGTAGGGAATACAAAGCAACTTTATAAATTACTTTTTAGAATATAATAGGGTCCTTAAGTCATCCCTTTCTAACTAGGCTTGCGTCCTACGGGCAACATGGCTCTAATACCACTTTGTCACACCCGGTCCCGAAAAGACAACCGGATGGCTCCCACATGTATACCAGGATTGATTCTCATCATACATGTGTAGACGAAAGTGTAATATCATTTATTACAAGCCATGTTCGAGTACATAAATGTCTTACAATAATGACCCGGAGGTCTAAAATAAGGTTACAAAGCATAACAGCGAAAAAGTAAACTAGTGTGGCTCCATGCACAGGCGTTGCCGGGGGTTGCACCAGCCTAGAATGTCTCCTCCGGATCAGCGAAGAAGTCTTCATTCTCCACCTCTTCTCCATTGTAGACTGAGGAAAGATAAGCAACAAGCAAGTTTGAGTACCAATGGTACTCAGCAAGTGGGAAAGAGATGACATGAGGGTGTTTAGAAAGGAAGGCCAATTTTGGGTTAAGCACTATAGCATTACATCCTATCCTTAGCTTTCATTAGCACCTACTTCTAGGTGTATGAACCCAACCATAACCCATTTGTAATCCGAGTCCCAACCAACCAAACCACCATTCCCAATCTTTGACTAATTATGAATTGGACACCAAGTCGCTCTTGTCCGTGAGCACGGCTGTCATGACAGTTTCTAAAACTCTGCAGAGAATGTACCCTTTACCCACAAGCCGTGATTTCATCCCCTGTTGCCAGGTGGACTAAGGAAACCTCCCTGATGCCCGTGGTCGTGAACCACATTGCACACTTCCTTTGGTGTGAGGCCAGGAGATCACTACGAGGTCTTTACAAAGGATTCTCCTGACGTGTACTAGCCCTCTGAGGTTTCACCCCTGTACAAAAGTGTGAGCCGTTACACCACGACTCAACACCCCAGTTGCCCCCTCTTGAGCCATGCGGATCCCAAGGCAGTACACCCTAAACCAATTCCCCGCACTATCCAATCACTAATACTACGCCGGGAGAGGCCTAATTAATTGACCAAGATGCCCCATACTCAGTATTGTGGCGATACTATAAGGCTTAGTGGCTTTCTCCATAAATCGGTCCTTAGAATCCGGCAAGGTTCATACCCCAAAACCCAGGTCTCGTGCGTACTGCACCATACCGAACAAAACCAACCCGCCAGATTCCTATCCACTATAATTCATTTCACCATATCTCAATAAATAATCACAACAATTTATAGTAGAACATGTAAGTAGAGAATTTCCCTCCCAAATACTAAGCATGGCTAAGCGTAAAAACAACATTAACATCTACCCAAACCAACCCAGTAACAAGGAATTATATGGAAGGGTGCAATAAATAGGATTCAATTTATTAAGCATGCAGCTAACTAAAACTTAATAAAATAGGTGCAAAATGGTCAAGGAACTTGCCTTTTTCGGAGTGTGGGTCGGTGAAGTGGTAGTCCTGAAGATTGTAAGTCGGCTCGGGAACTGACTCTAAATACGTCATCGCATGTGGAGCAGAAAATAACAACACACAATAAGAACAAGCAACCATATGCACATCACAAACAAGAAATCATCAAAGGAAAACCTACTCAATACGTCATTAGCATTTAATTTCCTAGTTGATGTTTTATTAGTGATGTGGGTTGAAAGTTTGGGTTTCAGTGGACATTGGGGTTGATTATCAATTCATCGCCTTTATCTTCATTTTAGAGCATTGCATGAGTTTATTATAATTTTCCCTAGCTCAATATGAATAATAATGCTATGCAGCATACCACAACAATTTTAAATAGATTATTTTGATGTAAACAAATTAGTCAATGTTAATCAAATAATTTCCCTAATTAATTTGTGCAAAAAGAGAGTGCAAGCTTATGATTTTATGCAAATATCCATGAGTACAGGGGTTTTTATGTAAAACAGACCAGATCAGGGGCTCAATTCATAACCTAACCAGGGGGTTAACCATAATTTACAGAGGCTAAAAACATAATTTATGGTGAAAACAGGGGCTAAAATGCTATGTTTAATCAATTTAATAGTGCTGATAGAATTAAATTAAAGTACAGGGGCTAATCCATAAATTCCAGGACCTATCTGTAATTAAATTAAACTTGCGCAGGGGGGCTACATGCAAAACTGGCAACATTTAAATGTATTTGAATCTGGGTCGTTGGATCTAACGCGTGCGGCCCAGATTTTAAATACCGAAGGGGTACGCCCCTTCTAATCTCGGCCGTCGGCCCTAGATGGGCGGCCGAGATGGGGCCACGTCGCCCAGGGGCGACGCACACCCCAGGGCGCGGCGGCGCGCGTGCCAAACCCGGCGGCGCACGGCGGCGGGGTCGCCGGAGATGGCCGGATCGGCCAAATCGTGGCCCAACGCCTCGGTGAACGTGGAAAAGGGAGAGGGAGACGGTAGGAGCTCACCTAGGGGGGTCGCGGGGCTTGAATCGGGACGTAGGTGCGTCGGCGACGTCGACCGGCAGCGGTCCTCGGCGGAGCTCGACGAAGACGGCGTTGCGGCGGTGTTCTGCCGAAGAGAATTTGTCCGGCGGATTCCTAAGGATGGGCGCACACGTCAGACCAAGAGGGAGGGAGAAATAGGGGGTCAAGCGGCGGGAACGGCAGCACCATTACCTTGGTGCGGCGGCTAGGGTTCGGAGCTTCGGGGAAGGGGAAAGTGGGGGTGCCGGCCGGATTTTATAGGGGGAGAGGGGGCGGCAAGGTAAGGAAGGGGATTTCCCTCGAAGGAATTCCATCCCGGGGCATTAAACGAGGGGGATTCCATGTTGGGTTTTTGAATCGGTGGCGGAATCACCGGGCGGTGTCGGGCGCGCGCGACGGGAGGAAGGGGAAAGCCCTGACGGGCGGGGTCCACACACAGAGGAAGGGAGAGGAAGGGGAGGGAGGCGCGGCTGGCCTTGGGCTGCCGCGGGGTTGGGCCGGCGGGAGGGGAAAAAAGGAAAGGGGGGGAAGGATTGGGCCGGCGGCAAGGATTCGGCCCGAGTGGCGTTTTTCTTTTTATTTTATTTTTCTCTTTTCTTTTTCATTTTCTTTTTACAATTTGAATTCCTTTTCAAATTTCAAACGAATTCTAGCGCATTTTGAAATTGAATTTTCAATCAAATGCAAACATACATGATGCATTCCTAGTACATTGCCCTTGTTTTCAAAATTTGAAAAATTTTGGGTGTTACAACTGCCTCGACGACGGCCTCGCCGACCACCGCTTCGACCGGAAGATGCTGGTGGTGATGGAGGGCATCTACAGTGGGGACGACGACTTGATCTTCTCCGACGAGCCGTTGTTCGACTTCAGCGACAGCCAAGTCGAAGAGCTCGACGTCACCGAGCCTGACGGATCCAACGGCTTCGACTTCCGCGTGGGATCTAGGGGCGGCGGCTTCGGCGGAAGCTGCGGCCGCGTCACCGCGGAGGTGCACGTGAATGGCGTCCAAGTGTTCGACGAATCGTCACCACCTTCTCCAGCCTTCGACACCCCTATCTACGACACCGATGCGGAGGAGGAGTACGCCGTGCTGTCGTTGAGCTTCGTCGAGGATAGGCGCGAGGATGATTGGTCTCCCCGAGCCCTCCCATTGTCCTCGGGCGAGGGATCTGACAGCGAGGACGGCGCTCCCCACAAGCGGAAGCAGCCACACCCTCCCTAGTCGAAGCACCCGCCCTCGTCCTCAATAGCCGCCTCCTGCTCCTCTGCGCGTCCGGACACTCCAGCGCCCGAAGCACCTCCGCCTCCCTCCCGCGGTGACTCCACTGACGGCGCCGATAGCGACTGGGAGGACGTCGAGAGCACAAAGCTCGACGAGGAGTTCAGTGCGTCCTCGGCCTTCATCGTGGCCTCTGCCTCCTCCGGCACCAGCGTGGGTGAGGGTGGTGCTGCTCGTCATCTGCCCAGTGGAAGTGTGATGAGGCCGCTGGTGATGGCAGCGGAGATGAAGCCCAAGAGTCTCCTCTTCATTGCTTTCGAGCACAAGCGGGATGCTGCTGGCTTCGCTGTTCGGCCCCAACACTTGCAGCGTTACCAGAAGTACGCGGGCACCTACAAGGAGATGGATGCTTGTAAGGAATATGTTGAAGAGGAGCACAAGCAAGCAAGGGGGCAGGCCAAGGAGCTGAAGCAGTTTCAGAATTGTAAGAAGAAAGAGATTGCTGCTAAGTTTTGGCCAATCCATGCAACTGGTGGGATTGGTTGGGATGCATTTCCTAAGCTTGGTGATGATGCCTTGGCAGAACATGGTCATCCAGAGGATAGTGACAAGAAAATGCAGGAGACGCTTATTGATAGTTACTACGAGGCTAATGGTGTTGCTCCCGCGTTTGGAAGTGATGAGGAGGTTCCTACGGATGCTTCCATTAATATTTCTGTTTTACAAGATCTTGTGAATAAGTTTACTGGCATGGGTCACAAAGTTACAGTCAACTATGATGAGGTTGTTTCTCTTGGTGCAGCTGTACAGAGAGGTGTCTTGGCTGGAGATGTAGAGGATATTGTGCAGCTGAATGTTTTTTTTTTTTGAAGAGGGAAGTTGCATGGCTGGTGATTATTCACTTCCGAAATCTGGGATAGCACAAGCTGATGGTATGTTGGGGAATCCTCATTGATTTAAGACTGACAAAGAAGATGAGAGTGAGGAGTGGATCAGAAACTGTGTTATACTAATGCCTGGTGTTGCATTTATACTCTGTCTTGCTTCTTCAAAAGATAATTGGTGGATGAATATTTGGTTATCAGAATGTGGAGATATCAGCAGGGAAATCCTTGACGCTTTTGCGAGAGTTCATCAAGTACTTTGGCAAATTTCACATTTTGACAGGGAAGATGAAGTGTTTGGGCGACCAACAGGCTGGGCAGACCATTCTAAAGAAGAGTTAAGTGCTGCAGGAGAGAAAATATACCTTCAAACAGGAGACGGATTACAGGATCAGCATTTTTTCCCCATACTATTTCTAGGTTGAAGGCCTTTCAGTGTTCATCAATGAGTGTTAAGATGGCAAATGGGAAGGATAAATGTTTACAGGGTCAGCACATTGAGAAACAGGTTAAGCTGCGAGGAGTAAATTATATTGGTGAGTAGACTTTAGGGGAATTGTCACCAGTTCAGCCGGAACAAAGTCTGACAGAGCCTGCCATAGAGGAAATGTTAACTAATTTTTTTGCAACCTGTCATTGAAGATCATTTTGTCTCGCGGACCCAATTGATTTATGTGGTTCATGACATTACTTTGTGGGAATATGCGAGATCACAGGCAACTGAGCATTGCCTAAACAAGTTATTTTACTTGAGAGAAAGGATGGACAAAGAAGCTCTTATGCTGTTACTGAAAAATCAATTTGCAGTGATACAGACAGGGATATGGTTACAAGCAGCTATGCACCATACTGACAAGGATTTCCAGGTGGGAGAGCTACTGTTATGGAAGTTGCCATCTTATCCTCCAACAACAAGTGTGAATGGGCTTTGTTCCATATTGGCATTCTCGTTCTATGGAACCTACAAGTTTCTGCAAAGGTCAGGCAAAGTGGCATACAACCTGGGTTCACAACTGAAGCTCAGATTACAAGTATTTTCAAGGTTTCACAGTTTCAGACAATTTGGCAGATGTTTGAGCTTGTTGTAGCAGTGATGAAAATGTCTAATACAGAAGAATTGGGCATTTCAGGGTTCTTTTTGTGCAGGCAAGAGACTGAAGAACAGGATGTTGCCGGAGTTCTTTTTGTCAGGAGTGAAACAGCCACAACGGCCAAAGTTCCAGATTCAGGCATAAGGGAAGTGTTTTATTGGCAGAAACATAATGTAAAAATGAAGAAGCTTATCTTGCTTGCATTAGACAGAAAGAAAAGAGAGCAGGAGGTTTATGCGCGCTCAATTAGAACAATGAAGTTCTCAGTCTCTTGTCGTGCATGTTGCTGTTCAGTGCAAGGTTGCCTCTGATCTTCCCACGCTAGTGGAAGATTTGAAGCGTATGGTGAAATCTGATACTATGGTTCTATGTACATCTGAAAAATCTGATGCACATATCATTTCTGATGCTGGTTCTATATGCAGTGAGGGTGACTTGGCAGATGCTGCTGCTATTGTATTCCAATATGGTAATCCTGATGTCCTTTGTTCCCCACTGGTCGAAGCAAAGAATAATGATACAGACTTGGTGGAAACTGTTATGAATAATGGACTTGTATTATTGGGGAGGTCGGATGCCTCTATAAATAGATATACAAGAGATTACAGATATGCAAATAAGTTTCTAATACATCATCTACTATAGCATTACTATTATATCTTCAACATCCCTCTCAATAACATCCCCCTCAAACTCAAGGTGCGTCAAAAATATTGAGTTTGGAGAGATAAAAATCATGCTAAGAGCTACAAAGATGATCCAAATGGTGGTGTCACTGAGCATTGAAGTAGATGAAGCAGCAAAATTGGAGCCGACAGAACTGACAGACGCAACGGAAGAAAGACGAATCTAGTTAAGCTCCCAAAGATGTTGTTAATCACGACGACGAAGGCCAGCACAACCAAGAGATCACCCATGAGCAACTCTTAAAGTCGTAGACCGCGCATATGTAGACGCATATGAGGAATCCAGTTATGCTAATTGATGCCATTAAAAAGCATTAGACGCCGCACAACTGGAATTCCGGCCGAAGAAAAAAATCATCACGAAGAAGATGACCGACGACGGTGAGAGTGCAAAATAAGCAGCGGCAGACGACGGGAAGGACAAAATAAAAGCAGTGCAACGATATATTTTTTTACAAGACAGAGGCAAAGCTTCCAAATCAACGATGGATTAAGACATCACGGGCAACCAAAACGAAGGCGCCCATAAGACGTCAATTCCATCTCAGATCCGAAGGAGCTGACACGCCAATTTTTTTTAACCCAAAACCCTAGATGCGTTACAATGACGTCGCGCTAACGTAATCTAAAATACTTGCTCGTGAATTTGTATTCCCAGTCCTGCAAGGCGTCAAGTTCAAAAGGACCAAGGCCGGAGATGTCACCAGTCAAGTCCTGTGGCTCCAAAGACATCTTGGCTAGCACTTTGCTAGCATCTTTTCCAGCGAAGAGCGCATAAGGCCCACCAGGTCCATAGAACATTCTGCTCTGAGTGACGTCGTAGATCTGACCCCTGATGGCCATGAGCAGAGGCTTCTTAGGGTCGGACCCGTCATACTGCTTGAGGTCCTCCTCGGTGACCTCCCCCAGCTACACAGGTGGCGGGATCGGCTCCGCCTCGGGTTCCCCCCGCGGGCGAAGCGGGGGCAGGGCGGCAGCGCGAAGAGCCCCAACACGATGTGGTAAAGCGCGGCTGCCACCACCACGATCATGAAGAAGGCCGCGGGGAACAACCCTGTGTAGGCCACGATCGCCTGCTTCAGTGTCTCCCACAGCTCCGCCACTGCAGATCGAAGGACATGTTCGCCGCGCGTATAGAGACGACAGTCGAGCGCTCGAGCACAGAAGAGACCGGATCGTCAAGACCGCCTCGTGATAGAGACACAACAGAATGAAGCCGCGTAGAGCGGGGCGGCGGCAATCGATCAGATCAAAAAAGAGCCGCCGCCGTTGCCGAAAAAAGTAACCTAGCTCTTATACCATGTTATGAATAATGGACTTGTATTATTGGAGAGGCCGGAGGCCTCTATAAATAGATATACAAGGGATTACAAATATGCAAATAAGTCTCTAATACATCATCTAATATAATATTACTATTACATCTCTAACAGAAACATTTGCTCATTTTGTGAAAGATTATTGCATTGGAAAATTTGGGGTATCAGTGGAATTGTATGTTCAACAATATTTGCAGAACATCACCCCTGGTGACTCTGCTGACTCCTGTAGACTGTGGTGGTACCAAGCTTGCAGTGAATCATCTGAGGAACTGCTTGAGCAAGCCGAGATTAACCAGTTGCATGCTTCCCAGGGTGGCTTGTTTAGAAGAAACCTATTCATCAAGTCATCATCTCTGTCTCGTAGCCGATGGGACCAGGTTTACTCTGTTTTGCAGGGTCGATTATGGAGACAAGCTCGTAGACTGTTCTTACATGATTCTGCAGGATCGGTGATAGGGGACTATTCCTCAGAAGGTCTCTGGAAGATGCTGTTACAAGGATCGTCTGAGTAGGAGCTTGGGGACAAGCTCCATTTCAAGGGGGGGGGGGGGGGGGGGGGGCATGTCATGCCTGCTGTAACATGCTACCGAAGTTGTGTGTGTGTGTTGAGTGGGTCAGGCCTGTGGGCCAGCAGTGCGGGCATGACATGTGGGACCCGCTGTAATGGGCTAAGTCTTGTCGTGTGACACATGGAAGGAAAATAGAAAAAATTATCGTAATAGAGCTCGTGCTCATCGTCTTCCTCGTGGCGGAGCATGGCCTCCAGGTGCGCTAGCGCGCGGCGGAGGTGGAGGCGCAGGCCTCTTGTAGCTGAGCTTGTCCGCGTTGGCGAGAGCGAGGAGGGGCGACAGCGCTTGATCCGTGCTTTCCTCGTCGGGGAGGAAGTCGGCGTGGAGCGGGCGGAGGGCACGGCGGTGGGGAAGGGCGGCGAGTCGGGGAGGGTGGCGAGGTGGGGAGCCGGCGCGGGTGGCGGTGGCGCCGAGGAAGGGGTGAGCCATGGGGATGGCCAGGCGTGTGGAAGATGTGCCGGGAATGTTCCCGGGAGAGAAGATGGAAGAGAAAAATCTTGCCCGGAATGTTCTGCAAGGGTGTGGGAAGAAATAAACATTGCCGGGAAGGTTCCAGGCACAGTGGGATTGCCGGGAAGGTTCTAGGCACGATGGGAAAGTTTCAGGCGCGGATTTTGCATGAGAAAAATAAATGAAAAAAGAGGAAAAATATGAAAAATAAGAGAAAATAAATAAAGAGAAAAAGATAGAAGTAAAAAAGGAAATAAAGAGGTGAAAAGAAACAAAATAACAGAAAGAAGAAAGAAATAAAGTAAAATAGAAAATGAGGTGTTATATGATATAATATAAACCAGATCGTAGTTGGTACAGAGGTGGTATATAGAGCTGAACCAGTGTGGAGAACAAAACTGTAAAGAATAGAATCTTTTAGATATCACTATAAAAGGAGGTAGAGGTAGAATACAGAGGTCGACCACTGCGAATGGTCTTAGATTCTTCTCCTTATACGCCGTGATGGATGTGAAACGGTTAATTCAAAAGCGCATATGGAAAAATAGTTTTGCATTTGTAAACAATCCAGCTTATTTCAAAACAGTTTGTCGTTTATATATCTTTAACCTAGGTTATTTTGCTATCCTGCCAATGAATCATTGTAAACTTTATTTGTCCTCTTTGATCGAGTGGGTAGTTTGTTACTGCCTACTGTTTTCGTATATAAAGCCTTCTGTTGCGGCTCCTTCATTGGACTGGATCGCTGCACGCTTGAAATCTGCCGAGCTAAAATCTCCGAAGCACAATAGGAGCATGGTTCCCACGTTTGGCGCGCTGAGCGAGGTAGTTTCTATCTGCGCGTAGGCGTAGTACTTTGTCACAGCCTAAAATTTCATACCATGTAAAAATCACTCTGAATTAAAAAATTTGGATAAAACACGAACAAGCATTAATTATTAATACAAATCAAGGCGAATGAGTGTGTAGATACAAACACATACATATGTAAACATCACCATTAAATCCAACCAGATCAGTAAAGAGGAACAACCTATTGAAAAAGTATCATAGAGTCTTACAGTGATCCAGAACCTAAAACGAAACCCAATAAAGTATGAACTCAACTCAAATTACAAGCTTAAGGTATAGGGATTAAAATAAAAGTGACCAGATAACTGGAGCTAGGAAACCCTAATTCACAAGATGAGGAGACAAGTTGAGTTAAACCAAATTCAAATAAAAAGGTCCGGTTGAGCGCAAACCTAACTATAATATATTTTAAAATGATAGACAACAATTAAATAATACATATAAGGGATACATAAAATAGTATAAATGTATATGCTGTGCTCAACAATTAATACAAACGAAACAAATAAATCAAATGGGTAATAATTAACCTAATGGGTGGAACTCTGGTTGAATATAAATATACCCAAATATGAATCATCAACTGTAAATCAAATTATATCCAAGTAAAAGTTTACATTCAAAATATGGGAAGGAATAAAGAAAAAGGGGAAAACATAAAGACCTATTCGGCCCAGCCTATTTTCCCCCTTATGGGCGCAGCCCACTTTCTCCCCCTCCCTTTTCTCTCAGCGGCGGCCCGCTTCCCTTTTTTTCCCATTGCGCGGCCCAGCCTGGCCCAAGGGTGAACCGCCCTCCATCTTCTTCTTCTTCCTCCCGTAACCCCTCTGAGCCCGACCGCGTGCTCAGGAATCCCACGATGGGACGTCGCGCGGGTGCCGCCTGGGGCACAAGCACCGCGCCAGCTTCGCATGGCTCACTTCGCGGCCTCGCCATCATGGCCCCATCGACCACATCACGCCCCTGCCAGCCTGCTGCGCGTGCCATCCGTGCCCAAAAGCCACGCCACTGCCTCGACCGTGAATTCCTGCGAAAGGACTCCACCCCATCGCGTCGCCTGGCTCCGACATCACGTTGCACCGTGTATGATAGTCTCCAGCTAGCTATCGTGGCGCGCGCGCCACAGAAACCGCGGCACCGCCATTGCCCACGCTAGAAACAGAGCTGGTCACCGCCTCTCGGCAAATTGCCTCACCACGGCTATAAAACGACGAGCCTCTCCTCCATTCACGCGCTCATACTACCCTATCGCTCCCACTGCACACCAACAAGGTCGCGCGGCACTCCTCAAGCGGCAATTTGGAGTTCCCCATATTCTTGCCACCGGCGACTTCGCCGTTCCATCGTTTCGGAGGCAAGGTAATCCAATTATACTCCCCAACTGATTCCTTACTGTCTAGAACATTTAGAACACTTGATTATTGGTTACTAAACGCGCTACTAAGTAGATCCCGATGGCCTTTCGCCGGCGCCGCCGCACGCCATTGCCGCCGGCAAGCTACGGGCTTGTTCAGCCAAATCCACCTTGCCTGTTAGACTCGCCGTAGCATGTAGGTAGTGAAGGTGTATCACGAAGTGGTGGAAAGCCTTCGGGAGTGAGGACGCGACGCGCCGCCTTCTTCTTCGTCGCCGTTGGCCATCGCACACCGCCGTTGAATCCTCCCCGACCTAACCAAGTATCCCACAACCTTCCTAGCATGCTGGAACGTGTCCCCGACAATTCGTTCCACTGTATTTCAACACACACACGTAGATCCACTGTGCGCCACCACGCACGGCCGCCACTGCAAGCCGCCGGCCGCCGTCGGTGCCGCTCCGACCCGGCCTGCCGCACCTCCACTCTCCCCTCAACCCTAGCTCCATGTATGTGCGACTATGTCCACGATTCATGCGCACGCGCCGGACTTCGTCGAAGCACTGGCAAAGTTGCCGCCACACACCGTCGCTAGCCACCATGGGCGCCGCTCCGATCAGGCTGTGCTCTTCGGTAGCTCCCCTGCACCTCGGAACACGCGATCGGCATATTGGTTGCGAGAAAATCGGCGCCGGCATGTAGCTCCGCGCCGAGCCGCCGCGGTTGTTGCCCTGGCCGGCGCCGCTGCCCTGTCTCGCTTATGTCGTGCCTACATGGCACACACAGGGACGCCACATCAGCGCCAAGCTGGCTGCCACCTCAGCCTCCCTGCTGACTTGTCCACCACCTGGGCGCCACCTCAGCACAACCAGCCGCCCAGTCAGTGCCTTACCAGCGCGCGCAGGACGAGCTCCTCCGCGTGGGCTAGGTCCACATGGACCCGAGACCCTCAGACACGCGCCCATGCCTCGGTTCACAACATAGTACCCACCCGAGCCACCGACAGTTAGGTCCCACATGCGCTGGTCAATTGCTAACTCCACCCATGGTCCACGGCCCAGCCATCAGCCTCTGTACCATGTGCTTTATTTGCTAGAGCCACACGCTTAGTGCACACGGACAATTATAAAATGCATTTCTTGATACAAGAAAATTCTGGAAAATTTCCTAAAAATCATTAATTGCTTGTATAACATATTGGGAAGGTCTGATAGTATGAATTGCTTGCAGAGATTGTATTAGATATTATCAGCTCACAAAAATGAATAGATCAATTAGGAAAAATTGAAAAGAAATTATGGCTACGGTCTAAATTGATTGAAAAGCTTCTAGAACTTTTGAATAACTGTTAGGACATAGAAAAAGTGTAAGTGACCTTATTAAATTTCATAAAATGAGAGACTTATTTAATCAACTAAGAAATTGAGAAAGTCCCACAATTAGCCTCCAAAATAGGTAATTTCTCCACAAATAATAATATGAAAACTCTAGAAATATTATTTAATACCTATAAATAATGCAAGTAATAATTACATTAAAATAAATTATGCGATAAGTAAAGTAATTATTATCATTATCGAAAAGCCATTTAAATAACTATTGATTAGTAAGATTTACCTACAAGCCCTGAATAAAATAATCTTGCTACTAATAATTATCTGAAAAATCCCTAGAAAATGTTATTTAACTTATATAATATAATGTAAGTGATATTGGACTAATATAAATGATGGAATAAGAATTAGCTATCACTCCCATAGGAAAATCACATAGACAATCATAATTTGTAAAATGCCCACAAAACATCTAAATAGTCCATTTTGTAAATGACTTTTTAAATATTACTAAAAGTATATTATTATGACTTTTAGAATAGAAATTGACTAAATAAATTATAGACTAATGAACTACTCACCAGCATCAAAGAGGAGCAATTAGAGAGATACTAGATAATATAAATTCACATGTAAACTCGAAAATAAGGTGGACCCTTCACTAGTGATTCCTGGAAGACCTAATAACCCTACACTAATGAAATCCTAAATTAGGTTCATTACTTGTATGACACATTAAGAAAAATAATAAATTAAGGATGACATAAGATAACAGGTCATACGCTATTGAAACTACTGAGACGACTCGAGAATATTAGAACCGTTGCTTAAACTCTAAAATAAGTGGGTCTTACATTAGTATAACGTTAGTGAATATACTACTGTGAAGATAGGATAAATATAAAGAAGGTCCATATAAGTTATAGTCAATTCATTGACCCTACTATAAGTAGTTTATGATATGAACTAGTGAGTTCACCTTGATTATCATAAACCAATTAAATAACCAGTAGACCAAAGGAAATCGTATTCGACCCCAAACTTGGAAGTCTTGACACCCATAACTATATAAAGTAATTATTGAAAACCTATGGCATAGTAAGACTAAGAACCAGACAATCAAACTAGAAGGACCAATGATAACGTCAAACCTTCCAATAACCAATTATATGACCTACGAAATAGTGATGTTCTCAAATAGCCCACCAAAAGAATAGCGTATCCTCCGAGCCTTTTAAGAATATTAGAAAACACGTTATTGAATGAGTGTTTGTATTTATTTGTATTTCTTGGATCTTTATCGATGAATCGTATTTTCTTCGTGTAGCTATGTACTTAGTAATCGGAGAGTTCACAAAGAAGATATTCAAGACTCGAGTCACGAAGAACTGGACAAAGACGTTGATGAAACACAATAAAGGCAAGCTCTAACTCCTTGATCATATTTCACCTATGTTTTGCAATCGCACCTATAGTCTGTTTTCATTGCATGACTGTATGTCTATTTTAAAATATTGTTATGCTATGAACCACTTGATGTGGTAGCATGAGCTATGTTGATAACTGAATATCGGTGTTAGCTACTAGCCAACGATAAACAGTAACCCAGTAGTTATTCGCTATCAATGGCTTGAAACAAGACATTGTATCAGTTACGATAATAGCAGTGACTATCACAATCCCCTCCTTGACCTTGACAATACAACCCCTTGACAACCTAATAGCTTCATTGCTGCACTATAGCAGTAATGTGAGCACCTCCTTGTTAGTACAATGCTTAGGAACCCCTGCGATGTTCGCATCGCGAACCACTACAGACTGTATACATGATTATGAAATGTGTTAAAAGGTGTTTGGTGGTGTGAGTTAGGATATGGGTGGGATATTAATGAACTGTGTGTGTGAAGGGGATGGGTGGTCGAGACGGGTATGGTGATGGGATGCTGCAGGCTCCCTAAGAGGTATACCAACTGCGGTTGTGTATTCGGTGTAATCCACCAATCGGCGCTGAGTGCTTTAGTAGTAGTCCGACGACCATATTTTCCGGACCAGCCATGTGCTGAGTACTTCAGTTTAGTTCGATGCTGAGTGTTCCGAACTAGTCCTCTAGCCAAGGAAGGATGGAGCTGCCTCACCAATATAAGGACCGGTTCATTTGAACTCAACATAGTGATTTCATACAACCACAAAACCTGTATGGGCGGGACTCTCCCTACCTTTCTGGTGAGTGCCACATGAGAAAACCTGTAGAGCCATGGAGGGCACGGTGGACCAGGAAATGGCATGGAGACCGAGAGTCGTCCAGTGTCTAGCTGGGTAGTTAATGCCCGAATAGCCCCTGCGTCGGGCCGAGGTGTGAATGTGGGGTTACGCGGGAAAGATGGGATGAGCGTTACATTACTCTCTGATCTGGAGTATGTTGCCTATGGGTAAAGTGTACAAACTCTGCAGAGTCTTAATCTATCTAGATAGTTGTTGTCACAGTCTTGGCACACTATGTTTTGGGCTCCTATTGATTAGCACTAGTACAACTCCTTGAAGTGTGTGTGGGGGAGGCCGAAGCCGCCGTGTTTTGGGAAAGTGTTGGCATGCGTGCTGAAGTTGTCTGGGCCTTGGGTCTGAAGACTCATCTAAAAGTAAGGGAACTGGCGGGATGGTTTGAAACTCCCCCAGGGCCCGCCAACAATAATAATACTGATTCAACTACTTCTCCCTCTTATTGCAAAACCCTTTTCAAAGAGAACCTTGCATAAAATGCTTTTCGGCAAAACTAAGCCGTATGGCCTATCCATGCTACAAGCCCCAATGCATGAAACACCTCCCCTTGAGTAGTGTTAGGGCTTGCGGAGTACCCTATGTACTCACTCTTGCTTTATATGTGGTTTTATCAGAAGACAAAGAAGCTGAAGCGTGTGAGGATGACGATAGGGTCTAGTCCTACTTCCCAAGTCTGCCTGTTGGGAATGGCGTCGTTCTGCTCCGCTGTTTTGAAGATTTTTCTATTTTCGTGGTCATCTTCGACCACATCCAATGTAATTTAGATCATGGTTGTAAGACTTTTATTGATTATAAATAAATAATCGTTGTATGGATCTCGATCTATTCTGTTGTGCATACCAACTACTGATCCAGGGATTGGTACGGGATGCACAAGTGGACCTTCGGAAGGCGGGTCCTGACAGAGTGGTATCAGAGCCATACTTGGTCGTAGGACGAAACCTTAGAGTCATCCTATATCCTGAACATATATTTTTAAAAGTATAAAACCATTTGTGAAAGATTCTCTCTCTCCTCTATGTTCTTTCTGCACTTACCTCCTTCTGTGTTGAAAACTTAATTTATTTCCTTCAATTGTGTCACTGACCTCAACCCAAAACACCTTGGTCGTTCAAGAGTAAGATGGACACCAACGCGATACGCAAGGTTGGAACCATGCAACATCTGCACCAGACAATTCGAGGATACAATCAGCCAAACAACCACTTGACCAATTCAAGAGAGTACATAAAGACAAAGGAAGCAATTACTCTACCAAGACTACTAGAAGATGTCATCGTCATGTATCAGGGACGACGTCACGTTCGATGGAAGACCAACCACATGCAACTCTACATTCTCCAGTCACATTGATATAATCGTAGAATGACTGTAGTGCCCATGGGTAGAATGGCTTAACCTCTAGTGACCTAGAATAAGTCACGAATAAAACAATTAATAGTATATTATATAAGTTTGTAACCTAGTGATGTTTGGGTGTCATTCGCTGATTTTCATTTGGTTCTTTGATTGAGTGAAATTGTGTGCTCTAATACCAACACAGATCAATAATCAAATGAAAGAAGATAAGTTGGGTGTTCAATAAAATAAATACATATGGGATGCGTGTATATATATACCTACACACGTATATTTGTATGTATATCGAATATAATGTACAAACAATAATACATAAAATAAAATTTAAATTATACATATGTGCGTATATACGTGAGGATAATAATAAAATCTCTCACTCCTCTCTTCCTACCAGATCAATAAAATACCCATTCAGAAGTCTATCCTTGTTCGAGCTCACCATGAGCACACTGCTCATGCAAGAACACCGTCTTGATCCAAGTACTCCAGTTAATCCTCAAAGTCAATAATAAATAATTAAAGACATAAATAAACCAAACAAAACAAAACAAAACTACCAATAATAAAATATAAATATATCAATAATAATAATAATAAACCTGCATTAAAAAAACAGTAGTTAAAGTCCTATTTAAACGGGGTAGGATTTTAGCAGACCAAAAGACCATAAGACAAACGGTGTGGATCATATCCTTATGGACCGGTTGGCACACCAACAAGGATTTACACCGTGTCCCAACCGCAAGGTCACCACGGTGAATCATGTTGAGATAACGATAAGAGGTCAGTAGCAAGAGCTCCCATGGAATTCATGATACGTAATTTGGAAGCTACGCCCATGGAACTAGTGTCGGAAATATATACATGCTCAGGTATAGATCTGGAAGGATTAAAAGGAATGAAACCATACATAGGCGTGAAGTTTCCAACCACGTCAACACCCAAAGCAACACTAAGGGCAAAGAGATCCTATCATATGGACACATGATCAAACACAAGAGATATACCCGTAAGCTACAAGAAGTGATTTTCTGACTAAGTTCATCACCTTAGGGAACCCCAGAGTTGTGGTCAAGAAGGGAGAAAACAAGCTCAGGACGAGCATCGTCTACAGAACATCGCATGAAGTAGCAGAAACACCCGTTACCTTGAGTCGGTGACTTCCTTAACCAGTTAAAAGAGTTAGGTACACCTGTGATTTGGGATCAAGTCAATCCCAATTCAAGACCATATATGCTCACATCATGAAGTCGGCGCTCGTGACCCAATGTGGAAAATATGAGTTTCCACAATGACACTCTTCATATTTACCAACGTATCAGTCTGCTTTCTGGAGTCATATGCGCAAGATAGCAGTAGAGGAGCTAGCAGAAAACCTTACTTCGACAAGCCCTAAAAGCCGAAGTCATGGTAGTGGACCCCACAAAGTCTAAAGATGTCACCTTCCGAGACCCTGTATGATACAGAATATCGAGCAACACCAGTATGGTCAGAGATGAAATAACATCATTCTATGGCTCCGCCCGTAGTAAGGACCCTAAGAGGCGAAAACCGGAACTAGAGGTAGTCAACGGTAACTATAAACAAACAACCACCGTAAGAATCCACCACCATGGTAATGAGTGTTGGTACCATAGGAAGACACCAGTGTAGGATACAAACGAATTTTTGGAAGTAAGGCATGTTGCTTCCATGACCAGTTAAGACAACAGGAGCCACCACCTAATACTGTTGGTACTAGACAGAGATCTTAGATACACGCCTGTCAAGATGTGCCATCACACCTAAGACACATACTAAACTCTCAAGGCCAAGTACTCCTTGATGCAATGAGTCAACCATCTGATGCAGGATATCAGGATTCAGGAACTAGCTGCACAAATTCTTGAATTTGTGGCACGGTAAAAAAACGACTGCAGTACAGTTACGTCAAGATCGAGGGAACGACCATCTCAGGGCAACAAAGAAAACCTTGGAAAATAAATCCCTACCTACTAAGATAACCTTCGAATCTCGAGGACGAGATTCTATTTAAGTGGGGTAGATCTGTCATAGCCCAAAATTTCATACCATGTAAATATCACTCCGAATTAAAAATTTTGGATAAAACACGAACAAGCGTTAATTATTAATACAAATCAAGGCGAATGAGTGTGTAGATACAAACACATACACATGTAAACATCACCATTAAATCCAACCAGATCAGTAAAGAGGAACAACCTATTGAAAAAGTATCATAGAGTCTTACAGTGATCCAGAACCTAAAACGAAACCCAATAAAGTATGAACTCAACTCAAATTACAAGCTTAAGGTATAGAGATTAAAATAAAAGTGACCAGATAACTGGAGCTAAGAAACCCTAATTCACAAGATGAGGAGACAAGTTGAGTTAAACCAAATTCAAATAAAAAGGTCCGGTTGAGCGCAAACCTAACTATAATATATTTTAAAATGATAAACAACAATTAAATAATTACATATAAGTGATACATAAAATAGTATAAATGTATATGCGTGTGCTCAACAATTAATACAAACGAAACAAATAAATCAAATGGGAAATAATTTAACCTAATGGGTGGAACTCTGGTTGAATATAAATATACCCAAATATGAATCATCAACTGTAAATCAAATTCAATCCAAGTAAAAGTTTACATTCAAAATAAGGGAAGGAATAAAGAAAAAGGGAAAAACATAAAGACCTATTCAGCCCAGCCTATTTTCCCCCTTATGGGGGCAGCCCACTTTCTCCCCCTCCCTTTTCTCTCAACGGCAGCCCGCTTCCCTTTTTTTCCCATTGTGCGGCCCAGCCTGGCCCAAGGGCGAACCGCCCTCCATCTTCTTCTTCTTCCTCCCGTAACCCCTCTGAGCCCGACCGCGTGCCCAGGAATCCCGCGACGGGACGTCCCGCGGGTGCCGCCTGGGACACTAGCACCGCGCCAGCTTCACACGGCTCACCTCGCGGCCTCGCCATCATGGCCCCATCGACCACATCACACCCCTGCCAGCCTGCCGCGCGTGCCATCCGTGCCTAAAAGCTGCACCACCGCCTCGACCGTGAATTCCGGCAAAAGGACTCCACCCCATCGCGTCGCCTGGCTCCGACATCACATCGCGCCGTGTATGATAGTCTCCAGCTAGCTATCATGGCGCGCGCGCCACGGAAACCGCGGCACCGCCTTTGCCCGCGCTAGAAACGGAGCCGGTCACCACCTCTCGGCAAACCACCTCACCACGGCTATAAAACGACGATCCTCTCCTCCATTCACGCGCTCATACTACCCTATCGCTCCCACTGCACACCAACAAGGTCGCGCGGCCCTCCTCAAGCGGCAATTTGGAGTTCCCCATATTCTTCCTTGCCGCCGGCGACTTCGACGTTCCATTGTTTCGGAGGCAAGGTAATCCAATTATACTCCCCAACTGTTTCCTTACTGTCTAGAACATTTACAACACTTGATTATTGGTCACTAAATGCGCTACTAAGTAGATCCCGACGGCCTTTTGCCCGCGCCGCCGCCAAGCTACAGGCTTGTTCAGCCAAATCCACCTTGCCCGTTAGACTCGCCGTAGCATGTAGGTAGTGAAGGTGTATCACGAAGTGGTGGAACGCCTTCGGGAGTGAGGACGCGACGTGCCACCTTCTTCTCCGTCGCTGTCGGCCATCGCACGCCGCCGTTGAATCCTCCCCGACCTAACCAAGTATCCCACAACCTTCCTAGCATGCTGGAACGTGTCCCCGACAATTCGTTCCACTGTATTTCAACACACACACGTAGATCGACTGCGCGCCGCCGCGCATGGCCGCCACTGCAAGCCGCTGGCCGCCGTCGGTGCCGCTCCGACCCGGCCTGCTGCACCTCCACTACTGATCCAAGGATTGGTACGGGATGCACAAGTGGACCTTCGAAAGGCGGGTCCTGACATACTTGCTCCATCCTAAATTACTTGTTACTTTCTAATTTAAAAATAAACTAGACAGCGATAAGTAATTTAGAATAGAAGGAGTATTCAGCAATCCGATTCCAACAGAACGTGTGGTGAAGTAGTTTCGATCTGGCACCGTAGATTTTTGGTTTGCCTGAATCTCTGACTGTAGCATCTCTGAAATTTGTTGTATGTCCTTTTATTTGTTGTGTTTAGCATCATTGTAAACAGATTCTTTTAATGTCATTCAATAATCTTTATGGCGAACAAGGTCAGAGAGAATCCTAATTGTGTTACAGACTTACGGAGGAAGCACACCTGCTAAGTCACAAGACAAGAACAAGCACTCGATTTAACTGTGACCATCTTTGAAAATAGAAGGCACACATATTGTGTTTGATGTACCAACTAATTTGCTCGAAAGCAATTGTTATGAGTGAAACAGCTACCACCACGAGTCTTTTGACAACGGTTCCATCCAAAAGTCCTTGACTAATTAACAGAATAATGGAATTACATGGTCCAACATAACCGAAAAAATTACATGACGTAAATGACAGCAAGCATAGGGCTGCCTTTTGAGTTCGTTAGTGTCATATTTCCCACTAGAGGTTCAACAGAAATTGAAGATTCAAGCAGATTTTTCCACCACCCAGCACCCACCTACAAGAACACACACGTAGGACCCATGCTTACCAGCAGCTTTCTCTGAAGCTGAACCACAAGGATAAGTGTCAACTGCCATCCTCCAGAGTTTGCATTTAGAGTTGCACACTTGAACATTGTTGATTGTTCTTATCTTCGGATTGTAGCAATGTGCATCCTTTGTGTCACCACCGGGTTCGATTCCTTGGTCCTTTTGAAGACACGCACGTACTCGCCCAGTCAAAACATTTTTTTTTTTTGAACCAAGGCAGGGCATGCCATGCATTAATTAAGAAGGAAGAGTAAATATACAGCCTAGGGGTACATAAGTCTAGAGAGCGCCGACAACCAGCGGTGGCCAGGAGAAATAAGCAACAACAGATATAGTCATTACATTAAGACCAGGCTAAGGCAGTTTGAAACAGACGCACTTCAGAGATAATTGACTCAGCCACCTGAAGGAAAGGAGGTCCCTGTGATTGAAAGATTCGACAATTTCTTTCTTTCCAAATTTCCTTGGGAAGGAGTCCTGTGAGGTCTCTTCCTGTTGAACGTGGTCTGATCGTCGCCAAGACCTTAAGCCAGTGCCTCACTCCCCCTGAAGGAATTAGGGATACTTGCGGAGGGAGGTTCTGAAGTTGTGAGACCTTTTGCCAAGTAGTCTTTGTAAAGCTGCAGTCTGTCAGTAGGTGATTTGCAGTTTCAGGATTACAGTAGCAGAGGTTGCAGCTTGTGTTGTGTGGCCATTACCTCCTAGCAAGATTGTTCGCCGTTGGTGCTCTGTTATGCATAATAAGCCAGACAAAGAACCTACATCTAGGCTCGGTCCTAGCTCTCCAGACTACTGTCGACCAGTCTACCGAGATGACGCCCGTGAACTGCATTTCATATGCTGATGCCACCGTAAAGACTCCGTTAGCTGTCCATCGCCAACTAATGGAGTCATTCTCCTTTGAAAGAGGGAAATCAGAGAGGGCAGTGAAGAGGAGCACAACTTCATCAAGCATCGCTTCTGAGTTGATTACTTCGAGGTTATGAATCCAATTTGCGTTTGAGAGCTCCTTAGCAACCGTGCAATATTTGAACCTGGCATGCATATAGAGGTTCGGTGCTAGGGATTTAGGAGATTGCCCATTTAGCCAAGGTGTATCCCAAAAAGGTGTACTTCTGCCATCTCCCACATTCACCACTATAGAAGAGAAAAATAGATTGTGGTCAGTCTCATCCCGATGTTGAACCAGTGCTTTCCAGGGCCGGTCTCTGCTGTCCCACACATTCCATAACCAATGTAGGCGCAATGCTCTTCTAAACTTGTCAAGATCCTTTATTCCAAGCCCCTCCATGGACTTAGGTCTAGTACAGACCTGCCATTTGACTAAGCAATGACCTCCACTTATCCTTTCCGGATCTGATCCTTTCCAAAGGAATTTCCTTCTAGCTTTGTCAATTCTTTTGAATGCCCACACAGGAAGCTTGTGAACCGACATAAAGTACGTTAGCATCACCGTTAGGACTGACTTGATTAGGATTTCACGCCCCGAGTAAGACAACAACTTCTTCTTCCAACCTTGTAGCCTTTGCTCAACCCTCTCCACAACCGACATGATAGATGATCTGGTCAGTTTTTTGAAGTGTAACGGGAGACCTAAATAAGAACAGGGAAAGTGAGCAACCCAAAATTGTTGATCAGAAATACCTTGCATCTCTTCTTCAGTACAGTTTATCGGGAAGCCATAAGTTTTATCCATTTTTATTATGAGCCCAGAGGCTTGCACGAAAAGATCCAGAATTGCTTTAGCCGTCAGGAGATCTCCAACTGAGGGTGAGATAAATAGGGCTGCATCATCTGCATAGAGGGACACTTTAAGGTGCTTGGCAACTCCTTGCAGAGGCTGCAGTAGAGCATACTCCTGGGCAACTTTGAACAGTTTATGCAGTGGTTCCATGGCGAGTAGAAAGATCATTTGGGAGAGTGGGTCCCCTTGCCTCACTCCCCGTGCATGCAAAATCTTATTACCTAGCTCACCATTGAGTAAGAACGATGAAGAGGACGTGCCCCATAGGGCAGAGATCCAATTCCTCCATCTTGTACCGAAGCCAACGTGTGCCATAATATCAAGTAGGTATGCCCAATTCACCAAATCAAACGCCTTAGATATGTCTAGCTTCATGAAAATGGAGGGAATGTTCTTCTTTTGGAGTTGCCTGATCATTTGGTAGGCAAACATATAATTGTCATGTATACATCTTCTTTTTATGAAGGCGTTTTGATTCAAAGAGATCATCACATCTAGTTCAGGTGCCAGCCGGTTAGCCAGAAGTTTTGAAATAAACTTGGCAAAAATATGAACAAGGCTGATCGGCCTGAAATCAGAAATCCTTGTAGCCACCGCCTTCTTTGGAATTGGCACCACTAGGGCATTATTAAGATGACTGAGATCTTGTTGATTACAGCACCATCACTTTATGCTCATCCGCTTGGCTGATTGCAGCATCATCACTTGACTCAAGGGATTGGATGAAATTATGTTTTCGGCGGGAGCTAGCCATACTGTGAAAGAAGCATGTGTTTGCACCCCCCTCCTTAAGCCAAGTGATTCTTGACTTTTGGCAGACTCTTAATTTTTCAATAGCCAACAGACCCAGAATTCTATCTTTGAGCACCCTCCTCAGATCATGTTCCTCCCTTGACAGTTCCCTATCCTCCATGGCCTTGTCCAATTGTAAGATAACCTCTCTGCAAATTTCTAAGGTCAACCGTCCATGAGGAAGAAGGCTTCTGGCCCAGCATCTCAGGTCCTTGGCAGCTCGTGTCAATTTGCAGTTTAACACAACCATGTCATTGAGATGTGATGCTACCTGCTTGTCCCAAGACTGTTGAACACACTCAATGAACCCGGGCATGACTAAGCAATGAGATTCTAATCTAAAAGCTCTGCTTCTATATTCCTGCGAGAGGGGCTGAAGTAGTATGGGACAATGGTCCGATATCAAAGTAGAGAGGGGCTGCAGAATAGGTTCCAGATACATTTCCTCCCAGTTTGTGGTATAGAAAGCTCTATCAAGGTGAGTCATTGTTGGGGAGTCTTGCTCATTGGACCAAGTGTATTTTCGACCAAGGAGAGGGACTTCTTTGACCTCAATACTATTAAGAGTTCGGCGGAAACGGGATATCATCCTTCGGTTAACTCTCGAATTGCTCCTGTATTCCTCACTGCATATTAGATTAAAATCACCAATAAGAAGCCATGATTGATGGCTTGACATCTTGATCTGTTTGAGGTCAGCCAGGAAGAGGCACTTATCTAAGTCACTTTGCAGCCCATACACTTGTGTGATGGTTGATGAGGCAGAAGTTCGGCTGTCAAACATGGTTGCCGAGATTGACTAAGGTGTAGTAGTTCTGACAGGCTCATCACCCTATTACTGCTTGCCAGGATAATGCCTCCATGAATGTGGCCTAGAGGGGGGTGAATAGGCTTTTGAAATTTTCCTGAAACACTTAGCAAAGCTGTTAAAACAAGGAAGGTCGGACTAGTCCAGTGTGAGTAAGGACTAGCCCGGTGTGTATAAACACAACTGTCAAATTGAGATCTCTTATATGTTTCCTTTGAATCTTTCGTAGCGGAATGTAGTAAACTGTACTAACAACTATAGAAAGTATTAATGGTAAATGATTTGCACGTGGAATACAAGGTTAACACAAGTTGTAATTATGATCAAGTCTATGCCCTAGATAGCAATGATAGTGAAAAGTATAGATCAAGAGCACACAAGACAAATGATTTTTACCGAGGTTCGATCTCACCAAAGAGATCTACTCCTCATTGAGGAAGCCCACACATACCCAGATCTCTTCAAACCCTTTTCCTTATCAAGTCACCACACATGGACGACTCGATTCCACTATCATAGGTAATCACCAAGTTGGTGGGGTAACCTGACACGCTGAGGGCCCCCCAAGATTACAAATGAAAATAGAGATTAACATACTCAAAAAATTACTCAATAATCAACAAGAGTGTGTGAGAAATCAAACCCAAGAGCTCAATGTCGATAAGATCGTCACTCTCCCTTTCCCATTTGCCAACTCCCAAAGATTTGACTCTTAAGACCTTAGAATGTGTGGAGAGGAGTGTTTTTGTGCTCTTGGATGTAGTGGCAGCGCGAGGGTTCTTGGATGATGGTTGTGGAGTCGTAGATCACCTATTTATAGACATTTAGAAAAGTTACCATTTGGATCCTGACTACCGGACTAGTCCGTTACGGACCGGACAAGTTCAGTGTGCTGAGTGATTTATGCATGGACAAGTGTAGCACACTAGGAAACCCTAATTTGTGTGAGTGAACCGGACTAGTCCATTGAGGACCGGACTAGTCCGTTTTTGTCCAGAAAGGTAATCAGACTAGTCCTCTCAACCACTGGACTAGTCCTCTTTTAGAACTATGAGAAAACGGACTAGTCTGCGATGAGACAGGACTAGTCCTCTTTGTGGTCTTGTGATAGTAACGGACTAGTCCGCTATGAAACCGGACTAGTCCTATTCTGATACCGTGAGAGATTGGATGAGTCCTCTCTGGGGCCAGACTAGTCCTCTATTCCTACAACTTTAATTGTGTTATAGGCCTAATTCTTTCCGCAATGACTTGAGCTCTTGGGGGTGTGTCTCTCACACACACCCTACACATTTAGGACTACTTTTGCATCTTTTCTTCACTTGTTTTCTTCCCTTTCTTGATTCTCATATTTTCACCTTTTTGCACCTTTTTGTTCACTTGTGCTCTTCCCTTTCTTTAAATTCATTTTTCTTCTTTTTGTACCTTTAGTTCCATTCTTCGAAACCTGTTCTCATCTCAACAAATTATATTAGGATCTCACTTGTTTGTCATCAATCATCCAAAACTCACAAGGGTGTGCCTAGATGCACTTTCACTCCCCTAGCCCCGTCTGCTGGGAGGAACCCAAAGTTATCTGTGTACTCTGCTCCTAGAATTCGTCAAATCATTGTAACATTGACTTTAGCCATCTTGGTTTCTTGTAGGCACACAATCAAGGTCTTATGCGACTGAATGAGTTGTTGGACTTCCTCTTGCTTGGCACCATTTTTTAAGCCACGCACATTCCATGAGATAATAGAGTACGGGGAGGTCAAATGATCCATAAGCAGTAGATAAACAACTGATTACCAGACATGGCTAAGCCTGCGAGGCAGGAGCCATCAAAGACCAAACGAGCAACAATCATATTTCTGAGTTTCATCCACTTTAGCATACCTCAAGGCCTTCTTAGCCCCTCTTTTCTCCTGACAATTCTTCTTGACTTTACGCTTCTTCTTCTTATCAGCTGCCATCGAGAGCGCTGTAATCGCAGCAATGGTTGAGGTTGAGAGAGGCTTTTTTGTACATATTCAGGTATTGTTGAAGCGTCATGTTATCCAACGACTGAGAAGTTTGGATAAATCTAAGCTTTATTGCTAGTACTTCCTATGCCAGCTTGACTGCTGGCCCCAAGTTGTCTTGCATTCACCTTCAAACGTGGACTGTGACGGTGCAGTTCTCGGGGCTTGGTTCCTACAGTGTTCTGGGTTTGGTGCTGGCTCTTTACATTCATGTCCGTCGGGCTCGAGGAGAGCACAGGAGACACTTGCAGTTGGGTGATATGAGCAGTGAAATGAGTCATGCGATTGTCCTTCTTTGCTGGATCCACAACAGCTGGGACAGATGGAATCACCAAGGCATCAATAGCGGCCTCATGCAATGTTCCTCTTGGCGTCTCTAGATCTTCAGGAGCTTCTACATGAAGAGCTCCCAAAGAAGGTTCCTTCTTCAGCGGGCCAGTTCCCAGGTAATCATCTCTTCAACTCTTAAACTCTTTTAATGAACATCTCTTCAATATATTCTTTATCGTAGGCAAGATATACTTTAGAGGACCCGAACGACCCTTGCCTATTTGAGGATGTGAGGCGAGTGTTTCACTACAACGCTGCCAAGGCGCTTCGACAAGATTTGTCGAACGCCCGTGTTCAAATTATTAATGAGCACTTGAAGGAGAACCAGCAGCACGTGCTACACTTCCGGCAAGAGAGCGAGAGGCACCTGACGGAGGAGGAGTACGCGCAGGTACGTGGGATGTAGTAAGTATTTTTTTCTGATAATTTCGTCGATGGTATTTTTAACGACTTCCAACTATGTGCAGGGCCACGTGAGCTGGTTGCAGGGTCGGACCGATGCATTTCGGGCCCTTTGTCGCTACTGGGCTAGCGATGAGTTTAAAGCTAAGTCCGAGAAGGCTCAAGACTGCAGAGGGGTCGAGGGGAAGAGCAGGCACGGGCAAGATAACCACTTGCGCTAAATGCATGGTAAGTGTATGTAACTTATGTTTATATATTCATAATATATTGTTCATACTAACACGTATTGAAAGGAGCGCGAGACGGGGGTGCCGCCGACCCCTGCTGAGATCTGGAAGAGAGGTCACAGGGACCCTTCTCAGTCGACGGGGTGCAGTCAGGCTGCAGCCAAGCGGGTAAGTTTAGAAATCATTCATATTAAATATAACTATATAGATTGTTGAAATTACACGGTTTTCTTGTTTTGTAGGCTAAGTACGGGGAGGAGGCTAGGAAGATACACGGCGAAAATTTCGATTGGGAGCGTCAACCAATTGATCCTCAAGGCGCGTATGCAAGCAGTGGTGGAAAAGCACACGAAAGGTGAGTTTACAAGTAATTTCATCATTTTCAATTCAAAGTATTCAAGATATTTCAATTTCATATTACTGACTCTCTTTTTTATAGGCTCGCCATATTCGACGGAGTTGTCAACTCGAGGGCGGGGAGACCTACGAGAGGTAGCTCCACGCAGGCTTCTTCGGTGGGCACGGCTTGTCGTCGCACCTCGCAGAGGGACATTGAGATGCAGTCCCTCTTCAGGCGACAGGAGGAGGCGAAACGCCAAAGGATCGCGATGGAGGCCACGGTCCAAACCCAGGCAGCAGCGTTGGCGCAGATGCATGAAGCAATGGAGGTAACAAAATAAAAACTAAGGTTCTCATTAATTCAGCGTAAATGACTTACTAATAGATAGCATTTAATGTTTGCAATGACAGGCCATAGCTCGGGCGCAAGGTTTGGGGATCCAGCTACCGGTACTACCACCGGTCCTTCCAGGCGATCCTTCTTCTGCGGGTCAAGTAATTTTCTATGTAATCCTTCTTCTTCAGCGTAAAAAGATTGAGATAGAAGAAAGAGGGAGATAGTTAGATAGAAGAAAATGATTGAGATAGAAGAAAGAGAGAGATAGAAGAAATAGAGAGTCAGAAGAAAGAGCGAAACATAGTTTGATAGAGTAGGAGAGGAATGAAGAGAGAGAGGAAGATGTAGATGGAGATAGAGGGAGGGGGAAGTAGATGGAGATAGAGGGAAAAGAATAGCAATAGAGAGATAGAGTGAGAGAGAAAGATAGAGGGAGAGAGAAAGAGAGAAATGAAAAGAGAGAGGAAGAGAGGGGGATCTAGATGAAGATAGAGGTAGAGGAAGGGAGGGAGGGAGATGTTGATGCATTTATATTCTAACTCTAAGTTTCATTAATTGTAGGGACCCACGACGGCTGCACAAACACCGTCGCCATCGCTACCGCCACCTGGAATGAGGCGCGACGACGACTTCGACTTCGGAGGTGGCTCCGGAGGTGGCTAGAGGAACTTGTCGATGGCAACATACAGGAACATGTAACCTCCGACGGCTTTGGGAAAGGTCCCAAAATGTCCATCCCCCACACAGCGAATGGCCATGTAGGAGGTATCATTTGCAGCGACTGAGCCGGTGTGTGAATTTGTTTCGCGTGGAACTGGCACACTTCACACTTTTATCAGCTCAACTGCATCCTGGAGAGCTGTAGGCCAGTAAAAGCCATGTCAGAAGGCTTTACCAACCAACGTGTCAGAAGATGCATGGTTCCCACACTCGCCTCCATGGATTTTCGCGAGAAGCTTGCGACCTTATTCCCGGGCAATGCACCGCATTAGGACGCCGTTGGCACCGCACCGGTAGAGATCCCATTCTACCAACATGTATGTTTTAGCCAACCTAACGATTCGATCAGCGGATGCACCATCTTCAGGAAGGATGTTGTCTTTCAAGTAGCTCCGGATCTCCGAGATCCATGCATCAGAGCTAACTTGAGCTTCTAGATCTTGCGCGCTGGGTTGCTCGGAGCTTCCTGCAGCGCCTACGACCCTTCTTGAATGCCATGGTAACAGGGCCACCGGGACTGCCAACTTCGAGGTACTGGTCTCACCCCCTTCGCTATGTTCAGTAGGTTGAGCGGTTGGTCTTGACAACCTCCTGAAAAAACTCCGTCAAGAGCTTGAGATCCGGTTGAAGCCTTCATCGAGAGTTTATCAGCTTCAGTGTTTTTGAGACGCTGAACATGGCAGAGGTCCAAGACATCGAAATCTTTCTGGAGCTTATGGACTTCAAGGATGTAAGCAATGAGTTGTGGGTTGTTGCAGTTGCATTCGCCTTTGACTTGCTTGATAATGAGCTGTGAATCACCCTTCACAAGCATCTGCTTGACGCCATACGATAGCTCCACCTTGAGTCCATAGATGAGAGCTTCATACTCTGCCATGTTGTTGGTTGCCTTGAAATCAAGGTGTACTATGTACTTGACCTTTTTCACGGTCAGAGTGAGGAGAAGGATTCCAGCTCCGGCCCCCTGCTTTTGCACGGAGCCGTCAAAGTAGAGAGTCCAGTGAGGCTCGGTGAAGACCGGGACCTTGGGTTTTGGCTTCTGCTCACTGTAGCTCCCTGGATTTGATGAAGAAGGGGTCCACTCCACCACGAAGTCAGCCAATGCCTAACTCTTGATAGCGTGTCTAGGCAGGAATTTGACATCAAACTCTGCCACCTCCGTTGCCCACTTTGCAATGTTCCCAGTAGAATTGGGGTTATGCAGTATAGCACACAATGGATAGGATGTTACCATTGATATATTGTGTCCTTGGAAGTAGTGATGTAGCTTCTTTGAGGCAATAAGAACTGCATAGAGCAGCTTATGTACCTCAATATATCGAGTCTTGACATCGTGGAGTACTTCACTGATGAAGTACACTGGGCGCTGGATGGTCCAGACCTTCCCAAAAGGGCCCGAAGCTTCTTCTTCATCAACCCGGACCCTCTCAGAGGTGTCCGAACCTTATTCTTGAGCTTCCTGGACCCTCCCGGAGGGGTCCGGAACTTGTTCTTCAGCTGTGTGAACTCCTTGAGATGAGAGAGGTTGATCCTCGCGAAGTTTGCCTTGAAGATCCGTGCCTGGGCACTGGGACCCAGACTCACCTTCAGGTAGCTCCGGACCCCTGAAGGGGTCTGTACTCCTGAACTGTAGGTGGTTCCATTCTTTCCGCGACCAGGACCATGCTGAAAACCTCTGTAGTTGCCGTAATGTAAAGCAAAAGAGGCTCCCTAGGGTTTGGAGCTACCAAGATAGGGATCTCAGGCATTTGTGACGGTTGCCATGCAAACACGTCAACATTGACCCGGAGGAAAGTGATAAGCACGAGTTCCTATGTGTTGTCCAGACCTCCCGATGTACGGGTGGTCTGGGCAGGATCGGAACCAATTTGGATGATTTTGATGGGAATGTAGGTGTCCTGCTTGGCTGCACGCGTTGTGCAAAGGTTGAGCCTTGGTGACGAGTGCTCAGAGGTTGAGCAGCTAGCTCCTTGTCGGATGCTTCCTCCTGCACTATTGTAAGCGCGTGGAGTTCTTCCAACACAGTGACTCCTGCAGTACGGCCCCCGTGGATCCGGAGAACGCCTGAAGGTGTCGGCATCTTCAACACCAAGTAGCCATAGTGGGTTGCGGCCATGAACCTATACAGGAAAGGCCTGCCTAGATGGCGTTGAAGGGTAAGATGATGTGAGCCACGTCGAAGACCAGCTTCTCAATGCTATAGTTCTCTCGAGTCCCTAAGGTCACCGGGAGAATAATCGAGCTGAGAGGACTGATGGCCCTGGGACCTACCCTGAAGAAAGGACGCGAGGGGCGAAGGTCCGTGATTTCCAGCTGAATCTTGACAAATGCTTCATAGCTAAGGAGGTTGAGCGCCGAACCTCCATCCACAAAGACATGGTAGAGTTGGACATTGTTGATAGTAGGAGACACCATCAATGACAGTTGACCAACTCCGATCATGTTTCTTGGGCAGTCTGTAGCATCGAAAGTGATGGGATTGTCCATCCACTTCTGATGGGGTTTTGCCTTGGCGGTAGGAGCTGTGGCAGCCATTTCCCGACTCGTGGTCTTGAGGACGCGATAGGAGGTGATATCCTAGGACCCTCCATATATGGTATTGATGGTCTTCCGACGCTCGTTGTCGGAGATGTCAGAGTCATCGTCGACGGTGTTGTACACAACCTTCAAGACCTTTTTGGGGTCCTGGAAGCCTAGCTCCGGATCAGTCGGAGCTTCGTCGAATTTCTATTTTCCTTCCAGCTGGCGGAAAGGAGCTTCTTCTCGACGCTTGTTGAAGCGCTCGACAAGGTTTTGGACCTCCCGACAATCTTCAAGATTGTGGGTGTCTGTTTTGTGGATAGCACACCACATCTTTGGACCGCCGCCTTCTTTAGATGAAGGTCGAGGTCGCTTTTCAGGACATGGCCCCCAGCCACCCAGAGCTGTAGCTGCTGCAGCAGTAGGCATTCCGGTCAACGACTTCTTCTTGCTGTTGGACTTTTTCATCTTTTCTCACTACCGGAGGTGGTGGCTTCAGCCTTGGAGGACTTTCTGCTAGACTCTGGAGCTGGCTTGGAGTGCATTTTATGGCCCTCCACAGCCCTAGCACATTTGGCAGCCAGACTAAAGAGTTCTTTGACACTGGTGACTTCTTTTGTCGCCATCTTCTCCAACATCTTCTTGTCTCAGACGCACTGTCGAAATGCTACAACAACAGACGCGTTGGAGATAGAAGGAATGGTGTTCTGTACCTTGGAAAAACGCTATATGAATGATCGCAGCGACTCCCCCGATTTCTTTTTATACGGCGAATAGATCCAGTTCTGTGCCAGGTCGGGTGTAGGAACTCCTGAAGTTGGCAGTGAACTGGTGGCATAGCTCCGCCCAACTATTGATGGAATCAGGCGGAAGACTCATGAACTAGAACCTGGCTATCCCAGTCAGAGCCACAAGAAAGTAATTGGCCATCACGGCCTCATTGCCACCCGTCGCGAGGATGGCGATGGAGTAGATTTGGAGGAAATTGACGGGGTTGACTGTCCCATCATATTTCTCCAGCAGAAGAGGCCAGAACTTCTGCGACCGTCAGACCATGTGAAGGTGCATGGCAGGGGCCAAATAGTTGCCCCCTACTCCCAAAGGAGAAGGGTTTTACAGAGCATCTCGGCTCTCGCGAGCATGCTCGATGTGGACGTGGCCGTCCTACTGCGTGTATCTTCGGTCAAGCTCCGATCGGATATCATGCATCGAGAGTCTCGACGCAGTGTGCGTACGACATGCCCTGAAGGGCAGTGATGTTACTTGTTGGGACACAACACGTCTCTTGTACTGTGAAATTTGAGGACCAAGTATACCAAACAAGGTCCTCCACTGAGAGGTTGCCTGCCCAGCAGGGGGCGGGCCTTGGTTACTGATGGCATCAGATGCAGCTGCAATCAGATGTTAGACATCAGTACGCCATTGTTGCATGGCAGCCAGAGGAACTCTATCTGTTGGAGGACGCTGGAGCAGAGTACGCGCAACAATTAGCGCATTCTCTGAGTTGTTTGTCGATGCAGTCACTGACACAAGGACTCCATCTTGCTGTTCGTCACTGGCAGCCAGAGCAGGTGGTGGTGGTGGTGTAGCAACACCCACCGGGACAACAACGCCAGCTGGCTGTTGAGCATTGGAGGGATTTCCTCTGTCAGGCTGTCCAGCGTTGTCGTTAGACGATGCAGCCGCAGAACTCACCATCTCAAAATCTCAAGGCTCTACCCCCTACCTGCCGTGCCAAATGTCAAAATGTGTGATCGACACTTCCTCTGGTACTGCTAGATTGTAACCCGCGGAGGTTTGTGATTGGTTGGGGCACGCGTGACATTATGAACAAGACAGTGACACGAGGATTTTTTACGTGGTTCGGGCTGCTTGAGCGTAACACCCTACTCCATGAGATGTACGTTGATGTATGAGTATGCGGTTGCTTGTGTGCGTTTGAGCTTAGTTGTCCTTTTACCATGTGACACAACCCTTTTATAGTCCAAGGGTTGGCCGTTACATTGGCTGCCTAGCCTGACATGTGGCCCCGATGGTGTTTAATTACCTAATACACGATCTGTATGTATTAAGTACATTTAACATTGATAACGCGCCTTAATGGCAGCATTACCGGTACTAAAGGCCATTTGATCGTGTGTCATTAATATGGCATTAATAACACGTAATTAGATCTTGTAACAGTATTTTTAGTTGTCCCTTGAATATACACACCATTAGAGAACCGTCTATCTTCCCATTGCGGGTTTAGGTTTGGAGGCTCGACATGTGACAGCTTCGGAGCTTCCCACTGTGGGGAGGCAGGTCTGGAGCTGCTTGTACACGTGGCAGCACCAGAGCTTCCCTCTACTGGGTGTTAGATCCAGGGCACTCGGCACGTGGCACGACCGGAGCTTTCCTATACAAGGAGTTAAGTCCAGCCTTGCCTTACACGCGGCAGCGCTGGAGCTACCCTAATTAGGGAGGCGGGTCCAGTACTGCAGGACATGTGGATCCTTCAGAGGTCTTCAAATCTGACAGGTGGAACTCTGTGGATTTTCTTGCGGTGTTGTGGGGTACCCGGTACGCAGGGTACTGACAGTGGCCCCCGGGCCCACCTCTGGGAGAAATCCTATGGGTTAAGTTATTCTACCAGAGGTGGGGCCATCTTCGATTCCTGCGCTGTGGCTTCAAAGGTCTTTTCATGGGCCGTTGGGGCGATGGTCCGTAGTTAAACCACCGTTGTGTGGCTCTTCTTGATGTGGCAGGTGAGATCCTGGCATGCAGATCTCACACAATTGAAGGTCGCTGGTTCCCCATACGAAAATCGTATCGGTTCCAAGCGCCCTGTCAGGCCACCACCCTCGGGCTTCCAACTTACCATCATGACAACGGTTTGCCTGGGGTATTAACTTTGACTATTCCGCCAAAGTGGACCCAGGCCCATTTGTCATTGATGGGGTAGGTTTTTGAAGTGTGATCTTGATACTGCTGCGGTTTCAATCCAAGCATTGCGGAGGCTTACATAAGAAGGAAAGCCCACACGGTTTGAGGACTCTTTACACTTTCATTCGAACTTGCACTCAGAGCCTCCCAACCTTTGCATAGCCCTTCCAACTTTCGCTCCCCTTTACCGCAATGGAGTTGGGTCTTCCCCGCAGCAAGGTCACTAGTGATGAAGATCCGAAGAGGGTCCGGACCTACATGGGGTGGTCCAGCGACTCCTTGAAGAACGACATACGGTTCGGCAAGCTTCCCTTCAAGAAGAAGCGCACCGGCGAGATCGTCTTCTTCTCGGCATACGCCATGGTGCGTTTGATCCCGACAACCCTAATGAGGGAGGCGGGTCCAGTGTTGCGGGACACGTGGAGCATTTGGAGGTCTTCAACTCTGACAGGTGGAACTTCGTGGCTTTTCTTGCGGTGTCGTGGGGTACCCGGTACGCAGGGTACCCACAAAAAACTTTTGTTGGTGATGATTTTAATATTCTAAGACGACTGGAGAAAAAACAAAGGACTATACAATAACAAGTGACCTTTTCTTTTCAATGCAGTTATTGACGACTTAAATATAAGAGAGCTTGAATTTACTTGGAGAAAATACATGGGAAAATGCATTACCAAATCTAACTTATGAGATACTTGATAGAATTTTGATGTCTATCAAATGGGAGCAAAAGTAGCATTAAAGGGGAATTGTCAGACCATACATCTTTGCTACGAAGTTCTGGTAATACACCTCAAAGCAATTTTTCTCATATGTTCAAGTTTGAATTAAGACGACTGCTAAGAGATGGATTTGCGGACTTGCACTACAGGAAAACGACTAATTTTCGTGGGCTACTAATATTTTTGTCAGCCGACACGAAAATACAATTATTTTCGTCAGCCTGGAAGGGCCCACGATAATAACAGTGTACTTTTGTGGGTTTTCCAACTAACCCACGATAATAACTTCGTCGGCCTTCAACAAAACTCAAGAACTTAACGAAGTATTTTCGTCGGTTTGTTTTATAGTGCACGATAATAAGTAACGTACACTTTATTGTCGTCGGCTGCATAACCAGCTAACGGAAGTAAGTATTATTTTCGTTGGTCAATGCAAAAGCTGACGACACTAACAAATATTTTGGTTGGCCGCTAACGGGCTCACACAATTACTCTCATTTTTGTCGGTTTCTAACGGGCTCACAAAAAGGAGGCCCATAAACTACTGGCCCATCCACAAGACTCCCGACGGCCTCAAACTGTTCGTCCTCTGCCGCCAGCTCTGCGCCGTCACCATGCACCTCCGCGCTGCCGCCCTGCTCAGCACCTCTGCTCAGCCATGCACCGATGTGCCTCCCACCCAGCCCCGCCCCGCCATGACTCCAACTGAACCCGCGCCGCGGAGCCCTGCACCTCCACGCCGCCGCCCTGCCCTCCACCGCCGCTCATCCCCACTGTTGCGCCTCCCCCAGCCCTGCACCACGGCGCTGCCGCCCTGCCCTGCACTGCCGCCCATCCCCACCACCGCACTGCCGCCCAGACCCGCCCCGCCACGACTCCGCCTCTCCCCGACGGCCTGTGCACCACATCTATTGAGTAAAGGTACCTAGTACATTCTCATACTATGCAATGTAGTTTAGACACAAATATTAGTTGATTTTCCATCTAGGATGAGGTTGTGCAATGCTTGTCAGTAATATCTCTTAATTTGTAATGGTGCATTAGATCAACATAGATGTGGTTCTCTCGCAGTCACGATCAACAGAGAGTGGAGAGAGCTCTTCTCGACGTACGCACACAAGAGATGACTCAAGGTTGCAAGAAATGGAGGACTGCTTGAGACAAGAAAGACAAGAAATGGAGGAACACATGAGACAAGAAAGGCAAGAAAGGCAGTCCATGAATGACTACTTAGTCTCATATATCTCAACATGGTAACAACAGATGCAGGTACATCAATAAGAGTTCAAGTATTTATAATCAGAGAAGAATTATGCTAAACAGTTTAGAAATAATTTAGAGATACTTTTCTCAGCTTGGATCCATAGCAAATTGTATGATATTGCAACGATTTCACATCGGTGACAAATAGTATATTATTACAGTGATTTCACGTATTGCGACAATTTAACGTATTGCAACGAATAGTACGGTATTGCAACGATTTCACATTCATGGCAAATAGTACGGTATTGCAACAATTTCACATCGATGGAAATAGTATGGTATTGCAACAATTTAACGTATTGCAACGAATAGCATGCTATTGCAAGGATTCCACATTCGTTGCAATAGTATGTTATTGCAACGATTTTCACATTCGTGGCAAATAGTATGGTATTGCAACGATTTAACGTATTGCGACGATTTAACGTATTGCAACGAATAGCAAGGTATTGCAATGATTTCGCATTCATGACAAATAGTATGGTATTGCAACCATTTAATGTATTTCGATGATTTAACATATTGCAACGAATAGCAAGGTATTACAACGATTTCACATTCGTGGCAATATTATGTTATTACAACGATTTCACAGCTGTGGCAAATAGTATGTGTTGAAGTGTTTTTGTGATACTTCCCCCCGGACTTGCTAAGGAGAAGCCCGCGGAGGTACGTATTTAGGCGGGGCGAATTCTCTGGATCTACGAGCTTGATGATCAAGGATGATTTACATGGTTCGAGCTGCCGGGAGACATAATACCCTACATCCACAGGGGTTTGTGTTTTGTATTAGATGTCAGTGAGCCTAAAGTCAGTGAGCGAGCATATGTCTAATCCTCTGAGGCCTTCTATCATGGCTGCTTGGTCCTTTTGTAGGTGAAGGGTCGACATCTTACATTATGACTGGGGCTTGACAGGTGGCCTCAGGTTAATTAGCTATGAAAGCGCATTAACATGCCTTAATGACCCATTAATGGATCTTGATGGTGCCCTAACGTGTCCTGATGACAAGTTAATGGGTCTTGATGGGTCTTCATGGTGTACGAAGGTGTCTTGATGACACATTAATGGTGTCTTTAAGCCGCGTTCTTGATGACGTACTAATGTTGTCTTGAGTGAACACGTCGTCTTCATGATTCGCGGGACGCATGGCAGCACTGGACCTCTCCACAGTGGGGAGGCTGGGTTCGGAGCAGCAAGATGTGTGGCAGCACCGGACCTATCCTCAGCGGGGAGGTTAGGTCCGAAGCCGCGGGTCGCATAGCAGCACCGAAGGTCCAGAGCTGCAGAGCACGTGGCAGCACCAGAGCCACCCTTGGCAGGGAGGCAAGTCCAGAGCTACGGGACACGTGGTAGCACCAGAGCCACCCTTAGTAGGGAGGCAGGTCCGAGGCTGTGGGACACATGGTAGCTTCTGGGTACTTCACGTCTTGGGAGGTGGAACCAACGTCTTGTCTTCCTTGTATGCGGGGGTACCCGGTCTGCAGGGTATCGACAGTTTGGTATTGCAACGATTGAACATATTGCGACGATTTAATGTATTGCAACGAATATCACGATATTGCAACAATTTCACATTCGTGGCAATAGTATGGTATTGCAACGATTTCACAACCGTGACAAATAGTACGATATTGCAAAGATTACACATCCGTGGACCATAGTATGGTATTGCGATGATTTAACGTTCGTGGCAAATAGTATGTTATTGCAATGATTTCACAAGCGTGGCGAATAGTACTGTATTGCAATGATTTCATATCCATGGGAAATAGTATGGTACTGCAACGATTTCACATTCGTGGCGAATAATATGGTATTACAACGATTTCTTATTTGTAGCAATAGGTTCGTAATGCAATGTTTCCTGATCTGTGTTAATAGGTTTGTAATGCAACGTTTCCTGATCTGTGGCAATAGGTTCGTAATATAGCATTTTCTGATCTGTGGCAATACGGTTCTAATGCAACGTTTAATGATTTGTGGCGATAGAGGTGTAATACAATATTTTCTCATCTGTAGCAATAACGTTGTAATGCAATGTTTTCTGAGTGGTGGCAATGGCAGTTTAGTGCAACCTTTTTTGATTTGTGGCCAAATATTTATACTCCAATATTTTGTAATTTGTGGCAATAGCTTCCTATTGTAATAATTTATCATTTATGACAAGAAATTTGCAATGCCACATTTTATAATTAGTGGTAGTAGAATCCTAATGCAACATGTTTGAAAATTAGTGGCAACAGAATCAATTTGTTCGCACACGATACATATGTCAATTTTAACAGTAAACATCCATCAATTTATGCAACACACATAACAACACTCAAGGATTAATGCGACGTTGATGCATGTTTACAATTTTCCTAAGAAGACCGAGACTAATTGGAACAGAACCCTTTTGTGCCTTTTGTTGGCCCTTTTGTGGAGTTGTTACTAGCTGTTGTGTACCTGTTCGTGGAATCTCCATCATTTTGCGCATTTCAGCCATCATTGAGAGGTGCATGTCCTGCATTCCCTGAGCTCTCCGTTCATGATCAGCTACTATCTGACCTTATAAGTTCCGGACTTGAAGGTTTAACTCTTCATCCTTCTGACATATGCAGTCCATTTGGGTGGTTAAGCTATCATTTATTCCTTCCAATTCCTGCACTTGGTGATTGAGGCCTGCATTTCTATCTTCTAAGTTTCAAACTTGGTAGTTAAGGTGTTCAACCATCTGGATACACATTAGGATTAGCCATATAACCACGCCTCCAAACCTGTCATCCTGCACAACCGATTGAGGATCTATAATAATGCTAGAAGATGTGGTTTCTCTCCTCATTTGGGATTGGGCCTCTCTGCTTAGCTTCCTTGCCGTTCACTTGGGCACGTGACTGACTCTATATACAAAAAGAGAAGTCACAAGTACATTGCACATATTTATTTAAATGGGGATTTTTTTAAAGTGTTACTCACATGTACAACTTCTGCCTGCTCGTTTTCCCATTCACCATTCTTCAAATGGCTTGCCTCTCACAGTTGTATGTCATCAGGTTCTTCTTCGGTCTCTGGGTCTTGCTACACAAAATACAAGTAAAATTCAGCATGTAGGTATACATATTGATTGCAGTGCAAAGTAAAAGCATGATTTATTTTTCATACCTTCTCGTAACTAAGTTGGGCATAGGATTTGGAGCCAAGCAAGTGTTTCGTCTTTTGTCTTCTTCGATTTTGAGAATTGGTCCTACTTAATGACTGCAATTTTAAGAACTAACTCTAGGAATGAATGTAAATCAAATAGTTTTTGTATAATGTGAAGCTATTAAAAATTTAGCTGACCTTGAATTGCTGAGACCCAAAATATTCTATTAGGTGCAACCACTTGGGCGCTGGTACATCATCTGGCTTGTTTCGTATACGTTCTTCATCAGTCGAATAACTATTATAGGTGGTATGCAAAGTCGAGTGCCACCCCTTGTAGTGATCACCAGCAATTTTCAAAATTTTTCTTGCGCTTTGCTCTGTGTCCTCCAAGTCCCAAAAATTCTTCACATTGTATAACACGTTGGTGTAAACGTACAAGATGGAGATTGCAAGAAAAAAATACGTATGTGGAGTGTGACGACACTAACCATAATGTATCGTACTATTTCTCTCTTGTTAGTATTGCCAACCTCTGTCCACTTCCTTGCACCGCTGTGGGGTGCATGTTTTTTGTAAACACAACCACATCATCGACAAAGTGCTGCTGATTAATACCAACTGCAACATCCAACCTAGTGGAGAACTGATTTGGTAGCTTCACATTCTCTGTTCTACTAACTCGGGCTGCATAGTGTGCTGGCAACCTTAAGTCCTTTAGCCACACTTCTTTCAAACTTCCTTCCTTCTGTTATATTGATTCAAATGGTAAATGATTAAAGCAAATTACCGCCTGACCAAGTTTAGTATCATGTACACATAGTGTTAAAAGAAGAAGAATATGATGTTCCTACCATGTTCAGTACAAGTGCGGCAAATGCGAGCGTGGGAAGACCGCGTCCTAGCAGAATTTTGTTCTGTATTACTCCCTCCTAGTGTATATTAATTGTCATATCATATCAACAAAAGAATTAAAAATGAACTAGTTAGGACAGTTTGAACGACAATTATTTTGATCGGGAGGGAGTACATTGTTGACTTCTTTGTTGCTGTTCATACCCTAAAATGAGCCATCAGGCACACATGTCAGTGGCACTACTACACCTGTAGTATCGCAGAGGATTTTCAGTCCAGCAGCGAAGCAGGCAAGACTGAGGGGGCGGGCATGCAGCTGACCATACTAGACTAGACAAAGATAGGAGTTGCCAATTCGGTCTGACTGACATTAGCCGAAGCGCGGCTCGAGGAGAATTGGTTGCGGTGCGAGTAATGAACGCCAGCGATAACAGGTGGCGAATGCAATAAATATGAGGCGGACAACTTGCAGCATTGAAATCCTCTGCGGTACTGAACCTGTAGAAGTTGCCACTGACATGTGGGACCATGAGACATCGGGTCCACTTGTTAGTGCAGCTACTGCAGGTGCAGTGCTGCAGAGTTCTAGCTTGCGACACTTAACAAAGCGAGGGTTCGGTCTGGCCGAGAACACTCGGACCAACTCTCGAGGAGGATTGGTGGCAGAGCGAGTAATGGCCAAGGATATGCGGGTAGCGGGGTCATCATGGCACGCGAAGGATGGGACGTGGCAATGGGCGAGGGAGACGCATCGGGGAAGAAATTGAAGTGACCAACAACAGGGCGTGGGTGCTGGTGCCGGTCGAAGTGGCCAGCGGCGAGAGAGCACAGCGTGAAGGCATAGCAGAATCGCAAGGCATGCTAACATAATTAGTATATCCTAGTACATATTTATGGTTCGTATATCTATATCTGTTGTTGGTTCATGCATCGTAGTACCAGGGAATGATGAATCTCAGGGTTTTTGGACATCATGTGCTGCAATATTCTCTGCATACCATGCAAAGGAATTAATGTTCTCTAAATTTTTTAATTTTGATAGTAAACACATTTCTAGTTATACCAGATGCTTGTTGGCCACCACGAACACTTGTAGACAACATGATGATTTGGTATCTTGTTCCTAAAGTAAAGAGCATATATTGTAAGCAGTCATTCCAAATAATATTGATAACGTCAGATTACATGACCGACGTGGATTTTGGATCAGACAATGTGGTTTCTATAAACTGACAATGTTTGTTTGGAATGGAAGAATTAGACATGAAGGAATAGGAAAAAATGTACGAACCGAGAAAGCCACGAGAAAGAAAAAAGTGTAAAAACCGTGGGAACTGAAAATCTTAGGAATACAAGTTTGTAACACAGGAATGAGAGTACAACATTTAGAGTGGTTGATTAGATAACCCTTGCGTCATTTACTTCTAAATCCAGCAATTACATACTACCTTTGGTTTTTAATATTTGTTGTTCCCGGCAAAGAATAGAACTAGAAGTACACTATGGTAAGGCTATCCGCACCAGTTTACTCTAAAGCATACTCTATACACTATTCTTCTTCTACTTTTACAGTACGTATACTCAACTTATACTGCGGTATAGTATATACAGTATGCTTTACAGCGTGCAATTGCGGACGGTCTAAGCTGTCGTAGCGACATTTATTTCTGGACAGATGTAGTACACACACACACACACACACACACACACACACACACACACACACACACACACATATATATATATATATATATATATATATATATATATATATATATATATATATATATATATATTCGTGAAACATAAGAGCACATTTCTTCTTTGTTAATTTATTTAATCTTCGTATATCAGCATGGACCGTGTAGAACTCAACTAGCCCAAAATTGCATGGATCGTGTAGAACTTACCTAAGCCAATATAACTCTATAAAAAGACGGCATGCATCGTGTAGAACTTACCTAGCACAAAACTGGAGTCCGGAATGTCGCAGGGAGGTGTCGGCGATGAAGAGGTTCGGTAGAGCGCGTCAAACTTGGTCACCCAACGTTGTACCCACGAGTCACCACCACCAAGAGCTTTGATGCGTCACTGCGAGATCCATGGGGAAAAAACTTGTAAAAATTGTGGGAACTGAAAACACGGGAATTTCTTAGAAATACAAATTTGGAACACAGGACAGAGAGTAGAACACATTTGAAGTACTGCGAGATCACCGGAAGGGCAGGGCAGCGGTGTGTCAGGAACGGAGGCTAGGGTACTGCGGGATTAGAGACCAATGTTTCCATTTATACTCATTGTGGCTAAAATAGGGTTACAATAGGCGGGATTTAAATTGGAGGTGAAGGGAGTGAAATTTGAATTGTAAAAATCTCAATTGTGGCGTGCCAGGAAGAACGAAAAAAAATTTCGCTAGCGTGGAGAATTTGGTGCTAGCCGTGCCCTCGTGCACGCATGCAATCATGATTAAATTCATGTCATATCGCGTCGATTCCTGAACATGGTGCGTGTAGCTAGAGGGGTAGACTTCTTCAGACAACTTGCTCGCTTCTTAATCACAGTATGGCCTAGCTGCTTGCTCGCCGTGCGACCGCTAGCCCCCTTCATCTTTGTTGCCATGCATGGAGATCAAAATCTAAAAGCAGTCATGTGCTAGCTAGTGGGACATTCCAAAAAATACAAACAAAAATATGAATCACCAAATGTATGTTTGCTAATGCAAATGACATGCAAATTCAGAACACCCAAGTCCACAAAAGGACGATGACAAATCTATGGTATAGTAAAATGTAAACAATCAGCATTCTGTAATATTGATCGATAACATATATACACTACTAGTAAAAAAATATTTTCACATGGGTCACAATTTATTTATACAAGAGGACCAACCGTAAAAATTTCTGCTGTGATGTCTAATCTTCAGGTCGTCAATCCAAAGCCACCTGTGATAGGAGTGTATCACAGCTAGATACGATACATCAACAATGCCATCAATTATGAGTTACAACGGATAAACTACTTTTCAAACGCCTGATGCATCTTGCGCTAGACTAATTAGCAATTAAGATGATGTAAGTTCCTAATCATGTTAATTATGCATCATGTTAGTTGTTAATTATATTAATTGTAAATATTATGTTAGTTGCAAATTAATAAATCATATTTTGTCAATGTATGAGCTATAGAAAAAATAATATCATCAATTATGAAATTTTACTGGATTCGTGTTACCTAAGGTTGCCTGAATTTTTACCAGATTTCAGTCTTTTAGACACATGCAATATAAATGGTCCCAAGTTACAAACAAACAGGAGATATTTTTCGATAAAAGGAGATATTTTTCGATACTGCATAGGACACATTGTTCATAAACATAAAATACATTTTTATTAACATGAAAACAACAACACATATGTTACAAACAAGAAATACAAAAATACATAGAAAACAAGAAAATGAAAAACTACTCCTAATCCTACTCTACTCGAAGGAGGTCTCCTCAACCTCCGCCGCCGCCGCCGTCGCCTCTTCCCGCCGCCACCGCCGCTGCCTCTTCCTCCTCCTCTGGCACATGAGCCCGAAGCTTCTGAGCGACGGTGTGCAGAAGGTGCCAGTGGCCCTCCACCCCAGCCACCTCCATGATCGTCTTGTTGAGGACGTCGAGACGAGTGGCCACAAAGCTTAACCCGAAGCAGTAGTGGCCGACGCTGTGGAGTCCATGCTTGTGTGGACGGGAAGGGTCCCAAGAACCAGACGTCGACACGAGCAACAACAGCTTGAAATCGCGTCCTTGAAGAGATCATCGAAATCCTTAGAATTCGATGCGTGACAGGGATGTCACACTTTGTGGCTTCACGCGTGAGAGACAATAGCTAAAATTTTGTTGTAGACATGCACTTGAAACTTAAGTGGCCACCCATCCTTAATGTTGATCCAAAGTAAGCCCGGACCGGATAAACAAATTCAATATGCTTCATTCAATGATCTCAGCAGAACTTAACACGGGCCATATATATTCAAAAACTAAGCAGACTAGGTTAACTACATATATTCCTAATAATACGAACTAATTGGTATATTGCAAGAACATCAAAGTATCATCCACATCCCAATTAAACACGTCGACCAAATCAAGGCAAAAGGAAACAAACTGGCTCAACGCACGTACCGTGGGCGAAGTCGGGAAAGCCGCGAGCGCAGGAGCTCGACGTCCATCTGCATCACCGCCACAGCCTTGTCTCCTGCAGAACGGAAGCCAAATCAACAGACGCATCAACCGAATCAGGCAGAAAGAAAGTAGGAACTAGCCGATCGTATGCTGCAGCACTTCGAACTTGTTCGAGACCATGAGAAAATCCGCAAAACCTAAGCACATTTAATGCAGGATCTCGAGTGCGAAATTTAAATGCAATAAGCAGTGGCACCTCATGCAAATACCATTTCCGATCAACTTGGAACTAGAAAACTTTGAAAAAGTACTGTCCAAAAGACGGCTAAAATCACCGAATGGAGAAACCGAGATCGAACCCTCCACCGTCGCAAGGGGAAAGAAAAAGAGAACGCCTCGTCTCGTCACGCGCGCAGCAGCGCATGTGACTGGCTTGGCAGCACGAACCTGCAGCCGCTGCCGCTGCATCGAGACGGATGGAAAAGCAAACGCGGCCTAGCTCGAAAAGCAAGCGACACGGCAGAGATCCGAAACGAAAAAACTCGCCGTTTTTTGCGATCAAACAAACGGCCAAGCTTTTAGCCCTTGCACGGAATTGCGCAGCGCGGTCCGACCTGACCCCGCCTGCGCGTCTTCCTCCTCCTACAGGCCAGCACCATCTCGCAAGAGACGATCAAGTAGCAGTAAAACCGGCAAAAGGAATCTCGATACCTTTCCAATCAAAGAGTACAACCACCTCGAACCCCGAGAGATCGAAACGAACCAGCAGATGAAAAGCAAAGCCCAGACCGAACCAACACCACGAGACGCTACGATTACTACTCTACCAGAAAGAAGAGACCACATAATCCACTGACCTTCTGTTACGTGCTGCTACAAAATGAACGAACCCCAAATGCGTGCTGCTGCTGCTGCTGTTTATGGGATCTGGCTGAACTAAACAGGGTCGTTTAGGCCGAAATGGGGCGACAAAATTACGGAGGAAAAATAATGAATCAAAACTTTTGGTGGTGATCAGCTACTGGTATCTCGACTAACTGCTGGCTAAAACGGATCGATCCAGCATCGAGATCGATCGGAAAAAGGGTGGGGCTTTTGGGTGGGTAGCTAGTTCATCGTGGTGAGGTGGGGGTATCGGCGATCGGGAGGCAGGTCGGCGGTGAGGTGGGCTGCTGGTTGGCGATCGGGGCTCGCAGCTTCTCTCCGGCCTCACCTCGGCGATCCCCGTCGCCTCGGCGGCTATATATATAGTGGCGTGGAGCAGTAGAGCCGCCGTGGAGGAGAAACTAACCTCTCTAGAGAGAGGAGAGAGAGAAAGGGTAGTGCATGCGTGTGACGCCGTTGCGGAGAGAGAGATCTCTAGGACACGGCACCCGACGGAACGGAGCTGCAGGCTCATGACGAGACAGACGTGCGCGGCTGCTTTCTGAGCGCTGTTGGGTCGATGACATGCGGGTCACTAGTGTAAGGACCCGGCGTGTCAGTAAGGTGGGCGTTCGGAGCGATCGAGACGCTTCGCGGGCGTTGTGACCTGGTGGGTCCGATCTATCAGCGAGATCCAGCGGCGAGGGGCGGGTGGGCGCGAAAACATTCGGCACCTGCGCGCGTAACGGCGAGACGAGGAGGCCTGGCGCGTGTGATGCGGCGAAGGGCAGGTCGTAAAAGTGAGAGTGTACCGCGATAATTATCCTCGTTGAAATCCATTACCGCAGTAAATGTCCAGAAAAGCGGGCTGCAGCATGCACTGGCGCACGGTGACACGCTTGGCTGAACTGTGACGACCTGCTACCAAAGAGGGACCGATGCAGCGGGTGGCGACGTCGTCTACTACAGGAAACGCGATCATTTGCGATGGTCAGTCGTATTTACGACGACCGGCCATCGCAAATTAGATAAACCATTGCAAATATACACTTATTTGCGATGGCTGTCTAAAATGGTCGTCGCAAATAAGTAGGCCAAGTCCTATACCGTCGGGCCGACCTCATTCTCTTCGTCCTATCCTTACGCCCCCTGCTTCGCTCCGCCCCTGGCCCCGCCGCCCCCGCTCCCGCTCCCGCCACGCCCACGACGCCCCCGACCTCGCCGCCCCCGGTCTGCCGCGCCCCCGGTCCGCCGCGCCCCCGGCCTCGGCTCGCCGTTCCCCCGCCTCCCCGCCACGCCCCCGGCCTCGCTGGCCCCGGACCGCCGCACCCCCTCTGTGCCAACGCCGCACCTGCCCCCGACGCCTCCGGCACCGAGGTGAGCTCGGTTTTTTTCTTTCATTTTAAAATCCATATGCACAATAGGAATTATTCCTACAAATTCTATAGATACACAATAGGGAATCATGCATGGTAGTTAGGGTTATTATTCCTACAAATTCCTAGGAACTCGACGGCCTTCTTGAGGCCCCTGCACATGGGCTTGCCGCACTTGCGCGCGTGGTGGCCCAACAGCTCCCACACGAGGACCGCGGCAGCGACGGCCGGGTGCAGCAGCGTGCCCACCTCGAGGAGCAGCAGCTTGGCGTACGGGGCGACGAGGAAGCCAAGCGCGGCGAGGGGGGGCGAGGAGGACGACCGCGTCGACGGCGGCCATCGGGGAGCTGTCGCAGCAGGATCCAGCGGCCCTGGCCCTGGATTGGGAGCAGGCCGCCAGGGCGGAGCTGTCCGCCGCCCTGCGGTGCTGCTCGAAGGCGCGGAGGAACTCGATGAGGCTGCGGCACTCGGCCATCGCAGGTCTGGGAGCGACGAGTAATTCGCCACCGATTTTGGTGCAAGCGGGCGAGCGAGGAGAGGAGCGGGCTGTGTGGTGGGGGCGCCGGGATCTGTGTGGAACGGAACTGACCGGAAGGGGAGGGGGAGGAGGAGGCGATTGATTTGTCGATCGGATCCGTGCCCGCTCCCGCGTCGTGCGTTAGCACGTGCGGACCTAGACCGCTGGTTTCACTCTTTCTGACTTCCTTCCCCGGTGCGGTCAGCTGCTGCTGCTCGGTCCGACTGCGCCTCGCTTCCGTGACGTACGTCGCCCGTAGCGTACCGCCCGCTCGCCTCGAGGGTGCCGTGACGTGGTGCGAAGGGATCGAGATCCAGAGGCGGTCACGTCCCCACAGACGTGTGAGGAAGGAAGCAAGGGACCAGCGGCGAGTGAAACTGAGGCGGACCACGAACCACAAATGCCCGTGTACCTCCCCCTAACCGGCGGCGGATCTCCCTATCCTCCTTCGTCCCTTTGCAGCTCCGCTCCTCTCTAAGCGGCTGCAGATCTCGCACGTCCGTCGCCAACGGTAGATCTGGCATCTCCTCCTCTCCACTGTGCCAGAATCTAGCACCCCGCCGACGGCAGATTTGGCGCCTCCGCCTCCGGATCTCTGGCGCCGGAATCTGCCCCCCTCCAGTCGACGCAGAATGGCCGCCTATACCCCGAGGCGAGGCGGAAGGCCTGCGCCTTGAGCCCAGGCGCGCCTAGGCGAGCGCCTAATGGCGCCTTCCTGAACACTGATTATTAGATAAAAGGGAAACACAATTACTACAAATTTTTTCTGTTTAGCACTAGAGTAACCTCTTAAAGCTGAAAATTAGGTTATTAACCATTGTGTTTTAGCGAGTGAGGGACTTGCTTCTGGATCAACCAAAAGCATCATAATATGGTGATCTAGCTGGCCCAATTATATTCAGTTCTTTGAGTGTTCTAGCTATTTTTATCAAATCGGTCTTGACATAATGCATTTTCTTTACATTGCTCAGGTCCCCTCCCCACCGTGCACACTCAGATCCACTTCACTGCTCAGGTATGGCACCATCATTCTTCTCATATTGTATATGACAGAGTACAGTGCTTTTAGCTGTATATGACGACTTGTTGCTCTTATAGTAGTTGTCCTGATATGTATAATATTCCAACTGTTTTTTATCAAACTTTTAATGATGTAACACATTTTCTTTAGATTTGCATCACCATATTACTAGTTTAGCCTATGTCAAGTGTGTGATCTAGATGTTGCTAGATGATTATGTTTTTTTAAGTTTAGATAATTTCTTGTCATGCTTTGGTAAATATGTTTATTATACAGGTTACTGGAATTAATAATTTTTTTCTCTTGTTCTTTTGATTGCGTGAGTGTTTAGAATTAATAATTTTTTTTCTATTCTGTTTAGTGTATGTTTGGACTTTAGTGCATTCATATAATGTTTTTGAGTGACTACTTAATATATATAAATAAAGGGGTTTTGGGTCGGCTCGGACCAACCCGGAAGGGCACGACACGTAATAAGTGTGATCGTGCCGTGTGGACTATTGTAGTGGTACCATATGCGTCAAGTCGACACGGAAGCGAACGGGTTGGTAAGGATGTCAATGACCCGCGATTGCGTGGACGGTGGAAATGGATGTGGAATTGTCATCTAAGACCAACTTTCCTCTCACTCTTTCTCTAGTTCTTTCCCCTATCTTAAATGACCTCAAAATGAAAATGAACAACGTAACATATAGCAATGTATTACCCGTTTCGGATTGGCACGTCTCACATGCCATTGGCATGTGAGACGTGCAGGTTCGGAATTGTCCCGTTTTGGACAGCCTCGGAGTGACCGAGGGGGCGTGGCTTGTGACGAGACGTGGATCCGGATTTGGACGAGATTTCGGTGGTGTAACCCTGTTGTTCTCTGCTGCACCATTTTTGGGCGTGTAGTGGAGAACAGCGGGGTTATGCTGCCGAAATTTTATTTGAATCCGGATCAGGTGTCTCGTCATGAGCACACTCCGCTCGGTCACTCTTGGGTGGGTTTAGGATCTATCTGCCTAGGTTGTAGGGCTGTGACATAACATAACAATGAAACTAATAATATTTCGCGTTAAACTGCAGAGCCAAACATGGGTGAAGACCGCAGTTGGATGTATACTGGCTAGAAGAGCAGAACTGGTGGTCACTCGGATGAGTGGTTTATCAAGTTAGATCAATTTTTGGATCGAGCATTTTCGTTGTCAACGGAAGATATGGTGCGGTGCCGATGTACAAAATGCCAGAACACCAAGTTTTTGAGATGATTGGAGCTTTCGTTTTACTTATGTCGAAACGGTTTCACTCCACATTATGAAGTGTGGACCTTTCACAGTGAGACTAATTCTCGAGTCATAGCCGAAGTGGATGAGGATGATGATATAACAAAGGTTGATAGGATGGATGAGATGCTAGAAGCTCTAGAAGCGGAGGATCCTCTTACAAATGAGGCAGAGAAGTTCTTCGAGGAGCTGAAGAAATCACAAGAGCCGTTGCATGAACACACGGTTGTGACCGTACTTGCTTTCTTAACCAGATTTATGGCAATTAAGTCCAAGTACTTTTTTTCCATCAACTGCTACAATGATCTCATGAAATGGATCTACGATATCCTTCCACAACCTCACAATGCGCCGGCCGATATGTATCATTCAAAGATCAAGATATCTGGTCTTGTTATGAAGTATGAGAAAATCGATGTGTGCCCAGACAACTGCATGCTATTCTGGAAAGAGCACGCCAATAAGAAGGTGTGCTTGAAATGTGGTAAATTGGGGTATGTCGAAGTTGTTAATGACGATGGCGATAATGTGATGACAGATGTCGCACATAAGCAGCTTCGTTACTTGCCTGTGACACCTCGGTTGAAGCGGATGTTTCTTTCAAAAAGAACCGCAAGACACATGAGATGGAACAAAGAAGGTAAACGTGAGAACAAAGAATTCTTGACGCATCCACCGACGGTGATGCATGGAAGGCGCTAGACCGTTTCGATCCAGACTTTTCTCGTGATGCAAGAATGTTCGCATCGAATTAGCGACAGACGAATTCTCACCATTCAGTACGAACTCCACGCCATACTCATGTTGGCCCGTCTTTGTCATTCTGTACAACCTGCCACCTGCTTTTTGTATGAAGAACGAGTTCATGTTTCTCAGCCTCATTGTACCTGGACCTGATCATCCCGGGTCACGTCTCAACGTGATGTTAAAACCGTTGATCGAAGAATTGAAAGTCTTGTGGACAGGATTCGAAGCATATGACAGTTACAAGAAGTGGAAATTCATCCTTCGAGCTGCTTATTTGTGGTCCATCCATGATTTGCTAGCATACGACATGTTTTTCGGATGGAGCACTCACAGTCGTCTGACGTGTCCGATATGTGCTTCAGACACAGATTGCTTTCGACTAACTCATGGAGGCAAAATATCTTACTTCGATTGTCACAGACGTTGGCTGCTCTCGAATCATATATTTAGGCAGCAGAGGCATGTCTTTTCAAAAAACACTGTTGTCACTAAAGGACCACCGAAGCGTCTCAACGTGTCAGAAATTTCTGATATGTTGGACAAATTGGTGCCTGATGAAGGTCGTCCTAGATATTTCGTAGGTTATGAAGAGTAACACAATTGGACTCACATATGTGGACTTTGGGAGGTAATGTATGTGAAGTCGTTGATTCTAATGCACAACATTGATGTCATGCATTAGGAGCGTAACATGAGCGAAAGTATCATAAGCACTTGCATGGATATGCCTGGCAAAATGAAATACAATTATAAAGCTAGACTATATTTGGCAGACATTTGTCACCGTCCAACTCTTGAAATCTCTGAAAGTGGTGGAAGGCCACGTGCTTCATTCTGTCTTCGATCGAAAGAAAAGAAAGAAGTTATGAAATGGATGGAAACTTTGAAATTCCCAAATGGTTACGCAGCTAGCCTGAAACGAGCCGTAAATGTTAACACAGGAAACCTCACTGGATTGAAGAGTCATGATTATCACATTATAATGGAAAGACTCTTACATGTTATGTTTCGAGGCTATCTAGATGATGCGGTGTGGAAGGTTTTAGCCAATCTCAGCTATTTTTATAGACAGCTTTGTGCTAAAGAAATCAAGATCGGGATGATGGATAAGTTAGAGAAGGAGATACCCATACTTCTATGTAAGATGGAAAAAAAATTTCCACCGGGTTTCTTCAATCCAATACAACATCTACTTATCCATCTTCTATTCGAAGCTAAAGTTGGCAGTCCTGTGCAATATAGGTGGATGTATCACATTGAAAGAGCACTACGATATCTGAAACCAATGGTTGGCAATATGGCAAGGGTGGAAGGGTGCATCGCTGAAGCATATGCTCCTAAGGAAGTAGGATACTTTTCAAGTGTCTACTTTGTGGAAGAAAACAATATCAATACTTCGGCGATGCGGTACAATATGGAAGAAACACCCCATCTAAGCGACCTTTCCATTTTTCAAACGGGAGGCACCACCGTTGGTAGCTACACGACCTACGTGCTATCCGAACATGAAAGGACTGTTGCTTTACTCTACATGTACGCAAATATAGAAGGCATGCAGGAATACTACGAGTAAGTGTTTGTCCTACATTTATGCTAATCGACATATTTTGCTACACATGTACTCTAAAAGATGTTTTTTCATGTTCAGCGAGTTCCACAGACAATGTTGGCCACATAAGCATCAACCTACGGCCAAACAAGTAGAAGCGATGCAAAAAGAAGGAATAAATGGGGGGCAAAGTTTACTATCCTGGTTTCGAGATTATGTAATATTCTCTCGTCTTCTATGTATTATAAGTTACAATTATTAAAGAAGTATTATTTTAACTTACTATCATTTATGACAGTGTCGGACTCACAATGTCCATGAAGATTTGCGGCAGCTATCTTATGGATTGGTGAATGTTAGAAGCTATGGTCGATATGACGTAAATGGATTTCGATTCCGTACAACTCATTTTGAAGCTCTTCGTCCTCTCGCGGCAACATCAAATTCTGGTGTTGTGACGAGAGCAATGGACACTCAAGGGAATTTAACCGATTATTATGGGATCATTAACAAAATTCTTGAATTTACTTTTACCAGAAATAAGACCCTTCGAGTTGTCTTCTTTGATTGTGACTGGTTTGATCGCACTCATGGAACTCGAGAAAACCAATTTGGAATGGTGGAAGTGAAACATAAGGACCGACTACGAGGTTACAATACATTTGTTCTTGCACATCAAGTGGAGCAAGTGTATTATCTACCTTATCCATACACGAAGCTCAGTGCTTGGTGGGTGGTATATAAGGTGAATCCTCGTGAGCGGTTATATACTCCTAGAGATGATGGTTACCATGATAGCGAAGACGTTGAAGAAGTGTACCAAGAAGAAGAGTTGCCAGACACTTTTATCGTCGAGCTTGGTGCAGGACTCGATCAATTAGTTGGAGATGTTGAAGACATTGAAGATGTAGAGGCAGATGATATGCGAAAACGGAAATTAGAACATGCCACGATGGAAGATCGTTGGGCTGGTTTAAGGAGTAGGGCACAAGCACATGATAATGATGTTGATGAATTTTGAAAGTAATTACAAGTAATGTTTTCTTGAAAATAGTAACATGAATTTTGTATATTTTATTTGCATATTTACTGATTATCCAATTAAAACAGGATGGCATCAAAGAAGGGTAAGAAGGTGTTGCCGACGAGGGGGTTCTACCCCTCTAGACCTGAGGACGCTTTCGCTAGTGCCTCGTCGACTGGGAGCAGACGCTCTCAGCTCCTGGGGCACGTTCTGAGCAGCTCTAGAGCTTCGTCACAGGTAAATTTCACTCGCTTTTAACAAATTCTTTAAACTCAATTTCACATTATTTTTACTTATGAATCATTTGAATGTTGTACTCCTCACCGGCTGACTCAGAGGCTGCAGCGCCAGTTGACCTTGGCTACCCTTCGGTGAGCCAGCCCTCGGCCAGCCAGCCCTCGGTGAGCCATCCCTCGGCCAGCCAGCCCTCGGCTGGCGATCCTTCTGTTCCTGAGGCCTTTGGCTCAGCTGGTGAGGAGCCGTCTGGGTCACCTGACGTGGCGCCCCAACATACGCGGAGGACAAGAAGGACTCACTTTGGCAGTCCTCTTGCGTTCCCTTCACAAAGGATCGTGATTCGTCCAGTAGGAGACAGGTAATAAAAATTATAGTGTTCAATTTTAGTTTCTTTTGGTTACTTAAGTAATCAATCAATAAATATCTTACAGGGTTTCAGACGACACGTCTTTCACCAGTGAGAGACACCAAAGACCGGTGAACGTTGTCCTCGGGTCCTTAGTGCGTTTGCACTATCCCGGGGGCATCGACGGGGTGTCTGCTCTTTCGTGGGAAGACTACGCACGCGTCCATCACCAGGAGCACGTCAACCTTCAGGAGGTCGTATGGCCCGATTTTATGGTAAGCATGTTAAAAATAGTTTATAAGTTTTAACTCTTAAACTCTTTTAATGAACATCTCTTCAATATATTCTTTATCGCAGAGAAGATATACTTTAGAGGACCCGAACGACCCTCGCCTGTTTGAGGATGCGAGGCGACTGTTTCACTACAACGCTGCCAAGGTGCTTCGACAAGCTTTGTCAAACGCCTGTGTTCAAATTGTTAATGAGCACTTGAAGGCGAACCAGCAGCACGTGCTACACTTCCAGCAAGAGAGCGAGAGGCTCCTGACGGAGGAAGAGTACGCGCAGGTACCTAGGGTGTAGTAAGTATTTTTTCTGGTAATTTCCTCGATGGTATTTTTAACAACTTCCAACTATGTGCAGGGCCACGTGAGCTGGTTGCAGGGTCGGATCGATGCATTTCGGGCCCTTTGTCGCTACTGGGCTAGCGATGAGTTTAAAGCTAAGTCCGAGAAGGCTCGAGAGTGCAGAGGGGTCGAGGGGAAGAGCAGGCACGGGCAAGATAACCACTTGCATTTAGCTAAACGCACGGTAAGTGTATGTAACTTATGTTTATATATTCATAATATATTGTTCGTACTAACACGTATTGATAGGAGCGCGAGACGGGGGTGCCGCCGACCCCTGCTGAGATCTGGAAGAGAGGTCACAGGGACCCTTCTCAGCCGACGGGGTGCAGTCAGACTGCAGCTGAGCGGGTAAGTTTAGAAATCATTCATATTAAATATAACTATATATATTGTTGAACTTACACGGTTTTTTTGTTTTGCAGGCTAAATACGGGGAGGAGGCTAGGAAGATAAACGGTGAAGATTTTGATTGGGAACGTCAACCAATCAATCTTCAAGGCGCGTATGCAAGCGGTGGTGGAAAAGCACACGGAAGGTGAGTTTACAAGTCATTTCATCATTTTCAATTCAAAGTATTCAAGATATTTCAATTTCATATTACTGACTCTCTTTTTTATAGGCTCGCCATATTCGACGGAGTTGTCGACTCGAGGGCGGGGAGACCTACGAGAGGCAGCTCCACGCAGGATTCTTCGGTGGGCACGGCTGGTCGTCGCGCCACGCAGAGGGACATTGAGATGCAGTCCCTCTTCAGGCGACAGGAGGAGGCAGAACGCCAAAGGATCGCGATGGAGGCCACGATCCAAACCCAGGCAACAGCGTTAGCGCAGATGCGGGAAGCAATGGAGGTAACAACATAAAAACTAAAGATCTCATTAATTCAGCGTAAATGACTTACTAATAGATAGCATTTAATGTTTGCAATGACAGGCCATGGCTCGGGCGCAAGGTTTGGGGATCCAGCTACCGGTACTACCACCGGTCCTTCCAGGGGATCCTTCTTCTGCGGGTCAGATAATTTTCTATGTAATCCTTCTTCTCCAACATAAAAAGATTGAGATAGAAGAAAGAGGGAGATAGTTAGATAGAAGAAAATGATTGAGATAAAAGAAAGAGAGAGATAGAAGAAAGAGAGAGACACAAGAAAGAGTGAAACATAGTTAGATAGAGTAGGAGAGGAATGAAGAGAGAGAGGAAGATGTAGATGGAGATAGAGGGAGGGGAAGATAGAGGGAGGGAGAAGTAGATGGAGATAGAGGGAAAAGAATAGCAATAGAGAGATAGAGTGAGAGAGAAAGATAGAGTGAGAGAGAAAGAGAGAAATGAAAAAAGAGAGGAAGAGAGGGGGATCTAGATGAAGATAGAGGGAGAGGAAGGGAGGGAGAGAGATGTTGATGTATTTATATTCTAACTCTAAGTTTCATTAATTGCAGGGATCCGCGACGGATGCACAAACGCCGTCGCTACCCCCACCTGGAATGAGGCGCGTCGACGACTTCGACTTCGGAGGTAGCTTCGGAGGTGGCTACGGAGGTGGCTACGGAGGTCAGACGGGCGAGTGAGCACATGTTTAGTTTGTTGATGTTGGTCTCATGTTTCGACGATATGTTGTGATGTGTTTTAAGACTGTTGTGATGTGTTGTGATGTTTATACTGTTTGTTCTGTGATTCTGGCCATCGAGCCGGGTAGTATTTTCTATTTAAAAAAAATAAAAAACCTTATTTGCGACGGCTTTTTATACAGTACCGTCGCAAATAAAGATCCCGACCATCGCAAATAAGCATTAATTGCGACAACCAGGCCGTCACAAATAGGGGTGTCGGTCCCGGGAGATGACACGTGGACCCTGCCGGCTAAACTTATTTGCGACGGCTTGGCCGTCGCAAATAGAGCTTTAATTGCGACGGCCTGACCGTCGCAAATAATGCTGCGGGGCCCACCAGCCCCTTGCGATAACTTACGACAACCACTTTGAGCCGTCGCAAATAAGCTTATTTGCGATGGTGCCCGTCGCAAATATGCTTAATTGCGACGACTTATTTGCAACGGCTAGAAGCCGTCGCAAATAAGAAAAGCCGTCGCAAATTGCTTATTTGCGACGGTATTTTTTTTATTTGCGACGGTTCTGGCCGTCGCAAATCGTCAGGATTCCTGTAGTGAGCGGCGACGAGTTGAGGTGTGGGGGCATCGTCGAATGACCCGAAGGTTGAAGAAGGAACACGTGGCAGAGGGTGCGTCGCCGTCGCATGATAACCGCCCTCTACAGTGCTCCTGACACGTCACAGAACGCTCACGGTGGTGCGTTATGCAGTATATATGGCCACATGCTACGAGTGATCGGTTCCGGAAGCTTCGTGGCACGTACGGCTCGTGCGGTCTTGCCAGGCAACGGCATCGACGTGGATCGAGGAAACCAAGCGCGATGCAGCCGTGCGTCCCTCGGCCCACCGTGGATTCGACGAAATTCTTTGTTGCCCTCGCCGCACGCATTCCTCCTCTCCTCCTATGTAAACCTTCGTGGCAGGCAAATAGGCCAGCGGTGGGCATCATCACTGCTGTGGTGCAGGGAGCAGTGTTCTGTCCTGTTGGCACCGTCTTGGATTGCTCACTCCATCAATTGCGGCAGAACTCTAGAGCGATCACGAGTCAGTGAGACAACTCGACTCGAAGCGTCAAAGCAAGACCACGAAAGAATCAGTAGTCTTCCTTGTTACGAGTTCCTTTTTACTTTTGAAATGGCTTGCTTGTTCCGATTTTTTACAGGATTGCTGTAAAAATCACGGAGGGCTGTCCAGCTATATGATGGAAATGAGCTGGCAGTTACCTATCTGACGCAAGATTAGTTTGTTGCGCTCCGGGGTCCAAAAGATATTACCTGGGCCCCACACGCGGATCACATGTATCAGCGTGCCCCGCCGGTTTCCGATTTTCCTGGGGTTTCTGCTTCGACGGAGCTCCTGTTATATTCGACTCGGCGCCGAGTTCGTTTTGTTGCAATCCAGCACCATGGTTTCAATTCGAGCTCTTTGCTACTACTGCATTGCCGGCACGCTGCTACGTGCATAAGAGGAAAGGTAACTGGTTCCGCGACCTCGTCGTCCTCCGTCGCATCGATCCGGCAATGGAGCACTCGTTGTCCGCGATCCATGACCGGCCCGGCCACGACATCTTCCTCCGCCGCAAGGTCGCCGGTCAGGTCCACGGCCGCAGAACCGGCTTAGCAGTCGAAGACGCCGACGTCCGCTTGCGTGGCGCCAACAAGCGCCCTCGCCTGGAGCCGGACATGGAGGCGGCGGGGTCCGAGCCTTCTTGCTCACAGCGGTGCGGTGCGCCGCCGGCGAGAGGAGGAGCGACGAGAGAGAGTGACCTCGTCGTCGGCAGTGCCGAGGAGTACGAGTACATGTGCCGCCTCGGCGAGGGCGGCTACGGCATTGTCGTCAAGGCGCGGCACCGCGCCACCGGCATAACCGTCGCCATCAAGCGTTACGTCTCGGACGAGGAGGAGGTGGAGGTCGACCGCGAGGAGGTGGAGGAGGAGCTGCTTCGGGAGGCTCGGTTCCTCACGGCGTGCGACGGCGTCCCGTTCGTCGTCGGCTTCCGCGGACTCGCCTGCGACCCAACGACCGCGGAGCTCTGCCTGGTCATGGAGTGCGTGGGCCCGAACATCGACCACTTCCTCAGCCGCCAGCGGTGCCGCGGCGCCAAACCGCTGCCCGAGGCCACGCTGCGTACCGTGATGTGGCAGCTGCTGAGGGCGGTCGCGGGGATGCACAGGCGTGGCGTTATCCACCGCGACATCAATCCTCATAACGTCCTCGTCGTCGACGACCTGCGGGCCGTCAAGATCTGCGACTTCGGGCTCGCCATGTTCGCGTCCGACCCGCCGCCTTACGAGCTGTGCGGCACGCCGGGGTACCGGGCCCCCGAGATCCTGCTGGAGCGGTCCGTGTACGACGCCCGCGTGGACGTCTGGTCGCTGGGCTGCGTCATGGCGGAGGTCATCACCGGGAGGATGCTGTTCGACGACGGTCGCTGGGCTCCCTCTTACCCCGACGAGGAGCTCCTCTCAATCCTCCGCGTGCTCGGCGTGCCGGACGAGGAGGCGTGGCCGGGGTTCTTGTCCACGCCGTTCGCCGTAAGCTGGATGCCGGAGCTAGACCTGAAGCAGCCCAACGTGCTGCGCGAGCTGATCCCCGAGACGGTGCTGTCGGACCAAGGGTTCGAGGTCCTGACCGGCCTCCTGGTGTGCAACCTGGACAAGCGGCTCACGGCGGCCGCGGCGCTCAAACTCCCGTGGTTCGCCGGGGTGGACGCATTGGAACTGCTCTCTCGCTAGGTTCATTTTGCATACATGTTGTTCTAAGGGTACTTTTTTTTATCTGCATTAATTAAGTTCATTTTGCAGAATTTTAGTATCAGATACTAGTAAATACCGAGCAATTAAACCGCCTACTACAACCAGTGGTGATAGAGCTGAAGATCATGATCATCAAGGACCGGTTTGAGTACTGGAATTTAATCATTGAGGAAGGGTTTTTTCATTCAAAAAATCATTGAGGAAGGGTTTTTTTCCTTCAAAAAATCATTGAGGAAGGGGCTAGCATATCATCTAAACAGCTCAAAGGTTCGAACTTTGGGCTACTTGCATCCGATAAAATACGAGTACTTCGCACAAGTGGGTGAAACAATATTTAGACCGGTCGAAGTAGGGGCCTGTAAAGCCATACACGGTTATAGCGGTCCTTCAACAAAAAAGCACCTCTTGCGGTGCATTTTGAGAGATCTGTAAAATAGTTTTTTCGACAGTATTGCGCCACATGTGGAGGGATCGCTACGAGGGTGCGTTTAAAGGGATTTGTAAAATAGGTTTTTCAACACTGTTGCGCCACATGTGGAGGAATCGCCACGAGGAGAGGGAGCGCCCGACGGTTGCTTCGCGCACGGGCGCTAGATGGTTGCTTTGTACGCGGAGTAGCCGAAGACGACGACGGGAGGCGGCGCCCGGGGGCAAGCGCGGCGGCCATAGATGACGGTGTCACGCTCGCTGTAACATGCTACTGAAGTTGTGTGTGTCGAGTGGGTCAGGCTTGTGGGCCAGCAGTGCAGGCATGACATGTGGGACCCGCTGTAATGGGTTAAGTCTTATTGTGTGACACCTGGAATGAAGATAGAACAGATTATTGTAATAGGAATTTTTTATTAATATATCTTTTAAAAAATCATTTATAATAAATAACCCATGGAATCAAAAATTGGCCAAAATGATCCAGCTTTGTATGTGCCACATACGAAATGACACGGGCCACGCATTTCGTATGAGGCACATACGAATCTGACGTGGCCCGCCACGCGTTGCTGGGGTTCCCGAGGCGGCTGAGATGTTCCAGAGGCGGAGCGAATATCGTACGTGCCTCATACGACATTCGGCTCCCGAAGGTAATTTCGTATGTGGCACATACGAAATTCGCGCGGTGGTGGGGCCCACCCGAACCGTCGTATGTGTCACGGGTCGTCTTTAAAATGGGCATCGACTTCTTCTCAACGACAGACCACCGCGCCTCACCTAGCCGCGCCCGCTCCGCCACGCCACCGCCGCCCAGCCGCCACCGGCGCGCCACCGCTTAGCTGCCTCCCGCTCGGCCATCGCTCTGCCGCCTCTCCGGTCTTCGGTATTTTCCATTCCTTTGTATTTTGTGTTCCTCTTTAGTGGTATTGTGTTATTAGGTTTTGATAGTTATTTTAGGTATTTTAGTTAGTGATTCCTCTTTATGTATTTTAGTTAGTGATGTCTCTTTAGTTATTTTAGGTAGTAATAGTTATGTGTTATTTCTATATACGTATTTTAGATATTTGTCTACATTTAGTTATGTATTATTTCTCTATACGTATTTTGATAGTTATTTTAGGTATTCGTATGTTATTAGGTTCTAATAGTTCTAGTTTTTAGGTTTGTATTTGTATGTTAATTTTCATCAATGTTGTTTATTTTAAAAGTAATAACATGTAATTAAATGTCAAGTGATAGTTATGTGTTATTTCTCTATACATATTTTAGGTATTTGTCTACATTTAGTTATGTGTTATTTCTCTATACGTATTTTGATAGTTATTTTAGGTATTTGTATGTTATTAGGTTCTAATAATTCTAGTTTTTAGGTTTGTATTTGTATGTTATTTTTAGTCAATGTCGTTTATTTTAGAAGTAATAACATGTGATAGATGTTTAGGTTTCTATTTATTTTTTGATGATAAGACTGTGAATAGGCATTCTGAACATGCGATTAATTTTATTTGTGTTTATAAATTCCAATAGGAATGTCAGAGAAGTTAGTATTTCAGATATTTTATGAAGAAGGCATAATTGTTTATGGCTCTAATGGGATTGATTTGTCTGGGTTCGCGTCGTGTGATGGAGGGATAACAAGGGCAAATGAGAGGACATTTAGTGGTGTCGTAAACTGGTTGATGAAAAAATTTAACATTAATCCAGAACAACATCAGTTGACATTGAAATGAATGATTAATAGGGCAAGAAATGAAATTTATTGGGATTTGATTATTATTAAGGGAACACAGAATTGGAGGAAATTTGTAGATTTAGTTGTGGAGCGGGGTTGGCCTCTAGTGCTTCTTGCGCAAGCGGAAATAAAAGAAGTAGAAATTGTAGTGGAAGCCGATGAAGCAAATAATGTGGAAAATGATGTAGGAATAGAAGAAGCTGGAGAGAACTCGATACATGTAGAAGCACGTGGTGTGGAAGATGAAGGAGAGCACATTGAGAACATAATTGAACAAATAAGGATCGAAGATATGGAACACGAAAATGTTCCAGAAGTTGACTCTTCTAATGATGAGAATGAGAATGATACTATTGTTCCGGCAGAGTGGAACAATCCAATCCCGAGTAATTTATCAGCTACAGAAAAGTATTGTGGCTTATCGGGATACCACGAGAATCAGTTAACACGAGGAGATATATTAAAGACAAAGATAGTTCGAAGGATGCAGTGAAATATTGGTCTCTGTCTGTGCAAAGATCATTTACAATTTACAAGTCAAGTAAAAAAGATTATGATGTGAAATGTGTGTTCTCAAGTTGTCCTTTTCGGGTCCATGGTTTCAAAGAGAAGTGGACAAAACTATGGAGAGTATCAAAAATGATTGATCACACATGCGAGTTGCATGAATTGGAGAAGTGCAATAGTGCTCTTACATCGCAGTTTATTGCAAATCATATGTACTCCCGAATTGTGGACAACATTCGGTCTGAACCGAAATCAATAATAAACACTATTGAGGAGGAGTTCAAGTACACTATAAGTTACTCCAAAGCGTGGAAGGCAAAACAGAAGGTGATTGAGCAAAGATTTGGTTCATTTGAAGCTTCTTATGAAAATCTTCCAAAGTTATTGCAGACCATCCAGGAGAGGAATGTTGGTACTTATTATGACATTATGGATGTGCCGAACAGAGATATGCCTGTGAAGTTGTTTCTCCATCGTGCATTTTTTGTATTAGGTCAATGTATTGCTGCATTCAGACATTGCAGGCCTATCATCTACATTGATGGTACTTTTTTAACTGGAAAGTACAAAGGTCAAATTCTAACAGCTATTGCAGTTGATGGGAAGCTATTAAAAAGTTAGCTGACCTTGAATCGCTCAGACCCAAAATATTCTATTAGGTGCAACCACTTGGGCGCCGGTACATCATCTGGCTTGTTTCGTATACGTTCTTCATCGGTCGAATAACTCTTATAGGTGGTATGCAAAGTCGAGTGCCACCCCTTGTAGTGCTCACCAGCAATTTTCAAAATTTTTCTTGCGCTCTGCTTTGTGTCCTCCAAGTCCCAAAAATTCTTCACATTGTATAACACATTGGTGTAAACGTACAAGATGGAGATTGCAAGAAAAAAATACTTGTGTGGAGTGTGACGACAATAACCATAATGTATCGTACTATTTATCTCTTGTTAGTATTGCCAACCTCTGCCCACTTCCTTGCACCGCTGCGGGGTGCATGTTTTTTGTAAACACAACCACATCATCGACAAAGTGCCGCTGATTAATACCAACCGCAACATCCAACCTAGTGGAGAACTGATTTGGTAGCTTCACATTCTCTGTTCTACTAACTTGGGCTGCATAGCGTATGCTGGCAACCTTAAGTCCTTTAGCCACACTTCTTCCAGACTTCCTTCCTTCTGTTATATTGATTCAAATGGTAAACGATTAAAGCAAATTACCGCCTGACCAAGTTTAGTATCATGTACACATAGTGTGAAAAGAAGAATAATATGATGTTCCTACCATGTTCAGTACGAGTGCGACAAATGCGAGCGTCGGATGACCGCATCCTAGCAGCATTTTGTTTTGTATTACTCCCTCCTAGTGTATATTAATTGTCATATCATATCAACAAAAGAATTAAAAATGAACTAGTTAGGACAGTCTGAACGACAATTATTTTGATCGGGAGGGAGACGATCAAGTAGCAGTAAAACCGGCAAAAGGAATCTCGATACCTTTCCATTCAAAGAGTACAACCACCTCGAACCCCGAGAGATCGAAACGAACCAGCAGAGGAAAAGCAAAGCCCAGACCGAACCAACACCACGAGATGCTACGATTACTACTCTACCAGAAAGAAGAGACCACAGAATCCACTGACCTTCTGTTACGTGCTGCTACAAAATGAACGAACCCCAAATGCGTGCTGCTGCTGCTGCTGCTGTTTATGGGATCTGGCTGAACTAAACAGGGTCGTTTAGGCCGAAATGGGGTGACAAAATTATGGAGGAAAAATAATGAATCAAAACTTTTGGTGGTGATCAGCTACTGGTATCTCGACTAACTGCTGGCTAAAACGGATCGATCCAGCATCGAGATCGATCAAAAAAAGGGTGGGGCTTTTGGGTGGGTAGCTAGTTCATCGTGGTGAGGTGGGGGAATCGGCGATCGAGAGGTAGGTCGGCAGTGAGGTGGGCTGCTGGTTGGCGAAGAACGAGTTCATGTTTCTCAGCCTCATTGTACCTGGACCTGATCATCCCGGGTCACGTCTCAACGTGATGTTAAAACCGCTAATCGAAGAATTGAAAGTCTTGTGGACAGGAGTCGAAGCATATGCCAGTTACAAAAAGTAGAAATTCAACCTTTGAGCTGCTTATTTGTGGTCCGTCCATGTTTTGCCGGCATACGACATGTTTTCCGGATGGGGCACTCACGGTTGTCTGACGTGTCCGATATGTGCTTCAGACACAGATTGCTTTCGACTAACTCATGGAGGCAAAATATCTTACTTCGATTATCACAGACGTTGGCTGCCCTCGAATCATATATTTAGGAAGCAGAGGCATATCTTTTGAAAGAACACTGTTGTCACTAAAGGACCACCGAAGCGTCTCAACGGGTCAGAAATTTCTGATATGTTGGACAAACTGGTGCCTGATGAAGGTCGTCCTGGATATTTCGTAGGTTATGGAGAGGAACACAATTGGACTCACATATGTGGACTTTGGGAGCTACCGTATGTGAAGTCGTTGATTCTAATACATAACATTGATGTCATGCATCAGGAGCGTAACATGAGCGAAAGTATCATAAGCACTTGCATGGATATGCCTGGCAAAATGAAAGACAATTATAAAGCTAGACTAGATTTGGTAGACATTTGTCACCGTCCAACTCTTGAAATCTCTGAAAGTGGTGGAAAGCCACGTGCTTCTTTCTGTCTTTGATCGAAAGAAAAGAAAGAAGTTATGAAATGGATGAAAACATTGAAATTCCCAGATGGTTACGCAGCTAGCCTGAAACGAGCCGTAAATGTTAACACAGGAAACCTCACTGGATTGAAGAGTCATGATTATCACATTATAATGAAAAGACTCTTACCTGTTATGTTTCGAGGCTATCTAGATGATGCGGTGTGGAAGGTTTTAGCCAAGCTCAGCTATTTCTATAGACAACTTTGTGCTAAAGAAATCAAGATCGGGATGATGGATAAGTTAGAGAAGGAGATACCCATACTTTTATGTAAGATGGAAAAAAAATTTTCCAGCGGGTTTCTTCAATCCAATGCAACATCTACTTATCCATCTTCCATTCGAAGCTAAAGTTGGCGGTCCTGTGCAATATAGGTGGATGTATCACATTTAAAGAGCGCTACGATATCTGAAACCAATGGTTGGCAACAGGGCAAGGGTGGAAGGGTGCATCGCTGAAGCATATGCTCTTAAGGAAGTAGGATATTTTTCAAGTGTCTACTTTGCGGAAGAAAACAATATCAATACTTCGGTGATGCGGTACAATGTGGACCAAACACCCCATCTAAGCGACCTTTCCATTTTTCAAACGAGAGGCACCACTGTTGGTAGCTACACGACCTACGTGCTATCCAAACATGAAAGGATTGTTGCTTTACTGTAAGTGCATCTAGGATATTCCTTGTGGGTTTTGGCTAATTGATGACAAACATATGAGATCCTAATGAATCCACTGAGATGATTGCAGGACAAACAAGTGAAATAGCTCGGTGCACACAAAAAGGTGAAAAATGAAGTGGTGTTCAAAGAGAGATACTTTGATGAAGCTTGGAAGACTAAATTAGATTTTGAATGTATAGGGAGTGTATGAAAGACACACTCCAAGAGCTCACAACTTTGCGCGAGGGTAAGGGATTAAAATTAACCTAACTTTCACAAAGCACCGGACTAGTCCGATCATGGACCGGACTAGTCCGTTCATCTTTCTGGAATCCCACTTATAGGGAGACCGGACTAGTCCGTTCATCCACCGGACTAGTCCGTTGATGTTTCTGGAGTCTCTCATACTGAGGGACCGGACTAGTCCGATCATGGACCGGACTAGTCCGTTGAACTTTCTGGAATCTCCCATTCGTGAAGATCGGACTAGTCCACGGACTAGTCCGATGAACTTTCTGGAGTCACCTTCACACAGCACCGGACTAGTCCGAGCTTGGACCGGACTAGTCCGGCAGACTTTCTGGACTTCAAAATGCACTGAGACCGGACAAATCCGGACTTGCACCGGACTAGTCCGGTGTTAGAGTTTTTCAATGGCTACCTTTTGGAAACCCTATAAATAGAGAGTCCACAACTTTCCTATTAACACACACGTCGAATACTGATCAAACAACAAACCCTAGCACCGCCACTTCGTCCCAAGAGCCCAAAACACATCTCCCCACACATCTAAAGTGCAAAAAGAGTGAAATCATTTGAACACTTGGATTTGGGACTGGGAGATCGTTGTTCTTTCATTGCGAGCTCTTGGGGTTTGATCTTTATACACTCATACTCTGCATTGTAATACTTTTGAGTGTATTTGATCACTTCTTTCGTTGTAATTCTCGTGGGAGCCCTCAACGTGTGAGGTTGCCCCACAAACTTGGTGATTACCCGTGATAGTGGAATCAAGTCGGCCTTCGTGGTGACTTGAAGAGGGAAAGGGTTGGAGACCCGGCTCTGTGTGAGCTTCCTCAACGAGGACGTAGATCTCGTGGTGAGATCGAACCTCGGGAAAAATTCGTGTGTCTTGCGCCTTATTTCATTTAAATTTTGTTCACTAGATCACTTAAGTGCTAAAACATCAACCTAAGGAAATTATAAGTTTTACCTGCATTCTTATATTAATCTCAAATAAAAATATCAGTTGTTCTCATTTCCGCTGCTAAAGAAATTTAGATTCCCAATCAACACTTGATCAACACACATATTTTTAGCACACCGGACAAGTCCGCCCACACGACCGGACTAGTCCGGCCAACCAAGGTTTGACGATTTTATTAAGTGTGCAGGGAATTCAAAAGGCCTATTCACCCCCCTCTAGGCCACATTCAATTGGTATCAGAGCAAGGTTCTCCACCAATGACACTCACATCTCGGAGAGATCAATGGCCCCTGAGAAGAACAACGATATCTCGAAGATGAACATTAATGAGGAGGAACAAGAAACTAAAACTTTTGATGTGCTGAAAGAGAGCCCACACGATGATGAAGAAGTGCGACAATTGAAGGCACTTCTGAGAAAGAAACTGCTAGGACAAAAGGGAAAAGAAGAAGACAAGACGACGGGGAGTGGTCATCACGACTACTCCCGACAGCCTTACAACTACAACTGTCTCAATTCAAACAACCATTATCTTTCCATTCCTATGGGAAAACCTCCATAGTTTGACGGAAGCGACTATACAATGTGGAAGTACAACATGAAGATGCATCTAATATCCCTAAATCCTAGTCTATGGCACATTGTTTGCACTGGCATAGACATCCCGGACACGGATGAAGAACTCACCCCAGAACAAGAATAAGAGATTCACAGACACAAGCCGTCGCCGTGATCACAACATCACTAAGCAGAGAGGAATTCACCAAGATTGATGGCTTAGAAAGTGCAAAGGAAATCTGGGATACACTCAAGACAGCTCACGAAGGAAATAGATCGGTTCGTGAAGCAAAAATCGAAATGCTTGAAGGAGAGTTGGGGAGATTCGCTATTGAAGAAGGCGAATCACCTCAAGACATGTACAACCGGATGAAGGCACTCATCAACAAAATACGTGCCTATGGAAGTAAGAAATGGACGGATCACGAGGTAGTCAAGAGAATGATTAGAGCCTTCATGCCAAGAAATGTCACACTTTGCTCAATGATTAGAGAAAGCCCCAGGTTTCACAAAATGACTCCCGATGAGTTGTTGGGAAAGATCATAAACCATGAAATGATGGAGAAAGAGGCACAATACGTCAAAGACTTGGCCGAACTCACCTCCTCCAAAAAGGAGGTTGCCCTCAAAGCAACATGCCGACCCAAACTCAAAGATGCTCGTGAAGATCAAGACGATGGGCATACAAGTGACGAGAGCACCGATCTTGATGATGATGAAATGGTACTCTTTATCAAGAAGTTCAAGTGAATGATGAAAAGAAGACACGACAACAACTCAAATGAAGGCAAAAGCAAGGATAAAGGAAAATCCAAGGCTCGACGCACTTGCTACAACTGTGGAGAGTATGGTCACTTCATGGTGGACTGCCCTTATGAAGAAAACAAAAAGAAGAAGGAAACAAGATCTCAAGAAAAGAAAAATTTCAGAAAAAGAAGACAAACCTATCAAGCTCACATTGGCAAGGAGTGGGACTCAAACGACGAGTCCTCCTCCGATGAAGAAGAAGAAATGGCCACTATCGCAATCAAGAAACCTACTATGAAGGCCACACTCCTTCCAAACATGGGAGGATGGGACATGAACAACCACACTTGCCTTATGGCTAAGGAAGGCAAGAAAAAGGTATGGCTCACTCCTCCTGCGCTAAATTCCTCTATTGATGACTTTGACAACTCTAGTGATAATGAAGAAATTTTTAGAGTACTAAGTAAAATTGCTCTAAATAAAATGGAAATGTTGTCGAACGAAATCTTTGAAAAGGAAGAACTTCTTGACCGACAAGAAGATATGCTCATCCGTGAAAGGAAGAGATATCAAGAAGTTGAAAAGCTTCTCGAGCTTGAAAGAGAGAAGAACGAGTCGCTTGAAGTTGAGCTAGCCTTGAGTAAGGAAACTTACTCAAAGCTAGAAGACTCGCATATTGCAATCAAGGAAGAACTTAGCTAACTTGTCAAAAGCTAACAAGATCCTTGAGGTGCAAGTCAAGTCGCTCAAGCAAAGTGACTCTTCTTCCTCCAAGAGCTCTTCCTCCAAAGATATAAGTTCGACAACAATCAGAACTTGCACTTGCTCTAGTAAGAAGAATATTATTTCCAATACTTCAACTTCTCATAATATGCATGCCCCTCCAAGCGGCATCTTTGATAAGGAGAAGATCAAATATGCACGCAGTGCATATATGGTCACTAGACCTCCTAATGTCAAAAATGGTCTTGGTTTTGATAAGAGCAAACACATGTCTACTTCTAATCATGCTAAGAATAGAATTGTCTTTGTTAAGGAAAAATCCCTTGAATCTGAACCACAAATATTGTTTCATACATTTAATGCTTCGTATGTTCTTATGAAAGCCAAATATGGAAAAGTCATTGCCAAATATACAGGGCCACGCCACAAGAACTTGAAAACTTGTGTGTGGGTGCCCAAGAGTCTTGTGACTAACCTGAGAGGACCCAAGCAAGCTTGGGTACCTAAAACCAAGGAATAATTCTTTCTGCAGGCTTACTCCTCTGGTGGAACAAAATGGGTACTTGATAGCGGATGCACAAATCATATGACCGGAGAGAGACGTATGTTTGTAGAGTACGAGTACAACAAGGATCCAGGTGAAGGCATATACTTCGGAGACAACAGCCAAGGAAAGGTCCTTGGTAGCGGTAATATTGAAATATCCTCTCAACATACCTTATCAAATGTTTTGCATGTAGATTCTCTAGATTATAACCTTTTGTCAATATCCCAACTATGCGACAAAGGTTACAACTGTTTATTCACTAATGAGGGTGTGACTGTTTTTAGAAGAAGCGATGGCTCGATTGCATTCAAGGGAATGTTAAAGGGCAAGCTTTATCTAGTTGACTTCAACAAAGATAAAGCCGAACTCAACACTTGCTTGGTTGCTAAGACCAACATGGGATGGTTGTGGCATAGACGGCTAGCCCATGTTGGGATGAGAAATCTGCAGAAACTTCTAAAAGGTGGTCACATCTGTGGTCTTAAGGATGTGGTTTTTGAAAAAGACAGGCCGTGCAGCGCGTGTCAAACAGGAAAACAAGTCGGAGCACCACACCCCGCCAAGAATGTGATGACTACTGCAAGACCACTGGAACTTCTCCACATAGATCTTTTTGGTCCAGTTTCGTACATTAGCATCGATGGTAACAAATAAGGTTTAGTAATTGTTGATGATTTTTCAAGATTTACCTGGGTATTTTTCTTGTATGATAAATCAGAAACTCAAGGGATCCTCAAGAAGTTCTTGAAAAGAGCTCAGAACGAATTCTCATCAACCATAAAGAACATCCAAAGTGACAACGGGACAAAATTCAAGAACCTCCAAGTTGAAGAGTTTCTCGATGAAGAAGGGATAAATCATGAATTCTCGGCGCCCTACTTCCCTCAACAAAATGGAGTGGCCGAAAGGAAGAACCGAACATTAACCGAAATGGCGAGAACTATGTTGGATGAATACAAGACATCAGATCGATTTTGGGCAGAAGCAGTGAACACCGCTTGCCATGCCACAAATTGAATGTACCTCCATCGACTACTGAAGAAAACTCCATATGAGCTCCTTACCGGTAAAAAGCCTAATGTTTCTTATTTTAAAGTTTTTGGTTGCAAATGTTTTATTCTGAACAAGAAACAGAGGGCCTCAAAGTTCGCTTCAAAGTCCGATGAAGGATTCTTGCTCGGTTATGAGTCGAATGCCTACGCCTATCGTGTCTTCAACAAGGTGTCCGACCTTGTTGAAGTAGCACATGACATAGTGTTCGGTGAATCTAACGGCTCACAAGTGGAGCAAGTTGATAAGTGTGTGCTAGATAAAGAGGAAGCTCCATATGAAGCACTGAAGAAAATGGGACTTGGTGATATCTTACCACAAGAGCAAACATTCGACTCAAATGCACAAGATGAACCTCAACACAGAGGCAATGAGGGGAGCTCTTGCACAAGATCAAGAGGAGGAAGATCAAGAAAATCAGGACAATCATGGAAACAATGATCTAGGGGGAGACAATGCACATGAAGATAATGAAGAACAAGCAACTACACAAGCTCCACACCCAAGAGTACACCAGAGCGTGCAAAGAGACCACCCTGTCAACAAATTGTGGAGTAAGAGAGTAACTACTAGATCTCGAGTTGCAAATTTCTGCGAATCCTACACTTTTGTGTCTTTTCTGGAACCATACAGGGTAGAAGAAGCTTTAAGGGATCCAGACTGGGTGATTGCAATGCAAGAGGAGCTGAACAACTTCAAGAGAAATGAAGTATGGGAGCTGGTGGAGAGACCAAAGGCGAACATAGTTGGAACCAAATGGGTCTTTCGGAACAAGCAAGATGTACATGGAGTAGTAACAAGAAATAAGGAAAGACTGGTGGCCAAAGGTTATTCTCAAGTCGAAGGTTTGGACTTCGATGAAACTTTCGCTCCTGTAGCTAGACTTGAGTCCATTCGTATTTTATTGACATATGCTACTCACCATAATTTTAAGCTGTATCAAATGGACGTCAAAAGCGCTTTCTTAAACGGCCCAATCAAGGAGGAAGTTTATGTGGAGCAGCCACCAGGATTCGAAGACCAGAAATATCCCAACCATGTCTACAAACTGCGTAAGGCTCTCTATGGCCTCAAACAAGCTCCTCGAGCTTGGTATGAGTGTCTTAGAGATTTTCTAATTCAGAATGGATTCAAAATTAGAAAAGCTGACTATACACTTTTCACTAAACATTGTGATGATCATTTATTTGTATGTCAAATTTACGTTGATGACATTATCTTTGGATCCACTAACAAATCCTTCTGTGAAGAATTTAGCAAATTTATGACAGATAGGTTCGAGATGTCAATGATGGGCGAATTAAAGTTCTTCTTGGGATTCCAAGTGAAGCAACTAAGAGATGGTACATTTATAAGCCAAACCAAATATACACAAGACATTCTCAAGAAATTCAATATGGACAAAGCCAAGCCCATCAAGACACCCATGGCCACTAATGGACACCTCGACCTCAATGAAGATGGTCCAAATGTGGACCAAAAGGTATATTGGTCCATGATTGGCTCCTTACTTTATTTATGTGCATCTAGGCCAGATATTATGCTTAGTGTTTGCTTGTGTGCAAGGTTTCAAGTTGCACCTAAAGAGTGTCATTTAGTTGCTGTAAAAAGAATCCTAAGGTACCTTGTGCACACACCCAACTTGGGCCTTTGGTATCCCAAAGGATCCAAATTTAACTTGATAGGGTATTCCGATGTCGACTATGCAGGATGCAAAGTCGATAGAAAGAGCACGTCAGAGACTTGTCAGTTTCTTGGTAGGTCCCTAGTGTCTTGGTCATCTAAAAAGCAAAACTCCATTGCCCTTTCCACAGCAGAAGCAGAATATATTGCAGAAAGGAAGAACTAAACATTAACCGAAATGGCGAGAACTATGTTGGATGAATACAAGACATCAGATCGATTTTGGGCAGAAGCAGTGAACACCGCTTGCCATGCCACAAATCAACTGTATCTCCATCGACTACTGAAGAAAACTCCATATGAGCTCCTTACCGGTAAAAAGCCTAATGTTTCTTAGTTTAAAGTTTTTGGTTGCAAATGTTTTATTCTGAACAAGAAACAGAGGGCCTCGAAGTTTGCTTCAAAGTCCGATGAAGGATTCTTGCTCGGTTATGAGTCGAATGCCTACGCCTATCGTGTCTTCAACAAGGTGTATGGCCTTGTTGAAATAGCACATGACGTAGTGTTCGATGAATCTAACGGCTCACAAGTGGAGCAAGTTGATAAGTGTGTGCTAGATAAAGAGGAAGCTCCATATGAAGCACTGAAGAAAATGGGACTTGGTGATATCTTACCACAAGAGCAAACATTCGACTCAAATGCACAAGATGAACCTCAACAAGGAGGCAATGATCAAGGGGGAGCTCTTGCACAAGATCAAGAGGAGGAAGATCAAGAAAATCAGGACAATCATGGAAACAATGATCTAGGGGGAGACAATGCACATGAAGATAATGAAGAACAATCAACTACACAAGCTCCACACCCAAGAGTACACCAGAGCGTGCAAAGAGACCACTCTGTCAACAAATTGTGGAGTAAGGGAGTAACTACTAGATCTCGAGTTGCAAATTTCTGTGAATCCTACTCTGTTGTGTCTTTTCTGGAACCATACAGGGTAGAAGAAGCCTTAAGGGATCCAGACTGGGTGATTGCAATGCAAGAGGAGCTGAACAACTTCAAGAGAAATGAAGTATGGGAGATGGTGGAGAGACCAAAGGCGAACATAGTTGGAACCAAATGGGTCTTTCGGAACAAGCAAGATGTACATGGAGCAGTAACAAGAAATAAGGCAAGACTGGTGGCCAAAGGTTATTCTCAGGTCGAAGGTTTGGACTTCGATGAAACTTTCGCTCCTGTAGCTAGACTTGAGTCCATTCGTATTTTATTGGCATATGCTACTCACCAAATTTTAAGCTGTATCAAATGGACATCAAAAGCGCTTTCTTAAACGGCCCAATCAAGGAGGAAGTTTATGTGGAGCAGCCACTAGGATTCAAAGACCAGAAATATCCCAACCATGTCTACAAACTGCGTAAGGCTCTCTATGGCCTCAAACAAGCTCCTCGAGCTTGGTATGGGTGTCTTAGAGATTTTCTAATTCAGAATGGATTCAAAATTGGTAAAGCTGACTATACACTTTTCACTAAACATTGTGATGATCATTTATTTGTATGTCAAATTTACGTTGATGACATTATCTTTGGATCCACTAACAAATCCTTCTGTGAAGAATTTAGCAAATTTATGACAGATAGGTTCGAGATGTCAATGATGGGCGAATTAAAGTTCTTCTTAGGATTCCAAGTGAAGCAACTAAGAGAAGGTACATTTATAAGCCAAACCAAATATACACAGACATTCTCAAGAAATTCAATATGGACAAAGCCAAGCCCATCAAGACACCCATGGCCACTAATGGACACCTCGACCTCAATAAAGATGGTCCAAATGTGGACCAAAAGGTATATCGGTCCATGATTAGCTCCTTACTTTATTTATGTGTATCTAGGCCAGATATTATGCTTAGTGTTTTCTTGTGTGCAAGGTTTCAAGCTGAACCTAAAGAGTGTCATTTAGTTGCTATAAAAAGAATCCTAAGGTACCTTGTGCACACACCCAATTTGGGCCTTTGGTATCCCAAAGTATCCAAATTTAACTTGATAGGGTATTCCGATGCCGACTATGCAGGATGCAAAGTCGATAGAAAGAGCACATCGGGGACTTGTCAGTTTCTTGGTAGGTCCCTAGTCTCTTGGTCATCTAAAAAGCAAAACTCCATTGCCCTTTCCACAGCAGAAGCAGAATATATTGCAGCCGGTAGCTGTTGCGCACAACTACTTTGGATGCGACAAACCCTTTAGGACTACAGCTACAATCTTAACCATACCCCACTTCTATGTGACAATGAAAGTGCTATAAAAATTGCACACAACCTGTTAGAGCACTCAAGAACTAAGCATATAGATATCCGTCATAATTTTCTTAGAGATCATTCATTAAAAGGTGACATTGATATTTCTCATGTTAGAACTGAAAAACAACTTGCGGATATTTTTACCAAACCATTGGATGAGAAAAGGTTTTGTGAACTTAGGAATGAACTTAATATTCTTGACTCTCGAAATGTGTCTTGAAACATTGCACACCTGGTTGAAACTTCAAATGTTACATTTTATTGCTAAAACTGCCCCTCACCTCTTTTTCTCCTAAGAAAACTAATTTTAATGAAGAAATCTTGGAATTTATGACCATTTTTTTGTGTTGATGGCTTTCTGGTCATAATCACCAAGATTATTTGTAAAACTTGTCCTTGGATCACTATTTGTATCTCTATATACTCAGTTTTTCCAGGGACACCGGACTAGTCAGGTTTGCCACCGGACTAGTCCGGACAGTCCCTCCTTCTAGGTTTTCCAGGGGCACCGGACTAGTCCGTCCTCTGACTGGACTAGTCCGGTCGACCGCATATATAAGCAGCTGGCCGGCCCAAAACCGTTTCAAACCTCCCCCCACTTTGAGTTGAACCCTCACCTCTCAAACCCTAGCCCCCAAAAGTGATTTTCGAGTTGAGCCCTCAAAATCCAAGCTTTCTCCGTGGGAAATCCTCCCCTCGACGAGTTGATACTCCACTCCAAACTAATCTGGACAGACTCGTGCTCCTTCAACGCGAATCTTCAAATCTCGGTAAATTTCTCCCTAAAGTCAAACTCTCAACTTTTCTAGTTCTAGCTTATTTCTCTTGATTCCAAGGAAGTACATTAGCTTCAAAGATGTATTCCTTTCACCTTCATGCTCCTTTGCATCCTTAGATAGAAGTTGTGATTCTAGTTTTGTTAGGGTTCTTGTGCCAGGCCGGACTAGTCCAGCTCCCAGGTACGGACTAGTCCGGTACACCGGACAAGTCCGCACTCTGAAACCGGACAAGTCTGGTCTCTGACATTTGAATCCTCACATCACCTTCATTCTTGGTTCATTCTCATCTAAATCATGAACTCCTTATTAGGCATGATGTCTTCAAGCTCATATGACAGCTCCTTCCATGTTGATGAAGAAGTTGAACGCGAAAAAGTGAAGAGAGCCAAGGAGAGGTACATGAAGAAAAGGCATGATGTAAATGTGCACTCTCCACCCTCCGACGACAACTTGCCCAAGAAAAGGAGGGTAGTTGTGAAGAAGGCCCAAGGAAAGGCTGGTGAGAGCTCCTCAGGGCCATAGAGGACTCTCAACAAAGGAAAGGGGCTTGCTAGTGGTCCCATTGGACCCCTGAAAATGAAGAACCCAAGTCACCGCAACAGGCAGCGCTCAAGTAAGGATTTCACTGGAAAAGGGGGTGAGCTTGCCGATAGCTTCAGGCAGGTTAATGTGTATGCTCAACCTCGGCAATGCTCAGACCCAAGATTTTGGAGCAACTTCCATGCCGACTACTACGAGCATGTGTACATGAAGATGATGATGGTGGTGAATATGAGGACAGGACCGAGACTGAAGAAGAGAGTGGCGATGAGTGATTCCCCTCAATTTTTCCCTTTTTGGTGCCTTGATGCCAAAGGGGGAGAGATTGAGACTAGTAGCTTGAGACCATCTCTAGTTGGTGTCTTTATGTTTTTGTGATCAAGGACATGTACTTATCTTTAAAAACCTTGTAATGCATTATTTCTACTCTTATGTGTGATGCTTATTGTTGCTTGGATGATTATCTCTATGCTCATTATTGATTATCTTTACTTCATCACACCTTGTTGATCACACACCTGTTAGGCACCCCACCATAAGGTGTGTGCATATGTGAGAAGCTTTTTGTGGACTTATCATTATTCTCATATGTGCACACCTTATGAAAATCAATATTTTATTCTCAATTGTGATATCTCAAATGGTTTTCATCAGTCACCAAAAAGGGGGAGATTGTAAGTGCATCTAGGATATCCCTTGTGGGTTTTGGCTAATTGATGACAAACATATGAGATCCTAATGAATCTACTGAGATGATTGCAGGACAAACAAGTGAAACAGCTCGGTGCACACAAAAAGGTGAAAAATGAAGTGGTGTTCAAAGAGAGATACTTTGATGAAGCTTGGAAGACTAAATTAGATTTTGAATGTATAGGGAGTGTATGAAAGACACACTCCAAGAGCTCACAACTTTGCGCGAGGGTAAGGGATTAAAATTAACCTAACTTTCACAAAGCACCGGACTAGTCCGATCATGGACCGGACTAGTCCGTTCATCTTTCTGGAATCCCACTTATAGGGAGACCGGACTAGTCCGTTCATCCACCGGACTAGTCCGTTGATGTTTCTGGAGTCTCTCATATTGAGGGACCAGACTAGTCCGATCATGGACCGGACTAGTCCGTTGAACTTTCTAGAATCTCCCATTCGTGGAGATCGGACTAGTCTGCGGACTAGTCCGATGAACTTTCTGGAGTCACCTTCACACAGCACCGGACTAGTCCGAGCTTGGACCGGACTAGTCCGGCAGACTTTCTGGACTTCAAAATGCACTGAGACCGCACAAGTCCGGACTTGCACCGGACTAGTCTGGTGTTAGGGTTTTTCAACGGCTACCTTTTGGAAACCCTATAAATAGAGAGTCCACAACTTTCCTATTAACACACACGTCGAATACTGATCAAACAACAAACCCTAGCGCCGCCACTTCGTCCCAAGAGCCCAAAACACATCTCCCCACATATCTAAAGTGCAAAAAGAGTGAAATCAATTGAACACTTGGATTCGGGACTGGGAGATCGTCGTTCTTTCATTGCGAGCTCTTGGGGTTTGATCATTCTACACTCATACTCTGCATTGTACTACTTTTGAGTGTATTTGATCACTTCTTTCATTGTATTTCTCGTGGGATCCCTCAACGTGTGAGGTTGCCCCACAAACTTGGTGATTACCCGTGATAGTGGAATCAAGTCGGCCTTCGTGGTGACTTGAAGAGGGAAAGGGTTGGAGACCCGGCTCTGTGTGAGCTTCCTCAACGAGGACGTAGATCTCGTGGTGAGATCGAACCTCGGGAAAAATTCGTGTGTCTTGCGCCTTATTTCATTTAAATTTGTTCACTAGATCACTTAAGTGCTAAAACATCATCCTAAGGCAATTATAAGTTTTACCTGCATTCTTATATTAATCTCAAAAAAATATATCAGTTGTTCTCATTTCCGCTGCTAAAGAAATTTAGATTCCCAATCAACACTTGATCAACACACATATTTTTAGCACACCGGACAAGTCCGCCCACACGACCGGACTAGTCTGGCCAACCAAGGTTTGACGATTCTGTTAAGTGTGCAGGGAATTCAAAAGGCCTATTCACCCCCCCTCTAGGCCACATTCATTTACTCTACATGTACGCAAATATAGAAGGCATGCAGGAATACTACGAGTAAGTGTTTGTCCTACATTTATGCTAATCGACATATTTTGCTACACATGTACTCTAAAAGATGTTTTTTCATGTTCAACGAGTTCCACAGACAATGTTGGCCTCATATGCATCAACCTACAGCCAAACAAGTAGAAGCGATGCGAAAAGAAGGAATAAATGGGGGCCAAAGTTTACTATCCTGGTTTCGAGAATATGTAATATTCTCTCGTCTTCTATGTATTATAAGTTACTATTATTAAAGAAGTATTATTTTAACTTATGATCATTTATGACAATGTCGGACTCACAATGTCCATGAAGATTTGCAGCAGCTATCTTATGGATTGGTGAATGTTAGAAGCTATGGTCGATATGACGTAAATGGCTTTCGATTCCGTACAACTCATTTTGAAGCTCTTCGTCCTCTCGCGGCAACATCAAATTCTGGTGTTGTGACAAGAGCAATAGACACTCAAGGGAATTTAACCGATTATTATGGGACCATTAACAAAATTCTTGAATTTACTTTGATTGGAAATAAGACCCTTCGAGTTGTCTTCTTTGATTGTGACTGGTTTGAACACACTCATAGAACTCGATAAAACCAATTTGGAATGGTGGAAGTGAAACATAAGGACCGACTACGAGGTTACGATACATTTGTTCTTGCACATCAAGTGGAACAAGTGTATTATCTACCTTATCCATGCATGAAGCTTAGTGCTTGGTGGGTGGTATATAAGGTGAATCCTCGTGAGCGGTTATATACTCCTGGGAATGATGGTTACCATGATAGCGAAGATGTTGAAGAAGTGTACCAAGAAGAAGAGTTGCCAGACACTTTTATCGTCGAGCTTGGTGCAGGACTCAATCAATTAGTTGGAGATGTTGAAGACGTTGAAGATGTAGAGGTAGATGATATGCGAAAACGGAAATTAGAACATGCCATGATGGAAGATCGTTGAGCTGGTTTAAGGAGTAGGGCATAGACACATGATAATGATGTTGATGAATTTTGAAAGTGATTACAAGTAATGTTTTCTTGAAGATAGTAACATGAATTTTGTATATTTTATTTGCATATTTACTGATTATCCATTTCAAACAGGATGGCGTCAAAGAAGGGTAAGAAGGTGCTGCCGACGAGGGGGTTCTACCCCTCTAGACCCGAGGACGCTTTCGCTCGTGCCTCATCGATTGGGAGCAGCCGCTCTTAGCTGCTGGGGCATGTTCTGAGCAACTCTAGAGCTTCGTCACAGGTAAATTTCACTCGCTTTTAACAAATTCTTTAAATTCAATTTCACATTATTCTTACTTATGAATCATTTGAATGTTGTAGTCCTCACCGGCTGACTCAGAGGCTGCGGCGCCAGTTGACCTTGGCTACCCTTCGGTGAGCGAGCCCTCGGCCAGCCAGCCCTCGGCGAGCCAGCCCTCAGCCAGCCAGCCCTCGGCTAGCGATCCTTCTGTTCTTGAGGCCTTTGGCTCGGCTGGTGAGGAGCCGTCTGGATCACCTGACGTGGCGCCCCAGCAGACGCGTAGGACGAGGAGGACACACTTTGTCAGTCCTCCTGCGGTCCCTTCACAGAGGATCGTGATTCTTCCAGTCGGAGACAGGTAATAAAAATTATAGTGTTCAATTTTAGTTTCTTTTGGTTACTTAAGTAATCAATCAATAAATATCTTGCAAGGTTTGGGATGACACATTTTTCACCGGTGAGAGACACCAAAGATCGGTGAATGGTGTCCTCGGGTCCTTAGTGCTTTTGCACTATCCCGGGGTCATTGATTGGGTGTCTGCTCTTTCGTGGGAGGACTACGCACGCGTCCATCACCAGGAGCACGGATCCCTTCAGAAGGCTGTATGGGCCAATTTTATGGTAAGTATGTTAAAAATAGTTTATAAGTTTTAACTCTTAAACTCTTTTAATGAACACCGCTTCAATATATTCTTTATCACAGAGAATATATACTTTAGAGGACCCGAATGACCCTCGCCTGTTTGAGGATGCGAGGCGAGTGTTTCACTACAACGCTGCCAAGGCGCTTTGACAAGCTTTGTCGAACGCCCGTGTTCAAATTATTAATGAGCACTTGAAGGCGAACCAGCAGCACGTGCTACACTTCCGGCAAGAGAGCGAGAGGCACCTGACGGAGGAGGAGTACACGCAGGTACGTGGGGTGTAGTAAGTATTTTTTTCTGATAATTTCCTCGATGGTATTTTTAACGACTTCCAACTATGTGCAGGGCCACGTGAGCTGGTTGCAGGGTCGGACCGATGCATTTCGGGCCCTTTGTCGCTACTGGGCTAGCGATGAGTTTAAAGCTAAGTCCGAGAAGGCTCAAGACTGCAGAGGGGTCGAGGGGAAGAGCAGGCACGGGCAAGATAACCACTTGCGTTTAGCTAAATGCATGGTAAGTGTATGTAAATTATGTTTATATATTCATAATATATTGTTCGTACTAACACGTATTGATAGGAGCGCGAGACGGGGGTGCCGCCGACCCCTGCTGAGATCTGGAAGAGAGGTCACAGGGACCCTTCTCAGCCGACGGGGTGCAGTCAGGCTGAGCAGGTAAGTTTAGAAATCATTCATATTAAATATAACTATATAGATTGTTGAACTTACACCGTTTTCTTATTTTGCAGGCTAAGTACGGGGAGGAGGCTAGGATGATACACGGCGAAGATTTCGATTGGGAACGTCAACCAATCGATCCTCAAGGCACGTATGCAAGCGGTGGTGGAAAAGCACATGGAAGGTGAGTTTACAAGTCATTTCATCATTTTCAATTCAAAGTATTCAAGGTATTTCAATTTCATATTACTGACTCTTTTTTTTTATAGGCTCACCATATTCGATGGAGTTGTCAACTCGAGGGCGGGCAGACCTACGAGAGGCAGCTCCACGCAGGCTTCTTTAGTGGGCACGGCTGGTCGTCGCGCCTCGCAGAGGGACATTGTGATGCAGTCCCTCTTCAGGTGACAGGAGGAGGCGAAACGCCAAAGGATCACTATGGAGGCTGTCGGTACCCTGGATACCGTATACCCCTTGAGATTGCAAAGATCTCAAGGAAATGTCATCTACTTGATTGGAAGACCTTCGGAGGCCCACATGTCAGACATAAACGGACCCGCTTCCCCAACATGGTTAGTCCCAGGGTCGCCGCGTGTACCATCGAACCGGAGCTACCGCCCACCAGGGGGAAGCTCCGGGCTATGTACCATAACAGCACCCCCGGACCTAACCCCATACCGAGGGAAGCTCCGGAACTGACACGTGTCTGGTGGCACCAGACCTATTTGTTCCCCACAGTATGCTCCAGAGCTGCCACATGTCCAACCGTCGGATCTTTAGCCTCAAACCACCGGTAGACTCCACAACGGCTTCAGATCTTCAAAGGGGAATCAAGGATTTCAAGACCCGATTAAGTGTCATTAATACTATGTTAATGACACACGATCGGACGACCTTAATTACCAGTAACGGCGCTGTTAAAGCCTGTAACTCGGTCATTAAGGGTAATCAAGCGCATCAAATGTGTATCAATATTAGTAGCCGCCGAGGCCACATGTCGGGCCAGGCCAACTTGTAACGGCCTGTCCTTGTACTATAAAAGGACAGGCCAACGATACCTGGGGGCTCTCCGCGCTCTGATCTCTCTGAGCTCTCTCGGATCTGATCTAGACAAATTGGCTCACACGCGCTCTCAACTCACGTCACCAGAGTTGAGTTCATACATCCAATACAACACCAACACACCCCGTGGAGTAGGGTATTACGCTCAGGCGGCCAAAACCACGTAAATCTTTGTGTCTCCTGTGTCATTTTACATTTCACCTTCTTGAATCTCCGCACGCCCACACTGAACTTTAAACTCCGCAAACACTCTTAGTAGTGTCGGGAGATCTGCCGGATCAAAACCACCGACAGTTGGCGCGCCAGGTAGGGGCGCCTGAGATTTCAAGAATGGTGAACTCAGCTGCTGAATCATCCAATGGTCATCCCGCTGTTCAAGCTGCTGGGGGCAATACCTCCAATATGCAGCCACCAGCAGGAACCTCAGTTCCAGCAGGAGTCACACTTCCACCACCCCCGTCTCCACCAGCAAATCAAGCTGGGCAGCGCGATGGTGCACCGGCGTCAATCACTGTGTCGGCGAATCATGACAACCCGAAACACGCGCTCCATGCAGCACGTGCTCTCCTTCAGTGCCCACCACCTCCGGATGCATCTCGGGATGCAATGGAGCAGTGGAGGGCCCATGTGGAACACTTGGTTGTAGCAACAGCTGACCGCCTCAGTAACCAGGGTCCTCCTCCTTCAGGACGGGCCCCGTCGCAGTGACGGACCTTGTTTGGCAGACTTGGTCCGCACGTTTCCAACAACAGGAGACGTGCTGCATCACAACAAGTGACGTCGTTGCCCTCCGGGGCGCAACGCACTCACACGGTATCAAGGCTTTCAACTCATGACCTCCGGGCAAAGCTTGATCGCCGATACCATCAACGAGACGACCGAGTCCATATCGAGAGTGCTCGTGAAAGACGAGAAGCTCAGGACATTCATGCTCCTGAAGGAGTAGGAGGAGGCTGTTCAGCCCTGGCCATGCATCAGCGTATGGTCAGGTGGCCATAGAAATTTCGGCCTCACCTGCCGGAGAAGTTTGATGGGACCGTTGATCCCGTCGAATTTCTTCAGATTTACTCCACTGCTATCCTGGCAGCTGGAGGAAATGAGGCCGTAATGACCAACTATTTACCAATGGCTTTAACTGGGACTGACCGGTCCTGGTTTATGAGCCTTCCACCCAACTCCATCAACAGTTGGGAGGAGTTGTGCCGACAGTTCACCGCCAACTTCGGGAGTTCATACACCCGACCAGGCACCGAACTGCACCTTTTTGCAGTCGTGCAAAAAGGTGGAGAATCCCTGCAATCATTCATCCAGAGATTATCTCAGGTACGAAACACTATCCCTTCTATCTCTAGCGCTTCTGTCATTGTGGCATTTAGACAGGGTGTACGGGATAAGAAGATGTTGGAGAAACTGGCGATCAAGGAGATCACCAGTGTCACGGAACTCTTCAGCTTGGCCGACAAATGTGCCAGAGCTGCGGAGGGCCGTGAAATGCACTCCAAACCACCTCCGGAGGATCGCAAGAAATCCTCCAAAGGCGAAGCCACTACCTCTAAGAGTGGCAAGAAGAAGAAAAAGACCAACAGCAAGAAGAAGCCATCTGCCGGCGCATCTAATGCTGCAGCTCCGGGTGGCCAGGGGCCACGCCCCGAGAAGCGACCTCGACCGTCTTCTGAAGACGGTGGCAAACTCAAGGTGTGGTGTCCAATTCATAAGACGGACAGCCACAGTTTGGAAGACTGCCAGGAGGTCCAAAACCTTGCCGAGCGCTACAACAAGCGCCGGGAAGAAGTTCCTTTCCGACAGAGGGAAGGAAAACAAAAAGTTGACGAAGCTCCGGCTGAAGAGGAGTTAGGTTTTCATGATCCTAAAAAGGTCCTGAAGGCCGTCTACACCTCCGTCGACGACGATTCTGACGTCTCTGACAACGAGCGTAGAAAGACCATGAATACCATTTTTGGTGGATCATGGGACATCACCTCCCGCCGCGTCCTCAAGACAATGTGACGGGACATGGCCGCTATAGCTCCTACAGCCAGGGCGGAGCCTCATTGGAAGTGGATGGACACAGCCATCACTTTTGATGCTTCGGACTGCCCTCGAAGCATGGTTGGAGTAGACCAGTTACCTTTGATGGTATCTCCTACCATCAATAACATTCAACTCCATCATGTTATGGTAGACGGAGGTTCGGGGCTGAACCTCATAAGCTTCGAAGCTTTTACCAAGCTTCAGCTCCGACCTTCGGATCTTCACCCCTCCCGACCTTTCTCCGGAGTAGGTCCGGGAGCCATTACCCACTCGGTGCTATTACTCTCCCCGTTACCTTCAGGACCCGAGAGAAGTATCGCCCTGAGAAGTTGGTCTTTGACATTGCTCAGATCAACTTACCTTTCAATGCCATCTTGGGTAGGCCTGCCTTGTACAAATTCATGGCAGCTGCTCATTATGGCTACGTGGTGTTAAAGATGCCAACACCGGTAGGCGTTCTCCGGATCCGCAGAGATCGCACTGTCGGAGTAACCGCTCTGGAAGAACTTCATGCGCTTACTACGGCGCAAGAAGAGGACTCCAGGTAGGAGCAAGATCCAAAACCCCCGAGCATTCATCAACGAGGCTCGACTTCTGCACCTCGTGTGCAGCTAAGCGGCGACACCGACATTCCCGTCAAAGTCGTCCAAATCGGTTCCGATGCCGCTCAGACCACCCGTATATCGGAGGGACTGAATGACAAATAGGAACTCGCGCTCATCGCTTTCCTCCAGGCTAATGTCGACGTGTTTGCCTGGCAACCGTCACAAATGCCCGGGATCCCCAGGGAAGTGATTGAGCACAATCTGAATATCTACCCTGACGCTCGGCCCGTGCATCAGAAGCCTCGGAAGCAATCTGTGGAGCGACAGAACATCATTCGACAAGAAGTGAAGAAGTTGCTCGAAGCTGGATTCATCCGAGAAGTCTTCCATCCAAAATGGCTGGCAAACCCAGTCGTTGTGCCCAAGGCCGACGGGAAGCTTCGAATGTGTATTGACTACACAACACTAAATAAGGCGTGTCCAAAAGATCCATTCCCACTACCTAGAATAGATCAGATATTGGATTCCACCTCCGGGTGTGAATTACTGTGTTTCCTAGACGCATATTCTGGGTATCATCAAATCAGAATGTCTAGGGAAGATGAAGAGCATACCTCTTTCATCACAGTAGATGGATTGTACTATTATACAGCCATGCCATTTGGTCTCAAGAATGCAACTTCAACCTTTGTACGAGCTATGTACAAAACTTTTGAAGAACTCATTAGAAACATAGTGGAAGTGTACGTTGATGACATCGTGGTCAAGGTCAAGAACAAGGAGTCACTCCTTGACACCTTGCAGGCTGTCTTCGACAAGCTGTGGGTCACCCGCACAAATCTAAACCCAGACAAGTGTGTCTTCGGGGTTAGCTCCAGAAAACTTCTTGGTTTCCTGGTAAGTCACTGGGGCATAGAGGCTAATCCGGCAAAGATCAAAGACATTGAAGACATGCGGCCACCAGCCCGCATCAAGGATGTCCAAAAGCTGACTGGATGTCTAGCAGACCTCAGCCGGTTCATTTCAAGACTGGCGGAATGGGCACTTCCCTTCTTCAAGTTATTGAGGAAGTCTGGACCATTCCAATGGTCTGAAGAAGTAGAAAAGGCGTTCCAGGAGCTAAAATAGCTCCTCACCACCGTACCAATTCTGGTAGCTCCGAACCCTGGTGAGCCTTTGCTGCTTTACATTTCAGCAACTGACGAAGTCGTCAGTATGGTCCTGGTTGCGGAGAGACCAAAACTATCCCATGCTCAGAAATCCAGACCCCTACAGGAGGGTCTGGAGGTTCCTAAAAGCGAGTCTGGGTCCCAGTTCCGACACTTGAGTCCACAAGAAGTTACTTCAGAAGACCCAGACCCCTCCGGGAGGGTCCAGGTCGCTTCTGAAGAAGCTCTGGGTCCCTCCAGCAAGGACCCGGAGGTCCCCGAAGAAGGTTCGGATCCCTCCGGGAGGATCCGGGTCAATGAAGAGGAAGCTCAGGGCCCCTCTGGGAGGGTCCGGACCATCCAGCGCCCAGTGTACTTCATCAATGAAGTACTTCATGACGCCAAGACTCGATACCTGGAGGTGCACAAGCTACTCTATGCAGTTCTTATCGCCTCTAGGAAGCTTCGCCATTACTTCTAAGCTCACAAGATTTCAGTGGTGACTTCTTACTCACTTCGAGCAATCTTGCATAATCCCAATTCAACTGGGAATATTGCAAAGTGGGCAGCGGAATTGGCGGAATTCGATCTCGAATTCATTCCAAGACAAGCAATCAAGAGTCAAGCATTGGCAGATTTTGTGGCGGAATGGACTCCCTCTCCATCAAACCCTGGGGGCCCCAGTGAGCAGAAGCCGGAACACAAGGCTCCGGTCTTCACGAGCCTCACTGGACCCTCTACTTCGATGGCTCCATGCAAAAGCAGGGGGCCGGAGCTGGAATTCTTCTCACACCAACCGGGGAGAAGGTAAAATACATGGTACACCTTGACTTCAAGGCGACCAACAACATGGTGGAGTACGAAGCACTCATCTACGGACTAAAGGTGGCACTGTCATGCGGTGTCAAGCAGCTGCTGGTCAAGGGAGATTCACAGCTCATCATTAAACAAGTGAAGGGTGAATGCTCCTGCAACAATATCCAGTTAGCTGCTTACCTCCTTGAAGTCCAAAGGCTTCAGAAGGACTTCGAAATACTAGACCTCCACCACGTCTAGCGTGTCCACAACATTGAAGCCGACAAACTCTCGACAAAAGCTTCAACCGGAGCTCCAGCTCCTGACGGAACTTTTGTCCGGAGGTTGTCAAAACCCACAGCTTAGCCTGCCGAACAGAGCGAAGGGGGCGAGATCAGCATCCCGAAGCTGACGGTCCCGATGGCCCTGTTACCATGGCAGCCATCAAGGGTCGTAGGTGCTGCCGGAAGCTCCGAGCAACCCAGCACGCAAGAATCAAATGCTCAAGTTAGCTCCGATGCATGGATCTTGGAGATCCGGAGCTACTTGAAAGACAACATCCTTCCTAACGATGATGTATCCGCTGACCGGATAGTCAGATTGGCTAAAAGATACACCTTGGTAGAAGGGGATCTCTACCGGCGCGGTGCCAACGGCGTCCTAATGCGGTGCATTACAAGGGAAGAAGGCTGCGAGCTCCTCGCAAAAATCCACGGAGGCGAGTGTGGGAACCACGCGTCTTCCCGCACGCTGGTCGGTAAAGCCTTCCGGCATGGCTTATACTGACCTACAGCACTCCAAGATGCAACTGAGTTGGTGAAGAAATGCGAAGCATGCCAATTTCATGCAAAGCAAATTCACACACTGGCTCAGCCTCTATAAATGATACCTCCTACATGGCCCTTCGCTGTGTGGGGGATGGACATCTTGGGACCTTTCCCAAGAGCCGTCGGAGGTTATAAGTTCCTGTCTGTCGCCAATGACAAGTTCACCAAGTGGCCGGAGGCAACTCCAGTTGTGACAATAAACAAGCAATCTTCTATCAACTTTTTGCAGTCCATTGTATGCATATTTGGAGTCCCAAACAAAATCATCACTGATAACGGGACCCAATTCACAAGCTCTGCATTTCAAGGATATTGCGAAGACCTCGGCATTCAAGTTTGCTACGCCTCCGTAGCTCACCCGACAAGCAATGGCCAGGCTGAGAGAGCAAATGCTGAAATCCTGAAAGGACTCAAAACGCGCACCTATGAGCGCTTGAAAAAACATGGAGCCAACTGGATTGAAGAGCTTCCGCTCATTCTATGGGCCAACAGGACAACTCCAAACCGGTCAACTGGAGAGACACCCTTCTTCCTGGTGTACGAAGCTGAAGCAATCCTTCCTCCGGAAATCACCTTGGGGTCACTCCGGGTCCGGACCTTCGACGAAGCCACGCAGGACCAGCTTCGGCGTGAAGACCTAGACCTCCTTGAGGAGGGAAGGTGCCAAGCAGCTGTTCGGAATGCCCGATACCACCAAGCCCTTCAGCGCTATCATCAGCGGCATGTAAACAACCGACAGCTCGAGGAAGGCGATCTGGTGCTACGGAGAATACAATTCAGAGAAGGGTTAAACAAACTCTCCCCCAGCTGGGAGGGACCCTTCCAAGTGATTAAAGTATCTCGTCTCAGAAGCATTCGCTTGGCTACCGAGGATGGGACACCTCTCCCAAATCCTTGGAATATTGAGCACCTCCGTAAGTTCTACACTTAATATCACGGAGGTGAGTCTGTAGTAACTTGAGGTGTATGTTATAGAGTCATTGTACAGAGTCGAGTAGTTCCTCCGAGAGAACAGCCGGACCTTTCCCGGAAGGTCCGCAAAGTTCATGCAACACTTGTCACAGTCTCAGGACTAAAAGTGTGGCTAGCTACCCTGGGTCAAACGATAAACAAAACACGCTTAGCCTGGTTCCGTACCCTAAGAGTGTACTTGTTTCCCCTGTACCCCGGACCTATAATGAAAGACATCTTCATGTGAAATAGACTCCACGTGCATTTATTTTGTACAGGCTCAACATTTTTTATTTTTCGCTTTCTTGTATATAACAAAGTTGAGCAACTCTTAAGAAAGTTTAGTTCGACCAGTTCATGTACAATTCGAGTTGTATTGTCAATTCTTTTAGATCCAAATATTGTTCATGGCCCACTCGCCTGAATGCCGCCAAGCCAATCTTGGGCCGGAGTGTGATATCGACTTAGCCTGGTCAAGCACCCTAAGTATGCTACTCTACCTACACCCCGGCAGGCCGAAGTAAGGCGGGTCCAAGTACAATTGGATCTGGAAGAAAGAAGGCAATGCATTCGGTTGTATTCAGAATTGTGTTTGACCTAAAACTTTCTTGGGAATCGTAAGCCGCGATGAAGTTATAGGCAAGGAGCGAATTTTACTATTTTTCTTGGCTTCAGTGTGCAGGAAAAATAAAGAATCCACGTTGATGGAGAAAATCCGGAGCTAACAAAGCTACGACTCCCCCTAGGTGGCTTGTGATTGATGTTAAACATTGAAAACGAGCATTACCGGAGCAACCAAGCTCCAACAAAGCTAGGGGGGCCAGCCGTCAACGCATAATAAAAGATGGTGAGAAGACCCCACAAGCGGAGTCTGCCGCAGACAAGCTACGCGTTGGCAAAGGTCACTGCCGGAGCTACTAAGCTCCGACACCCCGGAGGGCTAATTATCGATGCTCTGCGCGTTGATAGAGACTATTGCTGGAGCTAGTAAGCTCCGACGGTAGTCAATACCAGAGCTTCTGAGCCCCGACAACCTCAGGGGGCCTTCACTATCGAAGACTTCAGACCTACACTCTACAAGTTCGAAGCAAACGAGTCTTCAACAAAATACAATATCCTCTTGGTACATGTTCACAACCAAATTGCCAGGGGGGCAAGTGAAGACAGAAGTGTTGAAGACAAAAAATGAAACTCATTAACAAATTGTGGATTTCATTCATCTGGAGACAAGGGATTAAAAAATTGGGGAAGAAAAAGAGAGAATACAAGTGGGAGCTACAGAGATGGTCCTAGACCCTATGGAAGAACTGGGCGACCTTCTGAGCAACCTCCGACACGTTGGCTCGGGTGGCTTCACCTTCTCCTTCGACGGGACCTTCAAGCACCGGGTCTAGAGGAAATTGGGGATCCCGGCTAGTGTAGCACATCAGCACATACTCTGCGACGTTCCTCGCCAGGGACTGCCCCTCAACCTCCAACTGGTCCGCGATGACGCCCACCTTGGAGAGTTTGCCACCCGCCGAGCTCAACGCTTGCAACGCCAGGTCCGGCTCCGGCTCCGGATCATCCGGACGCACGGGACTGAAGCCCATCGGTGTCAGCATGTTGTTGGCTTTGCTCAAGAACTCCCAAACCTGTACGGAGTCCGCAGTCCTCAAGCCCTTCAGTTCCTCCAAGGATCTTTTGGCCGCCGCCAGTTCAGAATTCTCACGAGTAAGGCGCTCAACCTCTTTGGCATTTTGTTGAATCCTTTCAGCAACCTGCTTCTCGAGTTTTCTGAGCTCCTCCTCCTGGAGGTTGATCTTGTTCCGGCAATCGACCAGGTCCTTCTCCCGGCCCCTAACTTTCTTCTCCCTGGCAGCGATAGCACACTCTTGCTTGTAGAGTTCCTGCCCTCGCACCCAGGCCTTCTCCTCCACCTCAATGCAACGCTCTTCCAATTTCTTGGTGCGTTCCTTGAGGCCCTTGTCACCCAGAGCCACCTTTTCGGCGAGCTCCTCCTTCCTCTTCAATACATCATCCCGCAGCTCTAGGAGTTTTTGCTCTTCATCTTCGATCTTCTTCTCCCTCTCCTCAAGTGCCTCCCGGCGCTTGATGAGGGTAGTGTTAATGGCTTCAAGCCTTTCTTGGCGATCATTAGCCGCACTATTAGCTGCCTTGGTCTGATCATAAATGGCCCGGGATTGAGCGTCGAGGGCACGAGTCAAGCTCTCCCTATCATACAATAATTTGCCCCAGTATTCCAGGTGGACCTTCTCCTGTTTGATCCACTCCTTGTCGTCTGCCAGCCTCGACTGCGCCAGCTTGGTCTCGAAGTAGAGCCGGTTACGCCACCGCCTAAGGGTTTGGCGCTCCTCTTCAAGAGCCTTGCTGTCGTGGTAGAACGCCAGCTGGACTTGACGCAGACTGGAGCAAGCGTTGTCAATGGACAACGACAGGGGAATAGGGTCTGGACCTGCTGGGGTCTCCTCCGCTGGTTCCAGCAGGTTCTCGCTTACAAAAATTGGGTCCCACTCCATAAGAGTGGTCCCCTGAGCCTCCACGGCACTAGGGCCATCCTCTGGGATAGCCTCAGTCGCCACCGAGGAGGATCTCGCAGAAGAAGTTCCAACCTCCGGAAGTGGTTCCGAAGGACCTGCCGCCAGGTCTTCATTTACCCCCTCAGGAAGGGGGCCATCGACTTCATCAGGGCACCCTGGCTCAGCAGCAGGCACCTCCGCCATCATCACTTCCGGAGCAGGGGTTACTTCCGGCTCTGGCCTGGGCTCCTCCTCTGCTGGTGGCTCGGGTGTTGGCACCTCGACCATCATGGGTTCGAGTGCTGATACCTCCGCAACGACCGGATCGGGCGCCAGAAGGTCCGCAACAGCCGGCCCTGAGGCCAGAGCTTCAACCTCAACCAGCTCAGGCGCCGGAAGGTCTTCAACTGCAACCGGAGCTTCAGTGGCAACCGACTCTGAGGCTGGAGCTTTGGAGGTAGCCGGCTCAACCGCCAGGACTTCCTCAACATCCGGCTCGCTCGCCGGAACTTCAATAACCTCCGGCTCAACGGCCGAAGCTTCCAACATCTCAGCATCAAGACCCGGGGCTTGAACCTCGGGGGCAGGTGCCACTGGCGCATCTTCTCTCCCGTGGTCCGGCGCTACCACGGGAGTCTCGGGGGATGAGTCGAGGTCCATGACCACGACAGCTGGCGTTGGAGCTGCCGCAGCTTCAGCCACCACTTGGGGCGGCACCGGGACAGGAGCAGAAGCCTCCGCCCTCACAGCTTCAGTTGTTGTGGCTGGGGGTGGAGCCTCACTCCTCTTCTTGGGGACGATGCAGATGATGGATGAAGAAACTTAAAAAACAATTACTACAACAAAACAACTGTCTGAGGTAAAGATTAAAAATTACCTAGGAAGGCTTCCGCACCGGCTTGTACGGAATCTCTTTCCCGGGCGTTCTGGAATGACCATGGCCGCCGCCGGCGTGGTAGCTCCGGAAGGCCCCCCGGAACTTGTTGCAGCCGCGGGCATTTCCTTAGTCGAGGCCCCCCTCGACCGGGAAGGACCTCCGGACCCAGAGGCCTCAGCTGGCCCTGGTACTAGAGTCACATGCCCGGGGCTAGCACCCCGGAAAGACACTACTGCAGGTACAGTCGTCGCAGTTGTAGAAGACCTCCCCCTCCGGGGAGAAGGAGCTGATGCAGATGATGCAGGCCTGATGGACCTTCTGTCGGCATGCTTCAGCTTCCTCTTCCAGCTCGAGGGTTCGGCCGCCGACTCCTTTCCCTTGCCGATGACTTCGGTCCTTGGCTTCGATGCAGGGTCGGAGCCACCTTCAGAAGCCCCAGGGAGCACCACCCCAGAAGTCGATCGTCTCTCGACGACACCGAGGTCGTCAAGCACCGGCATCGTCCACCGGAGCTCCCTGCTGAACTGTACTTCCACGTTCAGGGGGAGGAAAGCTGGAGGCGGGGTCAAGTAATCACCTGCGACGTCGATGCCGAGCTAGAACTTCTTGAGATGAAACACCAAGGTCGACCCCTCCATGTTGGACTTCAGCCCGGTCTCGACCCGATCGTCGTCCATGACACTATTGAGGGACCAAGCGAGTTTTTCTCTCCTCTTCAGCGGTGCCCACCTGTTGACCAGGAAATTGCAAAATACCGTCTGAGGAGTTAATCCTCCCTCCACACAATGGAGGATCCTGGTTAGAGCAGGGTTGAAGGCATCCGACAGCATCGGAGCTTCACTCCAGACTGCAGTGTCGATGTTGGGGAGGCCTTCGGGCAGCTCTAGCTTCTCGTGCTCCTCCACCCAGATGACTATCCAGTCCTTCTTCCAATCATCCCTTTTTCCAGAGGGAAACGGCCGGAGGTACTTGAATGGGCACTTCTTGCGCTTCACGGAGTAGTAGAAGCCAAGGTACTCATTACTCCTTCTGGTGGTATGGACGGTGAAGAAGGTCCAAAAAAGCTCAATGCAGGGGGGATTCCCACCCACAATTCACAGAAGTGGACGAAGACAGACACTAGAAGAATGGAGTGGGGACCAAGGTGGTATAGCTGCAGACCATAGAAATCTAGCAGCATCAAGAAAAAGGAGGAAAAAGGTGGGATCAACCCCACCATGGCGTACATAGAAAAGTACACCATCTCGTCGGCGTGCTCCTTCTCGAATGGGAGCTCTCCCCCGTCGCGGACCAGGTGGTTGAAGAAGTCCGGGGACCACCCCATGAGGGCCCGGACCTTCTTCAGGTCACCTTCGGTCTTCAAGCGGCTCTCGCGGAGACCCAACTCCAACGCAGCACAGCGAGGCAAGGGAGGAAAAGCAAGCACAAGTTTGGGAGTTCAAGCGCAAGTTTAGATGGGAGGCGTAAAGAACCCAAGACGATGCGCGCTTTCCTTCTTAAGTAAGCCCCCGCAACGCTTGGATGGAAAATGCAGGGAAGCCGAAAATACTATTCAAAAATTTCACCCTGCCGATGACAAGAGGGCCCGGGACCACCCCAACGATCAAGTCGAGGTTCTTACCTAGGCGAACGGTTGTCATCATGTAAGGCGGGAAGCCCGAAGGCGGCGGCCTGACAAGGCGCGCAGAAACCGATACGATTTTCGTATCGGGAACCGGCGACCTTCATTTGCGTGAGATCCGCACGCCAAAGATCTCATTTGCCGCACCCGGGATATGCCATGCGGCGAGGATTTAACTCCAAAACTATCGCCAATGGCACATTTGAAGACCTTTGAAGACTCGGCTCAAAAGTCGAAGGATGGACCCACCTCCGGCGGAATGACTTCATCCAAGAGGTCTTCCCTAGAGGTGGGCCCAGGGGGCCACTGTCGGTACCCTGGGTACCGTATATCCCTTGAGATTGCAAAGATCTCAAGGAAATGTCATCTACTTGATTGGAAGACCTTCGGAGGCCCACATGTCAGACATAAACGGACCCGCTTCACCAACATGGTTAGTCCCAGGGTCGCCACATGTACCATCGAACCGGAGCTACCACCCACCAGGGGGAAGCTCCGGGCTATGTACCATAACGGCACCCCCGGACCTAACCCCAGACCGAGGGAAGCTCCGGAACTGACACGTGTCTCGTGGCACTGGACCTATCTGTTCCCCACAGTATGCTCCAGAGCTGCCACGTGTCCAACCGTCGGATCTTCAGCCTCAAACCACCGGTAGACTCCACAACGGCTCCGGATCTTCAAAGGGGAATCAAGGACTTCAAGACCCGATTAAGTGTCATTAATACTATGTTAAGGACACAGGATTGGACGATCTTAATTACCAGTAACGGCGCTGTCAAAGCCCGTAACTCGGTCATTAAGGGTAATTAAGCGCATCAAATGTGTATCAATATTAGTAGCCGCCGGGGCCACATGTCGGGCCAGGCTAACTTGTAACGGCCTGTTCTTGTACTATAAAAGGACAGACCGACGATACATGGGGGCTCTCCGCGCTCTGACCTCTCTGAGCTCTCTCAGATCTGATCTAGACTAATTGGCTCACACGCGCTCTCAACTCATGTCACTAGAGTTGAGTTCATACATCCAATACAACACCAACACACCTCGTGGAGTAGGGTATTACGCTCAGGCGGCCCGAACCACGTAAATCTTTGTGTCTCCTGTGTCATTTTACATTTCACCTTCTTGAATCTCCGCACGCCCACACCGAACTTTAAACTCCGCAAACACTCTTAGTAGTGTCGGGAGATTTGCCGGATTAAAACCACCGACAGTTGGCCACGATCCAAACCCAGGCAGCAGCGTTGGCGCAGATGCGGGAAGCAATGGAGGTAACAAAATAAAAACTAAAGTTCTCATTAATTCAGCGTAAATGACTTACTAATAGATAGCATTTAATGTTTGCAATGTCAGGCCATGGCTCGGGCGCAAGGTTTGAGGATCCAGCTACCGGTACTACCACCGGTCCTTCCAGGCGATCCTTCTTCTGCGGGTCAGGTAATTTTCTATGTAATCATTGTTCCCAGCGTAAAAAGATTGAGATAGAAGAATGAGAGATAGAAGAAAGAGAGAGACAAAAGAAAGAGTGAAACATAGTTAGATAGAGTAGGAGAGGAATGAAGAGAGACAGGAAGATGTAGATGGAGATAGAGGGAGAAGAAGATAGAGGGAGGGAGAAGTAGATGGAGATAGAGGGAAAAGAATAGCAATAGAGAGATAGAGTGAGAGAGAAAGATAGAGGGAGAGAGAAAGAGAGAAATGAAAAGAGAGAGGAAGAGAGGGGGATCTAGATGAAGATAGAGGGAGAGGAAGGGAGGGAGAGAGATGTTGATGCATTTATATTCTAACTCTAAGTTTCATTAATTGTAGGGATCCGCAACGGCTGCACAAACGCCGTCGCCGTCGCTACCGCCACCTGGAATGAGGCGCGACGACAACTTCGACTTCGGAGGTGGCTCCGGAGGTGGCTACGGAGGTGGCTACGGAGGTCAGACGGGCGAGTGAGCCCATGTTTAGTTTGTTGATGTTGGTGTCATGTTTCGACGATGTGTTGTGATGTGTTTTAAGACTGTTGTGATGTGTTGTGATGTTTATACTGTTTGTTCTGTGATTCTGGCCATCGAGTCGGATAGTATTTTCTATTAAAAAAAATAAAACACCTTATTTGCGATGACTTTTTATACAATACCGTCGCAAATAAAGATCCCGACCGTCGCAATTAAGTCACTGCTATTTGCGACGGCCCGGTTGTTGCAAATAAGCATTAATTGCGACAATCAGGCCATCGCAAATAGGCGCGTGGGTCCCGGGGATGACACGTGGACCCTGTCGGCTAAACTTATTTGCGACGGCCTGGCCGTCGCAAATAGAGCTTTAATTGCGACGGCCTGGACGTCGCAAATAATGCTGCGGGGCCCACCAGCCCCCTAGCGATAACTTGCGACAACCACTTTGAGCCGTCGCAAATAAGCTTATTTGCGAGGTGCCCGTCGCAAATAAGCTTAATTGCGACGACTTATTTGCGACTGCTAGAAGCCGTCGCAAATAAGAAAAGCCATCGCAAATTGCTTATTTGCGATGGTATTTTTCTTATTTACGACGGTCCTAGCCGTCGCAAATCGTCGGGATTCCTGTAGTGAGCGGCGATGAGTTGTGGCGTGGGGGCATCGTCGGATGACCCGGAGGTTGAAGAAGGAACACGTGGCAGAGGGTGCGTCGCCGTCGCATGATAACCGCCCTCTACAGTGCTCCTGACACGTCGCAGAACGCTCACGACAGTGCGTTATGCAGTATATATGGCCACATGGTACGAGTGATCGGTTCCGGAAGCTTCGTGGCACGTACGTCCGCTTGCGCGGCGCCAACAAGCGCCCTCGCCTGGAGCCGGACATGGAGGCGGCGGGGTCCGAGCCTTCTTGCTCACAGCGGTGCGGTGCGCCGCCGGCTAGAGGAGGAGCGACGAGAGAGAGTGACCTCGTCGTCGGCAGTGCCGAGGAGTACGAGTACATGTGCTGCCTCGGCGAGGGCGGCTACGGCATTGTCGTCAAGGCGCGGCACCGCGCCACCGGCATAACCGTCGCCATCAAGCGTTACGTCTCGGACGAGGAGGAGGTGGAGGTCGACCGCGAGGAGGTGGAGGAGGAGCTGCTTCGGGAGGCTCGGTTCCTCACGGCGTGCGACGGCGTCCCGTTCGTCGTCGGCTTCCGCGGACTCGCCTGCGACCCAACGACCGCGGAGCTCTGCCTGGTCATGGAGTGCGTGGGCCCGAACATCGACCACTTCCTCAGCCGCCAGCGGTGCCGCGGCGCCAAACCGCCGCTGCCCGAGGCCACGCTGCGTACCGTGATGTGGCAGCTGCTGAGGGCGGTCGCGGGGATGCACAGGCGTGGCGTTATTCACCGCGACATCAATCCTCATAACGTCCTCGTCGTCGACGACCTGCGGGCCGTCAAGATCTGCGACTTCGGGCTCGCCATGTTCGCGTCCGACCCGCCGCCTTACGAGCTGTGCGGCACGCCGGGGTACCGGGCCCCCGAGATCCTGCTGGAGCGGTCCGTGTACGACGCCCGCGTGGACGTCTGGTCGCTGGGCTGCGTCATGGCGGAGGTCATCACCGGGAGGATGCTGTTCGACGACGGTCGCTGGGCTCCCTCTTACCCCGACGAGGAGCTCCTCTCAATCCTCCGCGTGCTCGGCGTGCCGGACGAGGAGGCGTGGCCGGGGTTCTTGTGCACGCCGTTCGCCGTAAGCTGGATGCCGGAGCTAGACCTGAAGCAGCCCAACGTGCTGCGCGAGCTGATCCCCGAGACGGTGCTGTCGGACCAAGGGTTCGAGGTCCTGACCGGCCTCCTGGTGTGCAACCTGGACAAGCGGCTCACGGCGGCCGCGGCGCTCAAACTCCCGTGGTTCGCCGAGGTGGACGCATTGGAACTGCTCTCTCGCTAGGTTCATTTTGCATACATGTTGTTCTAAGGGTACTTTTTTTTTATCTGCATTAATTAAGTTCATTTTGCAGAATTTTAGTATCAGATACTAGTAAATACCGAGCAATTAAACCGCCTACTACAACCAGTGGTGATAGAGCTGAAGATCATGATCATCATGGACCGGTTTGAGTACTGGAATTTAATCATTGAGGAAGGGTTTTTTCATTCAAAAAATCATTGAGGAAGGGTTTTTTCCTTCAAAAAATCATTGAGGAAGGGGCTAGCATATCATCTAAACAGCTCAAAGGTTCGAACTTTGGGCTACTTGCATCCATAAAATACGAGTACTTCGCACAAGTGGGTGAAACAATATTTAGACCGGTCGAAGTAGGGGCCTGTAAAGCCATACGCGGTTATATCGGTCCTTCAACAAAAAAGCACCTGTTGCGGTGCATTTCGAGGGATCTGTAAAATAGTTTTTTCGAAAGTATTGCGCCACATGTGGAGGGATCGCTACGAGGGTGCGTTTAAAGGGATTTGTAAAATAGGTTTTTCAACACTATTGCGCCACATGTGGAAGGATCGCTACGAGGAGAGGGAGCGCCCGACGGTTGCTTCGCGCGCGGGCGCTAGATGGTTGCTTTGTACGCGGAGTAGCCGAAGACGACGACGGGAGGCGGCGCCCGGGGGCAAGCGCGGCGGCCATAGATGACGGTGTCACGCCCGCTGTAACATGCTACCAAAGTTGTGTGTGTCGAGTGGGTCAGGCTTGTGGGCCAGCAGTGCAAGCATGACATGTGGGACCCGCTGTAATGGGTTAAGTCTTATTGTGTGACACCTGGAATGAAGATAGAACAGATTATTGTAATAGGAATTTTTTTATTAATATATCTTTTAAAAAATCATTTATAATAAATAACCCACGGAATCAAAAATTGGCCAAAATGATCAAGCTTTGTATGTGCCTCATATGACATTCGGCCCCCGAGGTAATTTCGTATGTGGCACATACGAAATTCGCGCGGCAGTGGGGCCTGCCCGAACCGTTGTATGTGTCACGGGTCGTCTTTAAAACGGGCATTGGCTTCATCTCGATGACAGACTGCCCCGCCTCACCTAGCCGCGCCCGCTCCGCCACGCCGCCGCCGCCCAGCCGTCGCCTGCGCGCCACCGCTCAACCGCCTCTCGCTCAGCCATTGCTCCGCCGCCTCTCCGATCTTCGGTATTTTCCATTCCTTTGTATTTTGTGTTCCTCTTTAGTGGTATTGTGTTATTAGGTTTTGATAGTTATTTTAGGTATTTTAGTTAGTGATTCCTCTTTATGTATTTTAATTAGTGATGTCTCTTTAGTTATTTTAGGTAGTAATAGTTATGTGTTATTTCTCTATACGTATTTTAGATATTTGTCTACATTTAGTTATGTGTTATTTCTCTATACGTATTTTGATAGTTATTTTAGGTATTCATATGTTATTAGGTTCTAATAGTTCTAGTTTTTAGGTTTGTATTTGTATTTTAATTTTCATCAATGTTGTTTATTTTAGAAGTAATAACATGTAATTAAATGTCAAGTGATAGTTATGTGTTATTTCTCTATACGTATTTTAGGTATTTATCTACATTTAGTTATGTGTTATTTCTCTATACGTATTTTGATAGTTATTTTAGGTATTCGTATGTTATTAGGTTCTAATAGTTCTAGTTTTTAGGTTTGTATTGGTATGTTATTTTTAGTCAATGTCGTTTATTTTAGAAGTAATAACATGTGATAGATGTTTAGGTTTCTATTTATTTTTAGATGATAATACTGTGAATAGGCATTCTGAACATGCGAATAATTTTATTTGTGTTTATAAATTCCAATAGGAATGTCAGAGAAGTTAGTGTTTTAGATATTTTATGGAGAAGGCACAATTGTTTATGGATCTAATGGGATTGATTTGTGTGGGTTCGCGTCGTGTGATGGAGGGATAACAAGGGCAAATGAAAGGACATTTAGTGGTGTCGTAAACTGGTTGATGAATAAATTTAACCTTGATCCAGAACAACATCAGTTGACATTGAAATGAATGATTAATAGGGAAAGAAATGGAATTTATTGGGATTTTATTATTATTAATGGAACATAGAATTGGAGGAAATTTGTAGATTTAGTTGTGGAGCGGGATTGGCCTCTAGTGCTTCTTGCGCAAGCGGAAATAAAAGAAGTAGAGATTGTAGTGGAAGCCGATGAAGCAAAAAATGTGGAAAATGATGTAGGAATAGAAGAAGCTGGAGAGAACTCGATACATGTAGAAGCACGTGGTGTGGCAGATGAAGGAGAGCATATTAAGAACATAGTTGAACAAATAAGGATCGAAGATATGGAACACGAAAATATTCCAGAAGTTGACTCTTCTGATGATGAGAATGAGAATGATACTATTGTTCCGGTAGAGTGGAACAATCCAATCCCGAGTAATTTATCAGCTACAGAAAAGTATTGTGGCTTATCGGAATACCACGAGAATCGGTTAACACAAGGAGATATATTTAAAGACAAAGATAGTTTGAAGGATGCAGTGAAATATTGGTCCCTGTCTATGCAAAGATCATTTACAATTTACAAGTCAAGTAAAAAAGATTACGATGTGAAATGTGTGTTCTCAAGTTGTCCTTTTCGGGTCCATGGTTTTGAAGAGAAGTGGACGAAACTATGGAGAGTATAAAAAATGATTGATCACACATGCGAGTTGCATGAATTGGAGAAGTGAAATAGTGCTCTTACATCGCAGTTCATTGCGAATCACATGTACTCCCGAATTGTGGACAACATTTGGTCTGAACCGAAATCAATAATAAACACTATTGAGAAGGAGTTCAAGTACACTATAAGTTACTCCAAAGCGTGGAAGGCAAAACAGAAGGTGATTGAGCAAAGATTTGGTTCATTTGAAGCTTCTTGTGAAATCTTCCGAAGTTATTGCAAACCACCAGGAGAGGAATGTTGGTACTTATCATGAAATTATGGATGTGCCGAACAGAGATATGCCTGGGAAGTTGTTTCTCCATCGTGCATTTTTTGCATTAGGTCAATGTATTGCTGCATTCAGACATTGCAAGCCTATCCTCTTCATTGATGGTACTTTTTTAACTGGAAAGTACAAAGGTCAAATTCTAACAGCTATTGCAGTTGATGGGAACCAACAGGTGTTGCCTGTAGCTTTTGCTTTTGTCGAAAGCAAGAACACCGAGAGCTAGTATTAGTTTCTTAGTCAGGTAAAGATAGCTGTAGTGCAAGAACGACCTGATGTTTGTATAATATATGATCGTCATGCTGGCCTACTTAAAGCAATATCTGATTTGAAACATGGTTCCTCTGAGCGTGGGCAACAACCTTATTGGACAGATATTCAATCAAGATATTGCATGAGGCATTTGGGCGCCAACTTCTTCAGTCACTTCAAGAACAAACAACTTATGAATTTGTTCAAGATGTTGTGTAGTCAAAATCAAGAGAGGAAGTTTATTGCTCTATGACAACGTCTAGACGAATTGACTACAACACAAGCAGAGGCGTCCTCAAGCAGAGCCAATCCTAATGAAGTATCTGTTCCAACTATAGGTTCATCTAGTCAAAACTTCTCTAGTTGGATTCGGCGCGAATCGAAAGAGAAGTGGTCTTTGTTATACGACACTAATGGTGCTAGGTATGGCATTATGACAACTAATTTAGATGAGGTGAGGTTCTTCTGTAACAATACTTCTATTATTTTTTATTTAGTCTTCTATATTTTACACATGCTAATGCAGTGGTAGTCAATACAGATATACAACATCGTGATACGTGGTTTAAGAGGATTACCTTTGGTTGCTATTGTCGAGGGCATTTTATATGGGACATGCAAGTACTTTTGTGAGCGCTACGCTACTGCAATTTCAGTAAGAAATGATGTCAATTTGGCTTATTCACACTACACATGCAAGTTCATGGAGAAGAAGATCCAAAAGGCTGCATTTCATCGTGTGCGACCCATGGGAACTGCAGAGCACAGGTTCGAAATTCTGTGTAGGGCCAAGAATCATCGTGGTGCTAACCGTGAGAGAGTTGTTCAGCAGTGCATTCTTCGTTAGGATGATTGCACATGCACATGTATGAAGCCACAACTCTTTCATAGGTCTTGCTCTCATGTTATTGCAGCTTGCTCATATACCAAGTTAACACCAAGTAATTACATATCTTACTACTTCCAGAAAGAGGTTCTTGTCAGTACTTGGAATGCAGAGATATATGAGTTTGCTACCAAATGCACATTTACCACTGATCCAGGACCAAACGCTTTGCAAGGACCTGACACCATGCGGTTGAAACAGAAAAGAGGTCGTCGCAAGACTCGTCGTATCAGAAACGATATGGATGAGTCCGAAATTGGCAGATTTTAAGGAACATGCACAAGTGCAACCAAACTAGACATACTTACAAAAATTGCATTTCAAACAATGACAAAAATGTGGCTGAAGTTGGACCTTCTGGGAATCCTAAGGATGGTCGGCGTCCTCGTGCACGTCGCACATCTATGTTTAGGGATGGCAATGCTATTTGATGTGCATCATTATATTCAGATGTGCTACATTATGTAATATCTTATTATTATGAACTATGAATTTGTACGTGTATGTTAAGTTAAGTGTGTTGTATCAAACAATGACATGTGTACTGCTATAATATGTTGTGCATGTCTCTTATTTGAATATGTTGTCCACGTCGTTCATTTGAATATGTTTTTCATATTTTTCGTCCTACAAACGTTATCCTTGTCACATATAGGTATGGCTGCAGAACAAGGACAGTGTCCTGAGTTACTTCAGTTTCGGATTGATATAACTCACCGAGGTTTCTGGCTTTGGCGTGGTGAGGATTTGCCCATTCTTCGTCCTCAGCTGCCTTCCAAGTTTTGGAAGATAGACGATATATGGATTCCCAGGTACGTTCTTCTGTTAATACGAAAGTAAATTTGTTTTTATCATTCTGTACATTTTAATTTATTGCTTGGTATGAAACAGGTTGAGTGCAGCCGGGCTGCTTCCGATATGTAGGCTGCTTGAGGAGAGGCCGTATGATCGGGTTGATCGAAAGCACCGTTTCAGCCTCGATAGAGCCCTGCTGTCAGCTCTGACAGATCGTTGAAGGCCAGAGACCCACACGTTTCACTTGCTGTGTGGAGAGATGACCGTCACGCTGGAGGACATGTCTTTCTTGTTGGGTCTTCCTATCGCAGGTGCCTCTGTTTGCGCTTCTCAGGACTCGCCTACTTGACGCACAGAGATGTCTGCGCGGTTTCAAGATGTGGCACGACACCCTGCGGCTGACCCTGTTTCTCCACTTCACAACGAACAGAACCATGGTCCGACAAAGAAGTGGTTAACATATTACGAGGTAATATTTTCACATTACTTATGTGTTATTTTGATGCACATGAATCTAGTAATGTTGTTATGTAGTTTAAAAGAAACTTACACTTTTTGGTTTTCAAATTGTAGGTGGATACTATGCATCCACACGCCGATGATGCCACAGTTACCAGATACCTGGAGGCATACTTGTTGTGGCTGTTTGGTGCGATCATGTTCACCAACATGCACGGTGACTCCGTGGACAGACACTTGATTCTGTTTGCTCGACAGATAGCAGAGTCCACACCACAGGAGATGCCCCAGTACAGTTGGGGTTCGACTGTGTTGGCGACCACGTACAGAGGACTTTGTGACGCTTGCACCAAAGCTCGAGGTAACGCAGTACTAGCTGGTTGTCCTCTACTTCTATAGCTATGGGTATACAAGCGGTTCATAATAGGTCGGCCGCAAGTGCACCCGACACCATACGATCTTGATGAGTACGGTGAGACGCCGAATGATGGCCCTACGATGGGTACTTTTTGGGTGCGCCGACAGGTACGATACTATTTTAGGTGCACTCATATTGTTCACGATTACAATAATATAGTACTGTGATATATTTTCTTCTTTATGCAGTGTGAGTGGAGTAACAAGCAGATGCACAAGGTGTACAAAGGGTTCGTGAAGGAGTTTGATCGGTTAGATGCGGACGAGGACGTGTGTTGGACACCGTACGATATGGAGGAGCACGACCGTCGAGCATCGAGGGGACTTGTGTATCTGTGCTACAGAGACTCAGATTACTGGCTTACAAGGAAGCCGTTGGTGTACGATATCTACGTCGAGGAGTACGCACCATACCGAGTGTTCGTCAGTTTGGCCTACACCAGGCATTTCCAGTGCTTCCACATTCTATTGTGCCTTCAGCAGTGCATACGTAAGTAATGCCCCTAATGAATCTTGAATACATTAATATTTCTGAAATATTAACATATTTATTTATCCTCCATGTATTGTCATAAGGGTACCTCAGCGCTGGGACTTTGGTTGCAGCGCATGCATCCGTGACTCCTACAGTGGACGACTGCCTTACACGAGGTTGTGCAGGAGACACGACCATTCCCACAGGCCGTTTACCAGGAGTACTTACAGTGGTACCTTCCTTGGACACGAGTTGTTCTCGCACACACACCACTCGAGCGACAGACGCACGTACCCTCGGTGACAGATACATATCCACGCCATAGAGATGAAGCTTCTTCAATGGCAGTAAGACTGAATTCATTGAAGTACATTTGCAACGATTTAATATGTTATTTTCATGAAATATGACTAATTAATTGTTATATGACCGATCACTTCACACTTGTGAAGATGAGTCGGTTCCGACAGATTCTTGCGGAGTCCCCTGCTGGACTCGAACGACTGAGGTAGGGGATATCGATGACTTCGTCAGAGATAGTGCACATGCTGCAAAACATATATAGCCACGTGAAAGAGGCATGTGCACAAGACACTACTGTTCCGACCGCACGTCACGTTAGACATCCCAGCACAACAGGTACGTAATTATTAGTAAACTTGACATATTTGCATGAAACTAATATTTCTGTTCATATATCTCCTGCAGGGACCTCCACACAGGTACCTAATTTGGGTGCAGGCCCGTCCACGCAGGTACCTGCTTGGGTCCCAGGGCCATCCACACAGGTGCCTGCTTGGGCTCCAGGGCTATCCACACAGGTACCTGCATCTTGGGCTCCAGGCCCATCCACACAGGTACATGCTGCTTGGGCTCTAGGGCCGTCGACACAGGTACCTGGTTGGGATTTTCCAGACCCTTTGGCACAGATACCTTCTTGGGTTCTTTCTTCGAACCAGGCTGGCCCATCCACGCATGTGGCACACATGGGCGCAGGTAAGACGTGCAACAATTATGCTATCTAAATACATATTGGACACAATGAACTTGCTAACTATATATTTTTTGCCAATGTAGGAGAGGGTGTAGCAGACTACGATACTATGATTTCGGGCTCGCTGACATACCACGGCAGTCCTCCAGTTTCACCTTTCCAGATTGATGACTACCTGGTGGACGTGCCGCAGCAGGACACAGTTCCTGCATCACAGTTAGATGGTGCTCTCATTCCGACTCATCCTTCACAACAGTTTGAGACACCTGCGCCTGTGCAGTAGAGACAGAGGAGGGCAGCTCCTATGCGCGTGTCTTATGATCGGGCTCATGTGAATGCAGCGCGTAGGTTCGACAACAAGCGTGGTAGACGTTAGTAACGTGTACCCATGTATGTGTGTGTTATATTGTAGAAGAACTATGTTATGTTTCTTTATGCACTATATCTTTCATCATGACAATCCACTTTATCGTGTTAGGCGAATTTTATCCAGGACATCAACAGATACATGGCAGGCGAATCTCGTACATGAAAAGAACGACATTGCAAACGAATCTCGTACGAGAGAAGAACGACCCTGCACTCATCGACCTATATAAATACGACTCATGCATCCTTGTGTTCATGACACCAACAATGACGACTAGAGGTTGAGGTAGGCGTGGAGGTGAAACAATGGCGAGTACAAGTCGTGCTACGCGAGGAGGTAGAAACTTTAGAGCAGTGCCTGAAAATTACTTGATGGGAGGTCCAACTTGGTATGAACCACCATTAGATGAGTTCCTGCTTTTTAGTAAGAGTGATTTTAGCCCGTTTAATCCACTACGGCCATACGATGGCAGCAAACAAGAGTGTCCTAAGTGTCGTTGTGACATGGATTGTATTGTCCAAATGATGGACGAAGGAGACGACTGCGGTCGTCGATTCTTTCGTTGTCCTGTTGGTGGAGTAAGTACTACATATCATTTGCAAAACATATTTCATATATGCAATTTTCATGACAATACTTTTGGTTTTAGGCTTACTATAATGATGACAACTGTGGATATACACTCTGGGTTGATCCACCACCTATTAAGGCTACTCGAGAGTAAATTAAACATGTACAATATCGTAATCAAGATTTGGTAGGTGAACTAGCTGAAATGGAACTTTATCCTGTTACAAGTCAGACGAATGATAACGATGAAAACGGCGTTTGCAATAACATGTCTTGTAATTGTTCGCATTACAAGTAGAAGCAAATTAACGAAATATGTTTCGCATGTATCAGAAGTATGTTTCATATGTATCAGAAGTATGGTTCCCATGTATGACAACTATGTTTCGAATGAGAATTTTATTAAAATTACTTTGTCGTCTTCGTACATTGCGACTCGCCATACTACTTTCTACCTTGTCAGACGAATCTTGTAAGACAAAACTTATCTATATAAAATATGACAAAAACTGACATGAAACTTATCCATGATATGGCAGGCGAATCTCGTACAAGAGAAATACGAAATTGCACTGCTCCATGTCAGGCAAATCTCGTAAAAGAGAAATACGAAATTGCACTGCTCCATGTCAGACCCCGTGAAATATCAGTTCACACTTATACATCTCAGAGATCTTCGACCTGGTTTCGTATGGTTGCCGGCTTTGGATGTGCGACAACTACGAGTACGATCCTCCTCACAGGATGTGCCCATTTCTTCCAGGTGGTAGAAAACAGGTAATATGCAACATTATTTTTGTTTTATGAATGCTATAGAATCTAATCTTTTGTACAAACACTTGTGCAGTCGCCACCACCTCTTTGCGACTTCAGAAACTACATCGACCAGGAACAATCGGCAGAAGACGCCGAGGAGGTTGAGAGAATGGCTCGACTTCTATATTGGAAGTTCAAAGAAGAAATAGAGTGGGATGAAAGAATAGAGCAAGAGAGGAGGAATAGAGCTGCACAGGAGGAGCGTCATCACAAAAGGCAAGAAGAAATTTGACAATGGAGAGCAGAGTGTGATCACAAAGCTGCAGAGGAGGAACGCATCGCAGCACAAGCACGAGAGGCTGAGCGATAACGCATGCGCGAGAGAGCTCGTCGCACAAAAGAAGCCGGTCTGGATGCTTTGCGTAAGGGAAAATATCCCCATTGCACTCAGTAGTAACTTGGGTAAACTATGCTCGGTGTTTAATTTAACTAAGGCATGTTAGGATTAGATCGGCACATCTTAAGTGCATCGTACACACGCCATTTGTATTACTTATTTTATATATTCTTCCAGAAATATGTGTACTTATGTTTTGCCTCATGTACCGTAGTAGTAGAGTGGCAAACAACATGCACATATTTTTGGAACAATGTAATTTCATTTAATGTAACCACCGTCGAGCTTACAATTAATTACCTTCAATTAATATGCATTTGTATAAATTAATACATTAATTGTATAATTTTCGAAACTATGCATTTGTTATCGCTATATGATTTTAAAAAATTTGAAACTCCCATTAAACTCCCGTAAATTATATTCATAACTTATTTTTTATACTCAACAAAACTTACATTACAATAACCTTTATGAACGTTTCTATCGATTCTAACTTCAAATGTTTCTAAACAAAAACCCAAAACTGAATACATTTTACAAATGTGCAGAAACGTGATCGTATTGCCTAATAACACATGCAATTACTCTAGTTTCTACATACTAAACATAAAGGAAGTTCATTGAATTCAAAACTTCACAATGTATTCTCTATTTTATACTTTGAAAATTTTTAGCAAATCGGTCTAGAAATATTTAAAAAGCTCTGCCTAAAATCCATTAAAAGCAGGGTCAAAACTGGGGCATGCACGAATGTCGTACGTGCCTCATACGAAGGTACTGTTCACTTCGTATGAGGCGTGCCCATTTCTTCCATCGTGGCAAGCCTTTTCTCCACCGTAGCAGACACCAGATGACGTGACATCGACCAAATAAGCATTTCATATGTGCCTCATACGAAATTCGAATTTCGTATGTGGCACATACGAAGCTGGGTCATTTTGGCCAATTTTAGATTCCGTGGGTTATTTATTATAAATGATTTTTTAAAAGATATATTAATAAAAAAATTCATAGTAATAGAGCTCGTGCTCATCGTCTTCCTAGCGAAGCATCGTCCTGCTCCGGCAGCTTGCGCGCACCTTATGCCCAGGTCCGACGAGTTGGCGGCCAAGGGACGTGACAAGTGGTATCAGAGTCATTCCTTCCTCGGCGACGGTGGGATTAGCAGTTTTCGGCGGCAGGGGGGTCGTTTTTTTTTTCTCTGACGATGGTGACACCCTACTTCCACGGCTCCTCCTTCTCCTTCGACTCCCCACCATTGTGGGACTGCCTCGACGACGGCCTCACCGACCACCGCTTCAACCGGAAGATGCTGGTGGTGATGGAGGGAATCTACAGTGGGGACGACGACTTGATCTTCTCCGACGAGCCATTGTTTGACTTCAGCGACAGTGAAGTGGAAGAGCTCGACGTCACCGAGACCGACGGATCCAACAGCTTCAACTTCTGCGGGGGATCTAGGGGCGGCGGCTTCGGCGGAAGCTGCGGTCGCGTCACCGTGGAGGTGCACGTGGATGGCGTCCAAGTGTTCGACGAATTGTCACCACCTTCTCCAGCCTTCGACACCCCTATCTACGACACCGGTGCGGAGGAGGAGTACGCCGTGCTGCCGTTTAGCTTCGTCGAGGATAGGCGCGAGGATGATTGGTCTCCCCGAGCCCTCCCATTGTCCTCGGGTGAGGGATCTGACAGCGAGGACGGCGCTCCCCACAATCGGAAGCAGCCACACCCTCCCCAGTCGAAGCACCCGCCCTCGTCCTCAATAGCCGCCCCCTGCTCCTCTGCGCATCCGGACACTCCAACCCCCGAAGCACCTCCGCCTCCCTCCTGCGGCGACTCCCCTGACGGCACCGATAGCGATTGGGAGGACGTCGAGAGCACAAAGCTCGACGAGGAGTTCAGTGCGGCCTCGGCCTTCATCGCGGCCTCCGCCTCCTCTGGCACCAGCGTGGGTGAGGGTGGTGCTGCTCATCATCTGTGCAGTGGAAGTGTGATGAGGCCGCTGGTGATGGCAGTGGAGATGAAGCCCAAGAGTCTCCCCTTCATTTTTTTCGAGCACAAGCGAGATGCTGCTGGCTTCGCTGTTCGGCCCCAACACTTGCAGCGTTACCAGGAGTACGCGGGCACCTACAAGGAGATGGATGCTTGTAAGGAATATGTTGAAGAGGAGGACAAGCAAGCAAGGGGGCAGGCCAAGGAGCTAAAGCAGTTTCAGAATTGTAATAAGAAAGAGATTGCTGCTAAGTTTGGGTGAATCCATGCAACTGGTGGGATTGGTGGAGATGCATTTCCTAAGCTTGTGATGATGCCTTGGCAGAACATGGTCATCCAGAGGATAGTAACAAGAAAATGCAGGAGACGCTTATTGACAGTTACTACGAGGCTAATGGTCTTGCTCCTGCATTTGGAAGTGATGAGGAGGTTCCTACGGGTGCTTACATTAATATTTCTGTTGTACAAGATCTTGTGAAGAAGTTTACTGACATGGGTCACAAAGTTACAGTCAACTATGATGAGGTTGTTTCTCTTGGTGCAGCTGTACAGGGAGGTGTCTTGGCTGGAGATGTACAGGATATTGTGCAGCTGAATGTTTTTTTTTTGAAGAGGGAAGTTGCATGGCTGGTGATTATTCACTTCCGAAATCTGGGATAGCACAAGCTGATGGTATGTTGGGGAATCCTCATTGCTTTAAGGCTGACAAAAAAGATGAGAGTGAGGAGGGGATCAGAAACTGTGTTATACTAATGCCTGGTGTTGCATTTATACTCTTTCTTGCTGCTTCAAAAGATAATTGGTGGATGAATATTTGGTTATCAGAATGTGGAGATATCAGCAGGGAAATCTTTGACGCTTTTGGGAGAGTTCATCAAGTACTTTGGCAAATTTCACATTTTGACAGGGAAGATGAAGTGTTTGGGCGACCAACAGGCTGGGCAGACCATTCTAAAGAAGAGTTAAGTGCTGCAGGAGAGAAAATATACCTTCAAACAGGAGACGGATTACAGGATCAGCATTTTTTCCCCCATACTATTTCTATGTTGAAGGCCTTTCAGTGTTCATCAATGAGTGTTAAGATGGCAAATGGGAAGGATAAACGTTTGCAGGGTCAGCACATTGGGAAACAGGTTAAGCTGCGAGGAGTGAATTATATTGGTGAGAAGACTTTAGGGGAATTGTCACCAGTTCAGCCGGAACAAAGTCTGACAGAACCTGCCATAGAGGAAATGTTAACTAATTTTTTTGCAACCTGTCATTGAAGATCATTTTGTCTCATGGACCAATTGATTTATGTGGTTCATGACATTACTTTGTGAGAATATGCGAGATCACAGGCAACTGACCATTGCCTAAACAAGTTATTTTACTTGAGAGAAAGGATGGACAAAGATGTTGTGACTTAAGGCCACAGATCTACTAGGCAAAACCGCTAATCTGGTGGCCTTAACCAAACCTCAATCTAAGTCTAAAATACTGAGGTGATTAACATAGCATTAGGAGAGGCTTGAGATAGTTGAACGTACCTAGGTTAGAGTGAGCAGAGGCAGCCATGGTGATGTTGACGATGAGATGCTAGTCGGAGCAGAGGCGGCGTTGCTTGGTGGCACTGCTCCCGTGCGGTCAGGTTCTGGAGGCGCTGGTGAAGGCTTCGGCAGGACCTTCCCCTCACTTCCCTTTCCCGATCAGATGGATTATGGAGGCTCTTAGAATTAGTTCTAGACTAATCTAACTAACTCCCTTATATAGAGGATGTGGGCGTGAGAGGGGGCCTCCGACTCTCAGTCGTGTAGCACCCCCGATCGCGGTGCAGTTAGGGAGAAGACCCGATATGAGGTGGACCCACACCGGGACGTGGTCACTTTTTCTAACATTCTCCCCCTTGACCATGGTACTGAAGACTTATTGACTTAATACTTAATCTTATAACTTATACTTATTTAATTTTGAACTTAGTATTAACTTCTTCATGTTTGAAATATAGGGCACATCGTATCAAGAATAGTCAATTATGTGCTATCTGACTCGAACGGCTACAATACAACTCACATTCAGAAATAACCTTATACTTAGTTTTGGCCCCTTAGTATCCAGGATAGTCACAGGCTTCCTCTTAAGACCCATGCATGCTTCATGTTTTCTGAACATATGGGCGGGAAAATCTTCTGTAAACGGTACCGCAAGCTTTCACTTGATTCTTTTATGCTCATTATCTGTTGTGCTCCTGGATTTTATATTTCACAACACTAAACTTAATGTCGATGTGCTTGATAGTTTCACTCGACTCATTATTGTGAAAAATATTATAATACACACTTATTGCAATATTATTTAAGTGGTTTGTGCTATCGACCACTCTTAGACCGGATAAAACTTTGTATCGCCTGCTCGTTAGCCTCATCTTAAATAACATTGATTTGTCACACATTGTGGACGATGTAGTGACTATTCATTTGGAGTAGTTCCACAAAATGACTCCATTTCGCGAAAGGTGGATATATATCTTAATGTGGAAATCTTAGAATCCACAAAATTCGCGAAGCTAAAACTTAGAAGCTCACTTCGTCAAGTGAGTTTCGACTTATGATTCTTAATCATGAGGCCTTATGTGCATTGCACCTTCTTAATTAATTTCTTAAATGCCTTCCTGTAATAAACCACCAGCATGGCCTAATGTCTGTCAAGTATCCCGGTCATGATCTTAAGTCAAGGTAAACACTTACTCGAGCATACATCATTTAATCTTCTGACAACATAAGCTAATGGAACCGAAATCATAAGGTCAACCATCATTGGTTCCCTAAACTTATCTAATTCTTAAACTCATCATCCTTGACCGTCTAAACAGGCGAAGTTTTAACACCCCCTTATCAGGATCATGGTGAATTCTAATTCCTATCTTGTAGGATTCTTCACCTAGATCCTCTTATGGAAAAAATCTTTTAATTTCTTATGACTGATTTATCTTAGAGGTAATGTACTATGTACATTCAACTTAGAATACATGTGAGTGTCGATCTCACATTACTTGAAAACCCAAAATGACTTATAGTTTAATAGCTCTTAATACTCACTTACATCTATGAATGGATATTACTAAAGAATGTCTCAACATTCGCTTACAAGACCTTTCGATCAGGTCACACTGATATTCTTATACAAATCTTAGGTAGAGGAATTTGTTTTACATCCATCTGATGTAAAATCATTCATAATGCACTACTAATAACTTAATGATTCCCTAGGAATCCTCAATTGAGTGAATTGCCATTAGTCTAATCACAAAAGAAAATTTCCCTTCAAAATCACGCTTCTCTTGTAGGCTCATTACAATCTACTGTTTTGATTCCTTCAGAAACTATTACTAATACTCAGATACTAGTGGCGTGCTTAGATCTCATCTCATCCGATATGGTTTTTAAACCATAGATGATTAAGATCGTCTGATAGTATTTTCTTATATGGTATAACCATCTTTGTTATTTGTCTTATTGTGATTGGGCTACTATCACTCTTCATCATTATTAGCCACTGATGATGAAGAATCAATAACAGATATTGTGATAACAATGTCTTGCATTGTTATCACAACGTAAGTAAGACATCATAAAAAATGATTCTTGAAAAGGCATGACAACATGTACTATTCCTTTCAAGATCAGTATCTTTATAAAGTCAAAACCCCCCCTGATTTAGTCATCTTTACTAACTTTTTGTTTCTAAATGATCTTATGACCCGCTATGGATCAAAACTTATATCAAGTGAGGATCAACCTAACACTTGACCTTATACAACTCACATAACTCGTGCATTATGCTTATATTTTTTGGATATTATCGCTTCACATCATTGATGGTAACATACTTGAACTGAGTTATTCTCATAATTTTTTGTTACCGATAAAAGACTAACAACATGTAGTAAATCATTAACAAAAAATGTTAATAATTCAGCTACAGCGGGTAGAGAGAGCTTATTCGACCTCTCATCATACCATACTCCCCCTGGTCATGTCATCCTACTAATGATGACATGTCTTATTTAACTAAACTGATGATAATTAGTAACTTATTATTTATTGTTCTTACAACCAACCTTAATAATGTTTTGGGTTACTTTTTCTTTAATGGGACTACCTCATATGAAAATGCTTAAGTGACGTTTATGACCTGTCCACAATATACAATGGTGTCTTAGAGGCTCACTTAATATAACGTTTGACTTAACACGTAAATCGATAAACTAATAACTTAACATACACCATTTCACTTAGTTATTTTAGGGGTATTGAATTCTTACTTGAATAAAACTAAGTTAATACTAACGATACATGTTCAATGCTTTATTTTGAATCTGAAACGTCTTAATGAGGGAGAAACTAATCGATGGAGTAAACTAATTCAATTCCCCCCCCCTCGAAATATGGCCTTAATGACAATGCCATAATTTCGAAATTGTTTCAAGATCGATTCTAATGCGCTTATCCTAATACTTAATTTGTGAGTGAAAACTTGTATAATATTTAAATCATCATCTAAGGATAAATGTTATAACTAAATGTGCTTAACTATAATAATAAGAGCTCAATGAAGTACTTAAATCAAAAATTACAAATATGAATACTTAAACTAAAATTTATTAATGAGGGTATATGATGAATCCTAAGTACAAAATTATAACTTATAAGAAAAATTAGTCTAAGATATCAACTTTAGCTTCATGACCATAGCGACTTTAATGATCATTCCACTCTTCTTATGATCCTCCACTTATCTAATTTCTGTATCAAGAATATGCAAGATTGCATCTTAGTTAATCAACTGAATAGGTTTAAAATAATCTTAAACATTGACTTAACAATTAAAACTCAACTTACCTTTATCATTCTCATGATTGACAGACTTAATAGCACGATGAGACTTGATGCGTTTTTCTTCTTAAACGCATAAATCAATTAGTTTCGTAAGATCTCACTGCTCAGACTGAGAGTTGTAACTGATGATAATATGCTCAAAATCATCTGGAAGTAGAGCAAGAATGAGGTTGAAAAGAAACTCATCTTTCAAACCCGAAACTAATAGCTTAAGTTTAGCAGTAGTGTCACACTACTAAGAATGTGCTCACGCACACTTCCTTCATTATGCTTCTGAGTGACAAGTTTCTTAACAAGTGCATGCATCGTAGCTCTGTTGCAGCCAGTTGCATACTTTTCTATCATAAGGAGGTACTCATAAGCAGTTTTGAATTCAGGAATTTCTTCCCAAACACTCTCAGTAATTGAACCCTTAATCACTTGTAAACATTTCTTATTTGAGATTGACCACTTAGAACGATCTAAATTATAGCGAAAGTAGTCCTCTTCATAAGCTTCCATCCTTTCGGTGAAAGACTCCTTGGTTTCCCCGTCATGAATAACAGGAAGCTTAGGCTTAGTAGAACGAGCTCTCATCAGTGACAAATCTATTTCGGAGATTGCTAAACCAGCCTCCAACTTACATCTCCAAGTATTGTAATTGTCTTTTCTTAGATAGTTCTCTGGCGAGATAAATCTTAATATCAAATCTGGAATGAAAGATCCTTTATAATGAAACATAATAGAACATAAGTAAATGCATGAACATGATTATAAACAAAAACATCTTATTTTTTCTTTCACGTTGGTTACTTGACAACTTACAAAAACTAAAGACTTAATGTTTTCGTCTTTCACGTTGGTTACTGAACGAAAACTAACTGAACTAAAATAATCATTAACTATGTGTTTCGTCTTTCACGTTGGTTACTTAACGAAAACACAACACATAAAGTAACTTAAAATAAAACTTAACTTCTAAACGTGTTTTGCCTTTCACGTTGGTTACTTAGCAAAACCACAATACTAAAGACATAATAATTTCGTCTTTGACGTTGGTTACTCAACGAAAAACTTAATAATTTAATGGATCATTAACATTGTGTTTTGTCTTTCACATTGGTTACTCAACAAAACACTATGACTTAAGAGAAATGAAGACTTAAACTCAAAATGTGGTAATTTCATATTTCACGTTGGTTACTCAACGAAATTACCATCACTAATAATAATTTAAAACTTCATGACTTAAAACTTAAAGCAACTTAGGCATAACAACTTAAGCATGATCACTTAAATTAACTTAATTTTGGTAACTCAAAATAACTTAATCATGACAATTTTAATTTTCACATTGGTTACTCAATAAAATTATCATAACAATGGTAAATTCACTTTCCACGTTGGTTACTTAATGAAAGCACCATGACTGAATTAGCAGCGGAAGCTTAATTCTTATTGCTTGAAAACTATTTTTCTCAATTACTAAAAAAATACTTAAACATCATTATAATTAATTAAGTGGACCAAGAAAAACTTATTCTCATAATAAATACTAAATTACTATAAAGGAATACATAAACTAAATACACATTATTAAATAATTTTATGTCCGCTTAAATAATTATATGAGAACTAATTGCATTTTAGCCCATACTAAAATGCAGTAAAAAATATTTTCAACCATAAAGGCCAAAAACTCTGAAAATAGCAAAAGACTGAAATGTCCCAAAGTCTAAAAGAAAATACTGAGGAAAACATAAAACTGTGTGTCCCAAAAGTGGCTTGGCCCACAGCCCAAACCAACCAGCACGTTTCTTAATTGGGCTTAGGCTCTTAAATGGTGTAAAAGCTTAAGTCTCTTTCTAATCCTAAATTGCTGCCCGTGCAGCCTGATAGGGCCCACCTTAACCACGCACGGAGAGAAAAGGTGGCCGTGGTGGCCTGTGCAGCCCACCAGCATGCATGGACCATGGCGTCCCCGCGCACCCTACGGCATCGGTAGCTGCGCCGTGTGGCCCAGGGCCGCACGCTCGGCCTTGCTCGCGTGGAGAAGAGGAGCATGCGCCCCGTGACGCGTGGCTGAACATCGTGGCCCTCGCCGCTTACCGTCTCGGGCACAGATGGACCGCACCGCCCTTTTTTTATTATTCTTAGGAGCTCAAGCCGACGGATTAAACAACCGACGGTCGAGCGCGCAGATCGGCGGCACAAAACCAGTGCGACCGTGCGGGGGGCCGCTCAACCCTAATCACTTCTCCCATCCCCTTCTCTCTCCTCCACCAGGGAGCCGACGCCGTATGAGCGACAAAACTGAGGCAGAGATTAGGCGGGGCGCGAACTGAGCGTGGGGCGCGGCCATGCTGCGGCGCTGCCTTGGTCCACCTTCGCCGGCGCGCGCACCCGGTTGTGGATGCGCCGCCGTCGAAGCGGCAACGAGGTGGCGCGTTTGGTTGCCGACAACCCGCGTCGAAAGCTAACTTCTTATTTCGGAGATCTCACATGCATGCGACAAGATTCAGAGGGAAGCGCAAAGAAAATCACACGGGATTTGCGGATTTTCGTCAAGATCCATGAGTTCCCTTTCTTTCTTATTCCTTATTTCTTTTGGATCTTGAATCTGAGTTATTTCTTATTCTTATTTGATTTCTAAACCGAACTCAGATCTGTTCCCCTCCTTCTAATTTCTTAGGTTTAATGCTTAATCCGAAAACTAAAGCCCGATTAGGGACTACCTAACCGGCTCTTGATACCAATGTTGTGACTTAAGGCCACATATCTACTAGGCAAAACCGCTAATCGGGTGGCCTTAATCAAAACTCAATCTAAGTCTAAAATACTGAGGTGATTAACATAGCATTAGGAGAGGCTTGAGATGGTTGAGCGTACCTAGGTTAGAGTGAGCAGAGGCAGACATGGTGATGCTGACGATGAGATGCTAGTCGGAGCAGAGGCGGCATTGCTTGGTGGCTCTGCTCCCGTGCGGTCAGGTTCTAGAGGCGCAAGTGAAGGCTTCGGCAGGACCTTCCCCTCAGTTCCCACGTTCTTCACGATCGGATGGATTATGGAGGCTCTTAGGATTAGTTCTAGACTAATCTAACTCTCTTATATAGAGGATGTGGGCACGAGAGGGGGCCTCCGACTCTCAGTCGTGTAGCACCCCCGATCGCGGTGCGGTTAGGGAGAAGACCCGATATGGGGTGGCCCCACACCGGGATGTGGTCACTTTTTCTAACAAAAGAAGCTCTTATGCTGTTACTGAAAAATCAATTTGCAGTGAAGGCCTTTTAGTGTTCATCAATGAGTGTTAAGATGGCAAATGGGATGGATAAATGTTTACAGGGTCAGCACATTGGGAAACAGGTTAAGCTGCGAGGAGTAAATTATATTGGTGAGAAGACTTTAGGGGAATTGTCACCAGTTCAGTTGGAACAAAGTCTGACAGAGCCTGCCATAGAGGAAATGTTAACTAATTTTTTGCAACCTGTCATTGAAGATCATTTTGTCTCATGGACCCAATTGATTTATGTGGTTCATGATATTACTTTGTGAGAATATGCGAGATCACAGGCAACTGACCATTGCCTAAACAAGTTATTTTACTTGAGAGAAATGATGGACAAAGAAGCTCTTATGCTGTAACTGAAAAATCAATTTGCAGTGATACAGACAGGGATATGGTTACAAGCTGCTATGCACCATATTGACAAGTATTTCCAGGTGGGAGAGCTACTGTTATGGAAGTTGCCATCTTATCCTCCAACAACAAGTGTGAATGGGCATTGTTCCATATTGGCATTCTCGTTCTATGGAACCTACAAGTTTCTGCAAAGGTCAGGCAAAGTGGCATACAACCTGGGATTCACAACTGAAGCTCAGATTACAACTATTTTCCAGGTTTCACAGTTTCAGACAATTTGGCAGATATTTGAGATTGCTGTAGCAGTGATGAAAATGTCTAATACAGAAGAATTGGGCATTTCAGGGTTCTTTTTGTGCAGGCAAGAGACTGAAGAACAGGATGTTGCCGGAGTTCTTTTTGTCAGGAGTGAAACAGCCACAACGGCCAAAGTTCCAGATTCAGGCATAAGGGAAGTGTTTTATTAGCAGAAACATAATGTAAAAATGAAGAAGCTTATCTTGCTTGCATTGGACAGAAAGAAAAGAGAGCAGGAGGTTTATGCGCGCCCAATTAGAACAATGAAGTTCTCAGTCTCTTGTCGTGCGTGTTGCTGTTCAGTGCAAGGTTGCCTCGTATGGTGAAATCTGATACTATGGTTCTATGTACATCTGAAAAATCTGATGCACATATCATTTCTGATGCTGGTTCTATATGCAGTGAGGGTACTTGGCAGATGCTGCTGCTATTGTATTCCAATATAGTAATCCTGATGTCCTTTGTTCCCCACTGGACGAAGCAAAGAAGAATGATACAGACTTGGTGGAAACTGTTATGAATAATGGACTTGTATTATTGGGGAGGCCGGAGGCCTCTATAAATAGATATACAAGAGATTACAGATATGCAAATAAGTTTCTAATACATCATCTAATATAACATTACTGTTATATCTTCAACATCCCTCTCAATAACATCCCCTCAAAATCAAGGTGCGTCAAAAATATTGAGTTTGGAGAGATAAAAATCATGCTAAGAGCTACAAAGATGATCCAAATGGTGGTGTCACTGAGCATCGAAGTAGATGAAGCAGCAAAATTAGAGCCGACAGAACTGACAGGCGCAACGGAAGAAAGACGAATCCAGTCAAGCTCCCAAAGATGCTGTTAATCATGACGACGAAGGCCAGCACCAACCAGAGATCACCCATGAGCAACTCTCAAAGTCGCAGACCGCGCATATGTAGACGCATATGAGGAATCCAGTTATGCTAATTGATGCCATTAAAAAGCATCAGACGCCGCACAACTGGAATTCCAGCCGGAGAAAAAAATCATCATGAAGAAGATGACCGACGACGGTGAGAGCACAAAATAAGCAGCGGCGAACGACGGAGAGAACAAAATAAAAGCAGTGCAACGATATATTTTTTACAAGGCAGAGGCGAAGCTTCCGAATCAACGATGGATTAAGACGTCACGGGCAGCCAAAATGAAGGCGCCCATAAGACGTCAATTCCAACTTAGATTCGAAGGAGCTGACACGCCAATTTTTTTAACCCAAAACCCTAGATGCGTTACGATGATGTCGCGCTAACGTAACCTAACATACTTGCTCGTGAACTAGTATTCCCAGTCCTGCAGGGCGTCATGTTCAAAAGGACCAAAGCCGGAGATGTCGCCAGTCAAGTCCTGTGGCTCGAAAGACATCTTGGCTAGCGCTTTGCTAGCATCTTTTCCAGCGAAGAGCGCATAAGGCCCACCAGGTCCATAGAACATTCTGCTCTGAGTGACGTCGTAGATCTGACCAGTGATGGCCATGAGCAGAGGCTTCTTAGGGTCGGACCCGTCATACTGCTTGAGGTCCTCCTGGGTGACCTCCCCCAGCTACACAGGCGGCGGGAGCGGCTCCGCCTCGGGTTCCCCCCGCGGGCGAAGCGGGGGCGGGGGTGGCAGCGCAAAGAGCCCCGACACGATGTGGTACAACACGGCCGCCACCACCATGATCGTGAAGAAGGTTGCGGGGAACAACCCTGTGTAGGCCATGATCGCCTGCTTCAGCGTCTCCCACAGCTCCGCCACCGCAGATCGAAGGACACGTTCACCGCGCGTACAGAGACGGCAGTCGAGCGCTCGAGCACAGAAGAGGCCGGATCGTGGAGACCGCCTCGCGGATAGAGACACAACAGAATGAAGCCGCGTCGAGCGGGGCGGCGGCAATCGATCAGATCGAAGAAGAGCCGCCGCCGTCGCCGAAAAAAGTAACCTAGCTCTTATACCATGTTATGAATAATGGACTTGTATTATTGGAGAGGCCGGAGGCCTCTATAATTAGATGTACAAGGGATTACAAATATGCAAATAAGTCTCTAATACATCATCTAATATAATATTACTATTGTATCTCTAACAGAAACATTTGCTCATTATGTGAAAGATTATTGCATTGGAAAACTTGGGTCTTGGGGTATCAGTGGAATTGTATGTTCAGCAATATTTGCAGAACATCACCCCTGGTGACTCTGCTGATTCCTGTAGACTGTGGTGGTACCAAGCTTGCAGTGAATCATCTGAGGAACTGCTTGAGCAAGGCGAGATTAACCAGTTGCATGCTTCCCAGGGTGGCTTGTTTAGAAGAAACCTATTCATCAAGTCATCATCTCTGTCTCGTAGCCGATGGGACCAGGTTTACTCTGTTTTGCAGGGTCGATTATGGAGACAAGCTCGTAGACTGTTCTTACATAATTCTGCAGGATCAGTGACAGGGGACTATTCCTCAGAAGGTCTTTGGAAGATGCTGTTACAAGGATCGTCTGACTAGGAGCTTGGGGACAAGCTCCATTTCAAGGGGGGCATGTCACGCCTGCTGTAACATGCTACCGAAGTTGTGTGTTTGTGTTGAGTGGGTCAGGCCTGTGGGCCAGCAGTGCGGGCATGACATGTGGGACCCGCTGTAATGGGCTAAGTCTTGTCGTGTGACACATGGAAGGAAAATAGAACAAATTATCGCAATAGAGCTCGTGCTCATCGTCTTCCTCGTGGCGGAGCGTGGCCTCCAGGTGCGCTAGCGCACGGCGGAGGTGCAGGCCTCATGTAGCTGAGCTTGTCTGCGTCGGCGAGGGCGAGGATGGGAGGCATCGCTTGATCCGTGCTTTCCTCGTCGGGGAGGAAGTCGGCATGGAGCGGGCGGAGGGCGCGATGGTGGGGAAGGGCGGCGAGTCGGGGAGGCACTACAGAAAACACCAACAATTACGTCGGCCAACGCAACTTACGTACGCCAGCCGACGTAATTAAGTTACTTACGTCGGTGCCTGATAACCGATGTAAGTTAAATAAATTACGTCGGCTTCTCTCCCATGGCCGACGTAAGTAAAAGAACCTACGGAAATTAATGGATACTTACGTCGGCCATGGCCCATAGTCGACGTAAGTTGAGTGCCCGATGTAAGTTAACATTTACTTACGTCGGTCTTGACGTCGGCCGACGTAAGTTGTTGATTTAACCTAACCGTGCGAGCCGTGCGTGCACGCGCGCCTTCTCATTTTCCCCGCGCCACTTCGATAACTTTCCGCCGACCGAAGCCGCCGCTGACCGACGCCCCGCCGCCTGCCCGCCGTCGCCGCCCCGCCGCCGGCCCGCCGCCCCGCCGTCGCCGCCCCGCCGCCGGCCCGCCGCCCCGCCGTCACCGCCCCACCGCTGCCCCTGCTCCCGCCCCCGGCCCTGCCCCCGTGGCACCGCCCCGACCCCGAGGCGCGTCGCCACCCCCGCCGCCGGCCCGCTGTCGCCGCCACTGCGCCCCCGGTCCGCCGTGCCCCCGCCGTCACCGCCCCCGGTCCGTCGCCGCCCCCGTCCGCTGCGCCCCCGATCGACGCCTCTGGCACAGCACATCAAGGTGAGCTTGCGTTTTTTTTTTGTTTTCATTTTAAAATTCATATACACAGTGTGAATAATGTGTTTAGGAAATTATTCCTACAAATTATATAGATACACGATAGGGAATCATGCATGGTTTAGGGTTTAGGGTTAAAATGTATATACAATGCGAATAATGTTTACTATGCTTATGTTAGAATTAAATCGATAAATTGATGAATTACAATTGATGAATTTTTTTGCTTATTTATTATGCTTAGAATTATGGTTAGAATTGAATTGCTTATGTTTAGGTTTAATTTAATTGAATTGAATTGCTTATGTTAGAATTGAGTTGATAAATTGATGAATTACAATGGATAATTATTATGTTTAGGTTTATTTGAATTGCTTAGTTTTTTGAATTATGGTTACAATTTTAATTTTGATTGCTTGAGTGTTTAAGTACTATATATACATAAATGGGCTTCGGACTGGCTTGACAAGGCCCATTTAGTGGTAAGGTAAAGTATGCGTGTAGACGGGCACGAAGGCGAACGACGGCGGTGAGGATGGCAAGCACCTGCGCGTGGATGGTATACCCCGACGAAGTGGTTTCATCTCTGCTCTATTTACAACAGCTAACCCTAAAGCCGTCGTAAGATAACGACGGGTCCAGACAGGGCATAACGTACGACGAGCTAACACTAAAGTCGTCTTAAGTTAACGGCGGGCTTCGATGGGGCATAACTTACTCTCTAAGACCAACAGGATGTGGAGCGCAATACCCTACTCCACATGAATGTGGAATTGTCATCTAAGACCAACTTTCCTCTCACTCTTTCTCTAGTTCTTTCCTCTCTCGAATCCAAATCATGTGTCTCATCATGAGCACGCTCCGCTCGGTCACTCTTGGGTGGGTTTAGGATCTATCTTTCTAGGTTGTAGGGCCGTGACATAACATAATAATACATTAACGACAATTTGTTTCATGTTTGCAGAGCCAAGCATGGATGAAGACCACAGTTGGATGTATACTGGCTGGAAGAGCAGAACTGGTGGTCACTCAGATGAGTGGTACGCCAAGACAGAAGCTTTTGTGGAACGAGCTTTTTCGTTGTCAAATAGCAATAAGGCGCGGTGCCCATGTACGAAATGTCGAAATGGAATGTTTTTGGAGAAAGTGGAACTTACGATGCACTTGTGTCGAAACGGTTACATGTCACATTATGAGTTGTGGAACTTCCACGGCGAGATAGCTTCTCAAGCTGTACAAGAAGTGGAAGCGGACAATGATGATGTCACAGAGGTTGATATGATGGATGAGATGCTAGAAGCTATACGACCAGAGCTTACAGAAGATCCTCAAACAGCAGAGGTTAAAGAGTTCTTCAAACGTCTCAAAGATTCAGAAGAGGCACTGCATGGACACACTAAAATGTCAATCCTCAATTTTGTGACTAGACTTATGGCAATTAAGTCTAAGTTCTTCGTTTCTAACAATTGTTACAACATGCTCATCGATTTGTTCAAAGATGCCCTTCCACAACCCAACAAAGTGCCTAAGGATATGTACAACTCGAAGAAAATTCTTTCCGGTCTCGGTATGAAGCACGAAGATTGATGTGTGTCCGGATAACTGCATGCTTTTCTGGAGAGAGCATGCCAATGAGAACAAATGTTTGAAATGTGGTCAACCGAGGTTTGTCAAAGTTGTTAATAACGATTGTAATACTGTGACGACGGAAGTCGCACGTAAGCAGCTTCGTTACTTACCTGTGACACCGAGGTTGAAGCAGCTCTTCCTTTCAAAAAAAAAAGGCCAGACACATGAGATGGCACAAAGAAGGTGAGCGTGAGAACAATGGAGTCATGACAGACCCGTCCGATGGTGAGGCATGGAAGGCGCTGGACCGGTTCGACCCAGAATTCGCTCGTGAAGCGAGAAATGTTCGCATCGGGTTGGCGACAGATGGGTTCACGCCGTTCAGCACAAACGCCGCACCATACTCCTGTTGGCCCGTCTTTGTCATTCCGTATAATCTTCCACCGGCTTTTTGCATGAAGAATGAGTTTATGTTTCTTAGCCTCATTGTACCTGGGCCAGATCATCCTAGGTCACGTCTCAACGTGATGTTGAAACCGTTGATCGAAGAGTTGAAAATGTTGTGGACAGGAGTCGAAGCGTTTCGAGATCATGTAACGTTTTCTCAATAACTAATCAATGTTAACAACATTTTCTTATAACTTAAGAATGCTTACGTTTTCTAATAACTCCATATCTTGGACAATGCCAAAAAGATGCCAACGTCCATGAAGATTTGCGACAACTATCTTGTGGAGTGGTTAATGTTAGAAGCTATGGTCGATATGATGTTAACGGCTTGCGATTCCGTACAACTCAATTTGAATCTCTTCGTCCTCTCGCAGCAACATGTAATACCGAAGTTGTGATGAGGGCAATCGATTCGCAAGATCATGAAACGTAGAACTACGGGATTATTAAAAAAATCCTTGAATTCACTTTTGTCGCAAACAAGCCAATTCGAGCGGTATTCTTTGACTGCAAATGGTTTGATTCCATTTGTGGAATTCGAGTAAATGAATTTGGCATGGTCGAAGTAAAACACAAGGAACAGTTGAAAGGATTCGATTCATTAGTTCTTGCACACCAAGTAGAGCAAGTGTACTATCTACCTTATCCATGCAATAAATTCAAAGCTTGGTGGGTGGTACATAAGATGAATCCTCGTGAGTGGTTATACGCTCCAGAAGATGATGATTACCACGATGAAGCTGAGGTTGATTGTGTCTACCAAGAGGAAGAGTTGCCAGACTCCTTCTCAGTCGAGCCCAGTGTAGGACTCGATGACTTAGTTGGAGACGCTCAAGATATCGAGGCTGGCACGGAAGCGAAAATAGAATCAGAATCGAAAACTGAAGATATCGATGACATAGTTGAACCTGCTAATTTGCGCAAACGAAAACGATATGTGGAAGAAGAAGATCGATGTGCTTGTTTAAGGAGTAGGGTGTATGATCGTGATGTTGATGAATTTTGATGTAATGTTTTATTCACTAATTTAACATTAATTTTGTATATTATCTTTGCATATTAATCATTTATTCCTTGCAACAGGATGTCGTCAAAGGGGAAGGGGAAGGGGAAGCCAGTGAGAGGGTTTGAGCCGCCACGAGACCCTTGCTCAGGGACCTCGTTCCTTTCTAGCCGACGTTCCGTCTTTCTGGCACACGCTCCACCCTCAGCTGTCGTGTGCTTTCAGCGGACTGAGGTAAATTTTAGTTACAATAAAGTTATTTTTGAAATTGCAGTTGTTATTAATTATTTATTGTCAATCTTTTCCTTTTGTGCAGTCTGACTCAGAGACTTCTGAGTCAGAGTCAGAGGCTAGGGGGTCGCTATAGGAGCCTGACTCAGACGCTAGGGGGCCACTACAGGAGCCCTCTAGCGCTAGCCTCCCTTCGGAGCCGGCTAGCGCTGGCCTCCCTGTGCAGCCGGCTACCACTAGCCTTCCTGGAGACTCTGGTGGTTCCGCAGAGCCTTCAGGATCACAGGACGCGGCAGCGTCGCAGCAGAGGCGACAGATGAGGAGGACCCACTTTGCGGCTCCTCCTCCGGTTACTACTCAGCGGACCACGATCCGCCCTGTTGGAGACAGGTAAATACTATATATAGTATATTAAATATTAGATGTTGTTTTCCTTTACTTAATGATTTAATATATTTTGTAGATGTTGGTACGACTTTTCGTTCATGGGGGCCGAGAAGCACCACAAGCAGGTTAACAGTGTCCTGGGTGCTATTGTGAAGTTGCACTACCCCGGTGTGATTGACGGTTTTCCTACCCTGTCGTGGGATGACTACGCTCGTGTCTCTCACCCGGTCCACGACACGGTTCAGGGAGCCGTGTGGCACGATTTTAGGGTAAGTTTAGCTGTTTCATTTTTTCAACTAGTTTAAATTGTTAATTCATATCACTTAAATATTTGTTTGCTTAAAGCTGAGGTACCATGTAGAGGAACCGGGCATGGAGGACCACGCGAGACGCGTGTTCCACTACAACACTCAGAAGCTCACGACGGCGGCGTTGTCGTACGCCTAGATTCAGGCCGTCAATGCGTCGGCACCCCCGGGAACAGGAGCATGAGCAGCAAAGGAGTGTATTTAGGAAGGACCCCGACTCGTACCTGACAGAGGAGCAATACACGGAGGTAAGTTTTTAATATTGTTAAATATTTACAATATCTATGTATGTTAACTGCTTTGATGAAAAATAAAATATCTGCAGGTTAGTATTTCCTGGTTACAGGGTAACATGGAGGCGTACTTAGCTCTCTGTCGGTACTGGGCTGGCGACGCTTTCATAAATAAGTCCGCGAAGGCTAGACAGAGCCGCATGGGGTCTGAGGGCAAGCAAAACTATGGCGGCGACGGCTACTTGCGTTTGGCTAAACGCATGGTAAGTACCTTTTCAATTTATTTATGTGTTCCTAATATATTATTTATCTCACTAACACGGCTGTACAAGAGCGAGAGATGGGTCATGAGCCAACCCCGACCCAGGTTTGGAAGAGAGGTCACAAGGGAAGTGACCCTTCTCAGCCACGGCAGTGTAGTCAGATCGCAGCCGATCGACTGGTAAGTTTTTGAAATTCATCAATTTCATTATAACTAATACTGTTATTGACATGCTGACAAGATTTATTTGTTTTGTAGGCAAAGTACACGTAGGAGGTCACGGAGATACACGATGCAGATAACAATTGGGAAAGCGCGTCGATCGACCCCCAAGCCGCGTATGCAAGCGGAGGCGGGAAGGCCCACATACAGTGATTTCTTCGTGTGTTTCATTTCTTTTTCAATTAATCTTCTTCTACTTAGTGTTTTCATTCTTTTGTAGGTTTGCCATTTTTGATGGAGTTGTTGACTCGAGGTCGACGCGACCTTTGAGAGGCGCTTCATCGTTGCATGCTTCGTCCATTGGGACCAGTGGTCGTCTCTCGTAGACCCAGCTGGAGCTCCAGGCCATGAGGGAGACGCTGACGCAAACCCAGGCAGAGCTGGAGAGGACGAGAGCGGAGGCAAGGGAGGAGCAGCAGAGGACGACCGCCATGATGGCGCAGATGCAAGCAGCGGTGGCGGTAAGTAATTTAAAGTACCGTAGTTAAATTTCACAGCACTTCAATAACATATATCTTCTAATATTTTACAATAGCAGACTCTTGCTCGACACGGCGGTCAGGATATCGAGATTCCTACGCTTCCGCCACAGCAGACACCAGAGCAGGTGATAAACTCTCTCTTTAATATCAGTTCGGCCTCCCTTTAGTTTCGGTTTCAATTTATTAGCAATCTGCTCAGCCTCCCTCTATTAACAATCAGGTCTAACCAATTCAAAGCACTGCCTAACTGTTTTAGTTTTAGTTTGGGCATTCTAATTAAAGTTCAGTTCAATTTGGGCACTATAAGTTTCATATTCACATCTAGGGCAGATTCCGACTTTAAAATCATGAAAAATGACATAAGAACATAAATTGTTCTACTAGCAAATCATTCATTCTTTCGTGGTGAAATGGTATTTTATTTTTGCCATAATCTCAATCTGTTCATATACTTTACCTCCATGCTTTAGGATTGGGAGGTAATTTTTAGGATCGGGAGATGGAGAAGTGAATGAATGTATTGTACATGGTTGGAAATATATGGAAGTCCTCTAAAACTAAACTTTTGTATGTATTGTTTCTTCTGCAGGGTTCGGGAACGCGCTGAGAGGATCCCGAAGGTAGTGGAGGGGCTAGCGTGTAGCCCGATACTGAAATTATGTTTTTCTCGATGTTTGAATACTATTTTGAAACTGTCTGCCCTTGTTCTTTGTATATGTGTGTATATGTTTGCCTGTTCTGTGTTCTCGCCATCGAGCGAGATAGTCAGTTTCTGTTTAAAAAAAAATCGGAAACTTTACTTAGGTCGGCTATGGCCTTGCCGACGTAAGTTAGCCCAGTTTAACTTACGTCGGTCAGACCATACTGACGTAAGATAAACCACTTAACCTACATTGGTTTGGAGCAACCGACGTAAGTTAGAGCACTTAACTTACGTCGGTCTGTAGTAACCGACGTAAGTACTTCGGCCCTGCCCGCAGCCCATCCCGGTACGTGAGTTACGTCGGCTGCTGCAGACCGACGTAATTAAGGTAACTTATGTCGGTGGCCGATGTAAGTTACCTTAATTACGTCCAAACCGCTACGTCGGCCAATCACCGATGTAATTAAGTAAAAACCGACATAATTAAGTTACTTACATCGGTTTAAGCCTTAATTACGTCGGCTTCGGCCGACATAATTGATCGATATTCCTGTAGTGAGGGTGGCGAGGTGGGGACCCGTCACAGGTGGCGGCGGCGCCGAGGAAGGGGTGAGCCATGGGGATGGCGAGGCGTGTGGAAGATGTGCCGGGAATGTTCCCCGGAGAGAAGATGGAAGAGAAAAATCTTGCCTGAAATGTTCTGCAAGGGTGGGGGAAGAAATAAACACTGCCGGGAAGGTTCCAGGCACGGTGGGATTGCCAGGAAGTTCCAGCCACGAAGGGAAAGTTCCAGGCGCGGCTTTTGCGTGGGAAAAATAAATGAAAAAAGAGGGAAAATATGAAAAATAAGAGAAAATAAATAAATAGAAAAAGATAGAAGTAAAAAAAGGAAATAAAGAGGTGAAAAGAAACAAAATAACAGAAAGAAGAAAGAAATAAAGTAAAATAGAAAATGAGGTGTTATATGATATAATATAAACCAGATCGTAGTTGGTACAGAGGTGGTATATAGAGCTGAACCAGTATGGAGAACAAAACTGTAAAAAATAGAATCTTTTAGATATAACTATAAAAGGAGGTAGAGGTAGAATACAGAGGTCGACCACTGCGAACGGTCTTAGATTCTTCTCCTTATATGCCGTGATGGATGTGAAACCTTTAATTCAAAAGCGCATATGGAAAAATAGTTTTGCATTTGTAAACAATCCAGCTTATTTCAAAACAGTTTGTCGTTTATATATCTTTAACCTAGGTTATTTTGCTATCCTGCCAATGAATCATTGTAAACTTTATTTGTCCTCTTTGATCGAGTGGGTAGTTTGTTACTGCCTTCTGTTTTTGTATATAAAGCCTTCTTTTGTGGCTCCTTCATTGGATTGGATTGCTGCACACATGACATCTGCCGAGGTAAACTCTCCGAAGCACAATAGGAACATGGTTCCCACGTTTGGCGCGCTGAGCGAGGTAGTTTCTGTCTGCACGTAGGCGTAGTACTTGCTCCATCCTAAATTACTTGTTACTTTCTAATTTAAAAATAAACTAGACAGCGATAAGTAATTTAGAATAAAAGGAGTATTCATCAATCCGATTCCGACAGAACGTGTGGTGAAGTAGTTTCGATCTGGCACCATAGATTTTTGGTTTGCCTGAATCTCTGACCGTAGCATCTCTGAAATTTGTTGTACGTCCTTTTATTTGTTGTATTTAGCGTCATTGTAAACAGATTCTTTTAATGTTATTCAATAATCTTTATGGCGAACAAGGTCAGAGAGAATCCTAATTGTGTTACAGACTTACGAAGAAAGCACACCTGCTAAGTCACAAGACAAGAACAAGCAATCGATTTAACTGTGACCATCTTTGAAAATAGAAGGCACACATATTGTGTTTGATGTACCAACTAATTTGCTCGAAAGCAATTTTTATGAGTGAAACAGCTACCACACGAGTCTTTTGACAACGGTTCCATCCAAAAGTCCTTGACTAATTAATAGAATAACGGAATTACATGGTCCAACATAACGGAAAAAAATTACATGACGTAAATGACAGCAAGCATAGGGCTGCCTTTTGAGTTCGTTAATGTCATATTTCCCACTAGAGCTTCAACAGAAACTGAAGATTCAAGCAGATTTTTCCACCACCCAGCACCCACCTACAAGAACACACACGTACGACCCGTGCTTACCAGCAGCTTTCTCTGAAGCTGAACCACAAGGATAAGTGTCAACTGCCATCCTCCAGAATTTGCATTCAGAGTCGCACACTTGAACATTGTTGATTGTTCCTATCTTCCGATTGTAAAAATGTGCATCCTTTGTGTCACCACCGGGTTCGATTCCTTGGTCCTTTTGAAGACACGCACGTACTCGCCCAGTCAAAATAGTTTTTTGAACCAAGGCAGGGCATGCCATTCATTAATTAAGAAGGAAGAGTAAATATACAGCCTAGGGGTACATAAGTCTAGAGAGCGCCGGCAACCAGCGGTGGCCAGGAGAAATAAGCAACAACAGATATAGTCATTATATTAAGACCAGACTAAGGCAGTTTGAAACAGACGCACTTCAGAGATAATTGACTCAGCCACCTGAAGGAAAGGAGGTCCCTGTGATTGAAAGATTCGACAATTTCTTTCTTTCCAAATTTCCTTGGGAAGGAGTACTGTGAGGTCTCTTCCTGTTGAGCGTGGTCTGATCGTCGCCAAGACCTTAAGCCAGTGCCTCACTCCCCCTGAAGGAATTAGGGATACTTGTGGAGGGAGATTCTGAAGTTGTGAGACCTTCTGCCAAGTAGTCTTCGTAAAGCTGCAGTCTGCCAGTAGGTGATTTGCTGTTTCAGGATTACAGTAGCAGAGGTTGCAACTTGTGTTGTGTGGCCATTGCCTCCTAGCAAGATTGTCGCCGTTGGCGCTCTGTTATGCATAATAAGCCAGACAAAGAACCTACATCTTGGTTGGGTCCTAGCTCTCCAAACTGCTGTCGACCAGTCTACCAAGATGACGCCCGTGAACTGTATTTCATATGCTGACACCACCGTTAAGACTCCGTTAGCTGTCCATCGCCAACTAATGGAGGCATTCTCCTTTGAAAGAGGGAAATCAGAGAGGGCAGTGAAGAGGAGCACAACTTCATCAAGCATCGCTTGTGAGTTGATTACTTTGAGGTTATGAATCCAATTTGCGTTTGAGAGCTCCTTAGCAACCGTGCAATATTTGAACCTGGCATGCATATAGAGGTTCGGTGCTAGGGATTTAGAAGATTGCCCATTTAGCCAAGGTGCATCCCAAAAAGGTGTACTTCTGCGATCTCCCACATTCACCACTATGGAAGAGAAAAATAGATTGTGGTCAGTCTCATCCTGATGTTTAACCAGAGCTTTCCAGGGCCGGTCCCTGCTGTCCCACACATTCCATAACCAATGTAGGCGCAATGCTCTTCCAAACTTGTCAAGATCCTTTATTCCAAGCCCCTCCATGGACTTAGGTCTAGTACAGACCTGCCATTTGACTAAGCAATGACCTCCACTTATCCTTTCCGGATCCGATCCTTTCCAAAGGAATTTCCTTCTAGGTTTGTCAATTCTTTTAGATGCCCACACAGGAAGCTTGTGAACCAACATAAAGTATGTCGGCATCGCCGTTAGGACTGACTTGATTAGGATTTCACGCCCCGAGTAAGACAACAACTTCTTCTTCCAACCTTGTAGCCTTTGCTCAACCCTCTCCACAACCGACATGATAGATGATCTGGTCGGTTTTTTGAAGTGTAACAGGAGACCTAATAAGAACAGGGAAAGTGAGCAAACTGAAATTGTTGATCAGAAATACCTTGCATCTCTTCTTCAGTACAGTTTATCGGGAAGACATAAGTTTTATCCATGTTTATTATGAGCCCAGAGGCTTGCTCGAAAAGATCCAGAATTGCTTTAGCCATCCGGAGATCTCCAACCGAGGGTGAGATAAATAGGGCTGCATCATCTGCATAGAGGGACACTTTAAGGTGCTTGGAAACTCCTTGCAGAGGCTGCAGCAGAGCATACTCCTGGTCAACTTTGAACAGTTTATGCAGTGGTTCCATGGTGAGTAGAAAGATCATTGGGGAGAGTGGGTCCCCTTGCCTCACTCCCCGTGCATGCAAAATCTTATTACCTAGCTCAACATTGAGTAAGAACGATGAAGAGGACATGTCCCATAGGACAGAGATCCAGTTCCTCCATCTTGTACCGAAGCCAACGTGTGCCATAATATCAAGTATGTACGCCCAATTCACCAAATCAAACGCCTTAGATATGTCTAGCTTCATGAAAATGGAGGGAATGTTCTTCTTTTGGAGTTGCCTGATCATTTGGTAGGTAAACATATAATTGTCATGTATACATCTTGTTTTTATGAAGGCATTTTGATTCAAAGAGATCATCGTATCTAGTTCAGGGGCCAGCCGGTTAGCCAGAAGTTTTGAAATAAACTTGGCAAAAATATGAACAAGGCTGATCGGCCTGAAATCAGAAATCCTTGTAGCCGCCACCTTCTTTGGAATTAGCACCACTAGGGCATTATTGAGATGACTGAGATCTTGTTGATTGCAGCACCATCACTTTATGCTCATCGCCTTGGCTGATTGCAGCATCATCACTTGACTCAAGGGATTGGATGAAATTATGTTTTCGGCGGGAGCTAGCCATACTGTGAAAGAAGCATGTGTTCGCACCCCCCTCCTTAAGCCAAGTGATTCTTGACTTTTGGCAGGCTCTTGATTTTTCAATAGCCAACAGACCCATAATTCTATCTTTGAGCACCCTCCTCAGATCCTTCCTCCCTTGACAGTTCCCTATGCTCCATGGCCTTGTCCAATTGTAAGATAACCTCTCTGCAAATTTCTACGGTCAACCGTCCATGAGGAAGAAGGCTTCTGGCCCATCATCTCAGGTCCCTGGCAGCTCGTGTCAATTTGCAGTTTAACAGAACCATGTCATTGAGATGTGATGCTACCTTCTTGTCCCAAGACTGTTGAACACATTCAATGAACCCGGGCATGACTAAGCAATGAGATTCAAATCTAAAAGCTCTGCTTCTATATTCCTGCGAGAGGGGCTGAAGTAGTATGGGACAATGGTCCGATATCAAAGTAGAGAGGGGCTGCAGAATAGGTTCCGGATATATTTCCTCCCAGTTTGTGGTATAGAAAGCTCTATCAAGGCGAGTCATTGTTGGGGAGTCTTGCTCATTGGACCAAGTGTATTTTCGACCAAGGAGAGGGACTTCTTTGACCTCAATACTATTAAGAGTTCGGCGGAAACGGGATATCATCCTTCGGTTAACTCTCGAATTGCTCCTGTCTTCCTCACTGCATATTAGATTAAAATCACCAATAAAAAGCCATGATTGATGGCTTGACATCTTGATCTGTTTGAGGTCAGCCAGGAAGAGGCACTTATCTAAGTCACTTTGCAGCACATACACTCGTGTGATGGTTGATGAGGCAGAAGTTCGGCTGTCAAACATGGTTGTCGAGATTGAGTAAGGTGTAGTAGTTCTGACAGGCTCATCACCCTGTTACTGCTTGCCAGGATAATGCCTCCATGAATGTGGCCTAGAGGGGGGGTGAATAGACTTTTGAAATTTTTCCTGAAACACTTAGCAAAGCTGTTAAAACCAGGAAGGTCGGACTAGTCCAGTGTGAGTAAGGACTAGCCCGGTGTGTATAAACACAACTGCCAAATTGAGATCTCTTATATGTTTCCTTTGAATCTTTCACAGCGGAATGTAGTAAACTGTACTAACAACTATAGAAAGTATTAATGGTAAATGATTTGCAGTGGAATACAAGGTTAACACAAGTTGTAAGTATGATCAAGTCTATGCCCTAGATAGCAATGATAGTGAAGAAGTATAGATCAAGAGCACACGAGACAAATGATTTTTACTGAGGTTCGATCTCACCAAAGATATCTACTCCTCGTTGAAGAAGCCCACACATACCAAGATCTCTTCAAACCATTTTCCCTTATCAAGTCACCACACATGGCCGACTCGATTCCACTATCACAGGTAATCACCAAGTTGGTGGGGCAACCTGACACGCTGAGGGCCCCCACAAGATTACAAATGAAAATAGAGATTAACATACTCAAAAAATTACACAATAATCAACAGGAGTGTGTGAGAAATCAAACTCAAGAGCTCAATGTCGATAAGATCGTCACTCTCCCTTTCCCATTTGCCAACTCCCAAAGATTTGACTCTTAAGACCTTAGAATGTGTAGAGAGGAGTGTTTTTGTGCTCTTGGATGCAGTGGCAGCGCGAGGGTTCTTGGATGATGGTTGTGGAGTCGTGGATCACCTATTTATAGACATTTAGAAAAGTTACCATTTGGATCCTGACTACCGGACTAGTCCATTACGGACTGGACAAGTTCAGTGTGCTGAGTGATTTATGCGTGGACAATTGCAGCACACTAGGAAACTCTAATTTGTGTGAGTGAACCGGACTAGTCTGTTGAGGAGCGGACTAGTCCGTTTTTGTCCAGAAAGGTAATCGGACTAGTCCTCTCAACCACTGGACTAGTCCTCTTTTGGAACTGTGAGAAAATGGACTAGTCTGCTATGAGACCAGACTAGTCCTCTTTGTGGTCTTGTGATAGTAACGGACTAGTCCGCTATGAAACCGGACTAGTCCTATCGTGATACCGTGAGAGATTGGACGAGTCCTCTCTGGGGCCGGACTAGTCCTCTATTCCTGCAACTTGAATTGTGTTATAGCCCTAATTCTTTCCGCAATGACTTGAGCTCTTGGGGGTATGTCTCTCACGCACACCCTACACATTTAGGACTACTTTTGCATCTTTTCTTTACTTGTTTTCTTCCCTTTCTTGATTCTCATCTTTTCACCTTTTTGCACCTTTTTGTTCACTTGTGCTCTTCCCTTTCTTGAAATTCATTTTTCTTCTTTTTGTACCTTTAGTTCCATTCTCCGAAACCTGCTATCCTCTCAACAAATTATATTAGGATCTCACTTGTTTGTCATCAATCATCCAAAACTCACAAGGGTGTGCCTAGATGCACTTTCACTCCCCTAGCCCCGTCCACTGGGAGGAACCCAAAGTTATCTGTGTATTCTGCTCCTAGAATTCTTCGAATCATTGTAACATTGACTTTAGCCATCTTGGTTTCCTGTAGGCACACAATCAAGGTATTATGCGACTGAATGAGTTGTTGGACTTCCTCTTGCTTGGCACCATTGTTTAAGCCACACACATTCTATAAGAGAATAGAGTATGAGGAGGTCAAATGATCCATAAGCAGTAGATAAAAAACTGATTACCAGACATGGCTAAGCCTGCGAGGCAGGAGCCAACAAAGACCAAACGAGCAACAATCATATTTCTAAGTTTCATCCACTTTAGCGTCCCTCAAGGCCTTCTTAGCCCCTCTTTTCTCCTGACAATTCTTCTTGACTTTACGCTTCTTCCTCTTCTTATCAGCTGCCATCGAGAGCGCTGTAATCGCAGCAATGGCTGAGGTTGAGAGAGGCTTTTTTGTACATATTCAGGTATTGTTGAAGCGTCATGTTATCCAACGACTGAGAAGTTTGGATAAATCCAAGCTTTTTTGCTAGTACTTCCAATGCCAGCTTGACTGCTGGATTGGGTTGTCTTGCGTTCACCTTCAAACGTGGACTGTGGCGGTGCACTTCTCGGGGCTTGGTTCCTGCAGTGTTCTGGGTTTGGTGCTGGCTCTTTACATTCATGTCCGTCGGGCTCGAGGAGAGCACAGGATGCACTAGCAGTTGGGTGATATGAGCAGTGAAATGAGTCATGCGATTGTCCTTTGCTGGCTCCACAACAACTGGGGCAGATGGAATCACCAAGGGATCAACAACGGCCTCATGCAATGTTCCTCTTGGCGTCTCCAGATCTTCAGAAGCTTCTACATGAAGAGCTCCCAAAGAAGGTTCCTTCTGCAGCGGGCCAGTTCCCAGGTAATCATCATCCCATCTCGGCGATGACAGAGGCTGCAGCATGAAGCCTGGGCCAACTACTTCGCCCTGTAGCTTGGAAAAATCTACCGTGAGGGGAATCATGATGTCTTGAGAGCCATGTCTACCGTCCCAGTTCAATGGGAAGGAGCTCTGAGTGTCCATGGTCAGGGACGAATTGCAGGGTACTTCATTCTGCTCAGTATCCTGACCTTGAGGAGTGATCACAATCACATTAGGCCCTATGGGATGGGTAGCAGACATCCCAATCATAGACTTTTCTTATCCATTCTTCGGCATAGTCACCCTCGCCAGATCTGGGTTGGCAGGCTCAAAAGATTTCATAGTACAAAGCTGACGAAGGGTCTGTTCTTAGCAAAAGAGTTGAACCGTGAAGAGGGTGAGACACTATGCTCTTTCCAGTATCATCTTCTGGGGGATTCGCCTCTATTCCAGGATCTGCGATTATTGCAATCGGAGGAGTGTCCTCTTCTCTCCATCTAACCAGCCTTACTTCTCTTGGATGAGACCACGCTCCGTGATCGTCTCCATCCTCATCATCCTCCTTTCTAGGCAGTCTTCGGACATCTCGTGGCGGACGACAGACAGGTGTTGGGTGGTTGAGATCAAGATCCGCTAGTTCCCCATCCAGCTTACCGAATTGCCATTGAAACTCCCTAAATTGGGTCTTACCTTCGGCTCCCAGTTCATCGGTAGGTAATGATAAAAAAGCAGATCTTCAATATAGTCAATGTGGATGATAATCTTGTATACATGCTCCTGGTGAAGTCTCCTCAAGCGCGTGAATTGAAATTGGGCTTCTTGATCATATTTGTTCAATCGCTTGGATAGAGTTAAATATGCAGTCTGCGAAATTCTGTTTGGATCCTGACAATAAGTACAACAAGTGTAGGCCCTCAAATCCTCCCTTTGTCTGGTCTCCGATGCCACATGATGTATGATGCAAGAGTCAGATAAGATTCTTGAGACAGTTTCTTCATTCCAAGCATGGTGCGACACCCCTTCAAGGCTGAGCTTCACATGGTAAGGAATAGCACCTCGCTTCCCATGAAGGGCAACATTCCAAGCATGAAAACGGAACTCAAAGGGTCCCTCGAAAATCTTTCCTCTTTGTAAATCATCCTGTGAAAAGAATGAGAAAAGGCTTTGGATAGGACCTGAAAATATAGAATTCATATTCCTTGAATTCAATGTGATTGATGATAGCATCCTTCAATTCTTCACGGGAGCACGCCCCAAGCGCGCCTCCCTCCGTGACCAAGAGAGCGCGACTAGTTAGCAGCCTGAGGTACTGCTCCATCTCTTCCGTGAGTGCCATCGCCTTCTCAGTGGAGACAGGTCAGAAATGTGGGTTCCCGGGATAGCATATACAATGCTCTCTTTGGTCCTTCAAACGTCTTCCAACCCCATCATCTTCACGTGTCTCAGCACGATGCCGCAAGGCCTCCTGGTTACCTCCCACAGAGTGCCTTCTTTCCAATGCTTGTATGGGGGAGGTATGAGGCAGAGTAGAGGATGGAATGTGCGCTTGCATGACTTGCAATTGGCCTGAGTTATTATAGCAGAAGAGGGCTTGGATTTCCAATGGTGCATTGCCCTGAGTACATGTAGCGGATCTACTCGGGCAGTAAGGAGAGATATGCCCATTCCCTCGACAGCACCAACACCGCTTTGGTTCCTAGCATTGGAGCTTGTAATGGCAAGATGCTAGACAGTTATAGCATCTCCCTCTGGTTTTCGCCTTGAAAATCTGAAGGTTAGATTGGCTTGTCTTCTAACGAGGAGTGATATCCCTCTTTTTCCTCCACCAAAATCTTCCTTTAACTAATTGCCATTGGTGAGTAGAGGGGTCTTGGAGGGGCGGCTCAATCGAGATGGAGGTGTTGGTTGGGCGGAAGAGCGCAGTGAATGATCCTTCTAGACAATAGGGTTTTGCGGCTTAGAGAGGTCTTTACATGGAATTCTAAGGCAGCTCTTGGGCTAGGTCATGGCACTTTGATCAGAGGCCAAATTGGCCTGGCCCAATACACGGAGATGGAAGGGTTCGTCCTCCTGTCTGAAGGAGACCTGTCTCTCATGGATGTCGAATTGCACCTTTCTGGAGTCGGAAGTGGATGAAGAAATCCGAGCAGCAAAGGCGCTCAGAGTCGGGTCTGCTATGGATCTACCCGTACGAACCGGTTCGACAAACGGTTTGCTGAAGTTACCAGTAGTTGAGCTACAAGGGAATACCTGAAAGCTGCTTGAATCATCGCCTAACCTCGGACAGATCATGGCCCCTGAGGTTGAAGATGATGAGTCCCTCCATTGCCGATGAGGGAGTGAGCGTCCTGCTGCTTTGATTTCTTGCTTCGATGCTTCTTCCCCCTCTTCCAATCTTCTGGATCTGTTTCCTGCCGCGAGACTTGAACGGGTCGGGGGATGAGGTTCACCTGTCCTCGCATAGATCGGCGTGGATTTTGTTTTTTTTGTGGGATTATTGGACTGAGAGCTTGGAGGAGGGATGAAAGGCGAGTTGGCAGAGAGAATTCGGGTGGATTTTTGGTGGAGGTTTGGTCTTCTCAAGATCGACCGAGGAGGGGAAGGAGCGTCGCCTCACGCTCGCCGGAGCCGACCGTTGGATGCCATCTCCTTGTCAGCTGCTCCGCCCAGTCAAAACATCACTTTTCCCATATCTAATCGATGAGCTTTCAAAAAAGGTGTAAAAGATTTTACGTACTCGTGTCTTACAAATTTGTGCACGGGTAGAGATTTTGTATGGCATATTAAAAACCAGGGGCAGGTCTGGTGGGATCTTGTTAGGTGTTGATATGAACATTTTTGACATTGAGGCAACTGATGAAAGAGAGTACTATGTTAAATTCCATTTGTGCAACAAAACAGATTGCTTCAAATGAGCGCTTGTGATAGTCTATGGCCTAGCACAATCACAATTCAAAGAACAATCCTTAGTGGAACTGATTAATATGTGTAAAAAAGAAAAAACTTCACAATATTCCAACTGTCAAAGTGTGTGATCAACACTTCCTCCGGTACTACTAGATCGTAACACATGAAGCTTGGTGATTGGTTGGGGCGCGCGTGAGATTATGAACAAGACTGTGACACAAGGATTTTTTACGTGCTTTGGGCCGCCTGAGCGTAACACCGTACTCCACGGGATGTACGTTGATGTATGAGTATGCGGTGGCTTGTGTGCGTATGAGCTTAGTTGTCCCTGTACCGTGCGGTGCAACTCTTTTATAGTCCAAGGGCTGGCCGTTACACTGGCTGCCTGGCCCGACATGTGGCCCTGGTGGTGTTTAATTACCTAATACACGATCTGTATATATTAAGTACATTTAACAGTGATAACGCGCCTTAATGGCAGTATTACCGGTACTAAAGGCCATCTGATTGTGTGTCATTAATATGACATTAATGACACGTAATCAGGTCTTGTAACGGTAGTTTTAACTGTCCCTTAAATATTCGCACCATTGGAGAACTGTCTATCTTCCAGTTGCAGGTTTAGGTCCTGAGGCTCGACACGTGGCAGCTCTGGAGCTTCCCACTGTGGGGAGGCAGGTCTGGAGCCGCTTGTACACGTGGCAACACCGGAGCTTCCCTTTACTGGGGGTTAGGTGCGGGGCACTCGGCACGTGGCACCACCGGAGCTTTCCTATACAAGGAGTTAAGTCCGGCCTTGCCTTACACGTGGCAACGCTGGAGCTACCCTAATTAGGGAGGCGGGTCCAGTGCTGCGGGACACATGGAGCCTTCGGAGGTCTTCAACTCTGACAGGTGGAACTCCGTGGATTTTCTGGCGGTGTCGTGGGGTACCCGGTACGCAGGGTACTGACACTGACCCCCGTTGTAAAAGCCCGTTTTTCAGAAGAACAAAAACGCAAAAATGCGAACTTAAAAATTTTGAAAATGGACTTGGAAATCCAAACTCACATGAACCATATGAGTTAACCAATGTTCACTTAAAATAGGGACTTGTTAAAATTTTACCTATAGAACATGGTTGACAATGTATTTGGAACTTAAGGTGTAAAATCCTTAATTTCCAAGTATTCACATTTTCATTGAAAAATTAAAGGATAAAAGAAAACAAAATAGAGAGAAAGAAAAAGGAATTATTCCAACCCTAAAATGGGACATCCAAAAATATTCAAATCTCATGTCGTAAATTTTTCCATGACCTTCTAATATTTCAAATAGACTCTCGGTAAAGTTTCAAAATTTTTGAAGCACGTTTCCCATTTATTGGACACGTACTGAGAGTTTAATCAACGTCGACTTCAAATTTAAACTTTGAGCTCAACCTTGTCCAAATCAACTCCAAATTTTTCCTGAGGTCCCGTATGGTTCAAAAAGGGTAACTTCAAAGTTTCAGAATTTTTGAACCTAATCTACTATTTATTTCCTTGAGTCAAGTATCACCACTTGATTTCAAATTCAAATCTGAGTTCAAATTCAACTTGCTCAGTTTTGAAATCTGATTGCACCATAAAACTCTCCATATTTTATTTAGTCACTGGGCCAAAGTTGACTAATTTTTAAGCATGTTTGCTAGCCTATTTTGGGAAGAAGAAGAGGGAAGTGAGTCCCACAGGTGGTCCCCACCAGTCAGGTCGGCACCTCCTCCCCTGCCTCCACGCAGCCGCATGCAGACGCCACCGCGACGAAAACGCCGGTCCTTATCAGCGCCGACTCCCTTCCGATACTTATCCCCGGCACCTCACCTCCCTCCCGGCCACCACCTCCCGCCGCTAGCGCCGCTCGCACCCAGGCCGCCGCCACCCTAGCTGCCCACGGCGAGGCTTCGCCCCGCGCCTGGCCGCAGCGCCCCGTACCGCGCGCCTCCCTCGCCGTGCCCGACCACCGCACGCGCCTTATCCTCTCCTGGCTCTGCACGCCGCCGGCCGTCCACGGCGCCGCATCCCCCAGGCCCGCACGCCTCCTCCTCGCCGGCCCTGCGTCCTGCCGGCCGCCTCCTCGCCTCCGGTGCTGTCCCGGCGCTGCAAGACCCGCGCGACGCCCGACACCGCTCGGCCTGGAGCCGCACCACCGCACCGCTCGCCTTGCCGCCGGCCCGCGCACCTCCTCCACGACGTCGCGCCCGCCCAACACCGGCCGCCGACGCCAGCGCCCCACCAGCCGCGCGCCTCCTCGCGCCAGACACCTCCTCACGGATGCCGTCGTCCGTGCCTCACCGCGCCCAGCTCTGCCGCACCGCCTGCGTCGCCGTTCTGCACCTCGTCGCGTCCTGCTCCCGTGGCGAGCATGCCCGCACGCAGCATGCCGCCCTGCTGCTGCTCGCCTCGCTGTGCCCCGCATGCGCGCCACCACCGCCGGTGCCCTGCCGCCATGCTCGTGTTGTCCCCGTGCCGCGTCGCCACGACGATGGTTGTCGCACCGTGCCACACCAACCACGTGCCGTGTTCCGGCTTGCTACTGGCCGCGCCTAGCTCGCCAATGTCTCACGTCTTGCTGCGCCTCACCGCTGTCCGCTCGTGCGTGTCGCGCCCGCACCGCCGTCCTGCTTCCTCCAGCCATGGTCATGCTCAAAGTGGCATGCTCCGTTGTTGCCGTGCCCTGGCGCTGTTGCTGCCGCGCCGATGGCCGCCTACTGCACGTCCTCGCCATGCCACCGAGGTGCTAGCCGCGTCGCCCGCACACCTCCCGCGTGTCCGCGTCATGCTGTCGCGTTCCGGCTCTCACCACTGTCCAAAACCCGCTGGGTCTCCTACCCAACGCCAACACCCGGCATCGTCACCCCGTTTCGCGCCGTGGCTATGTCCTGGAAGCAAGGCGAGTAATGGGTGTGATGGAGGATATGCAGGAACACGTCGTTGACACACCGGCAATCGACAACTGGTCCAAGGTTGGCTCTGATTTTGCAAGATTCATTGGATCAGTGACTGCAGCCAAGGTGTTCGGTGAAATGGTTACAAGGCAAAACTAAGTGTGTTGTTGTTCAATGCTGGTCTATGGATGCAGGTCTATTCTGCGGTGACAATCGACAAGGACATGTGCCAAGGTACTCTTGGGATGTTGATGAAGTAACCGAATCAAGTACACACCCAAGATATTCGGCGAAATGCCTACAAGGTGAGCCTTACCCTGAAATACCTTGCTTGACGTCACCGACGTCCGTTCGTCGTGATCGCTAAGGTTACTCATGTGTCGTCAAGTCGTACGTTCCATTTCCGCATTGATATCATTCCTATAGGAGTCCCGAAGTTGACCTTCTTTGTCCTTTGGATCGCGTTAACTTGTCCATGTGTGCTCGTGATGCTCCACCATGAGCTGCGTCGACGTCGTTGACCATATGACGTCGTCGTGACGCTCCGAGCCGTTATCGTGTCCTGGCATCGAGATGAAGGATGCTTGTGATATTTGTGGTGCTGAAACACCAGCACGACTCGTCGTACAATGGTCGTTTAGCCAAATTAGGGTTTAGTCGAGGTGAGACTCGTCAAGTCCTAGGTGTAGCTAGGGTGCTCGATGAAATGCCTTCTAGGTCAAACCAAGTGGTTCGGTGATCACCGATGACTTGGAGTAGAGGTATGCAAGAACGTTGCGACCAACAAGGAGAACTAGACCAAGGGGGACCTTGGATAAGAGTTCCTTGGTTGTGTCGAGGATGTTCCGTAGTCGATCACAGGATTGGTTAACTTGGTGTACCCCTTCTTCAACGGCAGGTTCGTCGAGTCGCTTATCAACAACCGAGTCGACATCACTAGCCTTAAGACTCACAAGGTGGTGTTCGGGATTCCGCTCACCCTATTGACGAGTCCAGGTCGATGTGGACCTGGCTAATCCGATCTTCCCGTGATGGCAAAGCATGACCGTCACGACAAGGTCTCGCATCATGTTCGAGTTCCAGGAGTTCACCGAGCTCATATGGACAATCTTGCAAAGGACACTGCAATAGTGTCACGTAAGCACTTGAACGATGCTCGAGAAGCTTGCTGTAGAAACTACTTTACCTAAAGGTCATTTATACGTTGTCTCGGTACTCACGTCAGGTTAACAAGGCTCGTTATGACGTCTTAGGTCCAAAGAATGTTGACCTCACTTCACTCCCAAGTGTCGCTAGGGTTTCACCCTGGTTCATCCTTATCAGAACCCTTCGACCCCACTTGTCACGTAATTTGGTTTACTCCTTAATGAGTTTGTGTAACTTCATTGGTCGACTTCTAAGTCACAACCTCTTGTTGCACAGTTCACTCATGCCTTAAGCTTTCAATGCTCCATCTTGATCGCTTAGTCTTCCTTACATCACACAGTACAGTAATACTTCTTCACCATTCTACCTTATCACTCTTTGTGCGGCATAGCTCCAAGTGTCGAGTGCTAAATCGCGATGTTTCATTACATTGCACCTTTCAGTGCTTATCTCGACACTACTATGTCACCTTGAGTCATCCTTTGTTTATCCACACAACAGAGGCATGTCTGTTCCTCTTAGTCAATCTCGTCGTTCCTAAAGAGTACACAATCTTCTTAACTCTAGTGTTTCCTTATATTACTTACTTATATGCATATCATGTCGATAGGAAACGCGATGGTAGGTGATCTACGAGGGGCTTCACTTGGAGGAGAAGGCCAAGGTGTTCCCACTGAAGTTCCATGGTAGGTTCTCCGGAGGAAGACCAAGCCCTAACAATTGACATTTATTCGAGTCGCAAACTAAGGCAAGCCCCGGTTTGCATTTAAGTCATTTATAAAATTTTGCTTTATCACTATGATGAATAGTATATGAATTGTGCATTAAGTTTAGGATGATTGATACTCCACTTGCATGGCCAAAAATCCCAGGGATTGGTTGGAACGAGTTACAATTTGACCTGTAGTAACTGCTTTGCTAATGCATAGGAAATGCGGTAGAAGTCGAGTAGTTGGAATCTACTCGCGAGAGATGTAGGGCATATCTCACATGATTGGTTAGATAGAAAATGGTTTAATATAATGAAATTGAGACCGGGCAGGGAATGGATAGGAAGTGGCGAGAATTGAGTCTCGGTCTCATAGCCCTGCCTGTGTCGATTAAGGCCCGTCCGTTTGCAGCCCCTTCGGACAAGCCTGAATTGTACCGGCAACATAATGGACATATGGAATCCAATAAACTGACGTAGCTTGGTCACTTGGGTGTCGAGGCATACCGTTCCGTTTTATAGGTGTGGGTTGAGGGCAATAAGGTGTAAATCCGCTGGTGGCACGTCAGAGTACGCCCCATGCAGGGACCTCCTGCCCGTGACGGATCGATCGGTTCGGCATTTGAGTGTCTTGCGAAAGGTTGCCATATACGCCTAGTACTGAAGTATTATGTAGGCACGGGTGTGCTCGCTGACACTTCCGAAAGACGTATGTGTCGTGTTGTCCGGGTGTGTCCTGATTGCAATCACCGTTCCTCGCGGTAATAGAGTATCACGTGTTCACTGAGCGGCAACGTAGTAAATACTAAAGAAGCCAACAAATTATATTGTATTGGATTATAATTGCTTTGCAACCTTATATGATTTAGAGATAGCAAAATTAAAGTTTACAATTTCCCCATACTTTAGCTGTAATAGCATTATGTGCTCTGAGCATGTCATATCATCGGTAAAGCGTTTCTTGTTTGATTGTGGAGCCCATGATGTGCCGTGCTTGAAGAATGTCATTTGCTACTTAAAACATGATTATAAGGATCCACTTATAGGCGAGTCTATTTATGCTATTCCTTACCTATGTTAGTATTCACCCTGCATATGTCTAGTGAGACGGTTAAGTCTTACTGAGCCTTATGCTCACATTTGCGCTTTAATGATTTTTGCAGGTATTAGTTTTATTTCTGCTGTTCAGGTTGTACATGAGACTCGAGGTGTCGAGATAAATCTCATGTGAACCACGCCGCTGCTGAATGTTCTTCTTGTTGCTAGTGAGAATCATCCTAGGGCATGGACGTCTTCTCTCCTGCTTAGTTAGGTGAGATTATGAGTATGTATTTTCCGCTGCGTGTGTACCCTTGTTGTACACTCTTTTGTAAACTCTTCTTATTATGAAATGAAAACTTTATATGTTTTGGTATCCTTTTCGTGTGTGCTGTTAGGTGCCGCATCGCACGGCACCACCCAATGAGATCCTCAGATGTGTGGACTCCGGTCCTCACAGACATGGTATCAGAGCTTCATTGGGAATAGCACGCTCGAAAAGAGCCTATTTTCGAAAACTCCGAAGTAGTCGAGTGAGGATTAGCTAATATGCCATTAATGACTATTACTAGTGTAAGTTTTAAAGGTGGTGAACTAACTTGTTATATTATTTCTGTAACGACGCTCCGTCTTCAAGGTAAGAGGTAAGGTACGCCGCCGAGAGCGGATCAATCTCGCTAAACTCTGCATACGAGATATGGTATGTGAAATTTCCGTGGCTTAGCACGGAAGTCAATATGAGTCTCTAAAACTTTCCATGTTTCTGAGAACGTATGACACGCGGTACCCCAACGTGACACAAAATTAGTGGGAGCCCCCGTCGGGTGGTGTATAACCCGATAGTATGTATCTCTAGAACTATTCATGTTCTATGGGATCATGCGAAACACGTATGCCCGAGCGTGTATAAGCCGGTTCGTGCGGGAGTCTTTGCTGTACAGACATATTTACAGCCATGTACCTCGAGACATGACTTCGCTCGAGGGCGACTCACACCAGAGTCGTATGCATTTACTTTCATATATATTATTGTGACTGCCTGTCATGTTACCCCGTGCCGCCCATGAGGTGTGAAGGTGTGAAAGGGGATTGTTTGTCTTCTGCAGATATACTAACTCCGGTAGCGACCCGTGTAGAATACGTTTGCGAGTGATCGATATTAGGACCACCTCTAGACGTATCCGGATATACCAGGTTAGACTTTTCTTTTAGTAAGGCACGTAGTACCGTCAGTATCCCACTTTATATTTTGACCATCCCCCACGAGAGAAATGGCTTCATATTCATATTAAGTCCAAGTATCAGTTGCTGATATCTTGTGGACAAAGTAAAATGTTTCTTTTCAAGAGTAGGTGAACCAAAGTCCTTTGCTCCTGGCGAGAGTTTAGCTCGACTTCGTCGGAGTAAGATTTTGGTTAAGTATGAAGATCCATAGTGATATGCTATGGATAAGAAGGTCATCAAGTCTCTTTTAAGATTCCATTTGGTTCCAAAGAAAATGATTTGTTGTGAATCAAGTTCTAGCCATCGGACTTTAGTTTTGAGCTAAGTTTCAAAATTTGAGTTTGTTCCCAAATTCTTGTGTTTCGAAGCCGGTGAGTTCTGTTTTCGAACAGAATTGACCTGACTTTGAAATTCCATATCTCTTCAACCTGAAGGGCTTTGGAGGCAAGTGAATAATTTTTGGAAAGCTTTTGAAGTCTTCAAGTTTCCTATTGACCTCCAAGCCAAAAGACCTTTGTATGGTGATGAAAATGCACCATAACCACTGCAGCTGCTGTTCTGAAACTACATGGATCAGCATCTGAATTTTTGCCATATTTCCTTGAAGAAAGCTCTTCTATTCCATTATGATACATTTCTGGAAAGGGGAAGAGCTATTCTACAACTTTGTTATTCAATGTTACCCCAAATTCAGTTTAAAACTAATTAGAAACTGGAGTAGAAGATAGTACATGTATATAGGTGCTATCTGAAACAGTCAAAAAAATTCTGAACTTTGAACGGCCATAACTCTTAAACTAGAAATTCAACCTATGCATGTTTATACATGTATGGAAATCTTAAAGAGTCCTCTATCAACTTCCTATTCAACACGAAGTCTAAAACTCGCAATAACCAAGTCTAAATTGAAGTATCGTTTAAGGTGTCGAAACAGTTCAGAATATGGACCGTTACCTGTTCAGTTACTGTTTCGATTATAATTCCTAGTAGACTTATCGAATAGCTTCGTATTTTAAATTTCTGGGATCCTGATAATGTATGCAACAAGTTTTCTATGTGTTACTTTTGCAAATGTTGATGTTTGTATATCTGAAATTTGTGTACAAAATCAGCCTTAAACAAAGTAGGTGCTGTGCAAATTTTAAGAAAAACTGTCAACTTGCAAATGCCATATCTTCTCAACCAGAAGTGCTATGAGGGCAAGAAAATACTTCTTAGAAATATTTGGAAGTACTTTACGAGTTCTCTATTCAGCTCGAGACCAAAATCCTTTTCTAAGTGGGTGAAATTTGGATAATCGCAGAGACTGTCCAGGCATACCCAAACTGGACAGCAATCTGTACACCTCTGAATTTAATCCATAACTCGCAGACCCTTGATCCAATGGTGTCGCGCAAGTAACCGTTGGAAAGGCCAGAGAGTCAGCTACAATTTTTGCAATTGGCTCCAGACCTGAATCTGTCGTCTACTTTTTCCAAATCGAGTTTGAATACAATGTGGTCAATCTGAACTGAATATAAAAGTCTGAATGCTGAAATTTCAGCAAACTTTAAAAATGCATATCTCTTAAACCAAGACTGATATGAAGTCAAGTAAGTACATTCTGTAAATCTTATTACATTTACTACAACTTTGTCAATAATACTATTTCCATATTTCCATCAGAACAGTGTGAAAACTTAAGATCAAATGTGCTACTTTTTAAGCAGGTTCTGCTGAAAGTGCGGAAAATTCTGCTGACTTTAAAATAGCATAACTTGCAGACCAGGGATTATCTAGAGGCAAACCAATACTTTTTGGAAAGGTCTTGAAGTGTAATTTAACTTTGTTATTCACCCCAAGATCTGATTTTACAATTAACTGTATCAAAATCGAGTTTGCGTCCAGACTGGTCATTTGTCACCATAGTCTGGCCAGTTTGAACTTTTGGTTTTTGTTAGGCATTCGGTTCTCGATTTCAACTCGAGGAATGTCATAACCGACCAAGAGTTAGGATTTAACTATTTACCAAGTCGAATGGAGTGTTAAACTCATTCGAAGCCTTTTCTATTGGATAGGCATACTAGTGTCTGATTTATGTGACTTGCCACATCACATCTTGTGATGTTGAACGCAGGTCGCCATTACTCGAGTTGCATCTCGTCTTTCCATGAGGACTGTTTGGAGTACGCTTCGACATCCTGGTTTGGAACTTTAAGAGGGAAGGCGAGCACTCAAGTAATGGTGATGTTCAACCATCAACCTTGGTTACAACAAGTCGTGTCAACAAGAAGACGATCAAGTAAGATTACATCTTCAAGAGGATCCAACCTCCACCACCAGATTGAGTTACTCAAAGAAGAAATGTGACTTCAACTCCACTAATGTGATCACTAAGGATATCAGTTCCTCTTGCCCGATCGAAGCGAAGGTTAAGTGAAGCATCACTAGAGACCTATAGTTAGTTGTTTTTCTCCTGATGAAGATACAATCAAGTTGAGTAGAACATGAACAAGCTTTCGAAAGGTCGAGGTAACGTGGTATATTTCCCACATTCCTTGTCAATCGTTCTGTTATGAATTCCTTAACTGTGGTCGAGTCATGAAAGCAACACTACTCATTGAGTGTCTTTCACGGCCACGGTATCCAATCCTAAATCATCAGACAGTACTTGAGTTTTGTGGGTGTGGTTCATTTAATCTTGCTCAAACTATAAAAGCTACTGCACCATGCATGTGCACCATTTGCATCATACATCTGCATCATTTGCACCATACATATGCATCATTTGTACCATACCATGTGCATATTCATTGCACCATACAACATATGATGCATCATGAAGCATCATTACCAATGTAACACCAATGATGGAATGCATGATAATACTAAAATTTAGAGCAAGACTCTGTACCCCATTCAAACTATTCTAAGGTGTCTAATGACTACGATCATTTCACCATATTCATTTGACTTCTTACATTGTTGATCTTATTTCTATTGAGTGATACCTGGGCAACCGATCACTCAACCTCACTTGCAACTAAACAAACACTTGAACTTCCATCCTTGACTTGTTTTAGTTCAAGTACCTTGATTGTTGCAACTATACCGCTCGTCATTGAGTAGTCATCAGTTCGATGACCAACCTTGTAAAATCCATGAAATCTCCTTCCTCGCGAGGATACCGTTCGATTGTCAACCTCGTGAAACTCTTTGGATTCATCTAAGATCTTGCGTTGGTATATGGTAACCTTGATACTCCAAGAACCTTGTAGTTACCATATAATTGAGTTCTTTGCTGTGTTGAAATATATGAGGATGCTGAATCTTTAAATCCTCGTGTGCCACCGCAAAGGGCCTTCATCTTCTGTTTCTATTATTTGAAGACGTTGATATACCCAAAAACCTTGTAGTCGTCATATCTTCAGTATTCCTGCAATTTTAATTACATAATAGTGTTGAATGCTTTTCTACTCTTATGATACAGCTAAGGGATCCTATGGTTGACTAAACCTCAAACAAGGTTAATGTTTGTTGTTTAACCTCGTAAACCATCATTACTCATGTCAGGGGAAATACCACATTAAGTTATAAGGACCTATGCAAAACCAAGCAAGCAACCAAGAATTAAGGCAAGGATAGTTGCAAACTATCATGGTGACCTAGAGAAGCAGAGAACAAGTGCTGATTCTTCAAGTCAAGACTAGGACAGGACAAGATGTCATGTCAGTGTAAGAGTACAACAATAAAGGATCAGTACCAGACGTGAGAGCTTTACGACGTGATATTGTCATGTCGAGCATCCTGTCAAGGTTATCAACCTAAAGACTGGAATCACCTGAGGCAAACTTTAGAATTTCTTAAGGTGCCTGAAGATAATCATTATTTCGTAGAACCCAAGTCTTTAAGGGCATTGTCATTTTCCTTAGTCAATGACCCTCTTTTACGGATCGCCCCCTCATCGTTTCTGTTATTCTACTTGTTAGAATCTCGGGACGAGATTCCTTTAAGGGGGAAGGATTGTAAAAGCCCGTTTTTTGGAAGAACAAAAACGCAAAAATGCGAACTTAAAAATTTTGAAAATGGACTTGGAAATCCAAACTCACATGAACCATATGAGTTAACCAATGTTCACTTAAAATAGGGACTTGTTAAAATTTTACCTATAGAACATTGTTGATAATGTATTTGGAACTTAAGGTGTAAAATCCTTAATTTCCAAGTATTCACATTTTCATTGAAAAATTAAAGGAGAAAAGAAAACAAAATAGAGAGAAAGAAAAAGGAATTATTCCAACCCTAAAATGGGACATCCAAAAATATTCAAATCTCATGCCATAAATTTTTCCATGACCTTCTAATATTTCAAATAGACTCTCTGTAAAGTTTCAAAATTTTTGAAGCACGTTTCCCATTTATTGGAAACGTACTGAGAGTTTAATCAACGTCGACTTCAAATTTAAACTTTGAGCTCAACCTTGTCCAAATCAACTCCAAATTTTTCGTGAGGTCCCTTATGGTTCAAAAAAGGTAACTTCAAAGTTTCAGGATTTTTGAACCTAATCTACTATTTATTTCCTTGAGTCAAGTATCACCACTTGATTTCAAATTCAAATCTGAGTTCAAATTCAACTTGCTCAGTTTTGAAATCTGATTGTACCATAAAATTCTCCACATTTTATTTAGTCATTGGGCCAAAGTTGACTATTTTTGAAGAATGTTTGCTAGCCTATTTTGGAAAGAAGAAGAGGGAAGTGGGTCCCACAGGTGGTCCCCACCAGTCAGGTCGGCACCTCCTCCCCTGCCTCCACGCAGCCGCATGCAGACGCCACCGCGACGAAAACGTCGGTCCTTATCAGCGCCGACTCCCTTCCGATACTTATCCCCGACACCTCACCTCCCTCCTGGCCACCACCTCCCGCTGCCAGCGCGCTCGCATCCAGGCCGACGCCGCCCTAGCTGCCCACGGCGAAGCTTCGCCCCGCGCCCGGCCGCAGTGCCCCCGTACCGCGCGCCTCCCTCGCCGTACCCGACCGCCGCGCGCGCCCGTGCGCCGCGCCTTCTCCTCTCCTGGCTCTGCACGCCGCCGGCCGTCCACGGCGCCGCATCCCCCAGGCCCGCGCGCCTCCTCCTCGCCGGCCCTGCGTCCCGCCGGCCGCCTCCTCGCCTCCGGTGCCGTCCCGGCGCTGCAAGACCTGCGCGACACCCGACACCGCTCGGCCAGGAGCCGCACCACCGCGCCGCTCGCCTTGCTGCCGGCCCGTGCACCTCCTCCACGACGTCGCGCCCGCCCAACACCGGCCGCCGATGCCAGCGCCCCACTAGCCGCGCGCCTCCTCGTGCCGGACACCTCCTCACGGATGTCGTCGTCCGTGCCTCATCGCGCCCAGCTCTGCCGCACCGCCTACGTCGCCGTTCTGCGCCTCATCGCATCCTGCTCCCGTGGCGAGCATGCCCGCGCGCAGCATGCCGCCCTGCTGCTGCTCGCCTCGCTGTGCCCCGCATGCGCGCCACCACCGCCGGTGCCCTGCCGCCATGCTCGTGTTGTCCCCGTGTCGCGTCGCCACGACGATGGTTGTCGTGTCGTGCCACACCAACCACGTGCCGTGTTCCGGCTTGCTACTGGCCGCGCCTAGCTCGCCGATGTCTCACCTCTTGCTGCGCCTCACCGCTGTCCGCTCGTGCACGTCGCGCCCGCACCGCCGTCCTGCTTCCTCCAGCCATGGTCATGCTCAAAGTGGCATGCTCCGCTGTTGCCGTGCCCTGGCGCTGTTGCTGTCGCGCCGATGGCCGCCTACTGCTCGTCCTCGCCATGCCACCGAGGTGCTAGCCGCGTCGCCCGCACACCTCCCGCGTGTCCGTGTCATGCTGCCGCGTTCCGGCTCTCACCACTGTCCAAAACCCGCTGGGTCTCCTACCCAACGCCAACACCCGGCATCGTCACCCCGTTCCGCGCCGTGGCTATGTCCTGGAAGCAAGGCGAGTAATGGGTGTGATGGAGGATATGCAGGAACACGTCATTGACACACCGGTATCGACAACTGGTCCAAGGTTGGCTCTGATTTTGCAAGATTCATTGGATCAGTGACTGCAGCCAAGGTGTTCGATGAAATGGTTACAAGGCAAAACTAAGTGTGGTTCTGTTCAATGCTGGTCTATGGATGCAGGTCTATTCTGGGGTGACAATCGACAAGGACATGTGCCAAGGTACTCTTGGGATGTTGATGAAGTAACCGAATCAAGTACACACCCAAGATGTTCAGCGAAATGCCTACAAGGTGAGCCTTACCCTGAAATACCTTACTTGACGTCACCGACGTCCGTTCGTCATGATCGCTAAGGTTACTCATGTGTCGTCAAGTCGTACGTCTCGTTTCCGCATTGATATCATTCCTATAGGAGTCCCCAAGTTGACCATCTTTGTCCTTTGGATCGCGTTAACTTGTCCGTGTGTGCTCGTGATGCTCCACCATGAGCCGCGTCGACGTCGTTGACCATATGACGTCGTCGTGACGCTCCGAGCCGTTATCGTGTCCTGGCATCGAGATGAAGGATGCTTGTGATGTGTGTGGTGTTGAAACACCAGCACGACTCGTCGTACAATGGTCGTTTAGCCAAATTAGGGTTTAGTCGAGGTGAGACTCGTCAAGTCCTAGGTGTAGCTAGGGTGCTCGATGAAATGCCTTCTAGGTCAAACCAAGTGGTTCGGTGATCACCGATGACTTGGAGTAGAGGTATGCAAGAACGTTGCGACCAACAAGGAGAACTAGACCAAGGGGGACCTTGGATAAGAGTTCCTTGGTTGTGTTGAGGATGTTCCGTAGCCGATCACAGGATTGGTTAACTTGGTGTACCCCTTCTTCGACGGTAGGTTCGTCGAGTCGCTTATCAACAACCGAGTTGACATCACTAGCCTTAAGACTCACAAGGTGGTGTTCCGGATTCCGCTCACCCTATTGACGAGTGCGGGTTGATGTGGACCTGGCTAATCCGATCTTCCCGCGATGGCGAAGCATGACCGTCACGACAAGGTCTCGCATCATGTTCGAGTTTCAGGAGTTCACCGAGCTCATCTGGACAATCTTGCAAAGGACACTGCAATAGTGTCACGTAAGAACTTGAACAATGCTCGAGAAGCTTGCCGTAGAAACTACTTTACCTAAAGGTCATTTGAACGTTGTCTCGGTACTCACGTCAGGTTAACAAGGATTGTTATGACGTCTTAAGTACAAAGAATGTTGACCTCACTTCACTCCCAAGTGTCGCTAGGGTTTCACCCTGGTTCATCCTTATCAGAACCCTGCGACCCCACTTGTCACGTAATTAGGTTTACTCCTTAATGCGTTTGTGTAACTTCATTGGTCGACTTCTAAGTCACAACCTCTTGTTGCATAGTTCACTCATGCCTTAAGCTTTTAATGCTCCATCTTGATCGCTTAGTCTTCCTTACATCACACAGTCCAGTAGTACTTCTTCACCATTCTACCTTATCACTCTTTGTGCGGCATAGCTCCAAGTGTCGAGTGCTAAATTGCGATGTGTCATTACATTGCACCTTTCAGTGCTTATCTCGACACTACTATGTCACCTTGAGTCATACTTTGTTTATCCACACAACAGAGGCATGTCTGTTCCTCTTAGTCAATCTCGTCGTTCCTAAAGAGTACACAATATTCTTAACTCTAGTGTTTCCTTATATTACTTACTTATATGCATATCATGTCGATAGGAAATGCGATGGTAGGTGATCGACGAGGGGCTTCACTTGGAGGAGAAGGCCAAGGTGTTCCCACTGAAGTTCCATGGCAGGTTCTCCGGAGGAAGACCAAGCCCTAACAATTGACATTTATTCGAGTCGCAAACTAAGGCAAGCCCCGGTTTGCATTAAAGTCGTTTATAAAATTTTGCTTTATCACTATGATGAATAGTATATGAATTGTGCATTAAGTTTAGGATGATTGATACTCCACTTGCATGGCCAAAAATCCCAGGGATTGGTTGGAACGAGTTACAATTTGACCTGTAGTAACTGCTTTGCTAATGCATAGGAAATCCGGTAGAAGTCGAGTAGTTGGAATCTACTCGCGAGAGATGTAGGGCATATCTCACAGGATTGGTTAGATAGAAAATGGTTTAATATAATGAAATTGAGACCGGGCAGGGAATGGATAGGAAGCGGCGAGAATTGAGTCTCGGTCGCATAGCCCTGCCTGTGTCGATTAAGGCCCGTCCGTATGCAGCCCCTTCGGATAAGCTTGAATTGTACCGGCAACATAATGGACATATGGAATCCAATAAACTGACGTAGCTTGGTCACTTGGGTGTCGAGGCATACCATTTCGTTTTATAGGTGTGGGTTGAGGGCAGCAAGGTGTAAATCCGCTGGTGGGCACGTCAGAGTACACCCCACGCAGGGACCTCCTGCCCGCGACGGATCGACCGGTTCGACATTTGAGTGTCTTGCAAAAGGTTGCCATATACGCCTAGTACTGAAGTATTATGTAGGTACGGGAGTGCTCGTTGACACTTCCGAACGACGTATGTGTCATGTTGTCCGGGTGTGTCCTGATTGCAATCATCGTCCCTCGCGGTAATAGAGTACCACTTGTTCACTGAGCGGCAACGTAGTAAATACTAAAGAAGCCAACAAATTATATTGTATTGGATTATAATTGCTTTGCAACCTTGTATGATTTAGAGATAGCAAAATTAAAGTTTACAATTTCCCCATACTTTAGCTGTAATAGCATTATGTGCTCTGAGCATGTCATATCATCGGTTAAGCGTTTCTTGTTTGATTGTAGAGCCCATGATGTGCCGCGCTTGAAGAATGTCATTTGCTACTTAAAACATGATTATAAGGATCCACTTATAGGCGAGTTTATTTATGCTATTCCTTACCTATGTTAGTATTCACCCTGCATATGTCTAGTGAGACGGTTAAGTCTTGCTGAGCCTTATGCTCACGTTTGCGCTTTAACGATTTTTGCAGGTATTAGTTTTATTTCTGCTGTTTAGGTTGTACATGAGACTCGAGGTGTCGAGATAAATCTCATGTGAACCACGCCGCTGCTGAATTTTCTTCATGTTGCTAGTGAGAATCATCCTAGGGCATGGACGTCTTCTCTCCTGCTTAGTTAGGCGAGATTATGAGTATGTATTTTCCGCTGCGTGTGTACCCTTGTTGTATACTCTTTTGTAAACTCTTCTTATTATGAAATGAAAACTTTATATGTTTTGGTATCCTTTTCGTGTGTGCTGTTAGGTGCCGCATCGCACGGCACCACCCAATGAGATCCTCGGATGTGTGGACTCCGGTCCTCACACCCGTGCCCACCTCTGGGAGAAATCATATGGGTTAAGTTATTCTACCAGAGGTGGGGCCATCTTCGATTCCTACGTTGCGGCTTCAAAGGTCTTTTCATGGGCCGTTGGGGCGATGGTACTTAGTTAAACCAATGCTGCGTGGCTCTTCTTGATGTGGCAGATGAGATCTGGCATGCAGATCTCACGCAATTGAAGGTCGCCGGTTCCCCATATGAAAACCGTATCGGTTCCAAGCGCCCTGTCAGGCCGCCACCCTCGGGCTTCCAACTTCCCATCATGACAATGGTTCGCCTGGGGTATTAACTTTTACTTTTCCGCCAAAGTGGACCCAGGCCCATTTGTCATTGACGGGGTAGGTTTTTGAAGTGTGATCTTGATCCCGCTGCAGTTTCCATCCAAGCATTGCGGAGGCTTACATAAGAAGGAAAGCCCACATGGTTTGAGGACTCTTTACACTTTCATTCGAACTTGCGCTCAGAGCCTCCCAACCTTTGCATAGACCTTCCAACTTTTGCTCCCCTTTACCACAATGGAGTTGGGTCTTCCCCGCAGCAAGATCACTAGTGATGAAGATCCGAAGAGGGTCCAAACCTACATGGGGTGGTCCAGCGACTCCTTCAAGAACGACATCCGGTTCGGCAAGCTTCCCTTCAAGAAGAAGCGCACCAGCGAGATCGTCTTCTTCTCGGCGTACGCCATGGTGGGTCTGATCCCACCATTTTCAAGCTTCTTGTTGATGCCGCTGGACTTCTACGATCTGCAATTTCACCACCTCAGCCCCCACTCCTTCTTGCTTGTGGCGACCTTTGTCCACTTCTGCAACATGTGGGTGTGTGTGCCGTGATGCATCGAGGTCTTCCGGACCTTCTTCACGGTACCCACTACCGGCAAGGGGACGGAGCTGATTGGCTTCTACTACTTCATGAAGCGCAAGAACTGCCCCTTCAAGTACTTGAAGACCTTTCCTTCTGGCAAGTGGGACAACTGGAAGAAAGACTTTGTGATCATCGTAGTAGAGGAACACGAGAGTTTGGAGGTCCCTAAGAGCCTCCCCAATGTCAACACCGATGCCCAAAATGCCATTCCAGAGTTGCTCGAAGCATACAAATCCATCCTGAGGAGGATCCAGGAGTGCGTAGAGGGTGGCATGACCCCTCAGATGGTCTTCAACAACTTCCTGTTGAATAGGTGGGTGCCGCTAAAGACGCGGGAGTGGCTCGCATAGGCCTTCAACAGTGAGATGGATCACAACCGGATTGAAGCCAATTTTAATACTAACATGGATGATGAAGCTTTGAAGCTCGATCTCCAGAAGTTTCAACACGGGGCTATCTCCCACGATACCTTAACCCCGCCAGCTGCCTTCCTCCTTCTGAACATGGTTCCAGAAGTTAGTAGGGAGCTCCAGAAGAGAATGCCGGAGCTGGACGACCTCGGCGTGGTTGAGAGACGCAAGACCTTCGAGATTGCAATTCCCAGAGCTTCAGAAAGGGTGGCCCCCACTGCTCCGAGCCAGAAAGTTGATGATATCGGCAAGGGCAAGGGCAAGCACTAGCCCCACTGGCCCCCACTCCACCGCGCCTCACCTAGCCGCGCCCGCTCCGCCACGCTGCCGCTGCCCAGCTGCCGCCGGCGCGTCGCCGCTCAGCTGCCTCCTGCTCGGCCACCGCTCTACCGCCTCTTCGGTCTTCGTTATTTTCCATTCCTTTGTATTTTGTGTTCCTCTTTAGTGGTATTGTGTTATTAGGTTTCGATAGTTATGTTAGGTATTTTAGTTAGTGATTCCTCTTTAGGTATTTTAGTTAGTGATGCCTCTTTAGTTATTTTAGGTAGTGATAGTTATGTGTTATTTCTCTATACATATTTCAGATATTTGTCTACATTTAGTTATGTGTTATTTCTCTATACGTATTTTGATAGTTATTTTAGGTATTCGTATGTTATTAGGTTCTAATAGTCCTAGTTTTTAGGTTTGTATTTGTATTCTAATTTTCGTCAATGTTGTTTATTTTAGAAGTAATAACATGTAATTAAATGTCAAGTGATAGTTATGTGTTATTTCTCTATACATATTTTAGGTATTTGTCTACATTTAGTTATGTGTTATTTCTCTATACGTATTTTGATAGTTTTTTTAGGTATTCATATGTTATTAGGTTCTAATAGTTCTAGTTTTTAGGTTTGTATTTGTATGTTATTTTTAGTCAATGTTGTTTATTTTAGAAGTAATAACATGTGATAGATGTTTAGGTTTCTATTTATTTTTTGATGATAAGACTGTGAATAGGCATTCTGAACATGCAATTAATTTTATTTGTGTTTATAAATTCCAATAGGAATGTCATAGAAGTTAGTGTTTCGGATATTTTATGGAGAAGGCACAATTGTTTATGGCTCTAATGGGATTGATTGGGTTCGCTTTGTGTGATGGAGGGATAACAAGGGCAAATGAGAGGACATTTTAGTGGTGTCGTAAACTGGTTGATGAAAAAATTTATCCTTGATCCAGAACAACATCAGTTGACATTGAAATGAATGATTAATAGGGCAAGAAATGGAATTTATTGGGATTTGATTATTATTAAGGGAACACAGAATTGGAGGAAATTTGTAGATTTAGTTGTGGAGCGGGGTTGGCCTCTAGTGCTTCTTGCACAAGCGGAAATAAAAGAAGTAGAGATTGTAGCGGAAGCCGATGAAGCAAATAGTGTGGAAAATGATGTAGGAATAGAAGAAGCTGGAGAGAACTCGATACGTGTAGAGCACATGGTATGGCAGATGAAGGAGAATACATTGAGAACATAGTTGAACAAATAAGGATCAAAGATATGAAACACGAAAATGTTCCAGAAGTTGACTCTTCTGATGATGAGAATGAGAATGATACTATTGTTCCGGCAGAGTGGAACAATCCAATCTCGAGTAATTTATCATCTACAGAAAAGTATTGTGACTTATCGTGATACCAAGAGAATCAGTTAACACAAGGAGATATGATTAAAGACAAAGATAGTTTGAAGGATGCAGTGAAATATTGGTCTCTGTCTGTGCAAAGATCATTTACAGTTTACAAGTCAAGTAAAAAATATTATGATGTGAAATGTGTGTTCTCAAGTTATCCTTTTCGAGTCCATGGTTTCGAAGAGAAGTGGAGGAAACTATGGAGAGTATCAAAAATGATTGATCACACACGCGAGTTGCATGAATTGGAGAAGTGCAATAGTGCTCTTATATCGCAGTTTATTGCGAATCACATGTACTCCCGAATTGTGGACAACATTCGGTTTGAACCGGAATCAATAATAAACACTATTGAGGAGGAGTTTAAGTACACTATAAGTTACTCCAAAGCGTGGAAGGCAAAACAGAAGGTGATTGAGCAAAGATTTGGTTCATTTGAAGCTTCTTATGAAAATCTTCCGAAGTTATTGCAGACCATCCAGGAGAAGAATATTGGTACTATTATGACATTATGGATGTGCCGAACAGAGATATGCCTGGGAAGTTATTTCTCCATCGTGCATTTTTTGCATTAGGTCAATGTATTGCTGCATTCAGACATTGCAGGCCTATCCTCTGCATTGATGATACTTTTTTAACTGGAAAATACAAAGGTCAAATTCTAACAGCTATTGCAGTTGATGGGAACCAACAGGTGTTGCCTATAGCTTTTGCTTTTGTCAAAAGCGAGAACACTGAGAGCTGGTATTGGTTTCTTAGTCGGGTAAAGATGGCTATAGTGCAATAATGACCTGATTTTTGTCTGATACACGATCGTCATGCTGGTCTGCTTAAAGCAATATCTGATTTGAAACATGGTTCCTCTGAGCGTGGGCAACAACCTTATTGGACAGATATTCAATAAAGATATTGCATGAGGCATTTGGGCGCCAACTTTTTCAGTCACTTCAAGAACAAACAACTTATGAATTTGTTCAAGATGTTGTGTAGTCAAAATCAAGAGAGGAAGTTTATTGCTCTATGGCAACGTCTAGACAAATTGACTACAACACAAGCAGAGGCGTCCTCAAGCAGAGCCAATCCTAATGAAGTATATGTTACAACTGTAGGTTCATCTAGCCAAAACTTCTCTAGTTGGATTCGGCGTGAACCGAAAGAGACGTGGTCTTTGTTATACGACACTAATGGTGCTAGGTATGGCATAATGACAACTAATTTAGCTGAGGTGAGGTTCTTCTGTAATAGTACTTCTGTTAATTTTTATTTAGTCTTCTATATTTTACACATGCTAATGCAGTGGTAGTCAATATAGATATACAACTGGGTTTTACGTGGTTTAAGAGGATTACCTTTGGTTGCTATTGTCGAGGGCATTTTATATGGGACATTCAAGTACTTTCATGAGCGCTACGCTACTGCAATTTTAGTAAGAAATGATGTCAATTTGGCTTATTCACCCTACTTGTGCAAGTTCATGGAGAAGAAGATCCAAAAGGCCGCATTTCATCGTGTGTGACCCATGGGAACTGCGAAGCATAGGTTCGAAATTATGTGTAGGGACAGAATCGTCGTGGTGCTAACTGTGAGAGAGTTTTCAGTAGTGCATTCTTTGTTAGGATGATTGCACGTGCACATGTATGAAGCCACAAATCTTTCATAGGCCTTGCTCTCATGTTATTGCAGCTTGCTCCTATACCAAGTTCACACCAAGTAATTACATATCTTACTACTTCCAGAAAGAGGTTCTTGTGAGTACTTGGAATGCAGAGATATATGGGTTTGCTACCAAAGGCACATTTACCACTGATCCAGGACCAGACGCTTTGCAAGGACCTAACACCATGCGGTTGAAGAAGAAAAGAGGTCGTCGTAAGACTCGTCGTATCAGAAACGATATGGATGATTCCGAAATTGGCATATTTCAAGGAACATGCAGCAAGTGCAAACAAACTAGACATACTTACAAAAATTGCATTTCAAACAATGATGCAAATGTGGCTGAAGTTGGACCTTTTGGGAATCCTAAGGATGGCCGACGTCCTTGTGCACAATGCACATCTATGTTTAGGGATGGCAATGCTATTTGATGTGCATCATTATATTTAGATATGCTACATTATGTAATATCTTATTATTATGAACTATGAATTTGTACATGTATGTTAAGTTAAGTGTGTTGTATCGAACAATGACATGTGTACTGCTATAATATGTTGTGCATGTCTCTTATTTGAATATGTTGTCCACATCATTCATTTGAATATGCTTTTCATATTTTTCGTCCTACAAATGTTATCCTTGTCATATATAGGTATGGATACAGAACAAGGACAGTGTCCTGAGTTACTTCAGTTTCGGATTGATATAACTCATCGAGGTTTCCGACTTTGGCGTGGTGAGGATTTGCCCGTTTTTTGTCCTCAGCTGCCTTCCAAGTTTTGGAAGATAGACGATAGATGGATTCCCAGATACGTTCTTCTGTTAATATGAAAGTAATTTTTTTTATCATTCTGTACATTTTAATTTATTGCTTGGTATGAAACAAGTTGAGTGCAGCTGGGCTGCTTCTGATATGTAGGCTGCTTGAGGAGAGGCCGTATGATTGGGTTGATCGAAAGTACCGTTTCAGCCTCGATAGAGCCCTGCTGTCAGCTCTGACAGATCGTTGGAGGCCAGAGACCCACACGTTTCACTTGCTGTGTGGAGAGATGACCGTCACGTTGGAGGATGTGTCTTTCTTGTTGGGTCTTCCTATCGCAGGTGCCTCTGTTTGCGCTTCTGAGGACTCGCCTACTTGGTGCGTAGAGATGTTTGCACGGTTTCAAGATGTGGCACGACACCCTGCGGCTGACCCTGTTTCTCCACTTCACAACGACCAACACCATGGTCTGACAAAGAAGTGGTTAACGTACTACGAGGTAATGTTTTCACATTACTTATGTGTTATTTCGATGCACATGAGTCTTGTAATGTTGTTATGTAATTTAAAAGAAACTTACACTTTTTTGGTTTTCAAATTGTAGGTGGATACTATGCATCCACACGCCGATGATGCCACAGTTACCAGATACTTGGAGGCATACTTGTTGTGGCTGTTTGGTGCGATCATGTTCACCAACACGCATAGTGCCTCCATGGATAGACACTTGATTTTGTTTGCTCGATGGATAGCGGAGTCCACACCACAAGAGATGCCCCAGTACAGTTGGGGTTCGGTTGTGTTGGCGACCATGTACAGAGGACTTTGTAACGCTTGCACAAAGGCTCAAGGTAATGCAGTACTAGCTAGTTGTCCTCTACTTCTACAGCTATGGGTATACGAGCGGTTCATGATAGGTCGGCCGCAAGTGCACCCGGCACCATACGATCTTGATGAGTACGGTGAGACACCGGATGATGGCCCTACGATGGATACTTTTTGGGTGCGCCAACAGGTACGATACTATTTTAAGTGCACTCATATTGTTCATGATTACAATAATATAGTACTTTGACATATTTTCTTCTTTACGCAGCATGAGTGGAGTAACAAGCAGATGCACAAGGTGTACTAAGGGTTCGTGAAGTAGTTTGATCGGTTAGACGCGGACGAGGACGTGCGTTGGACACCGCATGATATGGAGGAGCACGACCGTCGAGCACCGAGGGGACTTGCGTATCTGTGCTACAGAGACTCGGATTACTGGCTTACAAGGAAGCCACTGGTGTACGATACCTACGTCGAGGAGTACGCACCACACCGAGTGTTCGTCAGTTTGGCTTACACCAGGCATTTCCAGTGCTTACACATTCTATTGTGCCTTCTGCAGTGCATACGTAAGTAATGCCCCTAATGAATCTTGAATACACTAATATTTCTGAAATATTAATATATTTATTTGTCCTCCAAGTATTGTCGTAAGGGTACCTCAGCGCCGAGACTTTGGTTGCAGCGCATGCATCCGTGGCTCCTACAGTGGACGACTGCCTTACACTAGGTTGTGCAGGAGACACGACCATTCCCACAGGCCATTTACCAGGAGTACTTACAGTGGTACCTTCCTTGGACACGAGTTGTTCTCGCACACACACCAGTCGAGTGACAGACGAACGTACCCTCAGTGGCAGATATGTATCCGCGTCATAGAGATGAAGCTTCTTCAATGGCGGTAAGATCGAATTCGTTGAAGTACATTTGCAACGATTTAATATGTTATTTTCATGAAACATGACTAATTAATTGTTGTATGACCGATCACTTCGCACTTGTGAAGATGAGTCGGTTCCGACAAATTCTTGCGGAGTCCTCTGCTGGACTCCAACGACTGAGGTAGGGGATATCGATGACTTCATCAGAGATGGTGCACATGCTGCAAAACATATATGTCCACGCGAAAGAGGGGCTGAAGTTGGCTTCTTGTGCACAATCATGTGCACAAGACACTACTATTCCGACCGCATGTCACGTTAGGCATCCCAGCACAACAAGTACGTAATTATTAGTAAACTTGACATATTTGCATGAAACGAATATTTCTGTTCATATATCTTCTGCAGGGACCTCCACATAGGTACCTAATTCGGGTGCAGGCCCATCCACGCAGGTACCTGCTTGGGTCCCAGGGCCATCCACACAGGTGCCGGCTTGGACTCCAGGGCCGTCCACACAGGTACCTGCATCTTGGGCTCCAGGCCAATCCACACAATTACATTCTCCTTGGGCTCCAGGGCCGTCAACACAGGTACCTGATTGGGATTTTCCAGACCTGTCAGCACAGATACCTTCTTGGGTTCCTTCTTCAACCAAACTAGCCCATCCACGCATGTGGCACACATGGGCGCAGGTATGACGTGCAACAATTAGGCTACCTAAATACATATTGGACACAATGAACTTGCTAACTATATATTTTATGCCAATGCAGGAGAGGGCGCAGCAGACCACGATACTATGATTTCTGGCTCGCTGACGCACCACGGCAGTCCTCCAGTTTCACCTTTCCAGATCAATGACTACCTGGTGGACGTGCCGCAGCAGGACACAGTTCCTGCATCGCAGTTGTATGGTGCTCCCATTCTGACTCAGCCTTCACAACAGTTTGAGACACATGCGCCTGTGCAGTAGCAACGGAGGAGGGCGGCTCCTATGCGCGTGTCTTATGATCGGGCTCATGTGAATGTAGCGCGTAGGTTTGACAACATGTGTGGTAGACGTTAGTAACGTGTACCCATGTATGTGTGTGTTATATTGTAGAAGAACTATGTTATGTTTCTTTATGCACTATATCTTTCACCGTGACAATGCACTTTATCGTGTTAGGTGAATTTTATCCACGACATCAATATATACATGGCAGGCGAATCTCATAAATGAAAAGAATGATATTGCAGGTGAATCTCGTACGAGAGAAGAATGACCCTGCACTCATCGGCCTATATAAATACGACTCCTCATGCATCCTTGTGTTCATCACACCAACAATGATGACTAGAGGTCGAGGTAGGCGTGGAGGTGAAACAATGGCGGGTACAAGTCATGCTACACGAGGAGGTAGAAACTTTAGAGCAGTGCCTGAAAATTACTGGATGGGAGGTCCAACTTGGTATGAACCACCATTAGATGAGTTCCCGCTTTTTAGTAAGAGTGATTTTAGCCCGTTTAATCCACTACGACCATACGATGGCAACAAACAAGAGTAGCCTAAGTGTCGTTGTGACCTGGATTGTATTGTCCGAATGATGGACGAAGGAGACGACAGCGGTCGATTCTTTCGTTGTCCTATTGGTGGAGTAAGTACTACATATCATTTGCAAAACATATTTCACATATGCAATTTTCATGACAATACATTTGGTTTTAGGCTTACTATGATGATGACAACTGTGGATATACACTCTGGGTTGATCCACCACCTATTAAGGCTACCCGAGAGTACATTAAACATGTATAACGTCACAATCAAGAAAAGGTTCCAATCCCCGAGGGATTACAACCTCCAATGTGTTTTTGTGGCACTGATTGTAGGTTTGTAAGAGATTTTCGACCTGGTTGCTCGTATGGTTGCCGGCTTTGGATGTTCGACAACTACGAGTATGATCCTCCTCACAGGATGTGCCCATTTCTTCCAGGTGGTAGAAAACAGGTAATATGTAACATTATTTCTGTTTTATGAATGCTATAAAGTCTAATCTTTTGTACAAACACTTGTGCAGTAGCCACCACCTCTTTGCGACTTCAGGAACTACATCGACCAGGAACAATCAGCAGAAGACGCCAAGGAGGTTGAGAGAATGGCTCGACTTGCATATTGGAAGTTCAAAGAAGAAATATAGTGGGATGAAAGAATAGAGCAAGAGAGGAGGAATATAACTGCACAGGAGGAGCGTCGTCGCAAAAGGCAAGAAGAAATTCGACAATGGAGAGCAAAGTGTGATCGCAAAGCTGCAGAGGAGGAACGCGTCGCAGCACAAGCACGAGAGGATGAGCGAGAACGCATGCGCGAGAGAGCTCATCGCGCAAAAGAAGCCGGTCCAGATGCTTTATGTAAGGGAAAATACCCCCGTTGCACTCAGTAGTAACTTGGGTAAACTATGCTCGGCGTTTAATTCAACTAAGGCATGTTAGGCTTAGATCGACGCATCTTAAGTGTGTCGTACACACACCATTTGTATTACTTATTTTATATTTTCTTCCAGAAATATGTGTACTTATGTTTTGCCTCATGTACCGTAGTAGTAGAGTGGCAAACAACATGCACATATTTCTGGAACTATTTAACTTCATTTGATGTAACCGCCGCCTAGCTTACAATTAATTACCTTCAATTAATATGCATTTTTATAAATTAATACATTAATTGTATAATTTTCGAAACTATGCATTTGTTATCGCTATATGATTTTAAAAAATTTGAAACTCCCATTAAACTCCCGTAAATTATATTCATAACTTATTTTTTATACTCAACAAAACTTATATTACAATAACCTTTATGAACGTTTCTGTCGATTCTAATTTCAAATGTTTCTAAACAAAAACCCAAAACTGAATACATTTTACAAATGTGCAGAAACGTGATCGTATTGCCTAATAACACATACAATTACTCTAGTTTCTACATACTAAACATAGAGGAAGTTCATTGAATTCAAATCTTCACAATGTATACTCTATTTTATACTTTGGAAATTTTTAGCAAATCGGTCTATAAATATTTAAAAAGCTTTGCCTAAAATCCATTAAAAGTAGGGTCAAAACTGGGGCACGCACAAATGTCGTACGTGCCTCATATGAAGGTACTGTTCACTTCGTATGAGGCGTGCCCATTTCTTCCACCGTGGCAGACACCAGATGATGTGGCGTCGACCAAATAAGCATTTTGTATGTGCCTCATACAAAATTCGAATTTTGTATGTGGCACATACGAAGCTGGGTCATTTTGGCCAATTTTCGATTTCGTAGGTTATTTATTATAAATGATTTTTTATTAGATATATTAATAAAAAAATTCATTGTAATAGAGTTTGTGCTCATCGTCTTCCTAGCGAAGCATCGTCCCGCTTCGGCAGCTTGCGCGCACCTTATGCCCGGGTCCAATGAGTTGGCGGGCAAGGGACATGACAAGTGGTATCAGAGTCATTCCTTCCTCGGCGACAGTGGGATTCACAGTTTTCGGCGGCAGTGGAGTTGTTTTTTTCTTCGATGATGGTGACACCCTACTTCCACGGCTCCTCCTTCTCCTTCGACTCCCCACCATTGTGGGACTGCCTCGACGACGGCCTCGCCGACCACCGCTTCGACCGGAAGATGCTGGTGGTGATGGAGGGCATCTACAGTGGGGACGACGACTTGATCTGCTCCGACGAGCCGTTGTTCGACTTCAACAACAGCGAAGTGGAAGAGCTCGACATCACCGAGCCCGGCGATCCAACGGCTTCGACTTCCGCGTGGGATCTAGGGGCGGCGGCTTCGGCGGAAGCTGCGGCCGCGTCACCGCGGAGGTGCACGTGGATGGCGTCCAAGTGTTCGACGAATCGTCACCACGTTCTCCAGCCTTCGACATCCCTATCTACGACACCGATGCGGAGGAGGAGTACGCCATGCTGTCGTTGAGCTTCGTCGAGGATAGGCGCGAGGATGATTGGTCTCCCCGAGCCCTCCCATTGTCCTTGGGCGAGGGATCTGACAGCGAGGACGGTGCTCCCCACAAGCGGAAGCAGCCACACCCTCCCCAGTCGAAGCACCCGCCCTCATCCTCAATAGCCGCCTCCTGCTCCTCTGCGCGTCCGGACACTCCAGCGCCCGAAGCACCTCCGCCTCCCTCCCACGGCGACTCCACTGACGGCACCGATAGCGACTGGGAGGACGTCGAGAGCACAAAGCTCGACGAGGAGTTCAGTGTGTCCTCGGCCTTCATCGCGGCCTCTGCCTCCTCCGGCACCAGCGTGGGTGAGGGTGGTGCTGCTCGTCATCTGCCCAGTGGATGTGTGATGAGGCCGCTGGTGATGGCAGCGGAGATGAAGCCCAAGAGTCTCCCCTTCATTGCTTTCGAGCACAAACGGGATGCTGCTGGCTTCGCTGTTCGGCCCCAACACTTGCAGCGTTACCAGAAGTACGCGGGCACCTACAAGGAGATGGATGCTTGTAAGGAATATGTTGAAGAGGAGGACAAGCAAGCAAGGGGGCAGGCCAAGGAGCTGAAGCAGTTTCAGAATTGTAAGAAGAAAGAGATTGCTGCTAAGTTTTGGCGAATCCATGCAACTGGTGGGATTGGTGGGGATGCATTTCCTAAGCTTGGTGATGATGCCTTGGCAGAACATGGTCATCCAGAGGATAGTGATAAGAAAATGCAGGAGATGCTTATTGACAGTTACTACGAGGCTAATGGTGTTGCTCCCGCGTTTGGAAGTGATGAGGAGGTTCCTACGGGTGTTTCCATTAATATTTCTGTTTTACAAGATCTTGTGAAGAAGTTTACTGGCATGGGTCACAAAGTTACAGTCAACTATGATGAGGTTGTTTCTCTTGGTGCAGCTGTACAGGGATGTGTCTTGGCTGGAGATGTAGAGGATATTGAGCAGCTGAATGTTTTTTTTTTTGAAAAGGGAAGTTGCATGGCTGGTGATTATTCACTTCCAAAATCTGGGATAGCACAAGCTGATGGTATGTTGGGGAATCCTCATTGATTTAAGGCTGACAAAGAAGATGAGAGTGAGGAGTGGATCAGAAACTGTGTTATACTAATGCCTGGTGTTGCATTTATACTCTTTCTTGCTGCTTCAAAAGATAATTGGTGGATGAATATTTGGTTATCAGAATGTGGAGATATCAGCAGGGAAATCCTTGACACTTTTGTGAGAGTTCATCAAGTACTTTGGCAAATTTCACATTTTGACAGGGAAGATGAAGTGTTTGGACGACCAACAGGCTGGGTAGACCATTCTAAAGAAGAGTTAAGTGCTGCAGGAGAGAAAATATACCTTCAAACAGGAGACGGATTACAGGATCAGTATTTTTTCCCCCATACTATTTCTAGGTTGAAGGCCTTTCAGTGTCCATCAATGAGTGTTAAGATGGCAAATGGGAAGGATAAATGTTTACAGGGTCAGCACATTGAGAAACAGATTAAGCTGCGAGGAGTAAATTATATTGGTGAGAAGACTTTAGGGGAATTGTCACCAGTTCAACCGGAACAAAGTCTGACAGAGCCTGCCATAGAGGAAATATTAACTAATTTTTTTGCCACCTGTCATTGAAGATCATTTTGTCTCGCGGACCCAATTGATTTATGTGGTTCATGATATTACTTTGTGGGAATATGCGAGATCACAGGCAACTGAGCATTGCCTAAACAAGTTATTTTACTTGAGAGAAAGGATGGACAAAGAAGCTCTTATGCTGTTACTGAAAAATCAATTTGCAGTGATACATACAGAGATATGGTTACAAGCAGCTATGCACCATACTGACAAGGATTTCCATGTGGGAGAGCTACTGTTATGGAAGTTGCCATCTTATCCTCCAACAACAAGTGTGAATGAGCCTTGTTCTATATTGGCATTCTCGTTCTATGGAACCTAAAAGTTTCTGCAAAGGTCAGGCAAAGTGACATACAACCTGGGGTTCACAACTGAAGCTCAGATTACAACTATTTTCAAGGTTTCACAGTTTCAGACAATTTGGCAGATGTTTGAGCTTGCTGTAGTAGTGATGAAAATGTCTAATACAGAAGAATTGGGCATTTCAGGGTTCTTTTTGTGCAGGCAAGAGACTGAAGAACAGGATGTTGCCGGAGTTCTTTTTGTCAGGAGTGAAACAGCCACAACGGCCAAAGTTCCAGATTCAGGCATAGGGGAAGTGTTTTATTGGCAGAAACATAATGTAAAAATGAAGAACCTTATCTTGCTTGCATTAGACAGAAAGAAAAGAGAGCAGGAGGTTTATGCGCGCTCAATTAGAACAATGAAGTTCTCAGTCTCTTGTCGGTGTTGCTGTTCAATGCAAGGTTGCCTCTGATCTTCCCACGCTAGTGGAAGATTTGAAGGGTATGGTGAAATCTGATACTATGGTTCTATGTACATCTGAAAAATCTGATGCACATATCATTTCTGATGCTGGTTCTATATGCAGTGAGGGTGACTTGGCAGATGCTGCTGCTATTGTATCCCAATATGGTAATCCTGATGTCCTTTGTTCCCCACTGGTCGAAGCAAAGAATAATGATACAGACTTGGTGGAAACTGTTATGAATAATAGACTTGTATTATTGGAGAGGTCGGAGGCCTCTATAAATAGATATACAAGAGATTACAGATATGCAAATAAGTTTCTAATACATCATCTACTATATCATTACTATTATATCTTCAACATCCCTCTCAATAACATCCCCCTCAAACTCAAGGTGCGTCAAAAATAGAGTTTGGAAAGATAAAAATCATGCTAAGAGCTACAAATATGATCCAAATGGTGGTGTCACTTATCATCGAAGTAGATGAAGCAGAAAAATTGGAGTCGACAGAACTGACAGGCGCAACGGAAGAAAGATGAATCCAGTCAAGCTCCCAAAGATGTTGTTAATCACGACGACGAATGCCAGCACCAACCAGAGATCACCCATGAGCAACTCTTAAAGTCGTAGACCGCACATATGTAGACGCATATGAGGAATCCAGTTATGCTAATTGATGCTATTAAAAAGCATTAGACGCTGCACAACTGGAATTCTGGCCGATGAAAAAAATCATCATGAAGAAGATGACCGACGACGGTGAGAGCGCAAAATAAGCAGCGGCGGACGACGGAGAGAACAAAATAAAAGCAGTGCAACGATATATTTTTTTTTACAAGGCAGAGGCAAAGCTTCCGAATCAACGATGGATTAAGACGTCACGGGCAACCAAAACGAAGGCGCCCATAAGACGTCAATTCCATCTCAGATCCGAAGGAGCTGACACACCAATTTTTTTTAACCCAAAACCCTGGATGCGTTACAATGACGCCGCGCTAACGTAACCTAAAATACTTGCTCGTGAACTTGTATTCCCAGTCCTGCAGGGCGTCGAGTTCAAAAGGACCAAGGCCGGAGATGTCCCCAGTCAAGTCCTGTGGCTCGAAAGACATCTTGGCTAGCACTTTGCTAGCATCTTTTCCAGCGAAGAGCGCATAAGGCCCACCAGGTCCATAGAACATTCTGCTCTGAGTGACGTCCTAGATCTGACCCCTGATGGCCATGAGCAGAGGCTTCTTAGGGTCGGACCCGTCATACTGCTTGAGGTCCTCCTCGGTGACCTCCCCCAGCTACACAGGTGGCGGGAGCGGCTCTGCCTCGGGTTCCCCCAGCGGACGAAGCGGGGGCAGGGGCGGCAGCGCGAAGAGCCCCGACACAATGTGGTACAGCGCGGCTGCCACCACCACGATCATGAAGAAGGCCGCGGGGAACAACCGTGTGTAGGCCACGATCGCCTGCTTCAGTGTCTCCCACAGCTCCGCCACCACAGATCGAAGGACATGTTCGCCGCGCGTATAGAGATGATAGTCGAGCGCTCGAGCACAGAAGAGACCGGATCGTCAAGACCGCCTCGCGGATAGAGACACAACAGAATGAAGCCGCGTAGAGCGGGGCGGCGGCAATCGATCAGATCGAAGAAGAGCCGCCGCCGTTGCCAAAAAAAGTAACCTAGCTCTTATATCATGTTATGAATAATGGACTTGTATTATTGGAGAGGCCGGAGGCCTCTATAAATAGATATACAAGGGATTACAAATATGCAAATAAGTCTCTAATACATCATCTAATATAATATTACTATTGCATCTCTAACAGAAACATTTGCTCATTATGTGAAAGATTATTGCATTGGAAAATTTGGGGTATCAGTGGAATTGTATGTTCAACAATATTTGCAGAACATCACCCCTGGTGACTCTGCTGACTCCTGTAGACTGTGGTGGTACCAAGCTTGCAGTGAATCATCTGAGGAACTGCTTGAGCAAGCCGAGATTAACCAGTTGCATGCTTCCCAGGGTGGCTTGTTTAAAAGAAACCTATTCATCAAGTCATCATCTCTGTCTCGTAGCCGATGGGACCAGGTTTACTCTGTTTTGCAGGGTCGATTATGGAGACAAGCTCGTAGACTGTTCTTACATGATTCTGCAGGATCGGTGATAGGGGACTATTCCTCAGAAGGTCTCTGGAAGATGCTGTTACAAGGATCGTCTGACTAGGAGCTTGGGGACAAGCTCCATTTCAAGGGGGGGGGGGGGGCATGTCACGCCTGCTGTAACATGCTACCGAAGTTGTGTGTGTGTGTTGAGTGGGTCAGGCCTTTGGGCCAGCAGTGCGGGCATGACATGTGGGACCCGCTGTAATGGGCTAAGTCTTGTCGTGTGACACATGGAAGGAAAATAGAAAAAATTATCGTAATAGAGCTCATGCTCATCGTCTTCCTCGTGGCGGAGCATGGCCTCCAGGTGCGCTAGCGCGCGGCGGAGGCACAAGCCTCTTGTAGCTGAGCTTGTCCGCGTCGGCGACAGCGAGGAGGGGCGACGGCGCTTGATCCGTGCTTTCCTCGTCGGGGAGGAAGTCGGCGTGGAGCGGGCGGAGCGCGCGGCGGTGGGGAAGGGCGGTGAGTCGGGGAGGGTGGCGAGGTGGGGAGCCGGCGCGGGTGGCGGTGGCGCCGAGGAAGGGGCGAGACATGGGGATGGCGAGGCATGTGGAAGATGTGCCGGGAATGTTCCCGGGAGAGAAGATAGAAGAGAAAAATCTTGCCCGGAATGTTTTGCAAGGGTGTGGGAAGAAATAAACATTGTCGGGAAGGTTCCAGACACAGTGAGATTGCCGGGAAGGTTCCAGGCACCATGGGAAAGTTCCAGGCGCGGCTTTTGCGTGAGAAAAATAAATGAAAAAAGAGGAAAAATATGAAAAACAAGAGAAAATAAATAAAGAGAAAAAGATATAAGTAAAAAAGGAAATAAAGAGGTGAAAAGAAACAAAATAACAGAAAGAAGAAAGAAATAAAGTAAAATAGAAAATGAGGTGTTATATGATATAATATAAACCAGATCGTAGTTGGTACAGAGGTGGTATATAGAGCTGAACCAGTGTGGAGAACAAAACTGTAAAGAATAGAATCTTTTAGTTATAACTATAAAAGGCGGTAGAGGTAGAATACAGAGGTCGACCACTGCAAGTGGTCTTAGATTCTTCTCCTTATACGCTGTGATGGATGTGAAACGGTCAATTCAAAAGCGCATATGGAAAAACAGTTTTGCATTTGTAAACAATCCAGCTTATTTCAAAACAGTTTGTCGTTTATATATCTTTAACCTAGGTTATTTTGCTATCCTGCCAATGAATCATTGTAAACTTTATTTGTCCTCTTTGATCGAGTGGGTAGTTTGTTACTGCCTACTGTTTTCGTATATAAAGCCTTCTGTTGCGGCTCCTTCATTGGATTGGATCGCTGCACGCTTGAAATCTGCCGAGGTAAAATCTCCGAAGCACAATAGGAACATAGTTCCCACGTTTGGCGCACTGAGCAAGGTAGCTTCTGTCTGCACGTAGGCGTAGTACTTTGTCACAGCCCAAAATTTCATACCATGTAAAAATCACTCCGAATTAAAATTTTTGGATAAAACACGAACAAGCGTTAATTATTAATACAAATCAAGGCGAATGAGTGTGTAGATACAAACACATACACATGTAAACATCACCATTAAATCCAACCAGATCAGTAAAGAGGAACAACCTATTGAAAAAGTATCATAGAGTCTTACAGTGATCCAGAACCTAAAATGAAACCCACTAAAGTATGAACTCAACTCAAATTACAAGCTTAAGGTATAGGGATTAAAATAAAAGTGACCAGATAACTGGAGCTAGGAAACCCTAATTCACAAGATGAGGAGACAAGTTGAGTTAAACCAAATTCAAATAAAAAGGTCCGGTTGAGCGCAAACCTAACTATAATATATTTTAAAATGATAGACAACAATTAAATACTACATATAAGTGATACATAAAATATTATAAATGTATATGCTGTGCTCAACAATTAATACAAACGAAACAAATAAATCAAATGGGAAATAATTAACCTAATGGGTGGAACTCTGTTTGAATATAAATATACCCAAATATGAATCATCAACTGTAAATCAAATTCAATCCAAGTAAAAGTTTACATTCAAAATATGGGAAGGAATAAAGAAAAAGGGGAAAACATAAAGACCTATTCGGCCCAGCCTATTTTCCCCCTTATGGGCGCAGCCCACTTTCTCCCCCTCCCTTTTCTCTCAGCGGCGGCCCGCTTCCCTTTTTTTCCCATTGCGCGGCCCAGCCTGGCCCAAGGGCGAACCGCCCTCCATCTTCTTCTTCTTCCTCCCGTAACACCTCTGAGCCCGACCGCGTGCCGAGGAATCCCACGATGGGACGTCACGCGGGTGCCGCCTGGGGCACTGGCACCGCGCCAGCTTCGCATGGCTCACTTTGCGGCCTCGCCATCATGGCCCCATCGACCACATCACGCCCCTGCCAGCCTGCCGCACATGCCATCCGTGCCCAAAAGCCGCACCACCGCCTCGACCGCGAATTCCGGCGAAAGGACTCCACCCCATCGCGTCGCCTGGCTCCGACATCACGTCGCACCGTGTATGATAGTCTCCAGCTAGCTATCGTGGCGCGAGCGCCATGGAAACCGCGGCACCGCCTTTGCCGACGCTAGAAACAGAGCCGGTCACCGCCTCTCGGCAAATTGCCTCACCACGGCTATAAAATGGCGAGCCTCTCCTCCATTCACGCGCTCATACTACCCTATCGCTCCCACTGCACACCAACAAGGTCGCGCGGCCCTCCTCAAGCGGCAATTTGGAGTTCCCCATATTCTTCCTTGCCGCCGGCGACTTCGCCGTTCCGTCGTTTCGGAGGCAAGGTAATCCAATTATACTCCCCAACTGATTCCTTACTGTCTAGAAAATTTGGAACACTTGATTATTGGTCACTAAACGCGCTACTAAGTAGATCCCGACGGCCTTTCGCCGGTGCTGCCGCACGCCATTGCCGCCGGCAAGCTACGGTTTTGTTCAGCCAAATCCACCTTGCTTGTTAGACTCGCCGTAGCATGTAGGTAGTGAAGGTGTATCACGAAGTGGTGGAACGCCTTCGGGAGTGAGGACGCGACGCGCAGCCTTCTTCTCCGTCGCCGTCGGCCATCGCACACCGCCGTTGAATCCTCCCCAACCTAACCAAGTATCCCACAACCTTCCTAGCATGCTGGAACGTGTCCCCGACAATTCGTTCCACTGTATTTCAACACACACACGTAGATCGACTGCGCGCCACCGCGCACGACCGCCACTGCAAGCCGCCGGCCGCCGTCGGTGCCGCTCTGACCCGGCCTGCTGCACCTCCACTCTCCCCTCAACCCTAGCTCCATGTATGTGCGACTACGTCCACGATTCATGCGCACGCGCTGGACTTCGTCGAAGCACTGGCGAAGTTGCCGCCGCACGCCGTCGCTAGCCGCCATGGGTGCCGCTCCGACCAGGCCGTGCTCTTCGATAGCTCCCCTGCACCCCGGAACACGCGATCGGCATATTGGTTGCGAGAAAAATCGGCGCCGGCGTGTAGCTCCGCGCCGAGCCGCCGCCGTCGTTGCCCTTGCCGGCGCCACTCCCCTGTCTACCTTATGCCGTGCCTACATGGCACAAACAGGGACGCCACATCAGCGCCAATCTGGCCGCCACCTCAGCCTCCCTGCTGACTTGTCCACCACCTGGGTGCCACCTCAGCACAACCAGCCGCCCAGTCAGCGCCTTACCAGCGCGCGCAGGACGAGCTCCTCCGCGTGGGCTAGGTCCACATGGACCCGAGACCCTCAGACACGCGCCCATGCCTCGGTTCACAACATAGTACCCACCCGAGCCACCGACAGTTAGGTCCCACATGCACTGGTCTATTGCTAACTCCACCCATGGTCCACTGTGGCCCAGCCATCAGCCTCTGTACCATGTGCTTTATTTGCTAGAGCCACACGCTTAGTGCACACAGACAATTATAAAATGCATTTCTTGATACAAGAAAATTCTGGAAAATTTCCTAATAATCATTAATTGCTTGTATAACATATTGGGAAGGTCTGATAGTATGAATTGCTTGCAGAGATTGTATTACATATTATTAACTCACAAAAATGAATAGATCAATTAGGAAAAATTGAAAAGAAATTATGGCTACGGTCTAAATTGATTGAAAAGCTTCTAGAACTATTGAATAATTGTTAGGACATAGAAAAAGTGATAAGTGACCTTATTAAATTTCATTAAATGAGAGACTTATTTAATCAACTAAGAAATTGAGAAAGTCCAACAATTAGCCTCCAAAATAGGTAATTTCTCCACAAATAATAATATGAAAACTCTAGAAATATTATTTAATACCTATAAATAATGAAAGTAATAATTACATTAAAATAAATTATGCAATAAGTAAAGTAATTATTATCATTATTGAAAAGCCATTTAAATAACTATTGATTAGTAAGATTTACCTACAAGCCCTGAATAAAATAATCTTGCTACTAATAATTATCTAAAAAATCCCTAGAAAATGTTTTTTAACTTATATAATATAATGTAAGTGATATTGGACTAATATAAATGATGGAATAAGAATTAGCTATCACTCCCATAGGAAAATCACATAGATAATCATAATTTGTAAAATGCCCACAAAACATCTAAATAGTCCATTTTGTAAATGACTTTTTAAATATTACTAAAAGTATATTATTATGACTAAATAAATTATAGACTAATGAACTACTCACCAGCATCAAAGAGGAGCAATTAGAGAGATACTAGATAATATAAATTCACATGTAAAATCGAAAATAAGGTGGACCCTTCACTAGTGATTCCTGGAAGACCTAATAACCCTACACTAATGGAATCCTAAAATAGGTTCATTACTTGTATGACACATTAAGAAAAATAATAAATTAAAGATGATATAAGATAACAGGTCATAGGCTATTGAAACTACTGAGATGACTCGAGAATATTAGAACTGTTGCTTAAACTCTAAAATAAGTGGCTCTTACATTAGTATAATGTTAGTGAATATACTATTGTGAAGATAGGATAAATATAAAGAAGGTCCATATAAGTTATAGTCAATTCATTGACCCTACTGTAAGTAGTTTATGATATGAACTAGTGAGTTCACCCTGATTATCATAAACCAATTAAATAACCAGTAGACCGAAGGAAATCGTATTCAACCCCAAACTTGGAAGTCTTGACACCCATAACTATATCAAGTAATTATTGAAAACCTATGGCATAGTAACACTAAGAACCAGACAATCAAACTAGGAGGACCAATGATAACGTCAAACCTTCCAATAACCAATTAGATGACCTACGAAATAGTGATGTTCTCAAATAGCCCACCAAAAGAATATCGTATCCTCCGATGAGCCTTTTAAGAATCTTAGAAAACACGTTATTGAATGAGTGTTTGTATTTATTTGGATTTCTTGGATCTTTATCGATGAATCGTATTTTCTTCGCGTAGCTATGTACTTAGTAATCGGAGAGTTCACAAAGAAGATATTCAAGACTCGAGTCACGAAGAACTGGACAAAGACGTTGATGAAACACAATAAAGGCAAGCTCTAACTCCTTGATCATATTTCACCTATGTTTTGCAATCGCACCTATGGTCTGTTTTCATTGCATAATTGTATGTCTATTTTAAAATGCTGTTATGCTATGAACCACTTGATGTGGTAGAATGAGCTATGTTGATAACTGAAAATCGGTGTTAGCTACTAGCCAATGATAAACAGTAATCCAGTAGTTATTCGCTATCAATGGCTTGAAACAAGACACTATATCAGTTACGATAATAGCAGTGACTATCACAATCCCCTCCTTGACCTTGACAATACAACCCCTTGACAACCTAATAGCTTCATCGCTGCGCTATAGCAGTAATGTGAGCACCTCCTTGTTAGTACTATGCTTAGGAACCCCTGTGATGTTGGCACCGCGAACCACTACACACTGTATACATGATTATGAAATGTGTTAAAAGGTGTTTGGTGGTGTGAGTTAGGATATGGGTGGGATATTAATGAACTGTGTGTGTGAAGGGGATGGGTGGTCGAGGCGGGTATGGTGATGTGATGCTGCAGGCTCCCTAAGAGGTATACCAGCTGCGGCTGTGTATTTGGTGTAATCCACCGATCGGCGCTGAGTGCTTCAATAGTAGTCTGACGACCATATTTTTCGAACCAGCCATGTGCTGAGTACTTCAGTTTAGTTTGATGATGAGTGTTCCGAACTAGTCCTCTAGCCAAGGAAGGATGGAGCCGCCTCACCAATATAAGGACCGGTTCATTTGAACTCAACATAGTGATTTCGTACAACCACATAACCTGTATGGGCGGGACTCTCCCTACCTTTTTGGTGACTGCCACATGAGAAAACCTGTAGAGCCATGGAGGGCACGGTGGACCAGGAAATGGCATGGAGACCGAGAGTCGTCCAGTGTCTAGCTGGGTAGTTAATGCCCGAATAGCCCCTGCGTCGGGCCGAGGTGTGAATGTGGGGTTACGCGGGGAAGATGAGATGAGCGTTACGTTACTCTTTGATCCGGAGTATGTAGCCTGTGGGTAAAGTGTACAAACTCTGCAGAGTCTTAATCTATCTGGATAGCTGTTGTCACAGTCTTGGCACACTATGCTTTGGGCCCCTATTGATTAGCACTAGTACAACTCCTTGAAGTGTGTGTGTGTGGGTGGCTGAGGCCGCCGTGTTTTGGGAAAGTGTTAGCATGCGTGCCGGAGTTGTCCGGGCCTTGGGTCCGAAGACTCATCTAAAAGTAAGGGAACTGGCGGGATGGTTTGAAACTCCCCCAGGGCCCACCAACAATAATAATACTAATTCAACTACTTCTCCCTCTTATTGCAAAACCATTTTCAAAGAGAACCTTGCATAAAATGCTTTTCGGCAAAACTAAGCCGTATGGCCTATCCTTGCTATAAGCCCCAATGCATGAAACACCTCCCCTTGAGTAGTGTTAGGGCTTGCGGAGTACCTTATGTACTCACTCTTGCTTTATATGTGGTTTTATCAGAAGACAAAGAAGCTGAAGCGTGTGAGGATGACGATAGGGTCTAGTCCTACTTCCCAAGTCTGCCTGTTGGGCATCGCGCCGTTCTGCTCTGCTGTTTTGAAGATTTTTCTATTTTTGTGGTTATCTTCGACCACATCCAATGTAATTTAGATCATGGTTGTAAGACTTTTATTGATTATAAATAAATAATCGTTGTATGGATCTCGATCTATTCAGTTGTGCATACCAACTACTGATCCAAGGATTGGTACGGGATGCACGAGTGGACCTTCTGAAGAGTGGACCTTCTGAAGGCGGGTCCTCACAGAGTGGTATTAGAGCCATACTTGGCCGTAGGACGAAACCTTAGAGTCATCCTATATCCTGAACATCATTTTTAAAAGTATAAAACCATTTGTGAAAGATTCTCTCTCTCCTCTATGTTCTTTCTGCACTTACCTCCTTCTGTGCTGAAAACTTAATTTATTTCCTTCGATTGTGTCACTGACCTCAACCCAAAACACCTTGGTCGTTCAAGAGTAAGATGGACACCAACGCGATACGCAAGGTTGGAACCAAGCAACATCTGCACCAGACGATTCGAGGATACAATCAGCCAAACAACCACTTGACCAATTCAAGAGAGTACATAAAGACAAAGGAAGCAATTACTCTACCAAGACTACTAGAAGATGTCATCGTCATGTATCAGGGACGACGTCACGTTCGGTGGAAGACCAACCACATGCAACTCTACATTCTCCAGTCACATTGATATAATCCTAGAATGACCGTAATGCCCATGGGTAGAATGGCTTAACCTCTAGTGACCTAGAATAAGTCACGAATAAAACAATTAATACTATAATTTATAAGTTTGTAACCTAGTGATGTTTGGGTGTGATTCGCTGATTTTCATTTGGTTCTTTGATTGAGTGAAATTGTGTGCTCTAATACCAACACAAATCAATAATCAAATGAAAGAAGATAAGTTGGATGTTAAATAAAATAAATACATATGGGATGCGTGTATATATATATACCTACACACGTATATCTGTATGTATATCGAATATAATGTACAGAAAATAATACATAAAATAAAATTTAAATTATACATATGTGCGTATATATCTTAGGATAATAATAAAATCTCTCACTCCTCTCTTCTACCAGATCAATAAAATACCCATTCAGAAGTCTATCCTTGTTCGAGCTCACCATGAGCACACTGCTCATGCAAGAACACCGTCTTGATCCAAGTACTCCAGTTAATCCTCAAAGTCAATAAATAAATAATTAAAGACATAAATAAACCAAACCAAACAAAACAAAACTACCAATAATAAAATATAAATATATCAATAATAATGATAATAAACCTGCATTAAAAAACAGTAGTTAAAGTCCTATTTAAGCGGGGTAGGATTTTAGCAGACCAAAAAGACCATAAGACAAACGGTGTGGATCACATCCTTATGGACCGGTTGGCACACCAACAAGGATTTACATCGTGTCCCAATCGCAAGGTCACCACGGTGAATCATGCTGAGATAACGATAAGAGGTCAGCAGCAAGAGCTCCCATGTAATTCATGATACGTAATTTGGAAGCTACGCCCATGATACGAGTGTCGGAAATATATACATGCTCAGGTATAGATCTGGAAGGATTAAAAGGAATGAAACCATACATAGGCGTGAAGTTTCCAACCACGTCAACACCCAAAGCAACACTAAGGGCAAAGAGATCCTATCAGATGGACACATGATCAAACACAAGAGACATACCCGTAAGCTACAAGAAGGGATTTTCTGACTAAGTTCATCACCTTAGGGAACCCCAGAGTTGTGGTCAAGCAGGAAGAAAACAAGCTCAGGACGAGCATCGTCTACAGAACATCGCATGAAGTAGCAGAAACACCCGTTACCTTGAGTCGGTGACTTCCTTAACCAGTTAAAAGAGGTACACCTGTGATTTGGGATCAAGTCAATCCCAATTCAAGACCATATATGCTCACATCATGAAGTCGGCTCTCGCGACCCAATGTGGAAAATATGAGTTTCCACAGTGACACCCTTCATATTTACCAACATATCAGTCTGCTTTCTGGAGTCATATGCGCAAGATAGCAGTAGAGGAGCTAGCAGCAAACCTTACTTGGACAAGCCCTAAAAGCCGAAGTCATGGTAGTGGACCCCACAAAGTCTAAAGATGTCACCTTCCGAGACCCTGTACGATACATAATATCGAGCAACACCAGTATGGTCAGAGATGAAAGAACATCATTCTATGGCTCCGCCCGTAGTAAGGACCCTAAGAGGCAAAAACCGGAACTAGAGGTAGTCAACGGTAACTATAAACAAACAACCACCGTAAGAATCCACCACCATGGTAATGAGTGTAGGTACCATAGGAAAACACCAGTGTAGGGTACAAACGAATTTTTGGAACTAAGGCATGTTGCTTCCATGACCAGTTAAGACAATAGGAGCCACCACCTAATACCGTTGGTACTAGACAAAGATCTTAGATACACGCCAGTCAAGATGTGCCATCACACCTAAGACACATACTAAACTCTCAAGGGCAAGTACTCCTTGATGCAATGAGTCAACCATCTGATGCAGGATTACGGGAACTAGCTCCACAAATTCCTGAATTTGTGGCACGGTAAAAAAAAAGCGACTGCAGTACAGTTATGTCAAGATCAAGGGAACGACCATCTCAGGGCAACAAAGAAAACCTTGGAAAATAAAACCCTACCTACTAAGACAACCTTCGAATCTCGAGGACGAGATTCTATTTAAGTGGGGTAGATCTGTCACAGCCCAAAATTTCATACCATGTAAAAATCACTCCGAATTAAATTTTTTGGATAAAACACGAACAAGCGTTAATTATTAATACAAATCAAGGCGAATGAGTGTGTAGATACAAACACATACACATGTAAACATCACCATTAAATCCAACCAGATCAGTAAAGAGGAACAACCTATTGAAAAAGTATCATAGAGTCTTACAGTGATCCAGAACCTAAAACGAAACCCAATAAAGTATGAACTCAACTCAAATTACAAGCTTAAGGTATAGAGATTAAAATAAAAGTGACCAGATAACTGGAGCTAGGAAACCCTAATTCACAAGATGAGGAGACAAGTTGAGTTAAACCAAATTCAAACAAAAAGGTCCGGTTGAGCGCAAACCTAACTATAATATATTTTAAAATGATAGACAACAATTAAATAATTACATATAAGTGATACATAAAATAGTATAAATGTATATGCGTGTGCTCAACAATTAATACAAACGAAACAAATAAATCAAATGGGAAATAATTAACCTAATGGGTGGAACTCTGGTTGAATATAAATATACCCAAATATGAATCATCAACTGTAAATCAAATTCAATCCAAGTAAAAGTTTACATTCAAAATAAGGGAAGGAATAAAGAAAAAGGGGAAAACATAAAGACCTATTCGGCCCAGCCTATTTTCCCCCTTATGGGGGCAGCCCACTTTCTCCCCCTCCCTTTTCTCTCAACGGCAGCCCACTTCCCTTTTTTTTCCCATTGCGCGGCCCAGCCTGGCCCAAGGGCGAACCGCCCTCCATCTTCTTCTTATTCCTCCCATAACCCCTCTGAGCCCGACCGCGTGCCCAGGAATCCCGCGACGGGACGTCGCGCGGGTGCCGCCTGGGGCACTGGCACCGCGCCAGCTTCGCACGGCTCACCTTGCGGCCTCGCCATCATGGCCCCATCGAGCACATCACGCCCCTGCAAGCCTGCCGCGCGTGCCATCCATGCCTAAAAGCCGCACCACCACCTCGACCGTGAATTCCGGCAAAAGGACTCCACCCCATCGCGTCGCCTGGCTCCGACATCACGTCGCGCCATGTATGATAGTCTCCAGCTAGCTATCGTGGCGCGCGCGCCACGGAAACCGCGGCACCGCCTTTGCCCACGCTAGAAACAGAGCCGGTCACCGACTCTCGGCAAACCGCCTCACCACGGCTATAAAATGACGAGCCTCTCCTCCATTCATGCGCTCATACTACCCTATCGCTCCCACTGCACACCAACAAGGTCACGCGGCCCTCCTCAAGCAGCAATTTGGAGTTCCCCATATTCTTCCTTGCCGCCGGCGACTTCGCTGTTCCGTCATTTCGGAGGCAAGGTAATCCAATTATACTCTCCAACTGTTTCCTTACTGTCTAGAACATTTAGAACACTTGATTATTGGTCACTAAATGTGCTACTAAGTAGATCCCAACGGCCTTTTGCCCGCGCCGCCTGCAAGCTACGGGCTTGTTCAGCCAAATCCACCTTGCCCGTTAGACTCGCCGCAGCATGTAGGTAGTGAAGGTGTATCACGAAGTGGTGGAACGCCTTCGGGAGTGAGGACGCAACACGCCGCCTTCTTCTCCGTTGCTGTCGGCCGTCGCACGCCGCCGTTAAATCCTCTCCGACCTAACCAAGTATCCCACAACCTTCCTAGCATGCTGGAACGTGTCCCCGACAATTCGTTCCACTGTATTTCAACACACACACACATAGATCGACTGCGCGCCGCCGCGCATGGCCGCCACTGCAAGCCGCTGGCCGCCGTCGGTGCCGCTCCGACCCGGCCTGCTGCACCTCCACTACTCATCCAAGGATTGGTACGGGATGCACAAGTGGACCTTCGTAAGGCGGGTCCTGACATACTTGCTCCATCCTAAATTACTTGTTACTTTCTAATTTAAAAATAAACTAGACAGCGATAAGTAATTTAGAATAGAAGGAGTATTCAGCAATCCGATTCCGACAGAACGTGTGGTGAAGTAGTTTCGATCTGGCACCGTAGATTTTTGGTTTGCCTGAATCTCTGACTGTAGCATCTCTGAAATTTGTTGTACGTCCTTTTATTTGTTGTGTTTAGCATCATTGTAAACGGATTCTTTTAATGTCATTCAATAATCTTTATGGCGAACAAGGTCAGAGAGAATCCTAATTGTGTTACAGACTTACGGAGGAAGCACACCTGCTAAGTCACAAGACAAGAACAAGCATTCGATTTAACTGTGACCATCTTTGAAAATAGAAGGCACACATATTGTGTTTGATGTACCAACTAATTTGCTCAAAAGCAATTGTTATGAGTGAAACAGCTACCACCACGAGTCTTTTGACAACGGTTCCATCCAAAAGTCCTTGACTAATTAACAGAATAACAGAATTACATGGTCCAACATAATGGAAAAAAATTACATGACGTAAATGACAGCAAGCATAGGGCTGCCTTGTGAGTTCGTTACTGTCATATTTCCCACTAGAGCTTCAACAGAAATTGTAGATTCAAGCAGATTTTTCCACCACCCAGCACCCACCTACAAGAACACACACGTAGGACCCATGCTTACCAGCACCTTTCTCTGAAGCTGAACCACAAGGATAAGTGTCAACTGCCATCCTCCAGAGTTTGCATTCCGAGTTGCACACTTGAACATTGTTGATTGTTCTTATCTTCGGATTGTAGCAATGTGCATCCTTTGTGTCACCACCGGGTTCGATTCCTTGGTCCTTTTGAAGACACGCACGTACTCGCCCAGTCAAAACATTTTTTTTTTGAACCAAGGCAGGGCTTGCCATTCATTAATTAAGAAGGAAGAGTAAATATACAGCCTAGGGGTACATAAGTCTAGAGAGCGCTGACAACCAGCGGTGGCCAGGAGAAATAAGCAACAACAGATATAGTCATTACATTAAGACCAGGCTAAGGCAGTTTGAAACAGACGCACTTCAGAGATAATTGACTGAGCCACCTGAAGGAAAGGAGGTCCCTGTGATTGAAAGATTCGACAATTTCTTTCTTTCCAAATTTCCTTGGGAAGGAGTCCTGTGAGGTCTCTTCCTGTTGAGCGTGGTCTGATCATCGCCAAGACCTTAAGCCAGTGCCTCACTCCCCCTGAAGGAATTACGGATACTTGCGGAGGGAGGTTCTGAAGTTGTGAGACCTTTTGCCAAGTAGTCTTCGTAAAGCTGCAGTCTGCCAGTAGGTGATTTGCAGTTTCAGGATTACAGTAGCAGAGGTCGCAGCTTGTGTTGTGTGGCCATTGCCTCCTAGCAAGATTGTCCGCCGTTGGTGCTCTGTTATGCATAATAAGCCAGACAAAGAACCTACATCTAGGCTGGGTCCTAGCTCTCCAGACTGCTGTCGACCAGTCTACCGAGATAACGCCCGTGAACTGCATTTCATATGCTGATGCCACCGTAAAGAATCCGTTAGCTGTCCATCACCAACTAATGGAGTCATTCTCCTTTGAAAGAGGGAAATCAGAGGGCAGTGAAGAGGAGCACAACTTCATCAAGCATCGCTTCTGAGTTGATTACTTTGAGGTTATGAATCCAATTTGCGTTTGAGAGCTCCTTAGCAACCGTGCAATATTTGAACCTGGCATGCATATAGAGGTTCGGTGCTAGGGATTTAGGAGATTGCCCATTTAGCCAAGGTGCATCCCAAAAAGGTGTACTTCTGCCATCTCCCACATTCACCACTATGGAAGAGAAAAATAGATTGTGGTCAGTCTCATCCCGATGTTGAACCAGTGCTTTCCAGGGCCGGTCTCTGCTGTCCCACACATTCTATAACCAATGTAGGCGCAATGCTCTTCCAAACTTGTCAAGATCCTTTATTCCAAGCCCCTCCATGGACTTAGGTCTAGTACAGACCTGCCATTTGAGTAAGCAATGACCTCCACTTATCCTTTCCGGATCCGATCCTTTCCAAAGGAATTTCCTTCTAGCCTTTTCAATTCTTTTGGATGCCCACACAGGAAGCTTGTGAACCGACATAAAGTATGTTGGCATCACCATTAGGACTGACTATATTAGGATTTCACGCCCCGAGTAAGACAACAACTTCTTCTTCCAACCTTGTAGCCTTTGCTCAACCCTCTCCACAACCGACATGATAGATGATCTGGTCGGTTTTTTGAAGTGTAATGGGAGACCTAAATAAGAACAGGGAAAGTGAGCAACCCAAAATTGTTGATCAGAAATACCTTGCATCTCTTCTTCAGTACAGTTTATCGGGAAGCCATAAGTTTTATCCATTTTTATTATGAGCCCAGAGGCTTGCCCGAAAAGAACCAGAATTGCTTTAGCAGTCCAGAGATCTCCAACCGAGGGTGAGATAAATAGGGCTGCATCATCTGCATAGAGGGACACTTTAAGGTGCTTGGCAACTCCTTGCAGAGGCTGCAGTAGAGCATACTCCTGGGCAACTTTGAACAGTTTATGCAGTGGTTCCATGGCGAGTAGAAAGATCATTTGGGAGAGTGGGTCCCCTTGCCTCACTCCCCGTGCATGCAAAATCTTATTACCTAGCTCACCATTGAGTAAGAACGATGAAGAGGACATGCCCCATAGGGCAGAGATCCAATTCCTCCATCTTGTACCGAAGCCAACGTGTGCCATAATATCAAGTATGTACGCACAATTCACCAAATCAAACGCCTTAGATATGTCTAGCTTCATGAAAATGGAGGGAATGAACCCGGGCATGACTAAGCAATGAGATTCTAATCCAAAAGCTCTGCTTCTATATTCCTGCGAGAGGGGCTGAAGTAGTATGGGACAATGGTCCGATATCAAAGTAGAGAGGGGCTGCAGAATAGGTTCTAGATACATTTCCTCCCAGTTTGTGGTATAGAAAGCTCTATCAAGGTGAGTCATTGTTGGGGAGTCTTGCTCATTGGACCAAGTGTATTTTCAACCAAGGAGAGGGACTTCTTTGACCTCAATACTATTAAGAGTTCGGCAGAAATGGGATATCATCCTTCGGTTAACTCTCGAATTGCTCCTGACTTCCTCACTGCATATTAGATTAAAATCACCAAAAAGAAGCCATGATTGATGGCTTGACATCTTGATCTGTTTGAGGTCAGCCAGGAAGAGGCACTTATCTAAGTCACTTTGCAGCCCATACACTCGTGTGATGGTTGATGGGGCAGAAGTTCGGCTGTCAAACGTGGTTGCCGAGATTGAGTAAGGTGTAGTAGTTCTGACAGGCTCATCACCCTGTTACTGCTTGCCAGGATAATGCCTCCATGAATGTGGCCTAGAGGGGGGTGAATAGGCTTTTGAAATTTTCTTGAAACACTTAGCAAAGCTGTTAAAACAAGGAAGGTCGGACTAGTCCAATGTGAGTAAGGACTAGCCCGGTGTGTATAGACACAACTGTCAAATTGAGATCTCTTATATGTTTCCTTTGAATCTTTCGTAGCGGAATATAGTAAACTGTACTAACAACTATAGCAAGTATTAATGGTAAATGATTTGCACGTGGAATACAAGGTTAACACAAGTTGTAAGTATGATCAAGTCTATGCCCTAGATAGCGATGATAGTGAAAAGTATGGATCAAGAGCACACAAGACAAATGATTTTTATCGAGGTTCGATCTCACCAAAGAGATCTACTCCTCGTTGAGGAAGCCCACACATACCCAGATCTCTTCAAACCCTTTTCCCTTATCAAGTCACCACACATGGACGACTTGATTCCACTATCATAGGTAATCACCAAGTTGGTGGGGCAACCTGACACGCTGAGGGCCCCCACAAGATTACAAATGAAAATAGAGATTAACATACTCAAAAAATTACACAATAATCAACAGGAGTGTGTGGGAAATCAAACCCAAGAGCTCAATGTCGATAAGATCGTCACTCTCCCTTTCCCATTTGCCAACTCCCAAAGATTTGACTCTTAAGACCTTAGAATGTGTGGAGAGGAGTGTTTTTGTGCTCTTGGATGTAGTGGCAGCGCGAGGGTTCTTGGATGATGGTTGTGGAGTCGTAGATCACCTATTTATAGACATTTAGAAAAGTTACCATTTGGATCCTGACTACCGGACTAGTCCGTTACGGACCGAACAAGTTCAGTGTGCTGAGTGATTTATGCGTGGACAAGTGCAGCACACTAGGAAACCCTAATTTGTGTGAGTGAACCGGACTAGTCCGTTGAGGACCGGACTAGTCCGTTTTTTGTCCAGAAAGGTAATCAGACTAGTCCTCTCAACCACTGGACTAGTCCTCTTTTGGAACTGTGAGAAAACGGACTAGTCTGCGATGAGACCGTACTAGTCCTCTTTGTGGTCTTGTGATAGTAACGGACTAGTCCGCTATGAAACTAGACTAGTCCTATTATGATACCGTGAGAGATTGGACGAGTCCTCTCTGGGGCCAGACTAGTCCTCTATTCCTGCAACTTGAATTGTGTTATAGGCCTAATACTTTTCGCAATGACTTGAGCTCTTGGGGGCGTGTCTCTCACACACACACTACACATTTAGGACTACTTTTGCATCTTTTCTTCACTTGTTTTCTTCCCTTTCTTGATTCTCATATTTTCACCTTTTTGCACCTTTTTGTTCACTTGTGCTCTTCCCTTTCTTGAAATTCATTTTTCTTCTTTTGTACCTTTAGTTCCATTCTCCGAAACCTGTTCTTATCTCAACAAATTATATTAGGATCTCACTTGTTTGTCATAAATCATCCAAAACTCACAAGGGTGTGCCTAGATGCACATTCACTCCCCTAGCCCCGTCTGCTGGGAGGAACCCAAAGAATCTGTGTAATCTGCTCCTAGAATTCTTCAAATCATTGTAACATTGACTTTAGCCATCTTGGTTTCCTGTAGGCACACAATCAAGGTCTTATGCGACTGAATGAGTTGTTGGACTTCCTCTTGCTTGGCACCATTGTTTAAGCCACGCACATTCCATGAGATAATAGAGTACGGGGAGGTCAAATGATCCATAAGCAGTAGATAAACAACTGATTACCAGACATGGCTAAGCCTGCGAGGCAGGAGCCAACAAAGACCAAATGAGCAACAATCATATTTCTGAGTTTCATCCACTTTAGCATCCCTCAAGGCCTTCTTAGCCCCTCTTTTCTCCTGACAATTCTTCTTGACTTTACGCTTCTTCTTCTTCTTATCAGCTGCCATCGAGAGCGCTGTAATCGCAGCAATGGCTGAGGTTGAGAGAGGCTTTTTTGTACATATTCAGGTATTGTTGAAGCGTCATGTTATCCAACGACTGAGAAGTTTGGATAAATCCAAGCTTTTTTGCTAGTACTTCCTATGCCAGCTTGACTGCTGGCTTGGGTTGTCTTGCGTTCACCTTCAAACGTGGACTGTGACAGTGCTCTTCTCGGGGCTTGGTTCCTGCAGTGTTCTGGGTTTGGTGCTGGCTCTTTACATTCATGTCCGTCGGGCTCGAGGAGAGCACAGGAGGCACTTGCAGTTGGGTGATATGAGCAGTGAAATGAGTCATGCGATTGTCCTTCTTTGTTGGCTGCACAACAGCTGGGGCAGATGGAATCACCAAGGCATCAATAGCGGCCTCATGCAATGTTCCTCTTGGTGTCTCTAGATATTCAGGAGCTTCTACATGAAGAGCTCCCGAAGAAGGTTCCTTCTGCAGCGGGCCAGTTCCCAGGTAATCATCATCCCATCTCGGCGACGACAGAGGCTGCAGCATGAAGCCTGGGTCAACTACTTCGCCCTGTAGCTTGGAAAAATCTACCGTGAGGGGAATCATGATGTCTTGAGAGCCATGTCTACCATCCCAGTTCTATGGGAAGGAGCTCTGAGTGTCAATGGTCAGGGACGAGTTGCAGGGTACTTCATTCTGCTCAGTATCCTAACCTTGAGGAGTGATCACAATCACATTAGGCCCTATGGGATGGGTAGCAGACATCCCAATCATAGACTTTTCTTATCCATTCTTGGGCATAGTCACCCTCGCCAGATCTGGATTGGCAGGCTCAAAAGATTTCATAGTCCAAAGCTGACGAAGGGTTCTGTTCTTAGCAAAAGAGTTGAACCGTGAAGAGGGTGAGGCACTATGATCTTTCCGGTATCATCTTCTGGGGGATTCTCCTCTATTCCAGGATATGCGATTATTGCAATCGGAGGAGTGTCGTCTTCTCAGAATGGTTTCTTTTCTCCATCTAACCAGTCTTACTTCTCTTGGATGAGATCACGCTCCGTGATCGTCTCCATCCTCATCATCCTCCTCTCTAGGCAGTCTTCGGACATCTCGTGGCGGACGACAGACAGATGTTGGGTAGTTGAGATCAAGATCCGCTAGTTCCCCATCCAACTTACCGAATTGCCATCAAAACTCCCTAAACTGGGTCTTGCCTTCAGCTCCCAGTTCATCGGGAGGTAATGATAAAAAAGCAGATCTTCAATATAGTCAATGTGGATGATAATTTTGTATACATGCCCCTGGTGAATTCTCCTCAAGCGCGTGAATTGAAATTGGGCTTCTTGATCATATTTGTTCAATCGCTTGGATAGAGTTAAATATGCAGTCTGCTGAATTCTATTTGGATCCTGACAATAAGCACAACAAGTGTAGGCCCTCAAATCCTCCCTTTGTCTGCTCTCCGATGCCACATGATGTATGATGCAAGAGTCAGATAAGATTCTTGAGACAGTTTCTTCATTCCAAGCATGGTGCGACACCCCTTCAAGGCTGAGATTCACATGGTAAGGAATAGCACCTTGCTTCCCATGAAGGGCAACATTCGAAGCATGAAAATGGAACTCAAAGGGTCCCTCTAAAATCTTTCCTCTTTCTAAAGCGATGTCCCTTAGGGCGGTTCTTGTGAAAAGAATGAGAAAAGGCTGTGGATAGGACCTGAAAATATAGAATTCATATTCCTTGAATCCAAAGTGATTGATGATAGCATCCTTCAATTCTTCACGGGAGCATGCCCCAAGCGCGCCTCCCTCCGTGACCAAGAGAGCAAGACTAGTTAGCAGTCATCTCTTCCGTGAGTGCCATCGCCTTCTCAGTGGAGACAGGTCAGAAATGTGGGTTCCCGGGATAGCATATACTATGCTCTCTTTGGTCCTTCAAACATCTTCCAACCCCATCATCTTCACGTGTCTCAGTACGATGCCGCAAGGCCTCCTGGTTACCTCCCACAGAGTTCCTTCTTTCCAATGCTTGTATGGGGGAGGTATGAGGCAAAGTAGAGGATGGAATGCGCGCTTGCATGACTTGCAATTGGCCTGAGTTATTATAGCAGAAGAGGGCTTGGCTTTCCAATGGTGCATTTCCCTGAGTACATGTAGCGGATCTACTCGGGCAGTAAGGAGAGATATGCCCATTCCCTCGACAGCACAAACACCGCTCTGGTTCCTAGCATTGCAGCTTGTAATGGCAAGATGCTAGACAGTTATAGCATCTCCCTCTGGTTTTCGCCTTGAAAATCTGAAGGTTAGATTAGCTTGTCTTCTGACGAGGAGAGGTAGCCCTCTTTTTCCTCCACCAAAATCTTCCTTTAACCAATTGCCATTGGTGAGTAGAGGGGTCTTGGAGGGGCGGCTCAGTCGAGATGGAGGTGTTGGTTGGGGCGGGAGAGTGCAGTGAATGATCCTTCTAGACAATAGGGTTCTGCAGCTTAGAGAGGTCTTTACATGGAATTCTAAGGCAGCTCTTGGGCTAGGTCATGGCACTATGATCAGAGGACAAATTGGCTTGGCCCAATACACGGAGATGGAAGGGTTCGTCCTCCTGTCTGAAGGAGACCTGTCTCTCATGGATGTCGAATCGCACCCTTCTGGAGTCGGAAGTGGATAAGGAAATCCGAGCATCAAAGGTGCTCAGAGTCGGGTCTGCTACGGATCTACCCATACGAACCGTTTCGACAAACGGTTTGCTGAAGTTACCAGTAGTTGAGCTACAAGGGAATACCTGAAAGCTGCTTGAATCATCGCCTAACCTCGGACAGATCATGGCCCCTGAGGTTGAAGACGATGAGTCCCTCCATTGCCGACGAGGGAGTGAGCGTCCTGCTGCTTTGATTTCTTGCTTCGATGCTTCTTCCCCCCTCTTCCAATCTTCCGGATCTATTTCCTGCCGCGAGACTTGAATGGGCCAGGGGATGAGGTTCACCTGTCCTTGCATAGATTGGCGTGGATTTTGGTTTTTTGTGGGATTATTGGACTGAGAGCTTGGAGGAGGGATGAAAGGCGAGTTGGCACAGAGAATTCGGGTGGATTTTTGGTGGAGGTTTGGTCTTCTCAAGGCGTCCAATGGTCGGCTCTGGCGAGCGTGAGGTGACACTCCTTGTTAGGTGTTGATATGAACATTTTTGACATTGAGGCAACTAATGAAAGAGAGTACTATGTTAAATTCCATTTGTGCAACAAAACAAATTGCTTCAAATGAGCGCTTGTGATAGTCTATGGCCTAGCACAATCACAATTCAAAGAACAATCCTTAGTGGAACTGGTTAATATGTGTAAAAAAAGAAAAACTTCGTAATATTCCAAATGTCAATGTTTGTGATCGACACTTCCACCAGTATTCCTAGATCGTAACCCACGGAGGTTCGTGATTGGTTGGGGCGCGCGTGAGATTATGAACAAGACAGTGACACAAGGATTTTTTACGTGCTTCGGGCCGCCTGAGCGTAACACCCTACTTCACGGGATGTACGTTGATGTATGAGTATGCGGTGGCTTGTGTGCGTATGAGCTTAGTTGTCCTTGTACCGTGCGGCGCAACCCTTTTATAGTCCAAGGGTTGGCCGTTACACTGGCTGCCTGGCCCGACATGTGGCCTTGCTGGTGTTTAATTACCTAATACACGATCTGTATGTATTAAGTACATTTATCAGTGATAACACACCATAATGGCAACATTACCGGTACTAAAGTCCATCTGATTGTGTGTCATTAATATGACATTAATGACACGTAATCAGGTCTTGTAACGGTAGTTTTAACTGTCCCTTGAATATTCGCACCATTGGAGAACCGTCTATCTTCCAGTTGTAGGTTTTGGTCCGGAGGCTCGACACGTGGCAGCTCTGGAGCTTCCCACTGTGGGGAGGCAGGTCTGGAGACGCTTGTACACGTGGCAACACCGGAGCTTCCCTCTACTGGGGGTTAGGTGCGGGGCACTCGGCACGTGGCACGACCGGAGCTTTCCTACACAAGGAGTTAAGTCCAGCCTTGCCTTACACATGGCAGTGCCAGAGCTACCCTAATTAGGGAGGCGGGACCAGTGCTGCGGGACACGTGGAGCCTTTGGAGGTATTCAACTCTGACAGATGGAACTTCGTGGATTTTCTTGCGGTGTCGTGGGGTACCCGGTACGCAGGGTACTCACAGTGACCCCCGTGCCCACCTCTGGGAAAAATCCTATGCGTTAAGTTATTCTACCAGAGGTGGGGCCATCTTCGATTCCTGCGCTGCGGCTTCAAAGGTCTTTTCATGGGCCGTTGGGGCGATGGTACGTAGTTAAACCACCGCTGCGTGGCTCTTCTTGATGTGGCAGATGAGATCCTAGCATGCAGATCTCACGCAATTGAAGGTCGCCGGTTCCCCATATGAAAACCGTATCGGTTCCAAGCGCCCTGTCATGCTGCCGCCCTCGGGCTTCCAACTTCCCATCATGACAACGGTTCGCCTGGGGTATTAACTTTGACTTTTCCGCCAAAGTGGACCCAGGCCCATTTGTCATTGACGGGGTAGGTTTTTGAAGTGTGATCTTGATCCCGCTGCAGTTTCCATCCAAGCATTGCAGAGGCTTACATAAGAAGGAAAGCCCGCATGGTTTGAGGACTCTTTACACTTTCATTCGAACTTGCGCTCAGAGCCTCCCAACCTTTGCATAGACCTTCCAACTTTCGCTCCCCTTTACCGCAATGGAGTTGGGTCTTCCCCGCAGCAAGATCACTAGTGATGAAGATCCGAAGAGGGTCCAAACCTACATGGGGTGGTCTAGTGACTCCTTCAAGAATGACATCCGGTTCGGCAAGCTTCCCTTCAAGAAGAAGCGCACCGGCGAGATCATCTTCTTCTCGGCGTACGCCATGGTGGGTCTGATCCCATCATTTTCAAGCTTCTTGCTGATGCTGCTGGACTTCTACGGTCTGGAACTTCACCACCTTGGCCCCCACTCCTTCTTGCTTGTGGTGACATTCGTCCACTTCTGCAAGATATGGGTGGGTGTGCCGCGATGCATTGAGGTCTTCCGGACCTTCTTCACGGTCCACACTACCGGCAAGGGGACAGAGCTGATTGGCTTCTACTACTTCGTGAAGCGCAAGAACTGCCCCTTCAAGTACTTGAAGACCTTTCCTTTCGGCAAGTGGAACAACTGGAAGAAAGACTGGGTGGTCATCGCAGTAGAGGAACACGAGAGTTTGGAGGTCCCTAAGAGCCTCCCCAATGTCAACACTGATGCCCAAAATGCCATTCCGCAGCTGCCCAAAGCATACAAATCCATCCTGAGGAGGATCCAGGAGTGCGTAGAGGGTGGCGTGACCCCTCAGATGGTCTTCAACAACTTCCTGTTGAACAGGTGGGCGCTGCTAAAGACGATGGAGTGGCTCGCATAGGCCTTCAACAGTGAGATAGATCACAACCAGATTGAAGCCGATTTTAATACTAACTTGGATGATGAAGCTTTGAAGCTCGATATCCAGAAGTTTCCACACGGGGCTATCTCCCACGATACGTTGACCCCGCCAGCTGCCTTCCTTCCTCTGAACATGGTTCCAAAAGTTAGTAGGAAGCTCCAGAGGAGAATGCCGGAGCTGGACGGCCTCGACGTGGTTGAGAGACGCAAGACCTCCGAGATTGCAATTCCCAGAGCTTCAGAAAGGGTGCCCCCCACTGCTCCGAGCCAGAAAGTTGATGATATCGGCCAGGGCAAGGGCAAGGACAAGGAGCCGGCCGAATCTTCCAGCCGGAAGAGGAAGTTGAGACATGCTGATGGGTGCTCGCTCAGGTCGGCTCCGTATCCAGCAGCTTCTTCCCCCCGACCAAGCAGAGCTTCAACAGCCACGCCTCCTTCGGTGCTGACGCGCTCGAGGGGCGCTAGCTCTGGCAAATTGACTCTGGCTCTAGTACCGACTGTGGGCTCCAGGTCTGAAAGTCCTTCCCAGCCGAGGGAGGTCTCGACTGAGGTACTGCCAGCAGCTACAACAATTTCCGGGCAGTAGTCCGGAGCCTCCACCACACCGGTGATGGTGGGTTCTGGCTCTGACCGCCCGATGAAGAGGTTCCGCGTTGACTGGAGCGGTAGCATCCCCAGGTAAGCATCGTCATCTCACCTTGAGGTGCTAATTTTGCCTTTATCATGTCTTGAATTTTTCCAGTCTTTTGTTTCTAGGGTGTTAAAAAAGAAGACCGAAACTTTGGCTCCTGCTGCAGTAACTGAAGATGTGCAGGCAGAAGCTCTAGCTTCAACCCCTGTGCCTCCTCAAGTGGTGGATGAAGACATGACAGTTCCGGGGCCAACTGTTGTGGACTTGGATTCAGATTCGTTGCCAGAAGGTCCTGTGGTAGCGCAGGACCATGGGGGAGATGTTTGTGATGAACCGCCAACGGTTTCAGCGCCGACAGATGAAATTCTTGCTTCGAAGACGGAGGTGGCAGAAGCTCCAGCGCCTGACCCAGAGGTAACTGATGCTCCGTCCCGTGAGCCGGAAATAGTTGAAACTCCGACCTTGGAGCCAGAGGCTGCAGAAGCTCCGTCACCTGAGCTGGAGGTAACCGAAGCTCCGATACCTAAGCCGAAAGAAGTTGAAGTCCCAGCACCTAAGCCAGAGGCAGAGGGAGGTCCGATCGAATCTGCAACATCCACCCCAGAGATGTCTATGTCAGAGCCAGAGCACCCACAAGAGTCAACTGCAAATCCACCACCCCCAGAGCCGATGATTGAAGATCCAGCGGGGGGGGGGGGGGGGGGGCTTCTTCATCAACTTTGGATGTCGGCCCTAGTTCCATGGAGACATAGGAGACCACACTTGTGCCGTGGGACCCCATTGATATTTTTGAAGATCCGGTTGAGCCAGCAGGAGAGATCTAGGCTGGTCCGGAGCCAATTCCTTTGGCAATGTCTATTGACAACGCCTGCTCCAGTCTGCGCCAAGTTTAGCTGGCCTTCAACTATGAAAGCAAGACTCTCGAAGAAGAGCGCAACACCTTGTGGCGTTGGTGCAATAGGCTTCACTTTGAGATAAAGCTAACGCAATCAAGGCTTGCCAACCAGCGAGAATGGGTGGCCAAGGAGAAGGCATGGCTAGCGCTGATGGATCACTTGCTTAACGAGCAGGAAGCTGCCATTAAGGCTCTCGATGATAAGGCTCCAGAGATTTTACAACATGCAAGGGAGACTAATGAGGCTGCTGATGATCGTCTGGACAGCCTCAATGAATTAAATGAAATGCTCCTCAAGCGTCGGGCGGACCTCGACGAGAGGGAAGAAAAGCTCCTTGAGAAGAAAAAGGATATTTTGAAAAGATAGGAGGAGCTCGCCCAGAGGCTGTCTCTGGGGGGAGGAAAGCTTGGCCGACATGATTAAAAGTTTGAGCAGCATTGCAAACAGGAGGAGGAGAAGCACTGAAAGATGGGGCAGGAGCTGTCCAAAAGAGAAGCTGATGTTGCCACTAGTAATGAGAAGGTGATAGGCAGGGAGAAGGACCTGGCGAACCGCCAGAACCGCATCCACCTCCGGGAGTCAGAGCTTGCTGACCGCGAAAAGCAAGTGGTTGAGAGTATTCAACAACATGCCAAAGAGGTCAAGCGCATCGCCCGGGAAGGTTAAGAGCTTGTGATCGCCAGAAGGTCACTAGAGGAACTCAAAAAATCGAGGGCAACGGAGTCCCAACAAGTCTGGGACTTCCCGGGGCATGATAACAAGGCTTTGGTGCCACTTGTCTTTAGCTCGGTACGTCCAGATGACCAGAAGTCAGAGCTGGACAAGGCGCTAGTGGCGCCGAGCTCTACCAGCAATAAGCTAGACCCAAGGGTAGCATCATCATCGACCAACTGGAGATAGAGGGGAAGTCTCTGGCCAAGAACGCTGCCAAATATGTGCTGACATGTTTCAAAAGCCGAGACCCCCAACTTTCTCTAGATCCAGTAGTCGAAGGGCCCATTGCTGAAGAGGAAGATGCCGCTAGGGCCAGCGTTCAAGAAGCTGCCGAGAATGTTGCCTCATATTTCCATAGAACTTAGGACCTCCAGTAGCCATGACCTTTTTCTTTTGCCTTTCCCTTATAATCCTCATTTGTACTCCAATCCTTCAGATGAATGAAATCCAATCTTCTCAAATGAATAAATTCCATTTTGTATTTGTCTTCAATACATTGTCCTTTATCTTCTTGGCCCCCTGGTAGATGTACAAAATGTGATTGTGAACATGTACCAAAAGGATCTGATAATGTCTTGATGACCTGAACGCTTCAAACTTGTAGCTAGAACTCTTAGCTTTTAGGTCCGAAGTTTACTTCTGACATCTCTAGGGACCCTTTGTGACATCAACGGCGGGCCCCCTGGGAGATGTCAAAACTTGGTAGATCCGACAATGCCCACTTCCAACACATAGAGCGTCAACAGCGGGCCCCCTGGGAGGTGTCGGAGCTTGGTAGGTTTGACGGCGCCCACCACCAACGCTTAGAGGGTCGACGATGGGCCCCCTGGGAGGTGTTGGAGCTTGCTAAGTCCAATGGCGCCCACCACCAATGCTTAGAAACGTTGACAGCGGGCCCCCTGGGAGGTGTCAGAGCTTTGTAAATCTGACGGCGCCCACCACCAACGCTTAGAAATGTCGATGGCGGGCCCCCTGGGATCATCAGAGCTTCCTGTCATTGACGGTGTCCACTTGTCAATGTATAATACGTCAACGGCGGACCTCCACTGGGTGATTTCTCCACAATATTTGTTTAGATCTCCGTTAATTATTCACGTCGACGGATGGTCTCCACGGGAGTTGTTGGAGCTTCTTAGCTTCGAGGACGCCCTTTTTCAAGTATAAAACATCGATGGTGGACCCCCTGGGGTTGTCAGAGCTTAGTAGCTCCAGCAACATCCACCATCGTTATGAACTTTCCATTTTCCTGCGCGTTAAAGACAAGAAAAACAGTAAAATTCGTTCTCTCATCTATAAGTTGTTTGCAGCTTACTGTTCTTATTTGAAATTTAGGTCCGACAGAATTCAACATGATAACAAGTAAATTGGTGTAATCTTTTCAGATGTGAATGCCTTCCGGACCAACCCTACTGAGGCCCGCCGGAATATAGGTAGAGTGGCGTACTTAGGGTGTTGGACCAGTCTAAGTCAATAGCACACTCTGGACCTGTCATTGGCTTTGGCGTTCAGGCGAGTAGACCATCTAGGAATGCTAAGATCCGAAAAAGATCAACAATATAACTCATCATATGAATAACTTGGACTAAATCTCAAAAAGAATTGCACAACTTTGTTATAGAAAAGAAGGAAAAGATAATAAAAGGAGTCTGTACAAAATTAATGCACGTGGATTCTGCTTTCACACAACAATGTCTTTCATTATAGGTTCGAATTACAGGGGACACAAGGACACACTTAGGGTACGAAACCAGACCAAGTGTGCTATTCATCTTGTTCTAACCCAGGGTAGGTAAGCCACACTTCAGTACAGGACCAAGTTAGGTAGGCTTGAACTGCTCGGACCCTCCGGAGGGGTCCGGATGTTCTCCTTTAGGACCTACCCGACTCTGTGTATAGACTCTATAACTTACATTGTATGTAATTACAGACTCACCTGCATGAAACTAAGCATAAAACTTATGGAGGTGCTCGATGTTCTAAGGATTGGGAAGTGGAGTCCCATCCTATGTTGCCAAACGAACGCATTCAGGACGAGATACTTTGATCACTCAGAAGGGACCTTCCCAGCTGGGGGATAGTTTTTTCATCCCTTCACGAGTTCGTATTCTCCACAGCACCAGATCGCCTTCTTCAAATTGTTGGTTGCGCACATGCCTTTGGTGATAGCGCCAGAGCGCCTAGCGATATCGTGCATTCCGAACAACTGCTTGACACCTTTCTTTGTTGACGAGGTCAAGGTATTCACGTTGGAGCTTGTCCTGCGTGCCTTCGTCGAAGTTCCAGACTCAGAGTGACCCCATGGTGATCTCCGGAGGACGGACCGCTTCAGCTCCGTACACCAGGAAATTTGTCTCTCTAGTTTATCGGCTAGATGTTGTTTTGCTCACCCACAGTGCGGACGAAACCTCCTCTATCCAGTTGGCAACATGTTTCTTTAGGCACTTGTAAGTGCGCATCTTGAGTCTTTTCAATATTTCCTCATTTGCTCTCTCGGCTTGGCCATTACTTGTCAGGTGAGCTACTGATGCATAGCTGACTTGTATGCGGAGGTATTCGCAATATTCTTGGAATGCTGCACTTGTGAATTGGGTCCTGTTGTCAGTGATGACTCTGTTTGGGACTCCAAATCTGCAGACTATGGATGTCCAGAACTTGATAGCTGATTGCTTGTTGATTGTCACAACTGGAGTAGCTTCTGGCCACTTGGTGAACTTGTCGATGGCGACATACAGGAACCTGTAACCTCCGACGCTTTGGGAAAGGTCCCAAAATGTCCATCCCCCACACAGCGAATGGCCATGTAGGAGGTATCATTTGCAGTGACTGAGTCGGTGTGTGAATTTGTTTCACGTGGAACTGGCACAGTTCACACTTTTATCAGCTCAACTGCATCCTGGAGAGCTGTAGGCCAGTAAAAGCCATGTCGGAAGGCTTTACCAACCAACGTGCGAGAAGATGCGTGGTTCCCAACTTGCCTCCATGGATTTTTGCGAGGAGCTTGCGACCTTATTCCCGGGCAGTGCACCACATTAGGACGCTGTTGGCACCGCACTGGTAGAGATCCCATTCTACCAACATGTATGTTTTAGCCAACCTGACGATCCGATCAGCGGATGCACCATCTTCAGGAAGGATGTTGTCTTTTAAGTAGCTCCGGATCTCCGAGATCCATGCATTGGAGCTAACTTGAGCTTCTAGATCTTGCGCGCTGGGTTGCTCAGAGCTTCTTGCAGTGCCTACAACACTTCGTGAACGCCATGGTAACAGGGCCACTGGGACTGTCAACTTCGAGGTACTGGTCTCACCCCCTTCACTCTGTTCGGTAGACTGAGCAGTTGGTCTTGACAACCTCCTAACAAAAAACTCCGTCGCGAGCTTGAGATCCGGTTGAAGCCTTCGTGGAGAGTTTATAAGCTTCAGTGTTTTTGAGACGCCGAACATGGCAGAGGTCCAGGACATCGAAATCTTTCTGGAGCTTCTGGACTTCAAGGATGTAAGCAACAAGTTGTGGGTTGTTGCAGCTGCATTCGCCTTTGACTTGCTTGATAATGAGCTATGAATCACCCTTCACAAGCATCTGCTTGACGCCATATGATAACGCCACCTTGAGTCCATAGATGAGAGCTTCATACTCTGCCATGTTGTTGGCTGCCTTGAAATCAAGGTGTACCATGTACTTGACCTTTTCCCCGGTCGGAGTGAGGAGAAGGATTCCAGCTCTGGCCCCCTGCTTTTGCATGGAGCCGTCAAAGTAGAGAGTCCAGTGAGGCTTGGTGAAGAGCGGGACCTTGGTTTCCAGCTTCTGCTCACTGTAGCCCCCTGGATTTGATGAAGAAGGGGTCCACTCCACCACGAAGTCAGCCAATGCCTGACTCTTGATAGCGTGTCTAGGCAGGAATTGGAGATCGAACTCTGCCACCTCCGCTGCCCACTTTGCAATGTTCCCAGTAGAATTGGGGTTCTGCAGTGTAGCACATAATGGATAGAATGTTACCACTGATATATTGTGTACTTGTAAGTAGTGACGTAGCTTCTTTGAGGCAATAAGAACTGCATATAGCAGCTTATGAACATCAATATATCGAGTCTTGACGTCGTGGAGTACTTCACTGATGAAGTACACTGGGCGCTGGATGGTCCAGACCTTCCCAAAAGGGCCCGAAGCTTCTTTTTCATCAACCCGGTCCCTCTCAGAGGTGTCCGAACCTTATTCTCCCAGAGGGGTCCGAAATTTGTTCTTCAGCTGTGTGAACTCCCTCAAATGAGAGAGGTTGATCCTCCGGAAGCTTTCCTTGAAGATCCGTGCCTGGGGACTGGGACCCAGACTCACCTTCAGGTAGCTCCAGACCCCCGGACGGGGTCTAGACTCTTGAACTGTAGGTGGTTCCATTAATTCCGCGACCAGGACCATGCTGAAAACCTCCATAGTTGTCGTAATGTAAAGCAAAAGAGGCTCCCTAGGGTTTGGAGCTACCAGGATAGGGATCTTAGGCATTTGTGACGGTTGCCACGCAAACACGTCAACATTCACCCGAAGGAAAGTGATGAGCACGAGTTCCTATGTGTTGTCCAGACCTCCCGATATACGGGTGGTCTGGGCAGGATCGGAACCAGTTTGGACGATTTTGATGGCAATGTCGGTGTCCTGCTTGGCTGCACGCATGGTGCAGAGGTTGAACCTTGGTGACGAGTGCTCAGAGGTTGAGCAGCTAGCTCCTTATCGGATGCTTCCTCCTGCGCTATTGTAAGCGTGTGGAGTTCTTCCAGCATAGTGACTCCTGCAGTACAGTCCCCACAGATCCGGGGAACGCCTGAAGGTGTCGGCATCTTCAACACCAAGTAGCCATAGTGGGTTGCGGCCATGAACCTATACAGGATAGGCCTGCCTAGGATGGTGTTGAAGGGTAAGATGATGTGAGCCACGTCGAAGACCAGCTTCTCAGTTTTATAGTTCTCCTGAGTCCCTAAGGTCACCGGGAGAATAATCGAGCTGAGAGGACTGATGGCCCTCGGACCTACACGAAAGAAAGGACACAAGGGGCGAAGGTCTGAGATTTTCAGCTGAATCTTGACAAATGCTTCATAGCTAAGGAGGTTGAGCGCCGAACCTCCATCCACCAAAACATGGTAGAGTTTTACATTTTTGATAGTAGGAGACACCATCAATGATAGTTGACCAGCTCCGATCATGTTTCTTGGGCACTCTGTAGCATCAAAAGTGATGGGAGTGTCCATCCACTTCTGATGGGGTTCTGCCTTGGCGGTAGGAGTTGTGGCAGCCATTTCCCGACTCATGGCCTTGAGAACGCGACAGGAGGTGATATCCCAGGACCCTCCATATATGGTATTGATGGTCTTCTGACGCTCGTTGTCGGGGATGTCAGAGTCATCGTCGACGGTGTTGTACACAACCTTCAAGACCTTTTTGGGTTCCTGGAAGCCTAGCTCCGGATCAGCCGGAGCTTCGTCGACTTTCTATTTTCCTTCCAGCTGGCGGAAAGGAGCTTCTTCTCGACGCTTGTTGAAGCGCTCGACAAGGTTTTGGACCTCTCGATAATCTTCAAGATTGTGGGTGTCTGTTTTGTGGATCGGACACCACATCTTTGGACCGCCGCCGTCTTTAGATGAAGGTCGAGTCGCTTTTTGGTGCGTGTCCCCCGGCCACCCAGAGCTACTGCTGCTACAGCAGTAGGCATGCCGATCAACGACTTCTTCTTGCCGTTGGACTTTTTTATCTTTTCTCCACTACCGGAGGTAGTGGCTTCAGCCTTGGAGGACTTTTTGCTAGCCTCTAGAGCTGGCTTGGAGTGCATTTTACGGCCCTCCACAGCCCTAGTGCATTTGTCAGCCAGACTAAGGAGTTCTTTGACGCTGGTGACTTCTTTTGTCGCCACCTTCTCCAACATCTTCTTGTCTCAGACGCCCTGTCAAAATGCTACAACAACAGACGCATTAGAGATAGAAGGAATGGTGTTCCGTACCTGGGAGAAACGTTGTATGAATGATCGCAGCGACTGCCCTGATTTTTTTGTACGGTGAACAAATCCAGTTCTGTGCTAGGTCGGGTGTAGGAACTCTAGAAGTTGGCAGTCAACTGGTGGCATAGCTCCGCCCAACTATTGATGGAGTTAGGCAGAAGACTCATGAAACAGGACCTGGCTATCCCAGTCAGAGCCACAGGAAAGTAATTGGCCATCACTGCCTCATTGCCACCCATCACGAGGATGGCGGTGGAGTAGATTTGGAGGAATTCAACGGGGTTGACTGTCTCATCGTATTTCTCCGACAGAAGAGGCCAGAACTTCTGCGGCCATCAGACCATGTGAAGGTGCATGGCAAGGGCCGAATAGTTTCCCCCTACTCCCAAAGGAGAAGGTTTTTACAGAGTCTCTCACCTCCCGCGAGCATGCTCGATGTGGACGTGGCCGTCCTACAGTGTGTATCTTCGGTCAAGCTCCGATCGGATATCATGCGTCGAGAGTCTCGACGCAGTGTGCTTACGACGTGCCCCAGAGGGCAGCGATGTTTCTTGTTGGGACACAACACGTCTCCTGTGCTGTGAAATTTGAGGAACAAGTCTACCAAACAAGATCCTCTGCTGAGAGGTTGCCAGCCCAGCAGGGGGCGGGCCTTGGTTACTGATGGCATCGGCTGCGGCTGCAATCAGATGTTAGACATCAGTATGCCATTATTCCATGGCTGCCAAAGGAGCTCCATCTATTGGAGGACGCTGGAGCAGAGTACGCGCAACAATTAGCGCATTCTCCGAGTGATTTGTCAATGCAGTCACCGACACAAGGACTCCATCTTGTTGTTCGTCATTGGCAGCCAGAGCAGGTGCTGGTGGTGGTACAACAACACCCACCGGGACAACAACGCCAACTGGCTGTTGAGCATTGGAGGGATTTCCTCTGTCAGGCCATCCGGCGTTGCCGTTGGACGATGCAGCCGCAAAACTCACCATCTCGAAATCTCAAGGCACTACCCCCTACCTGCCTCGCCAAATGTCGAAGTGTGTGATTGACACTTCCTCTAGTACTGCTAGATCATAACCCGCGGAGATTCGTGATTGGTTGAGGCGTGCATGAGATTATGAACAAGTCAGTGACACGAGGATTTTTTACGTGGTTCGGGCTACTTGAGCGTAACACCCTACTCCACGGGATGTACGTTGATGTATGAGTATGCGGTTGCTTATGTGCGTTTGAGCTTAGTTGTCCTTGTACCGTGCGGCACAACCCTTTTATAGTCTAAGGGCTGGCCGTTACATTGGCTGCCTGGCCTGACATGTGGCCCCGATGGTGTTTAATTACCTAATACATGATCTATTTGTATTAAGTACATTTAACATTGATAACGCGCCTTAATGGCGACATTACCGGTACTAAAGGCCATCTGATCGTGTGTCATTAATATGGCATTAATTGGTATTTTTAACTGTCCCTTGAATATACGCACCATTGGAGAATCGTCTATCTTCCCGTTGCAGGTTTAAGTTTGGAGGCTCGACATGTGGCAGCTTCGGAGCTTCCCACTGTGGGGAGGCAGGTCTGGAGCCGCTTGTACACGTGGCAGCACTGGAGCTTCCCTCTACTGGGGGTTAGGTCCGGGGCACTCGGCACGACCGGAGCTTTCCTATACAAGGAGTTAAGTCCTACCTTGCCTTACACGTGGCAGCGCCGGAGCTACCCTAATTAGGGAGGCGGGTCCAGTGCTGCGGGACACGTGGAGCCTTTTGAGGTCTTCAACTCTGACAGGTTGATCTCTGTGAATTTTCTTGTGGTGTCCTGGGGTACCCGGTACGCAGGACACCGACAGTGGCCCCTGGGCCCACCTCTGGGAGAAATCCTATGGGTTAAGTTATTCTACCAGAGGTGGGGCCATCTTCGATTCCTACACTGCAGCTTCAAAGGTCTTTTCATGGGCCATTGGGGTGATGGTCCGTAGTTAAACCACCGCCGCGTGGCCCTTCTTGATGTGGCAGGTGAGATCCTGGCATGCAGATCTCACGCAATTGAAGGTCGCCGGTTCCCCATACGAAAACCGTATCGGTTCCAAGCGCCCTGTCAGGCCGCCGCCCTCGGGCTTCCAACTTCCCATCATGACAACAGTTCGCCTGGGGTATTAACTTTGACTTTTCCGCCAAAGTGGTCCCAGGACCATTTGTCATTGATAGGGTAGGTTTTTGAAGTGTGATCTTGATCCCGCTGCGGTTTCCATCCAAGCATTGTGGAGGCTTACATAAGAAGGAAAGCCTGCACGGTTTGAGGACTCTTTACACTTTCATTCGAACTTGCGCTTAGAGCCTCCCAACCTTTGCATAGCCCTTCCAACTTTCACTCCCCTTTACCGCAATGGAGTTGGGTCTTCCCTGCAGCAAGGTCACTAGTGATGAAGATCCGAAGAGGGTCCGAACCTACATGGGGTGGTCCAGCGACTCCTTCAAGAATGACATCCGGTTCGGCAAGCTTCCCTTCAAGAAGAAGCGCACCAGCGAGATCGTCTTGTTCTCGGCATACGCCATGGTGGGTTTGATCCCGGCAACCCTAATGAGGGAGGCGGGTCCAGTGCGGGACACGTGGAGCATTTGGAGGTCTTCAACTCTGACAGGTGGAACTCCGTGGCTTTTCTTGCGGTGTTGTGTGGTACCCGGTACGCAGGGTACCGACAAAAACTTTTTTTGGTGATGATTTTAATATTCTAAGACGACTAGAGAAAAAAACAAAGGACTATACAATAACAAGTGACCTTTTCTTTTCAATGCAGTTATTGACGACCTAAATATAAGAGAGCTTGGATTTACTTGGAGAAAATACATGGGAAAATGCATTACCAAATCTAACTTATGAGATACTTGATAGAATTTTGATGTCTATCAAACGGGAGCAAAAGTATCCATTGTCATTGGTAGTAGCATTAATGGGGAATTGTCGGACCATACATCTTTGCTACGAAGTTCTGGTAATACACCTCAAAGCAATTTTTCTCATATGTTCAAGTTTGAATAAAGATGACTGCTAAGAGATGGATTTACGGACTTGCACTACAGGAAAACGACTAATTTTCGTGGGCTACTAATATTTTCGTCAGCCCACACGAAAATACAATTATTTTCGTCAGCCTGGAAGTGTACTTTTGTGGGTTTTCCAACTAACCCACGATAATAACTTCGTCGGCCTTCAACAAAACTCAAGAACTTAACGAAGTATTTTTGTCGGTTTGTTTTATAGTGCACGATAATAAGTAACGTGCACTTTATTGTCGTCGGCTTCATAACCAGCTAACAGAAGTAAGTATCATTTTCGTCGGTCAATGCAAAAGCTGACGAAACTAACAAATATTTTGGTTGGCCGCTAACGGGCTCACAAAATTACTTTCATTTTTGTCGGTTTCTAACAGGCTCACAAAACGGAGGCCCATAAACTACTGGCCTATCCACAAGACTCCCGATGGCCACAAACTGTTCGTCCTCTGCCGCCAGCTCTGTGCTGTCACCCTGCTTCTCCGCACCGCCGCCCTGCTCGGCACCTCTGCTCAGCCATGCACCGCTGTGCCTCCCGCCCAGCCCCGCCCCGCCATGACTCCAACTGAACCCGCGCCGCCGCTAATAGCCCTGCACCTCCACGCCGCCGCCCATCCCCACTGCTGCGCCTCCCCCAGCCCCACACCACCGCGCTGCCGCCCTGCCCTGCACTGCCGCCCTTCCCCACCGTCGCGCTGCCGCCCAGACCCGCCCCGCCGCGACTCCGCCGCGACCCCGTTGTCACAGATAACCTGTACAAGCCGAGTACTGTATTGTTTTACATCGTTTTGTTTAATGTACCATCAAAACAAGCATCTAGGTATACTTATTAAGGAACACAGAAGCTATGAAAAAAGATACGACAAAGTAAATCTTGAGAGGCAATAACAAAACTTTAACTTACAGTGTTCCTGCAACTCTTGTGCTAATATGTGTCTCGTCTGCAGCTGGTATTGGACAACGTTTTGCATCGGTTTTCCAACGATTTTTAACCCCATAGCGTAATTCAAATATACAGACACCCATTAGAAATATGATCCATAAAAATAATAATGGATGCAGTTTTGTGTGTGCCTACAGAACTGATGTTACCCTGTAAGTCGACAACTACTCTCAGTGTTTATGTTTTTTGTAACTGCAGAGTTTATGTCCTGTTTTAGGTAGTCATCAGATGACAACAGTGATTAAGTGTTACATCAACTATCCAGTATTTCAACTATCTAATACTTTAAATCTGGTGAAGAGTGACAAATCTAATTTCTTTTTGGCTGCACCCTTTAGCATGCATTTGAAATCTGCTGCACCCTTTAGCATGCATTTGAAATCCGCTGCACCTGTCTTTTTTTGTTCCAGTGTTGCAGCAATAAAAAGAGACCTTATTGTGTGATTTATTTTTGTTTGTAGACTATTCAGAGGCTAAGGTTGAAGCAATGGGCATGTGGATTCATGGAACAGGGGCTTGGCAAACTGTATGGTGTTTTAGTTCTCTTGTATGGTGTCTATGTTGATGAACTCTTGGTGCTGTTAAGCAGTTATCAGTTGTTTTAGTTTTGTGGAACCATATATGAACTATGTAATGGATTTGATCATTTTAATGTGGACGCGAACATTCTTGTTAATTGTAATGTGTTTATGTTTTGGCAAGATTGGAAATACGATGTGTATGTGCTGAAAATGAAGATAATATATTTTCTGTTTCTGAATGTGCTAGAACGAAATAATATGCAGATTTTTAAACTGCAAATATCATGTATTTTTGTGGGCCTGTCAGCTACCAATGGAAACAATGCCACAATATTTTCGTCAGTCTGTAAGCAACCCACGAAAATAATGCCACAATATTTTCGTCAGCCTGGCAGATACTCACGAAAATAATGCCAGTATATTTCGTCAGCCTGTCATGTTAGCTATCCAAGAAAATAATGCCACAATATTTTCGTCAGCCTCTCAGCCACCCAAGAAACTATTGCCACAATATTTTCTTCAGCTTGTCTGGTGGCCGACGAACATTGGTTATTTCCGTCAGTGACTCATAGCCGATGAAACTAACCGTATTTTCGTCGACTCCCCATGAAAATAGGATTATTTCCGTTTACTTTCGCGTCGGCTGGAAACCAACGAAAAACATTATTTTCGTGGGTTTGTGACATATTTTTTTGGGTTTTCGGCTGACAAAAATATTTCGAAGTCTTGTACACTACGTAAGAAACGCAAATAGGAGACAAAGATCAGAGACGAGCGCAAAGGCGATCATCAATTATATGGGTAAGCGAGACGAGCCCGTCTCAGCGAGGATGCTGGTTGAAAAAAAGGTGCGGCTAAGCGTAAAAGGAGACGAGGTACTATAAGGCATGTCTCATTTAATAAAATATCCGAGACGAGCCCGATCCTCTGACAAACAGGAGAGGAGCGACTAACAGAGCACATCTCCTATTTGCGAAAGAAATGAGACGAACTTTATAGAAAGCACGTCTCCTTTGACTTAGGTTACAGACAGACATGAGCACATCGCTGAACGAATCTAGAGCACATTCACTTGATAACTAAATAATCATTCCAATGTAGAGTACCTTCACTGTACTATTTTAAATACAAAAAATAATCAAATCATTCTTTCTGAATTGTCATTCTTGAGGAACACGATGAACACACCATTCATTCATTCACCAATATTCATTCACACAGATAAACTCATATAACACATTCACTCAATATATTACAAAATACAAGAAAAAAGTACAATACACAAGAAAAGAAAAACAACGTCAATTAAAAACAACACAGAAAAACCTAAATCCTACTCTTCCTCCTCCTACGGTGACTCCGGCACCGGTGCAACAAGAGTCTTGGCCAGCTGCTCCGCCGGTTGCTCTAACTGGTCAGCAGTGCAACCTCGCGACCGAGGTTCCTCGCCATCACCTCCACCAGGTTACTGTGATCCTCGGTGTCGAGCGCCTCGGCCATCGTCTCCAACATCCTCTCAAACAAGCTAACGAACTACCTCTCGAGCACATGGGCCATCGTCTCAAGCAGCTTGTTGTTGAGCCTTTCGGGGGAACCTTGTTGGGCTAACGTTGTTTCTTGCAGGGTGGCTCCCTCCGTGGGCTTGACGGCGGAACGTTGGCTATGGTGGGTTGTCTACAAGGAGAAGACGACCGAAGAAGAGAAGAGGAGCACTACAAGGATTCCGGTTTATTGCAACGAAAAAACTCATCGCAATAGGTCATTTTTCGTTGTAATAGGTCACTGTTGCAACAAAAAATGTGGCGATAGTTTTTACGAACCGTTGGCATAAGTCCCATGGCGACAGGTTATTGCGACGACTTGACATCCATAGCAAATTCTATGATATTGCAACGATTTCACATCGGTGGCAAATATTATATTATTACAGCGATTTCACGTATTGCGAAAATTTAACGTATTGCAACAAATAGTACGGTATTGCAACGATTTCACATTCATGGCAAATAGTACAGTATTGCAAAAATTTCACATCGATGGAAATAGTATGGTATTGCAACGATTTAACGTATTGCAACGAATAGCATACTATTGCAAGGATTCCACATTCGTGGCAATAGTATGTTATTGCAACGACTTTCACATTCGTGACAAATAGTATGGTATTGCAACGATTTAACGTATTGCGACGATTTAACGTATTGCAACGAATAGCAAGGTATTGCAATGATTTCACATTCATGACAAATAGTATGGTATTGCAACCATTTAATGTATTTCGACGATTTAACGTATTGTAACGAATAGTAGGGTATTGCAACGATTTCACATTTGTGGCAATATTATGTTATTGCAATGATTTCACAGCTGTGGCAAATAGTATGTGTCAAAGTGTTTTTGCAATACTTCCCTTGGACCTGCTAAGGAGAAGCCCGCGGAGGTACGTATTTTGGCGGGGCGAATTCTCTGGATCTTTGAGCTTGATGATCAATGATGATTTACGTGGTTCGAGCTGCCGGGAGGCATAATACCCTACATCCACAGGGGTTTGTGTTTTGTATTATATGTCAGTGAGCCTAAGTAAGTGAGCGAGCATATGTCTAATCCTCTGAGGCCTTCTGTCATGGCTGCTTGGTCCTTTTGTAGGTGAAGGGTCGACTTCTTACATTATGACCGGGGCTCGACAGGTGGCCTCAGGTTAATTAGCTATGAAAGCGCATTAACATGCCTTAATGACCCATTAATGGATCTTGATGGTGCCCTAACGTGTCCTGATGACATGTTAATGGGTCTTGATGGGTCTTCATGGGTGCACTAAGGTGTCTTGACGACACATTAACGGTGTCTTGAAGCCGCGTTCTTGATGACGTACTAATGCTGTCTTGAGTGAACACGTCATCATCATGATTCGCGGGACGCATGATAGCACTGGACCTCTCCACAGTGGGGAGGCTGGGTTTGGAGCAGCAAGATGCGTGGCAGCACCGGTCCTCTCCTCAGCGGGGAGGTTAGGTCCGGAGCCGCGGGTCGCATAGCAGCACTGAAGGTCCAGAGCTGTAGAGCACGTGGCAGCACCAGAGCCACCCTTGGTAGGGAGGCAGGTCCAGAGCTACGGGTCACGTGGTAGCACCAGAGCAACCCTTAGTTGGGAGGCAGGTCCGGGGCTGCGGGACACGTGGTAGCTTCTGGGTACTTCACGTCTTGGGAAGTGGAACCCAACATCTTGTCTTCCTTGTATGCGGGGGTACCCAGTCTGTAGGGTATCAACAGTTTGGTATTGCAACGATTTAACATATTGCAACGATTTAACGTATTGCAATGAATATCACGGTATTGCAACAATTTCACATTCGTGGCAATAGTATGGTATTGCAACGATTTCACAACCGTGACAAATAGTATGATATTGCAACGATTATACATCCGTGGCAAATAGTATGGTATTGTGATGATTTAACATCCGTGGCAAATAGTATTTTATTGCAATGGTTTCACAAGCGTGGCGAATAGTACTGTATTGCAATGATTTCATATCCATGGGAAATAGTATGGTACTGCAACGATTTCACATTTGTGGCGAATAGTATGGTATTGCAACGATTTCTTATTTGTAGCAATAGGTTCATAATGCAATGTTTCATGATGTGTGGTAATAGATTTGTAATGCAACGTTCTTGATCTGTGGCAATAGGTTCGTAATATAGCATTTTCTGATCTGTGGCAATACGGTTCTAATGCAATGTTTAATGATTTGTGGCGATAGAGGTGTAATACAATATTTTCTCATCTATAGCAATAGCGTTGTAATGCAATGTTTTCTGAGTGGTGGCAATGGCAGTTTAGTGCAACCTTTTTTGAGTCGTGGCCAAATGTTTATACTGCAATGTTTTGTAATTCGTGGCAATAGCTTCCTATTGTAATAATTTATCATTCATGACAAGAAATTCTCAATGCCACATTTTATAATTAGTGGTAGTAGAATCCTAGTGCAACATATTTGAAAATTAGTGGCAACAGAATCAATTTGTTCGCACACGATACATATGTCAATTTTAACAGTAAACATCCATCAATTGATGGAACACACATAACAACACTCAAGGATTAATGCGACGTTGATGCATGTTTACAATTTTCCTAAGAAGACTGAGACTAATTGGAACAGAACCCTTTTATGCCTTTTGTTGGCCCTTTTGTGGAGTAGTTACTAGCTGTTGTGTACTTGTTCGTGGAATCTCCACCATTTTGCGCATTTCAGCCATCATTGAGAGGCGTATGTCCTACATTCCCTGAGCTCTCCATTCACGATCAGTTGCTATCTGACCTTATAAGTTCTGGACTTGAAGGTTTAACTCTTAATTCTTCTGGCATATGCAGTCCATCTGGGTGGTTAAGCTATCACTTCTTCCTTCCAATTCCTGCACTTGGTGATTGAGGCCTGCATTTCTATCTTCTAAGTTTCAAACTTGGTGGTTAAGGTGTTCAACCATCTGGATACACATTAGGATTAGCCATATAACCACGCCCCCAAACCTGTCATCCTGCACAACTGATTGAGGATCTATAATAACACTAGAAGATGTGGTTTCTCTCTTCATTTGGGATTGGGCCTCTCTGCTTAGCTTCCTTTTCGTTCACTTGGGCGCGTGACTGACTCTATATACGAAAATAAAAGTCACAAGTACATGCAAATATTTATTTAAATGGGGATTGTTTAAAGTGTTACTCACATGTACAACTTCTGCCTGCTCGTTTTCCCATTCACCATTCTTCAAATGGCTTGCCTCCCACAATTGTATGTCATCGGGTTCTTCTTCGGTCTCTGGGTCTTGCTACACAAAATACAAGTAAAATTCAACATGTAGGTATACATATTGATTGCAGTGCAAAGTAAAAGCATGATTTATTTTTCATACCTTCTCGTAACTAAGTTGGGCATAGGATTTGGAGCCAAGCAAGTGTTTTGTCTTTTGTCTTCTTCGATTTTGAGAAATGGTCCTACTTAATGACTGCAATTTTAAGAATTAACTCTAGGAATGAATGTAAATCAAATAGTTTTTGTATGATGTGAAGCTATTAAAAAGTTAGCTGACCTTGAATCGCTCAGACCCAAAATATTCTATTAGGTGCAACCACTTGGGCGCCGGTACATCATCTGGCTTGTTTTGTATACATTCTTCATCGGTTGAATAACTCTAAAAGGTGGTATGCAAAGTCAAGTGCCACCCCTTGTAGTGCTCACCAGCAATTTTCAAAATTTTTCTTGCGCTCTGCTCTGTTTCCTCCAAGTCCCAAAAATTCTTCACATTGTATAACATGTTGGTGTAAACGTACAAGATGGAGATTGCAAGAAAAAAATACTTATGTGGAGTGTGACGACACTAACCATAATGTATCGTACTATTTCTCTCTTGTTAGTATTGCCAACCTCTGCCCACTTCCTTGCACCGCTGCGGGGTGCATGTTTTTTTGTAAACACAACCACATCATCGGCAAAGTCCCACTAATTAATACCAAACGCAACACCCAACCTAGTGGAGAACTGATTTGGTAGCTTCACATTCTCTGTTCTACTAACTCGGGCTGCGTAGCGTATGCAGGCAACCTTAAGTCCTTTAGCCACACTTCTTCCAAACTTCCTTCCTTCTGTTATATTGATTCAAATGGTAAACAATTAAAGAAAATTACCGCCTGACCAAGTTTAGTATCATGTACACATAGTGTGAAAAGAAGAATAATATGATGTTCCTACCATGTTCAGTACGAGTGCGGCAAATGCGAGCGTGGGATGACCGCGTCCTAGCAGCATTTTGTTCTGTATTACTTCCTCCTAGTGTATATTAATTGTCATATCATATCAACAAAAGAATTAAAAGTGAACTAGTTAGGACGGTCTGAACGACAATTATTTTGATCGGGAGGGAGTACATTGTTGACTTCTTTGTTGCTGTTCATACCCTAAAATGAGCCATCAGGCACACATGTCAGTGGCGCTACTACACCTGTAGTACTGCAGAGGATTTTCAGTCCAACAGCGAAGCAGGCAAGACTGAGGGGGCGGGCATGCAGCTGACCATACTAGACTAGACAAAGATAGGATTTGCTGATCGGTCTGACTGACATCAGCCGAAGCGCGTCTCGAGGAGAATTGGCTGCAGTGCGAGTAATGAACGCCGATGGTAACAGGTGGCGAATGCAATACATATGAGGTGCACAACTTGCGGCATTGAAGTCCTCCGCAGTACTGAACCTGTAGAAGTTGCCACTGACATGTGGGACCATGAAACATCGGGTCCACTTGTTAGTGCAGCTACTGAAGGTGCAGTACTGCAGAGTTCCACCTTGCGACACTTAACAAAGCGAGGGTTCGGTCTAGCCGAGATCACCCGGAGCAACTCTCGAGGAGGATTGGTGGTAGAGTGAGTAATGGCCAAGGATATGCGGGCAGTGGGGTCATCATGGCACGCGAAGGATGGGACGTGGCAATGGGCGAGGGAGACGCGTCGGGGAAGATATTGAAGTGACCAACAACAGGGCGTGGGTGCCCGTGCCGGTCGAAGTGGCCGGCAGCGAGAGAGCACAACGTGAAGGCATAAAAAATCACTCCATCACACAGGCTAGGAAAGTAGAATCGCAAGGCATGCTAAAATAATTAGTATATCCTAGTACATATTTATGGTTTGTATATATATACCTGCTGTTGGTTCATGCATCGTAGTACCAGGGAATGATGAATCTCGGGGTTTTTGGACATCATGTGTTGCAATATTCTCTACATACCATGCAAAGGAATTAATGTTCTCTAAATTTTTTAATTTTGATAGTAAACACATTTATAGTTATACCAGGTGCTTGTTGGCCACCACAAACACTTGTAGACAACATAACGATTTGGTATCTTGTTCCTAAAGTAAAGAGCATATATTGTAAGCAGTCATTCCAAATAACAGTGATAACGGTAGATTACATGACCGACGTGGATTTTGGATTAGACAATGTGGTTTCTATAAACTGACAATGTTTGTTTGGAACAGAAGAATTAGACATGAAGGAATAGGAAAAAATGTACGATCTGAGAAAGCCACGAGAAAGAAAAAAGTGTAAAAACCGTGGGAACTGAAAATCTTAGAAATACAAGTTTGTAACACAAGAATGAGAGTACAACATTTGGAGTGGTTGATTAGATAACCCTTGCGTCATTTACTTCTAAATCCAGCAATTACATACTACCTTCAATTTTTAATATTTGTTGTTCCCACCAAAGAATAGAACTAGAAGTACACTACCGTAAGGATATCTGCACCAGTGTACTCTAAAGAATACTCTATACACTATTCTTCTTCTACTTTTACAGTACGTACTCTCAACTTATATTGCGGTATAGTGTATACAGTATGCTTTACAGCGTGCCACTGCGGACGGTCTAAGCTGTCGGAGCGACATTTATTTCCGGACAGATGTAGTACACACACACACACACACACACAAATATATATATATATATATATATATATATATATATATATATATATATATATATATATATATATATAAAACTAAATTTGTGAAACATAAGAGCACATTTCTTCTTTGTTAATTTATTTAATCTTCATATATCAGCATGGATCGTGTAGAACTTAACTAGCCCAAAACTGCATGGATCGTGTAGAACTTACCTAAGCCAATATAGCTCTATAAAAAGACGGCATGGATCATGTAGAACTTACCTAGCACAAAACTGGAGTCCGGGATATCGCAGGGAGGTGTCGGCGATGAAGAGGTTCGGTAGAGCCCGTCAAACTTGGTCGCCCAACATTGTACCCACAAGTCACCACCACCAAGAGCTTCGATGTGTCACTGCGAGATCCATGGGGAAAAAATTGTAAAAACTGTGGGAAGTGAAAACACGGGAATTTCTTAGAAATACAAATTTGGAACACAGGACAGAGAGTACAACACATTTGAAGTACTGCGAGATCACCGGAAGGGCGGGGCAGCGGTGTGTCAGGAACGGAGGCCAGGGTACTGCGGGATTAGAGGCCAATGTTTCCATTTATACTCATTGTGGCTGAAATAGGGTTACAATAGGCGGGATTGAAATTGGAGGCGCAGGGAGTGAAATTTGAATTGTAAAAATCTCAATTGTGGCGCGCCAAAAAGAACGAAAAAAATTTTCGCGAGCGTGGAGAATTTGGTGCTAGCCGTGCCCTTGTGCACGCATGCAATCATGATTAAATTCATGTCATATCGCGTCGATTCCTGCACATGGTGCGTGTAGCTAGAGGGGTAGACTTCTTCAGACAACTTGCTCGCTTCTTAATCACAGTATGGCCTAGCTGCTTGCTCGCCGTGCGACCACTAGCCCCCCTTCATCTTTGTTCCCATGCATGGAGATCAAAATCTCAAAGCAGTCATGTGCTAGCTAGTGGGACATTCCAAAAAATACAAACAAAAATATGAATCAACAAATGTATGTTTGCTAATGAAAACAACATGCAAATCCAAGTCCACAAAAGGACGATGGCAAATCTATGGTATAGTAAAAGGTAAACAATCAGCATTCTGTAACATTGATCGATAATATATATACACTACTAGTAAAAAAACATTTTCACATGCGTCACAATTTATTTATACAGGAGGACCAACCGTAAAAATTTCCGCTGTGATGTCTAATCTTCAGGCCGTCAATCCAAAGCCACCTGTGATAGGAGAGTATCACAGCCAGATACTATACATCAACAATGTCATCAGTTATTAGTTACAACGGATAAACTACTTTTCAGACGCCTGATGCATCTTGCGATAGACTAATTAGCAATTAAGATGACATAATTCGGACCATCCGTGCGTAGCTTTCAACTTTAGTAGTTCTAAGACTGCACGCAATGTAGTAAACTCTTTATCACAACCGTTTGATTCATCATATAAAAGCTGTGTCGCCGCATTCTGCAACCATTTTACTTAAACCTTTGCTTGGTCCCATAGAATTCAATACATATGGTTCAATGTGACGCAACATCTCCTCACAATCGAACTCATCATCATCATCACCATCTTGATTGTCACTACCATCATTGATATGAACATTATTATCATCTGAACCTCTCTCATCATCTTTATCCACATCATGTGTATCTAACTCACCATGCTCTGTCCATATTGTGTTGTTTTTTTAAACCACTTTTCACCAAATGAGATTGGATTACTATAGTATCTGTCCAAGCAATCTTATTTTTGCAGTCGATACATGGACATAATATGTCATCTATCTTTTGCAACTTCGAATGTCTCTTGGATGCTTCAATAAAATTTACAACATTATGAATGTACATAGGATCGGGTCTTGGCATGTTATACATCCACGCTCGACGATCCATGCTTCAATAATAGAATTTTTGTTAGATTTACAAAATTTGGCCACAAATATTCCCTAAAGGTATTCTATAAAATGAATTTACAGAGACATAACAAGTATGATTAGGGCGACTAATGTAGGTCTGTTCATTAGGGCGACTAATCGACCCTAGTTGATGTCCAGTCATCCTCAAGGCTTTTACAGTAATACCAAGTCGATACAGAGTTGTAGAGAGAGGTGGCACGTAGGAGAGCGGCAGCAACGTCAAATAAGACTCTAAGATCGGCGACGAACAGAAAACGTGGCGGACAGGAGGCGGCAAGCGGGGGTGAAGGATTGAAGTCGTGGGGCAAACAGGCCCAGTAGCATGGGCTAGGTCTGGGTGGGATCTGGTCCGTTATATCTTGACATCGGATCCCATCCAACGATGGTAACTAAATGGGTGAGTTATAAAACCATCTCCCTAGAAAGCTAACCCTAATCACTCCTTCGAAATATATGCAAGCAGGAGGTACGCACATACAAGTAACATATTGAAAAGGAAACACATAAAACTACAATTACAAGTTCGGGTAAAAATCATGCATCTTATATATATTACAATATCATCTGTTAATTAAACATCATATTCATGTCAAAAATAGGTACAAACTACAAAAGGACACAATCCATATACCAACAAACTATTCATGTCACCAAATTATTGAGTCCAAACACATATGTACACACATGCAAAAGGATACAATCCATATACCAACACTTATGAGTCCAGTACAAATACCATATACCAACAAACTATTCATGTCACCAAATTATTGAGTCCAAACGCATATGTACACACATGCGAAAGGACACAATCCATATACCAACACACAAAACTAGTGGCTTATGAAAATATACAATAAAAAAGGTAGCACGCAATGCATAGTAAGGAAACTTTGAGAATTTACTTATGTACCTTGTGGCGTGATGTGGGACTGGGTAGAGGCGTGCCTCCACGGGGCTGGACGGCGGCGCAGCAGTGCGGGCTGGGCAGCGGCGCAGCCCTGGGTAATTTTGGCAGCCTTGCGGCAGTGGAAAATTCTCCAGGGTTGCGTGGCGAGGGGTCTTTATATAGGCGTTAGTTTTTCGCAGTCGGTTTTTAAATTTTTCACAGGTGGTTGGTTATTAATAACCGCCTGAGAAAATGATTATCTCAGGCGGTTATTCATTACAAACCGCCTGAGATAATGCCCGAGGCTCTTCAATTTCCTTATCCCTTGCTTCTTTTTTATTTAGATTCCAATATAAATACTCAAACATATTTAGATTCTGCAAATTGAGTCCAAATTTGATGATTCTTTCTTCTATATTTGTATAAAATTAATATCTACCACCTGAACCAAATATTTTAAAACTTGTATAGCTGACATTGTAATGTTTTGGTAAATATCAAATTAATTTCTACTCACATATTATTCACATTTTTTTATCTCATAAAAAAAAAGGATCCTTCACTTAAATTTGTTTGTATGAACATATTTGTATTATTCATACATGTATGAATTTTGTTAATTTTTTTAAAAGCATTCCAATATGTCAAACTTCAAATTATCCATCATTCTAACTAAATGCTCATATGCATATGAAGCATTCATCAAATTATGAACACACATTGATTCAAAAAATTTAAAAAAATCTGAAAAAAAATCATAGAGGTTGGTTTGATAAATAAAAATGTCCACTGAAAAAATAAATGAAAAAAGCATTATATTCGTCAAGATAGAAAAATGAAAAGTAGCAATTGTTATATGCTTTTTATGTTTTGACCAATTTCAAAGGATTTATGAATTGAAATTTAATGGTAACCTTTACTTATCAATAATATTACAAGAAAGTGGAATTTTTCATTTTTAAAGGACCCACATTTAATCAAGAATATTAATTAAGAAGAAGTAAAGATCTTCACAGGCGGTTGATACTTAATAACCGCCTGAGAAGATGATTATCTCAGGCGGGTTTTAATTATTAACCGCCTGAGATAATTGTAGATACTGTTTTTTAGTTTCCTTATCCCTTGCTTCTTTTTTATTTAGATTCTAATATAAATACTCAAACATGTTTAGATTCTGCAAATTGAGTCCAAATTCGATGATTCTATCTTCTATATTTGTATAAAATTAATATATACCACCTGAACCAAATATTTTAAAACTTGTATAGCTGACATTGTAATGTTTTGGTAAATATCAAATTAGTTTCTACTCACATATTATTCACATTTGTGTATCTCATAAAAAAAGGATCCTTCACTTAAATTTGTTTGTATGAACATATTTGTATTATTTATACATGTATGAATTTTGTTAATTTTTAAAAGCATTCCAACATGTCAAACTTCAAATTATCCATCATTGTAACTAAATGCTCATATACATATGAGACATTCATCAAATTTTGAACACACACTGATTCAAAAAAATTTAAAAAAATCTGAAAAAATTCGTAGAGGTTGGTTTGATGAATAAAATGTCTACTGAAAAAATAAATGAAAAAATCATTATATTCGTCAAGATAGAAAAATGAAAAATAGCAACTGTTATATGTTTTTTATGTTCTGACCAATTTTGAAGGATTTATGAATTGAAATTTAATGGTAACCTTTACTTATCAATAATATTACAAGAAAGTAGAATTTTTCCTTTTTAATGGACCCACATTTAATCAAGAATATTAATTAAGAAGAAGTAAAGATCTTCACAGGCGGTTGGTACTTAATAACTGTCTGAGAAGATGATTATCTCTGGTGGGTTTTAATTACCAACCGCCTGAGATAATTGTAGATACTATTCTTCAGTTTCCTTATCCCTTGCTTTTTTTATTTAGATTCCAATATAAATACTCAAACATGTTTAGATTCTGCAAATTGAGTCCCAATTCGATGATTCTTTCTTCTATATTTGTATAAAATTAATATCTACCACCTGAACCAAATATTTTAAAACTTGTATAGCTGACATTGTAATGTTTTGGTAAATATCAAATTAATTTCTACTCATATATTATTCACATTTGTGTATCTCATAAAAAAAGGATCATTCACTTAGATTTGTTTGTATGAACAAATTTGTATTATTTATACATGTATGAATTTTGCTAATTTTTTTAAAAGCATTCCAACATGTCAAACTTCAAATTATCCATCATTCTAACTAAATGCTCATATACATATGAGACATTCATCAAATTATGAACACACATTGATTCGAAAAAATTTAAAAAAATCTTAAAAACTTCATAGAGGTTGGTTTGATGAATAAAAAGGTCCACTGAAAAAATAAATGAAAAAAACATTATATTCGTCAAGATAGAAAAATGAAAAATAGCAATTGTTATATGTTTTTTATGTTCTGACCAATTTCAAAGGATTTATGAATTGAAATTTAATGGTAACCTTTACTTATCAATAATATTACAAGAAAGTGGATATTTTTTCTTTTTAAAGGACCCACATTTAATCAAGAATATTAATTAAGAAGAAGTAAAGATCTTCACAGGCAGTTGGTACTTAATAACTGCCTGAGAAGATGATTATCTTAGGCGGGTTTTAATTACCAACCACCTCAGATAATTTTATCGTCTCAGGCGGTTGGTAAGTAAAACCCACCTGAGGTAATAATCTTCTCAGGCGGTCGCTACTTAAAATCCGCCTGAGAAAATAGGAGTCTATATATACCCCTCGGTAGCGTTGGAAAAACCTAACCCGGGCGAAACACTTAGACACCGTTAGGCTGCCAAAATTTCATTTTCCACCAAGTGTTCTCCACCGTCGCCGCCGAGCTTTGCCCTCGTCAATTCCAGGTACGCCGAGCGAAGCCATTGCCGCCGCTGCCATGGTAAACCCTAAACCCTTCGACCTTCCATCCTCCATCGCCGTGCCGCCTCCCTCCCCGCCCTCGAAGCCGCCTTGCATATCCTTGGTTAGGGTTCGGGAATTCAAAAAGGGTAGGCATCCTTTTGGTTAGGGTTCGGTGGAATTCGAAATACTGTCAAGTTGTGATGTAACTGTATTGAAATTGTATGAACAAGCATCTGAATTTTTTCCATAATTATATGTAGAAAGCTCTTCTAGTCTATTGTGATACAATTTTTGAAAGGGAAAGAGCTATTCTACAACTTTTCTATTTATTGTTACCTCAAATTCGGTTTAGAACTAATTAGAAACTGGAGTTGAAGTTAGTACCTGTGTACAGTGTTATCTGAAACAGCCACAAAATTTCTGAACTTTGAACAGCCATAATTCTTAAATTAGAAAAGCAACCTATGCATATCTATACATGTCTAGAAAGCTTAAAGAGTCCTCTATCAATTTCCTATTCAATGCTAAGGCTAAAACACGCAATAACCAGGTCTAAATTGAAGTACCGTTTAAGGTGTCGTGAATAGTAGCATCTGTACTGAAAATAGAGTGTAGCCGTCCTGCACTTCATCTCACAGGGTTGTGCTCCTTCGAGATTGGTGTCACTATCCTTTTGCCAAACAAAGCAATGTGCTCGCATACGGCTGTTGAACATCTCTTGTGCTTAGAAAATAGATACAAGTAACTGCTTATTTAGAATAAGTAGATAAAATTGCCATTGCTAGTGAGCAACTTTAACATTCTTGTCACCCTCGCAATGTGTAGGAACCTTTTGGTCGGTCACCTTAAACCCTAGAATGCCTTATCAAATCCTAGAATGCTTCCATCTTTTTCTTTATGCAACACTTCATGTAGAGTTATTATGCCATTAATTATATTTTTTGTCTTATTAGTTCTAGTATGGAAAGCCCTAAGAAGACTGGTGCTGGTAGTAACAATAGAGAAGACAATATGGAGTTTACTAACTCTAGCAGTTCAGGCTCCTTTCACAGTCCATCGGATCCTTCTACTAATATAAAAACTAAAAAGACTTCAGAGGATATCGACCCGGAATATGATCCTACCGACGAGGTATGGATCATGAATCTTAACTTTAGCAGTTCAAGTTAATGTTGGTTGTCAAGTATACGAAGTCTTATAATTCTTTTCTACCTAGATTAATCGCGAAGCCAACGAGGTGACTTCGGCTCCTAAAATCGCAGAAGGTTCTCCAATGGATGAATCCTCAGCTTCACTAAAGCGGAAACATGGGCAACGAGGTCCCAATAAGGGTCCATTACACTGCATCATGTACATAACAAGGGTCGGTCCAGGTGGACTTCCCCAAGAACCACTGGATTCAGTTACCAAGTACCATAATGCATGCGGTTTTCTTGTTAGGGAGCTCGTGCCGATCACGACCGAGAATTGGAGGAAATTATCCCAGTAGACCAAGAATGAGTTGTGGGAAAGAATAAAGAAATAGTTCAAGTTCCCAAAAGGCACGAAATAAGTTGTAAAGAAAGCAACATTGGTCTCTTGCGGCAAGAAGTTTTGTGGCTGGAAGAGCAAAATGAATGCTTATGTTAAGGCCGATAAGGTCCCTAGCCCGAGGAAGATGGGAAAAATCACACAAGCTCAGTGGCAAGAGTTTGTTTCTCAAAAGACCACACCTGATGCTAAAGCTCTAAGTGCAACTAGGTCAGAGCTTGCAAAAAAGAACAAATACCATCATCGCTTGGGGTCTGTCGGATATGCCCCCAAAGTCCAGAAATGAATAAGATATTAGACGAAATTACCAGTAAGGGCAATCCTCACCCATTAGAAGGCTGCAATGAGCAAACTCAGTGGTGGGTCTTTGCCCGATCAGGTTTGACCAGCGAGGGCAAACTTGAAAAGCCTGACTCTGTGAATGAAGTAGAGGGGAAAATGAAAGAAGTAATTGAAAAGAAATAGAAGGGTCTCTTCAAGCCGAAGAGGGAGAATGTCCAACTTACCGCTATCTTAGGAAACCCTGAACACAACAGACGGGTTCGAGCAGTCTCTTCTCAAATGTCTTGGCTAGATGGTTTCATTAAAGATAAAGACACATATAGAAGACGTGACAAGTTTAAGAGAACACTTGATGAAACGATTGCTCAAAAGGTCAAAGAAAATATGCAACAAATAATGGAACAACTTAGACAATTGGGACAATTTGTGGCACTGAGTACATCGATGGTTCCGGTGCAAAAGGAGCAATTAGTATCTCCAACTGCCTACCGTAGAAGCGTTGGTTCTGTACCAGACTCAGGGTCAACCCATAAGTTCCCTGTCGATGATATTGCTCACGACAAATATTGTCGTCTTCTTGTCTTGATTGGCAGAGCAGGGAACAAAACCAAACAGGTTGCGACTGCTATGGCAAAGCCTTATCGTGACTTCAAACGGTAATCCACTTGCGTTGTATTATGCTATGGTGCAAGTTCTTCATATCATTGATAATGATTATGAAGATTATGAAATAGACCACGTCACACCTGAGGAGATCGCGACTCTGGGTCAGGCTGTCAACCGATTAATCCTTTGGCACCAACGCGATATTGTGTTGGATGATGAGCCAATTTCTAGCCCCATCGCATCTCGAAATACTACAACCCCATCTTCTAAGGCGAAAGTGCATGAAGATCCACACCCAATCCAGGAAGATCCACTCCACCTATGTCTCAGCAAGGATGATAGTAACCTTGCTAGTAAAGATATCCAAGAGCAACAAGTTGGACAACAGCTTCAAGCAGTACCAGAGCAAGCTGTTGCTAGTAAAGAGCAACCAGTTGAGCAACAACTTGAAGTAGTACTAGAGCCAGCTGCTGGGAGTAAGGAGCAATCAGTTGAACAACAGGTTCAATAAGCCAGTGTCCAACTTCCAACGACTACTCATCGATCATTAGTGCCTATCAAAGTTAGCTCATACAAAAATAAGAAACCTTCATCAGAAGTGTCAAAGTATTTGGAAACTATGAAGGAAAATATTATAAAATCGAGTGCATCTCGTTCTTCTCATGAGCCAGAATTAGGAGATATCAAGGAGTGGGAAGAAGACGGTGTCATGTATAATCGGCGGACGGCTTTAGTTAAACCAGGAGTTCCAATATACAAGCTTGAGGATGTTCCTCCTAAATTTTAGAATGGGGAAGCCGTTCAGGACATCCGTACAACTTAGCAAACAACCCGTCCCGCTCAAAAGAATGCATGAGTGGTACATCCTTGCCAGCACAAGATATGGTCTTAATTGCGTCACATTTCATATATCAAAAGAAGCATTCTGGAGCACTTGAGAAGATAGACGAGTCATTCTATTTGAAGAGTTGCATCCCCTTTTGCATCGGGGCATGCTCAAAATCAACATGCTGCTCGTCTGGTGCTTGTAAGTGCCTCTAATATTTTGTATTTGCTTTTCTTACTACACGCATACGCATTTCATGATATTATAACAATTCTGGACTTCTTCAATAGGATGCAATACATGGATAATGAAAAGTTGGCGCGCAAGACAGATATCCTTGAGCCTACTAGGATTGCAAAGGCGCTATTCGACGTCAAGGTGGATCGAGATTCAGCAAAGTTCAAGCACATGAAAAAAAGATTTTGAAAAAGCAATCGCAAAACATAAGAAGGATAAAAGGACAGAAGTTGCAGCTTACATAGGACATGCGATGTTTAACTTTGTCAGAGACGGCAAGGACCTCGTAAAGGCTCCGTACAACTTTAAGTAAGTTCGACACATGACATTGAAATAGCAGTTATTGGCAATTGTTAACACGTGTGTTTGTGTGTTTGCAGTGATCACTACATAATGATCTTCATCAAGCCAACGCAGGGAATGGCAACAACCTTGGACTCGGCCGATTTCCCACCAGATTGTTACAAAGATTTCCTTTCCATTTCGAAATTGTACGTTTATTCAATAATTTTAATTTACACACGTTTAGAATGTGTTGACAAGTTTTATATGACATTTCATGCATTACAACGCTTGGCGGTTTTATGCGGAACAGCTTGGCGGTGAGACCTTCCAATACGAATGCATTGGACATTGAAACGTATTATGCTTGTCCGAAGCATCCTGCTGAGAGTGTCTTATGCGGGTATTTTGTATGCGAGCATCTTTGGACCGCCAGTGTATATAGAGTGAATCGTGAGGATGTAAGTTATCCTTAATGTCGATACCTTATTTTCTTAATTTTGAGTTTCACTTTTGCGCATAGTTTAATAGTTATATTCTCTGCTATTCAATATTACCAGAAACATTATTTTCATATTTTGATTCCAACTTCAAAATTCAAAATTGTTCATAGTACAACTGCTCCAAAAATACAAACTAAATTCCTGTATACTCTCACTTTGATCTATACTTTGAGATTGTTCAAACAAACACATTCTAAACCTTGATATGTTATATTGCAGCACACGAAGAATCTGAACGAATAATGTCCGGTTTGTAGAGGTATTCCTGATGGAGGAGCCAACAAGATTGCTTCTGAACTCTGTAAATTCATTCGTAGCTAAATTTTGCACAAAAGAGGGAAGTTCTTTGATGAGAATGGTGCAATAGCTGATGTGCCAGAACTTTGCGACTATGCCAATAGAAACAGTTTTTAGTGAAAACTTGTAAACTATGAGATGAATTGTATGTGTAACTTGTACATATGTATATTGTTTTAGTGAAATTGACTTTTGTGAGATGACTTCTGTGATGATAATATTGTTGGCTTCTATTCTGTGATGATATTGTTGACTTCTGTTCTGTGATTATATTTAATTGACCTGGAAATTAAAAATAACAGCAGTAGTACTGCATAGGTTATACCTTATCACAGGCGGTTATTTACCAACGGCTAGGAATGCCTGTGAAAAACAATTATCACAGGCGGCTAGATATAGGTAAAGAATCATCTGTGATAACATAATTATCACAGGTGGTTACTTTTATGGTAGAAACCGGCTGCGGTAAAAAGTCTTCACAGGCGGCTTGATGTAGGTCAACATCCGCCTGTGATAACACCAATATCACAGGCGGTTAGATATGCTGCAAGACCCGCCTGTGATAAGACAATTATCACAGGCGGGTATGTATGTTGCACTACCCGCCTGTGATAACTTATCTTCACAGGCGGCAAGCATAAGTAAAAACCATCTGTGATAATGTTTCTTCACAGGCGGTATCACTTCTCCGTGTGTGAAATTGCGGATTATCACAGGCTCTTCATTTCAGGCGGTTTTAAAAACTGCGTGTGATAATAGGTTTGGAGCCGCCTGCGATAAGGCTTATTGTAGTAGTGTCTCCACCCCAGCCACCTCCATGATCTTCTCATTGAGGGCGTCGAGACGAGCGGCCACAAAGCTTAAGCCGAAGAAGTAGTGGCCGATGCTGTGGAGTCCATGCTTGTGTGGACGGGAATGGTCCCAAGAACCAGACGTCGACACGAGCAACAACAGCTTGAAATCATGTCCTTGAAGAGATCACCGAAATCCTTAGAATTCGATGCGTGACAGGGATGTCACACTCTGTGGCTTCACGCATGAGAGGCAATAGCTAAAATTTTATTGTAGACATGCACCTAAAACTTAAGTGGCCACCCATCCTTAATGTTGATCCATGGGTATATTCTCCACCAACTTTTAGTATGAAGACAACAGTAATCTTAGCCTTGGTGAAGTTTGATCGCCAGATTAATCACGGGCTAAGATTATGTATAATCGGTCACCATTGGTCTTCTTTTTGGAAAGATGATGATAACAATTGCAGTAAACCGCCGACTTCAAATGAAAAAATTGAGTGAAAGAACACAAAAGAGGAGAAACACAGCCTCAACCACACTCTCAATGGAGTCCCAACCGAGAATCATCGATTGTGGCAACACAACTAATTCTTGGTTAGACATTGAATGCCATTTATCTCGCCCCTTTTTAAGAAAGGAGTTGTTTTTCGATACTGCATAGGACACATTGTTCATGAACAGAAAATACATTATTCATTAACATAAAAACAACACATATATCACAAACAAGAAATACGAAAACACATAGGAAATAAGAAAAAGAAAACTACTCCTAATACTACTCTACTCGGAGTCGGAGGAGGTCTCCTCCACCTCCTTCTTCGCCGCCGCCGCTGCCGCTGCCTCCTCCTCCAACAATTGAGTTCAAAGCTTCCGGGTGACGGTCTGCATAAGTTACTGGTGGCCCTCCACCCAACCACCTCCGTGATTGTCTCATGGAGGACGTCGAGACAACTAGCCACAAAGATTAACCCGAAGTAGTATTGTCCGATGGTGTCCATGCTAGTGTACACGGGAAGGTTCCCAAGACCCAGACGGTTACACGAGTGGGATGTATTGGAAAATACATCCCGCGCCAATTTGTCGAGATTTTGTGCACGCCCGACATCGGCGGAAAATTCGTCGGTGGCCTCCTTCAGGCACCGATCAAGTTCTTCGATGCGGTCGGCGAGGAGGCGGGTAGTTTCCTGAACCCAAACGGGATGAGGAGGTGCGGGCGCTGCAGGCAGAGACGGGGATGGAGGAGGTGCGGGCGCTGCCTCCAGTTCCACCGGCATTGGCAGCGATGGAAACAGAGAAGAAGGAGGTTCGAATGACGTCAATGGCCTGGAGCACTTCGGTGTGGGCCTACCCATTTGTGCGGCCACGGAGGTGCGGAGAAAGAGCAAGAGGTGGTCGACGGTGGTGCGGCGGATAAGCAAGAGGAGAAGTTTGGAGGCAACGATCGATGGAGTGGTGTCGCGGAGACGCAAGAGGATGATGTGCCTTTATAACGGGTCATTGTCTAAGCGCGAGAGTGGAGATGATTGGATGCTTTGAAAACTGTGCTTTCAAACTGGTTGGTGGGTCGAAGTTACTCCAAACCCCGGTTTGCCTCCTCTCGGTTATTGCAACAGCTTGACGCGTCCCATCGGCTTCACAAATAGTTTTTTAATTTGACACACAAAGGGTCCAGCATATGCAATGGCCCACCTGGCATACTTTGTAGGTCCATCCCGCAGTGTTTCAGTTTTTCAGTTCCAGTTTTTAAGTTTGACACGCAAAGGGCCCAGAGTATGCAATGTTCCATTTTTTTAGTTTGTCACGGAAAAGACCTCGATCATGTCTCATGACGTTACTTGTTTTCTCTTTCTATTGAAAGATCATCATATATAGTTGAAAGGTCATCACAAAACATAAGAAAAAAAGTACAAGACATAAGAAAAGAAAAACAACAAAAGAAAACCAAAATCCTCCTCCTCCTCCTCCTCCTCCTCCTGTAGCGACTCCGGCGCCGGTGCAAGGCCGGCTGCTCTGGCTGCTCTGCCGGTTGCTCTGGCTGGTCCGATGGTGCAACATCGTGACCGAGATTCTTCGCCATCGCTGACACCAGGTTAGTGTGGCCCTCGGCGCCGAGCACCTAGGCCATCATCTCGAACAGCCTCTCGAACAACTTGTCGAACAGCCTCTTGAGCACCTACACCATTGTCTCGAGTAGCTCGTTGTTGAGCCTCTCGAGGGAGCCGCAACACTGTTTCTTACAGGGTGGATCCCTCACCGGGCTTGGCGGCGGAACGTTGGCCATGGCGGGTCATCTGCGTGGAGAAGACGAACAAAGAAGAAGAGGAGAAACTGATGCAAAAAAGAGATGCGCTTGTGGAGAACTGATGGCGCACCTTATATAAGGTCTGTGCGGAGTACACAATTCAAAAGGTAGACGAGCTTAACATAAAAGCGCGTCTCCTATTCTCGATGTCTCCCTCTCCTCTTCCATTGCAGAACGGAGACGCGCTTAACAGCAAAGCGTGTCTCCTATTCTCGACGTCTCCTTTAGCTTCATGATTTTCTCCATTTTCCTTTGTTCCGCTATTGATATCACACAAACAACCCATCACTGAACTTAGAGAACATTCACTTGGTAACTAAATCATTCATTTGTCTAAAAAATAATCAAATCCTTCCTTATGAATTGTCATTCCTAGGGAACACGATGAACAGACCACACGTTCATTCATTAACACAATATATTACAAAACCTCGATCATGTTTTCCAGTTTGACACGCAAAAAACCTCGATCATGCATGTTTGATGATTATAGGTGTTTTCTCTTTTTTGTTGAAAGATCGTCATATATTGTTTGAGTCTTGTTGATCATATGTTTACGGCGTAGCATGCATGGACAACTAACATGCATGTGAGAGAGACCTCGATCATGTATGATGACGTTACGCGTGTTTCTCTTTTTGTTGAAAGATCGTCATATTTGAGGCTCGTTGGTTATGTTTGGGGCGCAACAAGCATGGACAAGTAACATGCACTTGAAAGACCTCGATCATGTATGATGAGGACGTTACCTGTTTTCTCTTTTTGTTGAAAGAGCGTCATATATAGTTTGAGGTTCGTTGATCATGTTTGGGACATAGCATATGCATGAAAACTAACATGCATGTGAAAGTGGCACACCTAGGATTTAACCGAAGGGTATGCGCTTTGAAAAATATATACAACTTGTTAATTTGTTTAATAATTTAATATTAAATATAATGTTTATAATTCGATACAAGAAGTAAATAACGTCATAAATTTGATAATTTTTCATGATTCAGATTGTGCAATCAATATTTTTTATCAGCGTTTAATTGTCCAAATGTTATTCAAATTTTCCATCACAACATTAGCTAGAATGTTTTGTCATTTTTTTGCTTCTATAAGGGAATACAATAATATTATGTTAGATATATAAACTAAGTACTTGTGTTGAATATATATTGATCAGAGGAATTCATTTGCAATAGCTACAGGAAGCAAGGATTCAATTGTTGGATTGTTTAAGAGAACACATGAGTATACTCAAATAAGGCACATTAATTGAGAACAAATAATATTATGTGCTTGAGTTTAGAAAATATTGTAGTTCAAGGGAAAATTAGTGCCTCGCTCCTGGTTTGAAATATTTGTCGCCGATTAGTTCAAAAATGAACTATTGATGACAAATATTTTGAACCAAGAGGGAGTATTAATTAACAGTAAATACTATAGAAACTAAATAAATATTTTTATGAGTGAATAAAATCTAGAGTCTAGGCAAAGGCCTTATCCATACTATTCTTTATTGTTATAGTTCCATTCGTTCTTATGCTTGGCTCATCGTCTCTCTCTTCTAACGTGTGCTCCATCAAGAGCACTTGTTTCCTCAAGTCTGCATAATCACTTCGTCATCAAGATGCACTCACAAGTTCTCCCGTGTCATGCTCATACTCAAGCCGCGACGTCAAGGGGCGTTTGCCGTCTCAAGCACGGAGGTCTTGGAAGGTTAGGCTGTAGCGCTCGTTGCATGGTGGCAGTTTTTTCGATGGAGGGTCACGGAGCCATAGGCAACTCAGCACCGCTTATTATTGTTGCGTTGTCCGTGTTAGTGCTAATCCTGACTTGCTGGGCTAATCAACACCTGATGAGTTCAGGTTGTGTTTATGAGTGCGTGCACAAGATGGTCTGGTGCTGATTAGTTGTCGCATCTGAAGAGCTTGCTTGGCTCATGGACAAGGAAAATACTTTGTACGTAGGGACGTACAAAGTAAGTTGGCCAGCATTGCCGTCCGTACGCGAAGATGCGGCCAGGTAGTTGCTTGCAGGTGTATGCTAATTACGTGAGTGTTTGGTCAGGTCATGTGGTTAGTCCACGGTGCACCCTAAACCCGCTGTTGAGGCCGTATATGTGCGTACACTAGTGACATGTGACAAAGTGCTCAATATAAGTTAGTTGGTGTGTATATGCATAATATTTTTGGCTGCGTTGTGCTCGTGCGGATGATGGATCGTGCACACCGAGCGCCAAATCATTCGGATCGGTGAGCAAATTTCGGACGTGGAGTTCGTGTGCTCCAAGACAATAAAAGGTGTTGTATTCATTTGTTGAAATGACAGTACGAATAATAGAAAAGCAGTGTTCGTCGCTGGCCTTGTTATCTGTCAACGGACAGTGCTTTTTATTTCCTCTGTTAGTTCTCTCACTCGTTCATCATTAGTTCTAACAGTCCATCGGCTTTTTCCATGCATGGGTTGCTTCACACTTTGAAACAACGTTCATTGATTGTTCGATTCTTGCGTTGGGCCCGTGCGCGCTGCAAGATTCGGGGCAGGGTGGAACAGTCGCAGGAAGCATGCAGTGCGCCCTTGGCTGTAAGATTCGGAGCGTGAACATACGTGGCAACCATCTGGGTAGGGTTGCACAAAGACGGCTCTGTGGCCTTGCCGTAGAGATTTCGATTCCTGCACCAAGGGGGTTAAAGGCAGGCCCGACTCTGGGCCTAGGTGGGAGGGGCGGCCGCCTAGGACCAGGTCGGGGAGGGGCCCACGATGTTAGCTGTTAAAGAGAAAAGAAATAAAATTAATGAGTATTTGCATCATCCATATACGATGTACAGTTACACTCTCTAGCGTTTTATTTTCATAATTTATTGATATAATACTACCTCCGTTCTGACATAATTGTCGTTCCATACAACCAAATGAACTAGAAATGAAGTAATAAAGGTTGTCCCAATGACAATTAAAACGAAACGGAGCGAGTATTACTAATGTGTTTAATATTTATTAGATATAATATTACTAATGTGCTTATTTTCCATTTGCGATGTTTTTCGATAAAAGGAGGAGTTTTTCGATAATGCATAGGATACATTGTTCATGAACATAAAAGACATTTTTCGTTAACATAAAAACAACACATATATTACAAACAAGGAAAAAAAGAAAAACACATAGAAAACAAAAAAACTCCTACTAATCCTCGCAGGCAGAGACATGGGTGGAGGAGGTGCAAGCGCCGCCTCATGTTCCACCGACATTGGCGGTGACAAAAATAGAGAAGAATGAGGTTCAAAGCACATTGATGGACTAGAGCGCTTCGGTGCGGGGCTACCTATTTGTACGGTGACGGAGGTGCGGAGAATGAGTGAGAGGTGGTCGACGGTGGTGCAGCGGAGAAGCAAGAGGAGAAGTTTGGAGGCTAAGATAGATGGAGAGGTGCGGTAAAGAAGAAGAGGACGACGTGCCTTTATAGAGAGTCGTCGTCTAAGCGCGCGAGTGGAGATGACTGGACGCTTCGAAAATTGTGCTTTTGAATCGGCGGGTCAGTCGGAGTTAATCCAAACCGCGGTTTGCCTCCCCTCGGTTATCGCAACGGCTCGACACATTCCATCGCCTTCATAGGCATATTTTTAATTTGACATGCAAAGGGCCCATGATATGCAATGACCCACCTGGCATACTTTGTAGGTCCGTCCCGCAGTGTCCGTAACATTTCATGCGAACGATTTCAACGAGGTGCGGAAGACTGATGTGAACGCGCGTGGCAATTGACCGAGAGTCCATATTTTTTTTGAAGGATGCGACCGTTGCCAAACGAGAGTCTATATCGAACAGATGATAACTGTCGTAATCACGTATGATGGTGGACATGAATATAATGCATGTGAAAGAGAGCTCGCGATCAAGCATGTTTGATCACATGTTGAGGATTTTTGCGCCCCGTGTTGAGGATCATGTTAATTTGATGACGTTGAGGATCGCATGTGGCGTACGTGTTTTTACAAGTGTTCATTTGTTCTTAAAATCAGAACACGTAGCGGCTAGCGCCTATGGCTGTCATTTCTTCAAAAGGACGAGTACAACATGCATGCTAGAAAATAAACTATATACATGGCAGCATGCGATTAATTTGATGAACCACGCACGTAGTCTCGCACCATCGAGGGAACATCCTTCCTGTCAAACATAGTTCGTCATCTCTATTTATGACAGGATAGTATTCTTAATTACTGTAGTAGATGAACTGCAATATTGAGAGTATACACATGCATGGTAGAGAATACGATAAATATAGAAATATATATCAATACATGGTAGGAAATATTCTATTCTTGGGATACATATTTGGGGAGTGGCATGCATATGGACATCTAACATCCATGTGAAAGACCTCGACCATGTTTGATGATGTTACGTGTTTTCTCTTTTTGTTGAGAGATCGTCATCTTTGAGGCTCGTTGATCATGTTTGGGGCGTAGCATGCATGGACAACTAACATGCATGTGAAAGACATCGATCGATCATGTGAAAGACCTCGCATGTGAAATAGCATGCATGTTTTTAAAAGCCCTCGCCTCGGCCCGCACCGCTGATCTAACCAACGGCGGCAACACGGAGGCCGAAGGCAGCGCGCCGAGACGGCAGTACGCCGAGGCGACGACGAGGCGGAGGCCGGACCGATGGCGCGTGATGCCGACCTTTTGGCTCATAGTCTGTAGCCTCACGGTGGAACGCAGAGGGACACGACGGTGGCACGTAGAGCTCTGGGTGGCAGCACTCGAAGCTCGCAGAGACGGCACCGCCGCCAGCCGACCGACCGGAAGAAGGGTGAACTACTCCCTCCATCTCCCAAATTACTTGTCACTCTTTAATTAATTAGTTCATTTTGAACTAAAGAGTGACAAGTAATTTGGGATGGAGGGAGTAGTTGTAATTCCTTAATTGTAAGGACTATGTTAAATTGTAATTGCTTGACTTATTAAATTAATGATTAATTACAAAATAAGTGACTAATGACAGTAATTATTTTTTTCTAATGATCTATTGCCTAAAATTAGCTCAAATTTTAGATACATGACAAATAGACTCCAACTAATTCTTCCATCACAAAACTACTCTTTTTTTTAATAATCTTCGCAGAAACTACTAAAATATTAACTTAAATGCCTCTTTTTTGAACAATCTTCACAGAAACTACTAAAACATTAACTTATGCCAAGACAGTAGCAATGAAATCCTCTGCCCTGTAGTTACTGCAGCTGACATGTGGACCTGACAACGGTGGGGCACACATATGATATGAACCCAAGATATTGTTTCATGAAGAAAAAATAATTTTAAGAGATATTGAGCGCACAAGCAGAAAAGCTAGAACTTTAGCGCTGCACCTGCGAATTCCCTGCTAAGATGATCGACAGCAACTGATCCACAAACTCAGTGGTTAGATCAGTAGTCGCCGAAGAGCAGCTTGTGGTCGACCTTGAAGGAGATGAAGGCGTCGATGCAAGCATAGTTGATCTGCTCGCCGGAGAGAATGTACGCGTCCCAAAGGCTCGTCCTCACCCAGTAAGGCTTCTCCATGTTGGTGCCCATCACGGCGCTCGTGATGTCCTTCAGCCCCACGCGGCGAAGGCTCGGGCGATCCATCTCCTCCTCCGCAAGCTCGCCATTGTTTTGGCCACCTTCAGCTGCCAGTCCTTCCAAAGTCAATTGGCGTCACCCTCCACGCCCATGCCGACGAAGCGGTAGTTGGAATCACTGAGGAAATCTTCCAGCTCGTCGGGGAAGTAGTCAGCATGGATGACATGGAAGATGAGGTAGTGGCAGCCGACGCAGAGCTATAGAACGACGACGGGGTTCTGGTCGGCGGAGTAGCTGGGGTGCCACTCGACATCAAGCCTGACGACGAGCTTGTGAAGGTGCCAACAATGGAAGGAGAGGACCTCATCGATACAGTCCTCCACGACCTCACTGGAGGACGTCACAGTTGTGGTGATCACGTCGTCCTCGAAGATCACGTTGTACACCTGAATACCCACCATTGGGTCCTTTCCTTGTCCCTACGGTTGCAGTCTGAAAGGGCGTGACACAACTCTTCTCTTGTGCAAACCTTCCTCTACCTCTAGTTTGGATTTTGGAAACGGGAGTGGATATATAACTGATGCAGTTACAATATGAGTGGAGGAGTTCCCGAATTTGATGGGCCCGAGCCCCGAGTAAAGAAAGTAATGAAGATTTTTGAATCTGATATACTCTTTCTATTTTTGAATTCTTATCGTTATGACCACAAGTTGCATTGTCCGAACCAAACACCACGTACAACAACAACTTTTCTCAGGGGCGCACCCACTTGGTATGCCGGGTGGGCCACGACATACCATGGGTCCACCCACTAGAGAGTAGCTAGTGTGAATGCATGCTGGAGAGATCAGCGAAATCGGGAACTGGCCAATGAAGATGGAAGTGAGCAGTCTCATGGTTCATGGATCAAAACGCGCCATCCTTTTTCTTCTTCCTTTTTTTCTTATATTATTTTCCACCAATCTCTAGCTCTCCTTTATTTGAAGTTGTACGGTTGGATCAGGATACGTGGCCGGTGTGAGGCGAGAGCTGTGTGTGCAACACCAGGAGGAACGTCGTGGAGAGACCTTGCTCCCCTTGTTGAGAATCATGTTAATTTGATGACGTTGAGGATCGGATGTGGCGTACGTGTTTTCAGAATTGTGTTCATTTGTTCCTAAAATCAAAACACATAGCGGCTAGTGCCTATGGCAGTCGTTTCTTCAAAAGAATGAGTACAACATGTTGGAAATTATATTGTACATGGCATGCAATTAATTTGATGAACCGCGTAGTGAGCTGTGCCTAGATGGTACATTCTATCCTTGAACCCTCGAGGGGACATCCTTCATGTCAAACATGCACGCTGGAGGCCGCACCCGTAGTCATTTACTCATCAAGAAACTTGCATGTCGGAGGCCACATCCGCACATCATTGGGGCTTTGCTGGTTTGTCTGGTGGTGAACCACCTGCGTCATCGAAAGCCTAGATGGAGTTGGAGGACAAGAATCAAAGCATACATGCAAGGCTCTTCCCAACCACCATCGGGGATGCACGACGAGGGTTAAGGTACACCAACACACGCGGATCGTGCGTGTACTCGGCCAACCATGTAGCTTTGTTCGAACCTCCAACTGTCTGCCTAGATGGTACCTTTTATCCTCAAACCCTCAAGGGAACGTCCTTCCTGTCAAACAAGCATGTGAGGGCCGCCCCCGCAATCAATTTCTCATCAAGAAACTTGCATGCCGCTCATCATCGAGGCTTTGCTAGTTTGTCTGGTGGTGAACCGACCACATCATCAAAAGCCTAGATGGAGTTGGAGGACAGAATCTGCGCATACCTGCAAGGCTCTTCCCAACCACCACCGGGGACGCACGACGGGGTTTAAGGTACACCAGCACACCAGGACCGTACGTATACCCGACTAGCCATGTAGCTTTGTCTGAACCTCCGGCTGGCTGCCTAGATGGTACCTTCTATCCTCAAACCCTAAAGGGAACATCACTATGGCACGCTCAGCTGAGCTTGGAACTCCTTGGAGATCTCCTTCTGAAATCCCATCGGTCGGCCGGGCGGCCCACGTCGACCACATCGACAGCCGCACACCTGTGTCCGAATAGAGCGACCAAACGCGGAAGGACGAGGCTGAAAGGAGAAAAGGGAGATCAAGACCACACATAATCAGTAAACGTGGCTAAAAGAAGAAGCAAGGTGTCGAAAGAGAAGATGATATCACAAAGAAGGAGGTTGCGCCCAACCATTTATATCCGAGGCCAGACGCGGATTCTCTCCTCCCATACGTGCTCCTGCTAACGTATTTTTTTTGTTGGTTGTGAAAATATTGTTATTAGACTAGAAATAAATGAAGAGACGAATAATGTATGACACGTCAGCGGGACCATGCATGGGAGGAGAGAAGCCGACCATTTCTGAGGAATGTAATTATTACACGTCAGCGGGGAGAGTAGAGAATGGTAGTAGAGAAGCTATGTATCCACGACCAGGGGGAGGGGAGGAGATAATAAGGACGAGGACAGGAGTGGCGCATCCCATCGCCTCGTGGAGAACATAACTTTAAAGTAGGACTGCCAATAAAGCTCGAAGATCATAACTCGCTCGTTTGCTCTTCCCTAACTTAAAGTTGGAGTTCATTTTTCCTCTGTTTGCTCTTCTCTAGGCTTAAAAGTTTTATATTTTACATATGTAATAGGACATAGGATATATCACATGATAGTTTTTCAAAAATAAAATGAGGAGACATGTATATCCCATGCAACTGCATAAATCCACCCCAATTAATTAGCTAGTTATTTTTTAAGATGATAAAAATTCTTATATTTTTCTATGTGAGGTGGGCCGGGGTAGATGATGTGGCATAATATCTTATGTGGCATGCCAATGTGGATGTCCAACTCAGACTAAGGATGAAAGTGAAATGGTTGTGTGAAGTTGAGGGACTAAATTGACCCATTTGATAGTTCAAGGACCAAACTGAGTTTTGATTGAAAGTTTGAGGATGAAGTCGAGTATTGTGCCAAATCTAAACGAGCCAAACTTGGGCTTGCAAGCTTGATGAGCTCAAGCTCGAAAAGCTCATTTATTGTTGTCATCTGTGATATGTATGATTAACTAAACTATATAATTCTATTGAAAATGTTTTATGGGACACAATTTTTATATATGATAGCAACAAATATTGTGCAACATCATCCACCTTCTTACAGCATTAGTTGTGAACCTAAATTTAGTAGATTCTATTGTTATACATGAATTTTGGGCTTGACTCGAGATCGACTCGGTGTTTTATCAAACTCAAGTTTAGAAAAACAAGCTCGCTCGAGCTCGACTTGTTGACATCCCTAGATGCAATTAAAGTTTTGGTGCAATCGTGTAATCAACGATTTTCATCCGTTGGATCAACATATTATGGTTATTACATCTTTTCATTTATCCCCTTCCACGACCACCCCTCCACCTGGTGGAGGGGGTTAAATGAAAAGATTCAATGACCGTAAGATGTAGATTGATCCAATGGTTGAAGATGGTTGATTGCACGATTGCACCAAACATCTTATTACACTCTAGTCATTCCCAACTTTAAAATAGGAAACCCTTTTTCTAGTTCAAAATTGAACTAAAAAAACTTGTTCTAATGACATGTAATGTAGGAAGCAAGGAGTAATGTTTTACGATAATGAACTCAATGTTGTTCCTCTGTTCCATATTATTTCTTTTTCTATTTGTTGTTTAGTGAACTACTTGTTTTATTTGTATTCTCTGTTAATGAACAACCCTCCACACCGTCGGTGGCCTCTAAAGTGGCCTGTACGATACTTTACTGTTGGAGGTGCTAGGAGATCGCCCGCAGTAGGGCCTGCAAAGCGATCTGTAAAGTAGTATAATAACAGGAAAACGCAACAGGGAGCAACAACTAGAAAGAATAGTAGAGACAATGAACAGAGAAAAAAGAAAAGAAAGGATGAGAAAAATGTTAGAAGAAGATAGGTAGTCCGTACAAATTAAGGTGAAAGAGTGTGGAGAACCAAACTGTAAAACGGGAAATTTTTGGCGCAGATTACTCCAGTCTTAATCCTATCAAACATAGTATGTTATCTCTATTAATGACATAATATTATTCTTGTTCTTATGTTCAAAACGGAGCGGTTCCATTGCTTCACGCATCCCATCTGTGCATGCAGAGAGGCGTGGGTCCAATAGGCTATGGTGTTCACATGTCAGCCACCCTTAATGCACATGCAGTTTTGCAGAGGATGTAAATTTGCCACCGCTGAAAGCCGAACCATCACCGCGCGCGACCCCCATCAGTACGCGCGAAGAATACAATGGCATGTGTCTTTATTGAAATTGCATCTAGGCATCCCTTGTGGGTTTTGATTGATTAATTACAAACCAATGAGATCCTAACAAAGTTGTTGAGATGAGTGCAAGTTTTAAAGAAATGAGGAGAAAGCACAAAAAGGAAAGAGAATGAGGATTTAAAGGGAAAAGAGCTCAAGAGCTGAAAAGATTAGATTATTTTGTATGGATTGTGTTGGAGAAAAACACTCCAAGAGCTCAAGTGAACAAATAATTACACTCACTACACAAAAATCAGCATATGCAGACTAGTCTGTTATCAACCGGACTAGTCTGATATCTCTCTGGCTAAAAATGGAAAAGTCCCCCCTAGTGCGGACTTGTCTGCAGCCCTTCACATTTCCACAACACTAGACTAGTCCGATATCAACCAGACTAGTCTGATAATCCTCTGACTAAAATCGGACAAGTCCTCTAAGTCCGTACTTGTCCTTAGACCTACGGTTTTTCACTACACTGGACATGTCCAATATCCACCGGACTAGTCTAAAAACTCTCTGACTAAAATCGCATAAGTCCCTCCAAGTGCGGACTTGTCCTTAGTCCTACACGGTGTTCACACAACCGTCCTAGTCTGATATCTACCAGACTAGTCCGAAAGTTTCTGTACACAAATCGGACTAGTCTGCACCTTAACGGACTAGTCCGTTATCCATCAACACTTAGGGTTTCACACACACACACACACTGGACTAGTCCGGTGTCCACCACGGACTAGTTCGGACATCGCAAACCCTTACGATAAGTTTTGGAAACCCTAGTATAAATAGAGTTGTACAGCCATGCATCAAACTCTCTCGGCTCCCTGCACTGTCACACCTCCCAAGAGCCCAAAAATAGATCTCTCCACTCATTCTAAACCTAAAAGGATCAAATCTTTGAGGATTAGGGATTGGACAAAGGAGAGAATTGATTCACACGATCTTGAACTGTTGGGTTTGATCTCTTGCACACTCTAATTGTTTTATTGTATATCTTTTGAGTGTGTTTGGTGGTGTTCATCGCTGTAATTCTTCGGGAGCCCTCAACTTTTGAGAAGGCCCCTTGAACAAGTTATTTACCCCCTGGGATTAGTGGTTGAGAATTGGCCTCCATGGCGATTCAACGAGGGAAGGGTTAGTGAAGACCTGGTCCTCCGTGGACTCCTCAACGGGGATGTAGATTTTCTCAGTGGAATTGAACCTCGGGATAAATTCTTGTCTCGCGCATCTTTGTTTTATAGTTCATCATATTCTAGGGTTTGATTAAACTTGTGCAACTCACATTGAAATATTGTAATTAAAGTTGATCTTTGCAATACATTGTTTCATTACTGCAATACATCCAAGTTGTCAATTGCTTTCCATTGCATATAGTGCTAGAGGCGAAATTAACGATCAATCTTGATCTTTCTAATCCACGTACACTAGACTAGTCCACACCGTATCGGACTAGTCCGACCTTTCCTGTATTTGATCAATCTGTTAAGTGTTTCAGGGATTGACAAAGTTTCAAAAAGCCTATTCACCCCCCTCTAGGTTACATGCAATTGGTATCAGAGCCAAACTCTTCAAAAAAGACTCACCGCTCGAAGAGACGATGTAGGACATCAAGGATGTACACAAGAACTTCAACAACGAGAAGGGTGATGATGAAAAGACCAAAAAGCTGGAGAAGATCCTTGATGCCATTCAAGACTGTGAGGATGATGATGAAGAGATGCTTCAACTCAAGGCTCTTCTCCAGAAAAAGGCACTATCCCCAATAGGAATGAAGAAGACTCAAGATGAGAAGGTGAAGGGGAGTAGTCACACTGACTACTCCCGATATCCTTTTGACTATGAATGTTTAAATTCTAATAATAGTCATTACTTATGAATTACTTTAGGAAAAGCACCTTACTTTGATGGAAATGACTATTCAATGTGGAGACAAAATATGAAAATGCACCTTATATCTCTTAACCCAAGTTTGTGGCATATAGTTTGTACAGGGATATATATTTCGGACAATGATGAAGAGCAAACACCAAGGCAAGAACAAGCAATTCATCAGAATGCTCAAGCTGCAGCTGTGATCACTTCTTTGTTGAGCCGAGACGAGTTCACCAAGGTGGATGGACTCAAAATTGCCAAAGAGATATGGGACACTCTACAAACTGAACATGAAGGTGACCATCATGTACGCGAAGCAAAGATAGAGATGATCGAAGCCGAATTGGGAAGATTCACTATAGAAGATGGTGAATCTCCTCAAGACATGTACAATAGACTCAATAATCTTACCAAGAAAGTACGAGCTTATGGCAGCAAGAAGTGGAATGATCATGAAGTCGTGAAGTTGATTCTTAGAGCATTCATGCCTCGCAACGTGACTCTTTGCTCTATGATTAGATAAAGCCCCAGGTATCGGAAAATGACCCCGGATGAACTTCTTGGCAAGATAATTAACTTTGAAATGATGGAGAAGCAAGCCAAGCATGTCAAGGAAATTGCCGACCTTACCCCGGTAATGAAGAAAGGAGTTATTTTGATGTCAACTTGTAAACTCGCATCAAAAGAAGCTCTAGAACTATTGAAGAAGATGACAGTGATGATGATAGCAGTAATGTCAATGATGATTACATGATCTTATTCATGAAAAAGTTCAAGAAGATGATGACAATAAGAAAAGGTAATAGCTCAAACAAAGGAAGATAAAGGGACAAACAAAGACCCAAGATGAGACAGGCATGCTACAATTGTGGAGAATATGACCACTTCATAGTAGACTGTCCACCTGAAGAAAATAAGAGGAAGAGTAAAGACAACAAGCCTCAACCAAAGAAAATATTCAAGAAGAAGAATCAATATGGCCAAGCACATCTAGGGATGGAATGGGACTCCAATGATGAGTCCTCATCCGAAGAAGAAGAGGAGATGGCCACCATAGCCATCATGAAGCCTACCAAGAAATCCACCCTCTTTCTAACCATGGGCACATGGAAGGACACTGACCACACGTGTCTAATGGTCAAGGAAGGAAAAAGAAAGTTCACAACTAAACCTTCCCCCTCGCTTTATTCTGATAGTGATATTGATGATTATAATGATGAAGAAAACGTGCTTAGTGGTTTGGATAGAAAAAAACTTATAAACTGAATTTTTTTGGATAAGATTGTTAATAAGGAGGAGCTAGTCAATCTCCAAGAAGATATGTTTATTCTCCAAAAGGAGAAATATCTTAAGATTGAAAAGTTCCTTGAACTTGAAAACAAGCAAAGTGAATCACTAGAACTTGAGTTAGCAAGCAAGGAAGCTTGTTTGACGTTAAAAGACTCAAATGTGTCCATCAAGGAAGAACTTGCTAACTTAACCAAAGTTAACAAGGTCCTTAAAACACAGGTTGAGTCACTCAAGCAAAGTGGGTCTTCATCCTTTTCAAGCGCACCTTCTCAACACATCAAGTCCAAAACTGTTATTACTTGCACTTGTGCTAAAAATGATATAAACTTAGAAGAAAATTCCAAATTGACAAAAGAAAAGCATCCCTCCCAAAGTGGCATATTTGACAAGGAGAAAGTAAAGTATGCACTTAGTGCATACTTGGTCACAAGACCTCCAATTGTTAAATGTGGCATTGGGTATTCTTATGGTGAAAAGCAAAATGCTAGAAGCCACAAGAATAACAAGGATCGCATTGCTTTTATCAAAGGAACTTCTTCTCAAGTTGGAAAACATAGCAACTTTGATAAAATAAACATTGTTAACTCATATGAACAAAAAGTGTTATTTATAACCGTTGATGCTTCATATGTACTTACGAAAACTGCTTATGGAAAAGTTTATGCGAAATACGTTGGGTCACACCATGAGAACACCAAGTCTCATGTGTGGGTGCCCAAATCACTTGTGACTAACCGCAAAGGACCCATGCAAGCTTGGTTACCTAAGACCAAGACATAATTTGTTTTTTGGCAGGCCTATTCATTCGGTGGAGCAAAATGGGTGCTAGATAGTGGATGCACCAATCACATGACCGAAGAAAGAAGAATGTTCGTGGAATATGAAGAAAATGAAGACCAAAGCGAAGGCATTTTGTGAGACCTATGTGTGCTGAATACATTGGCTTTGACAATAAAAGTTTTGAATGCTGCCATAACATCTTTTTAGCAAGGTCCAACTCTAGCTCTGAGCTTCTGCAAGGTCCGACAATAGGTCCGACTTTCTTTGTCTAGATTTGACATGTTTTTGGGTAGCTCCGGTGAGTTTTGTCTTTAGCTCTGGCATGTATTTGTTAGCTCCGACATGACTTTGATAGCTCCGGCATGTCTTTGTTAAGCTCCGACATGTTTCTCTAGCTCCGGCTTTTGGGTTGACTAGTTCCGACTAGTTTTGGTCAGCTCTGGCGCTAGGTCCGACTAGCTTTGGTTAGCTCCGGTGCTAGGTCCTGCTAGTTTTGATAAGCTCCGGCGCTAGGTTGTACTAGCTTTGGTAAGCTCCATCTCAAGCTCCGGTTAGTATTGGCTAGGTTCGGAGCTTGATCGCAATGTTCCTGCTTTTATCTTGCAATATTTCGAACTTGCTTTATATTCTTAGAAAGATTGCTTAGTATTCATTTGCTAAGTTTTTTGTGCATTTTGGTTGATATGGCTGATATCGTTTTGATATGCTTTGCAACATGCTTATGTGAGGTGCTCACGTAAGATGTTGTGTTCGGAACTAACTTGAGTCAAGTGGAGGACTTGGGCTCGTACGGATTGGTTGTTTATTCATGTGCAGGTGTTGCTTGAGTTCAAGACATGGCTTGCGACGGGATCCATTGAACTAGCCATAGGAAGAAGATGAGGTTCAACAACCAAGTTCGGGAGGAATTGTGGTTGAGTTGATCGAGAGGTTGTGCAACATGTTTGAATCAAGAACAATGCATATGAACGTATCGTGGATGTAGCTGGAAGATGTTTGCACGTGTGGAAGGAATGCATGGACGTGGCTACATGGTTCCGAGGCGTGATGAAGAGATGTGGACGTAAAGATTTGGTCAGAAAGGTCCAACTAACTAGGTTATGGACTCAGGCTGCGGCTGAGTTGGGTTTGACTCAAATATGGAAAGATTTGAGTTGGTTATGATAGGATTTTATGTGGGTCACGAATTTGAGTTGTTTTAGGAATGTGGGATACATTCCTAAGGTGTTTGGAAGTCTTAAGATTGCTTCTATCTGTGTATAGAAGAGTCCTAAGCAGTTATAGAAAGTTTCGATTCGTGATTGGAGTAGGATTGGAGTCCTAGTTGAGATTGGTTGGCCTAAGGGTTGGTTATATAAGAAAGGGAGGTCAGAGCTCGTGGTGCACGACTTTGGGGGCTGTTCCTCTTGTGTTCTATTGAATAAAATTCGTAGTTTGAAGGAACTTTTGTGCCTTGTTCATCCGACTTGTTCCGGACAAGTTTTACTCGTCGAGTTTCTGGACTACACTACCTTTCATCGGTGGTTTTATCATAACTCGAGTTTTACAGATCCAAATGATGTGATTCTTTTCACATTCATTGGATTTGTGTTTTATGATCTCCACGAGTTTCTTTACAGCGTTCTAGAACTATTTTTCTCAGGTAGGATAGATTGACCTTTGTTTGATCTTTTTATCATAACTTGAGTTTCTCTCGATGGATTTGAGTGATTCTTCTTGTGTTTTCTTCATGACTTGATTCTCTCTGATATATAGCACTTTTGTCATGGTGAAACACGTTTACATTAGTCTCACACACAATTTCTTTAACAGATTGTTTTTCTACCAAAGGGGTTGGGATTTAATTTTTTCCACTGCGTAAGATTTTTTAAATCTGCCATTCACCCCCCTCTGGTAGCTTTTCACGTGATCTTCGATCCTACAATTGGTATCAGAGCCACAGTGCTCTAATCATTGTGATTTGCACGTGTTTTTGACTAATCATCATGGAGAAATACTCCACCAAACCTTGTGTGTTTGCTAGTATTGATTTTCAGGTTTGGAAGGCACGCATGGAGGCTTTCATCTAGGCGCAAGGCTTCGCAATATGGGAGACGGTGTACAAGCCTTACGAAGTGCCACCTAACAATCAAGTTACGGCTACAAACCTATGGGACATTGACAACAACAACAAAGCCTGAAGCTTGATCATCCAAGGACTCACTTAGAGCAACTTCGACCGCGTTGCACATCTCCGATCGGCATACGATGTATGGAGAGCACTTTGTGACTATCATGAAGGATCCAACACGATCAAGGAGGTAAGGCAAGACATGTTCAGGAAAGAATACATGCACTTTGAGATGCAACCCAGTGAGTCCATCAATGATCTCTTTGCTCGCTTTAAAAAAATTCTCAGTAACTTGTGTAGTGTCAACGTTAATTTTTCTGATGCTGAAAATGCTAGGCAAGCAACTTCTTAGTTCATTAGACATGTCAATCTGGGAGATGAAAGTTGCATCTATTTGTGAATCTACTTTCATGAGTACACTTACTTTAGATGTGCTTTACTCTAAACTCAAAACTCATGAAATTGACATCTTATCACGTAAGAACCCAAATAAGTCTATTGCATTTGTCTCACAACGTGATATGCCTAGCTCCGGCCAATCATCATCTTGCAATACTCTTGCTTTGTTGTCCTCGCTAACCCTGGAGCAGATCGAGGAATTTCGAGAGGAGGAGCTAGCACTTCTCTCTACTAGGTTCTCAAAAGCATTGCAAAGTGTGAGAACTAGAAGGAGAGGAAGCTCCGGACCTCAGCGCTATTTTGAATGTGGTAAGACAGGACACTTTCGTACATAATGCCCTAACCTTTCCGGTCCTACTACCCGTGAAGAAAAACAGAACAAGGTCAAGACCACCTCTGGAAACCCCAACAAGAAAAAGAAGGGTACCATAGGACGCAAGATGATTAACAACATCATCACTGCACTTCAAGAGCTCGGTTCAAGCAATGTAGACTTTGAAAGTGATGAAGATGATGACGATCTGGCCAACTTATGCTTCATGACGTGCAAAACAAGATCAAGATCAAGTTAGGAGGATGCAGAACACAACAGTTACGACGATGAGGTATGTTCTACATGTAATGAAATGTGTGATGCAATTTCACGTGCAACTATTATTGTTAAGAAAAAGGACAAAAAGCTTAGGAATAATGCTGCTAAAATTGAATCACTAGAATCTGAAATCAACCGTTTGAAAACCTTGATTCTTAGTGATGATTCTTGTCCCTCATATGATTTAATCTATAAACAATTGTCCACACTAAGAACTGCACACTCATCAACTCTAAATAGACTTGAACTTGAAATTGAAAAGAACAAAAAGCTTGCTGCACTTGACATTGGAAACTTAAAAGATGCTTCTTGTTCTACAATTGATTTGCATTGTTCTAGTTGTGATGATCTTGAAAAGAAATTAAAAGATGCTATGAATGAAATTTCAATATTGAAAAATGCTTTATGTTCTCATGAAGTTAAATGTTGTTCCAATTGCAAATTAAAAGGAAAATCTTCATATGAAAATTGTCTTGATTTGTCCGATAAACTTGATAACATGCATAGGGCATTAGATCGGTTTTGTAATGGGAATAATAACCTAAACTTGCTGCTGAATTCTTCCAAGTCTTGCAAAGATAAAACTGGTTTAGCTTTTGATTCTCATGCTCATGCTAAGGCACATGCACCTAAAATTGTAAAGTCATTAGGAAGTGGTTTGATTCAAATAGTTCCTAAAAAAAGAAGTGGTTTTCAAATCTGCAGGAGTGTTGTCTCATTCGGTTTCAAATAAAAATATTGCTTGCTCATCTAGACATGAACACAAAGTTAAATTTCATTGTACCTACTGTGGTAGAGATGGTCATGTCATAGATTTTTGTTATAGACTAGCTAAACAATGGAAAAGGGAAAGAATGATCGCTAGATCTCTTAACTTTCATGCAAAATTTGCTGCACATATTAAACCGAATGTCAGGAACATGCAACCTGCTGTTATGAGTCAAAAACATTCAAAGTTTACATCTGGACCTTCTGTTTTTGCCTCCGGAGCTATTGATTTTTGTGCTACACAAGTAACACCTTATAGGTCAGTAGTTAAGAGTAAAAAACCTCAAACTTTGACTCATAAACATGCTGTTTTATCTCAGCTTTCGCGTGTTTTTGCTGCTGCACGTCGTGTGACTCAGTACTGGATACCTAAATGCCTTTTGACTAACCCCGGTATTGAGTCATCGACGTATTGTGCTTCTATGTAGGTTACACGCTTGAGGAAGGAGAACATTTGGATTGTGGATTCAGGTTGCTCACGCCACATGACCGGTAGCAAAGAATGGTTCTCCCCCCTCTCTTTTGTGTCACGTGTAGAGAATGTTACTTTTGTTGATAATTCTTAAACTCCTATAATTGCTAAGGGTTAGGTTAGAGTAAATGATCACTACACTTTGAAGGATGTGGCACTTGTCAAATATTTGAAATACAACTTGCTTTCTGTTTCACAATTTCTAGATGAAAATCTGGAAATTGTTTTCAATAAAAACTGCCGCAAAGTTGTAGGTTCAAATAGTTAGCTTATTTTTAACATGTCTCGGTTTGGAAGAGTTTTTAAAGCTGATTTTGATATGTCTTCCTCTAAGCATAAGTGTCTAGTTGCTAATGATTCAAAGGACTTATATTTTTGTCATCGTACACTTGGTCACCTAGGCTTTGATTAGCTAACGCGTGTTAGTGCTCTTGATCGCATATGTGGGCTGCCTAAGCTTAAAGGGGACAAAGAAATTGTGTGCTCTTCTTGTAGACATGCTAATATGGTTGCAGGTTCACATACTCCTCTCATAATGATGATGACAACTGAACCGGGTCAACTTTTGCACCTTGACACCATAGGACCTTCACGTGTTCAATCTTTCGGAGGTAAATGGTATGTTCTTGTGATTGTTGATGATTATTCTAGATACTCTTGGGTTTACTTTATGGCATCTAAGAATGAAGCTTTTAGTCACTTTAGAACTTTATTTCTTAGATTATCAATTGATCACCCAGGATAATTAAAAGCAATTAGAAGTGATAACAGAACTGAATTTAAAAATCAATCTTTTGATCACTTTTGTGATGAAAATGGATTAGATCATCAATTTTCTTCACCATATGTTCCTTAACAAAACAGCGTTGTAGAAAGAAAGAACAGAACCTTAGTTGAGATGACTAGGACTATGCTTGATGAATATCAAACTCCTAGGAAATTTTGGGCTGATGCGATTGCAACCGCTTGTTATGTCTCAAATCGTGTTTTCTTGCGCGCTAAGCTTGGTAAAACACCATATGAGCTTTGGTTCGGACATAGGCCTAGTGTTACGCACTTTTGGGTCTTTGGTTGCAAATGCTTTGTTAAGAAACATGGTGATCTTGATAAATTTGAACCTAGATCCATTGATGGCATGTTCCTTGGTTATCCATCTCATACTAGAGGCTACTGTGTGCTTTTACTTCACACTAACAAAATTGTGGAGACTTGTGAAGTGTCTTTTGATGAATCTAGCCCAGGTACTAGCTCAAACATTGCAGGTCCAGATCCATACCCGCAGGGGGACAGCATTTTCGTTGAAGATGAGGAAGAGGTGGAGCTGCTGCCGGAAAATTCAGCAGCTAATGACATTGTTCGAGCTCCTAATTTTGATTCACAGCCAACACCGACGACCACCATTGCTGGTCCATATCCTCCTCAAGTCACAAGATCATCGATTTGTGATGAACATGAAGAAGAAGCTTGTGAAGTGTCCACTCCCCTCCGGGTTCATAAAATTCATCCTCCACAACATTGTGCAACATTCTAGAACTAAGCACATTGATATTAGGTATCACTTTCTCCATGATAATGTTGAAAAAAGAAACATTGTGCTTCACCATGTAGATACCGAACAACAATTGGCTGACATTTTTACAAAATCTTTGGATTTCACTCGTTTTTGTTTCATTCATAGTGAAATAGGGGTTATGCATCCTCATGGTTTAAATTGAGGGGGAGTTTTGAAACTTTGGAAGTCTATATGTGAATCTGAAATTAAAATAATATGAGCATAGTATTTCATACATATATGACTTAGTGATTCCTTTTATATGCTGAAAGTTCTTACTACATTACTCGTGTTATACATTTTGTAGTTTTTGCCATGTCTAGTAATTGGAATAATTACTTACACTAAATCTGGTCATGGTCGAACTTTCTTGCTCTTTTGAACTTGTTGCATGCTCACTAGTGCTTTTAATCATAAAGAATTAATCAAGCAATCAACTCACATGTTGAGTTTTTGTGAACAAATATAAGTTGAGAAAAGATCAAGAGAATATGCATGCATCACACTTCTTGTTTTGAGATGGCTTATCATTGCACTTAGATCTGAACTTGGAAGAAGTTGTGTATGACCAAAACCATGTCCTTAAACTTCTGATTGTCAAATGACATAGGTTTGGCTTGGTTGGTTAGAATAAGGTAGATGCGCATATAATCTCTTGCAAATATCATATGATCTAAATTTGTACTTTGAAAAATAATAAAATGCAGCAACAAGTGTCATGCTTTCAGGTTTTGAAATAGTTAAGTTTGTGAGATCATGACTTGCTAAATTGGAAATTAAATTTGATCTCTAGCATGGCTTACACTACTTTATGTATTTTATTGTTGTGATAGTGTAAGTTACTTGATAGTATGACTTGGATGAGCTTTGTTTTATATGTATATGTTATAATATGCTCATAATAATTAAAATTTGTCTTATAAACCTTGTTGAATACATTGTCAAAGGGGGAGAGATAATATGTGAATTTTTAAAAACAAATATGCAAGGGGGAGACATTGATTACACATTGCACATATTCACAATTGTTTTTGGCACGATTCTTCTCAGGGGGCGAGAATTTCTTTTTCTCATTTTATTTCTATTTTACAAAGGGGGAGAAATTGTTTTCAAAACTTTTAATATGAATAAGCCAATGTTCGGATCTTAGGCAGATGCGCATATAATCTCTTGCAAATATCATATGATCTAAATTTGTACTTTGAAAAATAATAAAATGCAGCAACAAGTGTCATGCTTTCAGGTTTTGAAATAGTTAAGTTTGTGAGATCATGACTTGCTAAATTGGAAATTAAATTTGATCTCTAGCATGGCTTACACCACTTTATGTATTTTATTGTTGTGATAGTGTAAGTTACTTGATAGTATGACTTGGATGAGCTTTGTTTTATATGTATATGTTATAATATGCTCATAATAATTAAAATTTGTCTTATAAACCTTGTTGAATACATTGTCAAAGGGGGAGAGATAATATGTGAATTTTTAAAAACAAATATGCAGGAGGGAGACATTGATTACACATTGCACATATTCACAATTGTTTTTGGCACGATTCTTCTCAGGGGGCGAGAATTTCTTTTTCTCATTTTATTTCTTTTTTACAAAGGGGCAGAAATTGTTTTCAAAACTTTTAATATGAATAAGCCAATGTTCGGATCTTAAGTGGTGTTGCCAATGCATTCATCAAGGGGGAGATTGTGAGACCTATGTGTGTTGAATACATTGGCTTTGACAATAAAACTTTTGAATGCTTCCATAACATCTTTTTAGCAAGGTCCGACTCTAGCACCAAGCTTCTGCAAGGTCCGACAATAGGTCCGACTTTCTTTGTCTAGATCCGACATGTTTTTGGGTAGCTCCGATGAGTTTTGTCTTTAGCTCTAGCATGACTTTGATAGCTCCGACATGTCTTTGTTAAGCTCCAACATGTTCTCTAGCTCCGGCTTTTGGGTTGACTAGTTCCGACTAGTTTTGGTCAGCTCCAGCGCTAGGTCCGACTAGATTTGGTTAGCTCCGGTGCTAGGTCCTGCTAGTTTTGATAAGCTCTGGCGCTAGGTTGTACTAGCTTTAGTAAGCTCCAGCTCAAGCTCCGGTTAGCTTTGGCTAGGTTGGGAGCTTGATCGCAATGTTCCTGCTTTTATCTTGCAATGTTTCGAACTTGCTTTATATTCCTAGAAAGATTGCTTAGTATTCATTTGCTATGTTTTTGGTGCGTTTTGGTTGATATGGCTGATATCGTTTTGATATGCTTTGCAACATGCTTATGTGGGGTGCTCACATAAGATGTTGTGTTCGGAACTAACTTGAGTCAAGTCAAGGACTTGGGCTCGTAGGGATTGGTTGTTTATTCATGTGCAGGTGTTGTTTGAGTTTAAGACATGGCTTGTGACGGGATCCATTGAACTAGTCCTAGGAAGAAGATGAGGTTCAACAACCAAGTTCGGGAGGAATTGTGGTTTAGTTGATCCAGAGGTTGCGCAACATGTTTGAATCAAGAACAATACATATGAACGTATCATAGACATAGCTGGAAGATGTTTGCACATGTGCAAGGAGTGCATGGACATGGCTACATGGTTCCGAGGCGTGATGAAGAGATGTGGACGTAAAGATTTGGTCAGAAAGGTCCAACTGACTAGGTTATGGACTCAGGCTGTGGCTGAGTTGGGTTTGACTCAAATATGGAAAGATTTGAGTTGGTTATGATAGGATTTCGTGTGGGTCACGAATTTTAGTTGTTTTAGGAATGTGGGATACGTTCCTAAGGTGTTTGGAAGTCTTAAGATTGCTTCTATCTGCGTATAGAAGAGTCCTAAGCAGTTTTGGAAAGTTTTGATTCGTGATCGGAGTAGGATTGGAGTTCTAGTTGAGATTGGGTTGGACTAAGGGCTGGTTATACAAGCAAGAGAGGCCAGAGCTCGTGGTGCACGACTTTGAGGGCTGTTCCTCTTGTGTTCTATTGAATAAAATTCCTAGTTTGAAGGAAATTTTGTGCCTTGTTCGTCTGACTTGTTCAAAACAAGTTTTACTCATCGAGTTTCTGGACAGCAATACCTTTCGTCGGTGGTTTTATCATAATTCGAGTTTTAAAGATCCAACTGATGTGGTTCTTTTTGGGTTGTCTTCAAAACTTGATTATCTATCATCTGTAAAAATTTAACGGTCATTGCATTTGTTGTTTATGATCTACACGAGTTTCTTTGCAGCGTTCCGTAACTGTTTTTCTCGGGTAGGACAGATTGACCTTTGTTCGATCTTTCTATCATAACTTGAGTTTCTCTCGATGGATTTGAGTGATTCTTCTTGTGTTTTCTTCATGACTTGATTATCTCTGATATATATCACTTTTTTCATGGTGAAACACGTTTAGATTAGTCTCACATATGATTTCTTTAACAGATCGTTTTTCTGCCGAAGGAGTTGGGATTTAATTGTTTCCGCTGCGTAAGATTTTTTAAATCAACCATTCACCCCCCCTCTGGTAGCTTTTTACGTTTTGTTCGATCCTACACATTTATTTTTGTGATAATAGTCAACGAAGGGTGCTTGGTACCGGTAAAATTGCAATTTTATCACAACATACTTTTTCTCATGTTTTACATGTTGACTACTTGGATTATAACCTTTTGTCCGTTTCTGAATTATGTGACAACGGTTATAACTGTTTATTCACTAATGAGGGTGTGACCGTCTTTAGAAGCAGTGATAACTCCGTTGCATTTAAAGGTGTGTTAAAGGGAAAACTTTATCTAGTTGACTTCAACAAAGATAAAGCCGAACTTGACACATGCTTGATTGCAAAGACCCACATGGGTTGGCAGTGGCATAGACGGCTAGCACATGTTGGTATGAGGAATCTTCAAAAACTCTTTGAAGGCGATCACATATGAGGTTTAAAGGGTGTTGTTTTTTAGAAAGACAGACCTTGTAGAGCATGCCAAGCCGGGAATAGGAGCACCCCATCCCGCGAAGATTGTCATGACTACAACAAGACCACTTGAGCTGCTCCACATGGATCTATTAGGTCCAATTGCTTACATAAGCATCAGCCGTAATAAATATGGTTTAGTCATTGTTAATGTTTTTTCACGCTTCACGTGGGTTTTCTTTTTGCTTGATAAGAGAGAAACTCAAGGAACCCTCAAGAAACTCATCAAGCATGCCCAAAACAAATTCTCACTGAAGATCAAGAACATACGAAGTGACAATGGAATGGAGTTCAAGAATACTTAAGTTGAAGAGTATCTAGATGAAGAAGGAATAAAGCATGAATTTTCAGCACCATACTCTCCTCAACAAAACGGAGTAGCTGAAAGGAAGAACCGAACACTCATTGAGATGGCGAGGACAATGCTCGATGAATACAAGACTTCAGACAGGTTTTGGTCTAAAGCGGTTAACACCGCTTGTCGGGCCATAAACTGACTATATCTTCATCGGTTGCTCAAGAAAACTTCATATGAACTACTCAGAGGTAACAAACCAAATATTTCATATTTTCTAGTCTTTTGTTCAAAATGCTATATTCTCAACAAGAAGCCTAGGTCTTCGAAGTTCGCTTCGAAGTCTGATGAAGGTTTCTTACTTCGTTATGATCCGAACTCCTACGCTTATTGTGTCTTCAACAAAGCCTCTGGACTTGTTGAAGTAGCATGTGACGTAGTGTTTGATGAAACTAATGGCTCTCAAGTGGAGCAAGTTGATCAGTGTGTGATAGATCAAGAAGAAGCTCCATGTCAAGCATTGAGAAGAATGGCATTAGGCGATGTTCGACCACATGTGCAACCTCCAAATGCGAATGAAGAAGATGAACCACAAGTGGAGGAAGATGATCAAGGGGGAGCTTCCACACAAGATCAACCTTCCACACAAGATCAACCTCAAGAAGATCAAGGTGATCAAAACAACAATGAGGGCAACTATCCAGAGGGAGAAGAAGATGATAATCATGAAGATTCAAGACCACAAGTGCCACATCCAAGAGTACACCAATGCATCCAAAGAGATCACCCCGTCAACAACATAATCGGTGACATCCAAAAGGGAGTAATAACTCGATCCCGCATAGCTAATTTCTGTGAACACCATTCTTTTGTATCCTCTTTTGAACCATACAGTGTTGAAGATGCATTAAAATATCCGGATTGGGTTATGGCGATGCAAGAAGAATTGAACAACTTCAAAGGGAACGAAGTGTGGGAGCTTGTTGAAAGACCCAAGTCCAACATCGTCGGCACTAAATGGGTCTTCTGCAACAAGCAAGATGAACATAGAGTGGTAACAAGGAACAATGCACGACTTGTGGCCAAAGGATATTCACAAGTCGAAGGTTTGGATTTTGACGAGACTTTTGCTCCCGTAGCTAGGCTTGGATCGATTCGTATATTACTTGCATATGCTACTCACCATGATTTCAAGCTTTATCAAATGGATGTGAAAAGCGCCTTCCTCAATAGACCAATCAAGGAGGAGGTGTACGTGGAGCAACCACCCGGTTTTGAAGATCAAGAGTACCCCAACCATGTGTACAGACTGCGTAAGGCTCTCTATGGCCTCAAACAAGCTCCTAGAGCTTGGTATGAGTGCCTTAGAGATTTTTTGGTTGAAAATGGCTTCAAAATTGGTAAAGCTGATTACACTTTGTTTACTAAACACTTTGATGAAGATCTCTTTGTTTGCCAAATCTATATTGATGTTATCATATTTGGTTCAACTAACAAATCTTTTGTCAAGAATTTAGTAAGATTATGACAGATAGATTCGAGATGTCCATGATAGAAGAGTTGAGATACTTTTTGGGATTCCAAGTGAACCAACAAAAGGAAGGGACATTCATAATCCAAACAAAGTACACTCAAGAAATTCTCAAGAAGTTTGGAATGGACAAGTTGAAGCCCATAAAGACTCCCATGGCGACAAATGGACACTTGGATCTAAATGAAGACGTACCAAACGTGGATCAAAAGGTATATCGTTCCATGATTGACTCTTTACTATATTTATGAGCATCTAGGCCAGATATTATGTTGAGTGTATGTTTGTGTGCAAGGTTTCAAGCCAATCTTAAGGAATGTCATTTGACAGCCGTTAAAAGGATCTTGAGATATTTAGTTCATGCACCCAACCTAGGCCTTTGGTATCCCAAAGGTTCAAAATTCAATCTCATTGTATACTCCAATGCAGATTATGTCAGATGCAAGGTAGATAGAAAAAGTACCTTTGATACTTGCCAATTCCTAGGTAGATCCCTAGTTCTTGGTCCTCCAAGAAACAAAATTCCATTGCCTTATCCACAGCCGAAGCAGAGTATGTTGCAGCCGGGAGTTGTTGTGCACAAATCTTTTGGATGCAACAAACTCTAAGGGATTACAGTTGCGACAAACTCTTTTGTGATAATGAGAGTGCAATTAAAATTGCCCATAACCCCATGGAGCACTCTAGAACCAAACACATAGACATTCGATGTCACTTTTTGAGAGATCACTCAATGAAAGGAGACATAGCCATTTCCCATGTCAACACTGAAAAACAACTAGCCGATATCTTTACCAAGCCACTTGATGAAAAACGCTTTTGTGAGCTCTAAAATGAACTAAATATCCTTGATGCTCGGAACGTGGCTTGAAAACTTGCATACCTGTATGCCATCTTCAAGATCATGTCGATTGTGTTGAAATATCATCTCTCCCTATTTTCCCCAAAAAACTATGTTAATTACTTGATCTTGGTGAATTATGGTCATAGCTTGATTGTTGTATGTTTACTAATCATATTCGTTAAGATTATTTGTGTGTTTTTGCCCCCTATTTCTGTTTAGGCACCCTCGGATATATATACAAAGGGTTTTATATCTTTCTGTCCAGGTGACTACGGAGTAGTCCGTGGTTACCCCGGGCTAGTTCGCAAATTGCAGACTAGTCCGCGGAGTGCCCGCTAGTCCGAACTAGTCTGTCCTGACCACAGACTAGTCCGATATTTTGACCCCATAACCCTGAGGACCGGCGCAGACCCCTCTTCTTCCTCCTCACAACTCCCCTTACATTCTCTCTCCTCACTCAAGTGCTCCCAAAGCGATTTTTTGAGTCTTCCATCAAATCCCATCAAATCTCCGCGGGAATCAGCCTACATTGCAAGGAGAATGAAGACCTCGAACTAATCCACTCCAACAACCCCTCAATCCCCTTGAATTGAAGGATTTGTTAATTTTTCTCACCAAACCCTAATTCTTGAATTTTTTTTGATATTGCTCAAATAGCTTAGCTCCTCCAGTCAGTAAATACCTCCCTGTTTGTATTACAACTACAATACTCCACTTTTGCAGTGAGGAATCCAATTACTTCGTTGTCTACGGTTTGACAGCCGCATACCGGACTAGTCCGTTATCGGTGAGGACAAGTCCGATGCTCCGGACTAGTCCGCACCTGAGCAACGGACAAGTCCGGTGTTTGCTGAATTAAACAATAACATACTTAAACTCGATGCTTTCCCGTGCCACCAATTCTTATCCATGTCGTTTATCATCTCTTTGTCAGGGCAATGTCGAACTCAAACGAGCACCTCTCTGACTTTGAAGCCGAATTGGATCAAGAGGCATTGCCTCATGCTTCGACGGGCCAAACCAAGAAACGACAAGACTGTGCCGCTGAATCTTCACCAACCCCACCTAGGGTGCGGTGAAAGGTTCTGGCCAAGAAACCAACTTCAAAAGTGAAAGATATGGTTGATCCTAGCTCGGCGGCTCCACACCAAACTAAGGGTAAAGGAAAGGGGCTTGCCTCTTGCCCGATTCGTCCCTTGAAGATGACCTCTCCGAGACAAGGGAGTAGAAATTCCTCGGAGGAGAAGTTCAATTGCAAGGGAATTGATGTGGCATGGAAGCTCAGTTAGATTGATGCCTATAGCAGTGGGAAAAAGGCAGCTGATCCGAGATTTTGGATTCATTTCCACTCGGACTACTACAACTCTATGTACCTCCAAATGAAGACGCTAGTGGTCCGCAACCAATGGATTGACTGGAGCAATTTAATTTTGAAAGAAAGAGTTGTGGTGCTTTTCATGAGGTGGTACAGGCTGCAGAGAGGCATGGTCTAAAGGACCTGTTTTCCTTTAGATACAATTGGAATGATGAAGTGATAGCCTTGTTTTACTCTACATGCTACTTTTCCTAGACAGGTGAAGAAAGAGTAACTTGGATGACTCATGGATCTATTTACTCCATCACCTACACTGACTTTGCGAGGTTGCTACACCTTGAGGATAGCGGGGACAATGAGATAGTCATCCACAATGACAGTCCTTTGGAGAAGGACAACATGGACTTTCACTATGACACTCGCCTCCGCTACAATCCCCCGTCAGCCAAGAACATGAAGCCATTCTTCATTATCCTCAACAGATTACTTCGGAAGTGTGAGGACCGAGTCCACACATTCCAGGAATCACAGAGGGTGGTGCCGTGCGATGCAGCACCCAACAACACACACAAAAATAATATGACAAAATACAACGTTTTATTTATAGAAATAGCGTAAGTCTTTTACAATACTTAATATACAGCGGAAGTAATATTCATAGCTAAACTCTTAGTATAGCTATGCAAAAGTGCAGCCGTCCAGCCTGGGGACGCTACAAACTATTAGCACACAACAATCATGGCGGCGTGCAGGGCTCCCACTTGGCGGTATACCCCGATGGGGGCATTGCCTCATCTTCGGGCCCTTCCTCATACGTCTCACCTGCAAACAACTTAATATAGAAATCGTGAGCACAAAGGCTCAACAAGACTTATCCATCTCACCTAAACATGAAACTCTACATGCAGAGATACTTAATAAAGGAATAGATATAGTAGTAAATTACACGCCTACATGTTGATCCTTAATTTTTAAGTTATTAACAACAGCTTACAAGTTTAATAACAGTTACTTTAGTGAACATATTGGACAACAATCATAGTTACAAAGCAATTATATTTCAATACATCATATTCTCTTGGCTTCTTCAGTATTTACTACGTCACAGCGCAGTGAACAAGCGGTACTCAAATAACCGCAAGGGACGGTGAATTCAATCAGCAGACACTCGAATAACACGTCACGTACACCCGTGCATAAGGAGTGTGCCGTGCTCCTCACCACGTCATACGCAACAACCTTTCACAAGAAACTCAAACGCCGAACCGGTCCCACCATCGCAGGCACCAGGTCCCTGCATGGAGCGTGTCTTTGCCCGCCTGTCAATTTACACCTTGCTGCCCTCAACCCACCCCTATCGACAGTGGGTTATGCCTTGAAATCCAAGTTATCAAGTTACATCAGTTTCCTGGGTTCCATATGCCCAGTATGCATACGGTACAATTCAAACTTGTCCAGTAGGGCCGCACACTGATCGGACCTCAATCGACACAAGCAACGATACGCATGTGAGACAATGTCTCACTGCATCCTACTCGCTGCTCGGTCTCAATTTCATATTCGTAAACCATTTTTTGATTGAATCCATCCAGTGTGATAAAATCCTATCTCGCAAGTAGATTCCAACTACTCGACTTCTACGGGATCCTGAAAACTTAAGCATGGCATCTTCTACTCATCGGGTTGTATACCTACCCAATACTCTAAGGGATTTGTGGGTCATGCAAGTGGAGTAACAAGCACCTTAGCCCTAATGCACAAAAATCATCCTAGACTTAAGTGATACAAATAGAAACTTTGAAACACTTAAATGCAAATTGGGGCTTGCCTGGTTGTGAGTCAGAGGGGAAGATAGCTTTTGGTAGAATACTCTCCAAGGCCTCCTACTCCTCCTCGATCTCGGTTACTATATGAGGTGCAAAATATGAAAGCATATAAGTGATATATAACTATACGAAACAACTTCTAAATACAGTTTCTGTTACTAAATGATTTTAATTAGCTTTGGAAGTTTTACAGTGGATACTAGATTCTATGAGGAAGATCTGGACTAAGAATTGGAGATGTTCAAGGAAGCTTGATGTCTCTAATTCCAACAAGTAAAAGCCTTCTCTGAAATTTGGTATTAATTATGGAGCTTTGTCTCTAATTTTCTGAGCTTCCTACAGGGAGAAATTAATTTTACAAGTTTGCAAGAAATTCTGAAAATGTTGCTGTACATTTTCCATTTTTTAATGACATGGGTGATTTGAACATAGTGTGCTCCAGTAAATTAAGTACAATGAACTTGAAATTTTTACAGGAGGTCAAGTGTATTTTTAAGAGTGTCCTGACCTAAATCGGGAATTTTCCAATTAGCAGAACAAGGGTAATTAATTTCTCAAGCAGTTATCTCAAAGGAATTAATAATGCAAATTCCTGGACTTTTATGACCAACAAATTGCAGCACTGCAAAATATGGATCAAGATGAGTCTACCAGAATTTATTTGGAATTGTTTGGGCAAGTATGCTAGGAGTAATTGAATTTAGAAGTTGGCTTAAATTCTGGGATTATTTGGAAAGGAAAATGATTTGAATTAATCAACTAAGCCCCAACTGTTCAAAATGATCCAATCGCAGCTGGGCCACATATGGGCCATAGGGTTTAACCTGAGCAGCCACAGTCGATCCAGTGGTCACAGCAGATCCAAGGGGGAAAATAGTCGCTGACATGCGGGGCTTGTGGGGTTGTCTTCTACGTCGCGCCCTGGGCGGCGCAGCGCCGGCGAGCTCGCCAGATCCCTTCTCCCGGCGATCTCCCTCCCTGAGATTCTCTTCCTAACCGTTTTGAGGGTTGAGGAACACGATGGTGGGGTTGAATTGACACGGCGACGGACGGAATGGCGGCACGACGACGGTGGCGGCGGCTAGGGTTCCACCGATGTTGAAACTGCCGGTCTGTAGCTTAAACGCCTCGAAAAATGATTGGAAAAATTCTGGGAATAATGGAGAAGATGATTAGAAGGTGTACATGCCATGGAACGACCGACAATCAAGAGTTTGACGGCGCACTGACGGTCTTTTATTGGCGGCTGCGAAAACTTGAAATCCGGCTGCATCTCTCGATAACTTCCTTTCATTTTTGGTGAGCTGATGCGTCCGGAGGTCTAGAGTATATTCCTTAATTGGATTGAAGAACGGTTGCACGTACAAACCGAATTAAATCGATGACCTAGTGACCTCGGTAAGAATTAGCTTCGGTAAAACTCAAAATACAGGAGCTAAGAGGCATGATAGGGGCTAAAACTTCACCAACAGAATCTATGTGCCTTTGCCACCTTTTTGTAGTTGATGGGGAAGCGTGAAACAGCCTAGAACCTCCGCTTCACGGTGGAACAGAGGAGGTCCAATGGCGGCACCACGACGACGTCCGCGGAACTTCAAAATACGGGCAAAACAATGAGCGAAATGATGTGCCAATTGGTGGAGATGATAGAGCATAGCCTTTGCGCCGTATTTGTTGTTTGCATCGAAGAGAAAAGAGGCAGGACCAAGGTGCTCACCAGGGAGGAAAGGGAGGCGGCGGTGCTCTGTTTCACGGGAGGGAGGAAAACGAGCGGCACTGTTGTCCTCGTCGATGGCGTGGGGAAAGGAACCAAGGGAGGGATGGTGAGGTATAGGGAGTACGTCGGGCTCAAGCTGGCAAGCAGCTGGCTGGTGATTGCATGTGGTGCGGTGTCGCCGTGGTGAGCTGCCGCAGAGCACTCACGTATAAGCCCCACTGACCAGTGGGTCCCACAGCCCCCTTAAGTCTATCTTCTCTGGTCTCTTAATTCTCCGACCAATAACTGTCCAAAAATTCTCCTATCTGAACTTTGCACTTTGAATTTAGGGCTTCTACATTCATCCCCCTTAAAAGAATCTCGTATCGAGATTACAAATAAAAGAGACGGAGGTAAAAGATTACCGGATATGAGATGATAATAAATCTGGATAGTTTCATCAAAGATAATCCTCGCTTTCCCATGTCGCTTCTTCAGCGGTATGGTTGCTCCACAAGACTTTGTAGAAGTACAAAGTCCAGTTTCTTGTGGTGTGAGTCTTTTCATTGATAATCCGGATTGGATACTCAAAATATGTGAGATCCGGTTGGAGAGCTTCAATGTCTTCGGTGCAGATTTCAGCTCAAGATTTAAGGCACTTCTGCAGCTGAGAAATGTGGAATATATTATGAACTCCAGAGAGTGACGCTGATAACTCCAAATGATAGGCCATGGGTCCACATTATTCAATGACGGAGAACGAACCGATGAATCGTGGAGCAAGCTTTCCCTTCACTCTGAAGCGATGAATCCCTTTCATCAGAGAGACTCGGAGATAAACATGGTCCCCGATGTCGAAGTGGAGAGGTCAACGTCTTTTATCTGCATAGCTTTTCTATCGAGATTGAGCGGCCTTGAGATTGGCTTGAATCACTCGCACTCGTTCTTCGGCTTCATTCACAAGATCAATACCATATAGCACTCGTTCGCTGGATTCACACCAGTTGAGTGGTGTATGACATTTCCGGCCGTAGAGAGTTTCATACGGCGCCATCTTGATGCTAGCTTGATAGCCATTGTTATATGAGAACTCTTCCAACGGTGAATAATCATCCCAATTTTTACCGTGGTGGATGGCACAAGCGCGTAGAATATCTTCCAAAACTTGATTCACCCGTTCAGTTTGACCATCGGTCTGCGGGTGATATGCAGAGCTTCGGATCAGTTTTGTCCCCAATGATGCGTGCAGCTGCTCCAAGAAACGAGCAACAAACAGCCCACCACGATCTGAATAATTGTCCAGGGAACTCCGCACAAGCACATGATCCTTGAAATGTACAACTCCGCATATTTCTTGGCAACATACTTTGTATGTACAGGGATAAAATGAGATGATTTGGTTAGTCGATCGACTATCACCCAAATCGAATCATGCTTGTGGAATGTGAGAGGCAAACCAATGATGAAATCCATACTAATATCCTCCCATTTCCACGCCAAAATTTTCAAAGGTTGCAGCTGTCCGGCCTTCCTCATGTGGTTGGCTTTCACCTGCCGACACATATCATACTCGGATACGTACTTTGCAATTTCCCTTTTCATACGAGTCCACCAAAATCTGGTTTTCAGATCTTGATACATTTTTTTTGCTGCCCGGATGAATAGAGTACTTGGATAAATGAGCTTCGTCTAAGATTTTCATCCGAAGTGTCATGTCACGGGGTACCACGATACGGTCTTTGAACCACATGGTACCATGTTCATCACTTTGGAAGCACTTTATTTCCCCATTCTTCATTCTCCTCCGAATCTGCGACATACCCACGTCTTTTTTTTGAGCTTCCATAATATCCTCTCGTATGGTAGGGATGAGAGCAAGATTATATAACTCTCCATATGGAACCAAATATAAACTCGGTTCATCCTCGTCCATGGGAGTGATGGACAGATTATTGACGTGAGACTTGCGGCTTAGTGTATCGGCAACCACATTCTCCTTGCCGGGATGGTAGTGAATTTCAATCTCATAATCTTTGATCAGCTCTAACAATCTTCGCTGTCACATATTCAACTCCTTTTGAGTGAAGATATATTTCAGTCTCTTGTGATCGGTGTAGAGGTGCACTAGATTTCCATGTAAATAATGCCTCCACATTTTCAAAGCGAGCACCATGGCAGCGAGCTCAAGGTCATGTGATGGATAATGCTGCTCATGATTTTGGAGCTGTCGTAATCCATACGTGATCATGCGGCCTTCTTGCATTAACACGCAGCCGAGACCAATGCCATACAAATCACAATAAATGTCAAAATATTTGGTAGTGTCCGACTGAGCTAGCATTGGGGCTGCTGTGAGATGTTTCACCAATGCTTGAAATGCTTCCTCACATGCCTTGATCCAAATATATTTAGTCCCCTTTTTCAGCAGCTCCGTCATCAGTTTAGCGATTTTTAAAAAGCTCGGAATGAACCTCCGATAATATCCCACTAATCCGAGAAAACTATGAACTTCGTGTATAGACGTTGAAGAATTCCATTTCAGCACTTACACAATTTTGCTTGGATCAACAGCGGTCCCCTCCGTTGAAATAATGTGACCAAGAAATGGTACTTGGCTGATCCAAAACTCACACTTGCTGAATTTTGCATAAATCTTGTGATCTCGCAATCGTTGCAGCACGATATGCAAGTGTTTGGCGTGTTCTTCCTCTGATTTTGAATAAACCAGGATGTCATCGATGAAGACCACGACAAACTTGTCGAACTCCAGCATGAACACTGAATTCATCAAATACATGAAGTGAGCCAGCACGTTGGTAAATTTGAACGACATGACGAGATATTCATAGAGCCCGTATCTCATTGAGAATGCCGTTTTCGGTATATTCTCCGGTAGGATTTTTATTTGATGATATCCGAATTGAAGATCCATCTTTGAGATTACTTTAGCACCCACCAATTGATCGAATAAGATATCGATGCGCGGTAGTGGATACTTGTTCTTGATTGTCACGGTGTTGAGCGGATGATAGTCCACACATAGACGTAACGTCTTGTCCTTCTTCTTTACAAATAATGCGGAGCAGCCACAAGGTGATGAACTTGGGCGGATGAGACTTTTGTCCAGTAGGTCCTTCAAATGCTCCTTTAATTCCGCTAACTCATTTGGTGGCATTTTGTACGGCCTTCGAGAAATCAGTGTTGTTCCCAGAATAAGTTCAATCTTGAACACCATGTCCCTATCCGGTGGCATACCTGGAAGGTCATCGGGAAACACATCCAGATATTCACGGAGCACATGAATGTCCTCAAGCTTTGTGGCTTCCGTGTTGTATGTGGCTGGAATTTCTTGGATAAAGCGGTCTAGAATGAGAGTGTGTGGTTCATATAGTGGAGAGTTTAAATGGACCACACATGGAACAATGTTGAGAACAACACCATGACGGTGCAGACACAACATTCCTAAGATGACATCGAGCTTTTGACCCTCTAATATAATTAGAGAAGTCGGATAGATATTTCCACCCATCTTAAGTTGTGCTTTATGGACTTTCATGTCCGCTGCTATTTTCCCACCCGGAGAGCAAATCAAATATGGACTTTCTGTGGGAGCGATAGATAATTGATGCTTGACAACATAAGATTGGCTAATAAAATTATGGGTGGCACCGGAGTCAAAGAGTATGACTACGGGATTTTGGAGTAGAGAAAACATACCCGCGAGGACAGGTTCGCCTTCCGGCACGTCTTCAATGGCTATGTGGTGGACGTTGCCGGGTTTTGGTGCTGGTTTCTTGGGCTGGTTGAGGGCTGAGTTGCACCCCGATATGGTTCTTGCACGCTTCCTTGTCGCTGTTCATGGCAGTCCCTTGAAAAATGCCCGACACGGCCACACGTGTAGCAAGTGTATTTTGTCGGGTTCCCACCAAGTTGCGGAGGGAATCTCGGTGCATGTGGTGGAGGTGGATATGAATGCGGGACCATCCTTGCTGCTACTGCTGTGGAAATGGCGGTTGGGAACGCGGCACGTTGAAAGAACGACCGCCCAATTGCTACGGTCGCGCCGGTGGCTGCCATCGCTGACCGGATCGTGAGCGATACACAACACGGTACTTCTGCGGACAACCACTGCTGCTGCTCGATGGCGCACTCCGTTTCATCTTATCAGAAACGAGCTCGCACTGAGTGTCCTCCTGTACAATTGCGGCATTGACGATGTCGTTAAAGGTGCCACGATTGCATTGTGCGAGTTGGACCTTCATCTTAGGATTAAGGCCCCGGAAGAATATATCTCACATTCTATCTTCCGTCCCCACATACTCCAGCGCATACTGTGCCAAGTGATTGAATGCGTGGGAGTATTCGTGAGCACTCCTCCCGCCTTGCTTCAGCTCCAAAAATTCCTCAAGATTCCTCTTCATTATATCGGGAGGTATATGGTAAGCGCGGAACGCCTCCCGGAATTTGGTCCAGGTGACCGCATGACCAGCCGGCAGTGACGCGATGTAGTTCACCCACCAAGCACCGGCGGATCCCTGAAGTTGTTGCGCTGTGAATAGCGCCTTCTGTTGTTCGGTGCATCGTAGCAAACCGAACTTCGCTTCGAGGGTGCGGATAAAAGTTGTCCGCCTCCAGAGGATCCTCGGCCTCCATGAAGACCAGTGGATGCATCGCCAAAAATTCTGAATACGAACTCTGTTGGGGCTGGCATTGCCCATTGTCTTGTCACCCCCCTTGACGGGAAAAATTCTGCACCAACATACGCAGTAACTAAGTTTTCTCGTCGCGCGAGCCGAGTACTGCGGCCAGAATCTCCGCGAGAGTCATCGAACGTTCAGGTGGTGGTGGTGGAGGAACTTGTTGCTGCGGTGTCGCGGTTTGCTCCCTGGTCGGAGATTCATCCTCACGACCCCAGCTAGATCCTCCCATCTCGGGCGTAGAGCGTGTATGCACCATTCTGCATCCACATGATTTTTAAAAAAATCAGCAAAATGTTTGTTTGCTTCATCCATTCTATACCATAGTAGTGCGAGTATTGACAATGTGTTAATTGCATAACATTCACATATATTGATAAAGTACAAATTTATACAAGATATATTATATCATGACCAAGTTTACAATAGCGAACTAAAAAATGACGGACTCCCACTACGGAAGTGCATCTCAACTATACTTGGTATCTATGAGTCGTCATACACACCTTGTCATCTCCTACACACTCACTACTATTTATAATATGACACAAACATGGCTACAAAATAAACACGAGCAATCACTAACTATACGTTGCCCCGTGATGGCAGTAGTGCTGCCTCGTCCTAATCCGATGCATCCTCATCGACGTACTCAAGTATCTGAGGATCTTCTTCCTCCTCAGAACTTGAAGGCACCTGCTCACCCATGTTCAGCGGCATGTCATGAGCTGGTGGAAACATGACTGGGTGCGGCAAGTGTGCTTCGGCCTCAATCAAGTCATCCTGAAGTTGGTCTGCCTCGAACTCCTAATTCTGAGCTTCTTCGACGGCTTCATCTCGTGCCATGGTGACTACCAACAGATGCTCTTGCTGTTGCTGCACCACCAACTCACTCGCCTGCAGTTCACCACGAGTTTGCTGCAGTTCCTTGCGAGTTTGCCGCAGTTCGACACCAGCCTTCCGCAGTCTAGTGAGAGTGTGATGTAGCTGATCCTCGCTTTGATTCAGCCGGTGATTCGTCGGAGCAAGGAACGACCTAGGTTCTAATTGATGTAATTAAGAGTGTCACCTCGTTCAATCGCTTGTCTCAATGCTTCGACCTGCTGCAGAATGATTGCACTCTGCGCAATAACCACCATGCTAGACGCAGCGGTATAAGTCCCAAGGGTTGTTGCGGTCGTGTCGCCGTCCGGTTGATAGGCTTCAACCATACGACGTTGCCACTCAAAACCAGCCACACCACGAACCGGGAGAAGAGCAAATTATGTCCCAGCCATGGCATATTGATGAAGCTCCCAAAGCTTCATAAGCGCTTCGCCCACTGCGATGGCCCATGTGTCCTCTAAACGAGCTCTCTGGATAGTGACCGAAAAAGGAGTCCATCCATAAAAACGCGGACTAGCTGGGATGTCAACCAGGATAGTACATGACAGTACACCTCTGTCGACCGTCTCTTGACCCCAATAGCTTGGCATTTCAAGGAAGCCAAACTGTTGGAGCACTTCCCGTAGCATGATCGGGAAGCCCGGACAGTTGGCGCACATGGAGAACACCCATCCGTCCGGTAACAGCATCACATCCGTCATTTATAAAAGAAGTGCTTGAATGAGTCAAATACTCAAATTCAACAAACTTTGTTAATAAACAGATCATGGATGTGAAAGTTGAATTATGAAAGTGAATTCAAATTTAAATTCCAAATGAAACATAACTCTGGAATTATGTCTCAGTTTCTGTTAATTCAGACCAGTTTGGAGAAATTCAGAATTTTCATCCAGTTAGAGGCACATTCAGAACTTGAGTTCAACTACAAAGTGTAGCACACTAAATTATATTTCCAGAATGTATTTATTTGCCTCCAGATCATTTTTTATGAGGAGATATGCTTTTTGCAAGTTGACAGTTTTTTGGAAAAATTTTGACAGCACCTCCTTTGTTTAAGGCTGATTTTGTCTACATTTTTCCGGTACAAAATGTCAAAATATGCAAAAATCATAAATTACAACATTGTTGCATACATCCTCAGTATTACAGAAATACATTATATGAAGTCATTCGTCGATTCTACTAAGAGATATGATCAAGATAGTGACAGAATACATAAACTGTCCAGTCTCTGTCCACATTTAACAGAGATTTGAAATTTGAATTTTTTATTAGTTTACAGGGGGATTCTGATCTGGAGTTGAACATAAAAGTTTTAGATGCCCCTCTACACTTTCAAAACATGTATGGTAGACCCTCAGGGGTGAATTGTAAAGGAAGTTATGCTATTCCAAATTTACTCAATTTTCTGTCAATTCACAATTTGAACCAGGAACTGGGCAATTTAAGTTCAAATGAAGTTTTCAAGTTTTAAATATTGAAATCTGCCTTGGAGCTGAAAATGAAACTTGTGGAGGGATTCCTAAAGTTCCCAAAACACATGCCCGCTTATCATAGCGACCACACGATTAATTGTAAATCTGACCAGCACGCTACAAAACAGAGATTACAAATTCAAACCTAGTCCTAAGTTGGAATTTTTTTACTTGTTGTCGAGTCACACCTCCAGCACGGATATTGTCGTCGACGTGCCTGATGAACCTCGAATGCAATGCCGGTACTACGCCCTCAACAAAGAAAATCCAAGGCCAGTATTCCGGCATACGTCTATACGGTGGCTCTAATGACGTTCACTCGCAAACATTTTCAACTCGAACTACTTAAAGCGTGGTTAGTGTCCTGCAACTACACACAAATAATAAATCAATCATATGGTTCCATACGGTACAGCCCGCACGGGCGATCAGATCACAATAATATATATGAAAGTAAAAACATTTGTCCCGTATCATTCCATACGGGCCACCCCGAGCTAATCCACGTCTCGAGGTACATGACCGGGTTTTCTACCACCCGACGAGGTCCCACGTCTTTGCATAGTGCTGCATGAGTAGGAGGCGCATCAGGTTATGTCCCACCAGACGGGGGCTCCCACTAATTTTGTATCACGCTGGGGTACCACATTATATATTTTATGAGAAACATGGAAAGTTTTAGAGACTCATATTAACATTTCCGTGCCAAGTGACGGAAACAATCACATGCTACCTCTCGCATGGTGAGCTTAGCGCAATTGATCCGCTTGCAGTGTGTACCTTACCTCTTACCTAACGTCGGAGTGTCGTTACAGAATATAATAACACATAAGTTAGCTTGCCACCTTAAGTAACTAATACTATAATAGACCTTACGTGGGCATCGTAACTAATCCTCACTCGACTACTCTTAAGTTTTCAAAATAGGCTCTTTTTGAGCGTGCTATTACCAATGCGGCTCTGATACCAGGCTGTGAGGACCGAGTACAAACATTCCAGGAATCGCAGAGGGTGGTGCCATGCAATGCGGCACCCAACAACACACACGAAAAGAATACAACAAAATACAAAGTTTTATTTATAGAAACAACAAAAGTCTTTTGCAATACTTAATATACAGCAGAAGTAATATTCATAGCTAAATTCTCAGCCTAGCTATGCAAATGTGCAGCCGTTCAGCCTGGGATCGCTACACACTAGCAGCACACAACAATCACAGCGGCGTGCAGGGCTCCCACTCAGTGGTATACCTCGATGGGGACATCGCCTCATCTTCAGGCCCCTTCCTCATATGTCTCACCTGCAAACAACTTAATATAGCAACCGTGAGCATGAAGGCTGAGCAAGACTTAACCGTCTCACCTAAACATGGAACTCTACATGCAGGGATACTTAACATAGGAATAGATATAACAGTAAATGACTCGCCTACAGGTTGATCCTTAATTTTTAAGTTATTAACAGCAACTTACAAGTTTAATAACAGTAACTTAGTGAACATATTGGACAGCAATAATAGTTAAAAAGCAATTATAAATTAATACATCATATTCTCCTGGCTTCTTCAGTATTTACTACGTCACAGCACAGTGAATAAGCGGTACTCAAATAGCTACGAGGGACGGTGATTGCAATCACTAGACACCCGAATAACACGTCACGTACACCCGTGCATAAGGAGCGCGCCGTGCTCCTCACCACGTCATACGTAGCAACCTTCACAAGAAACTCAAACGCCAAACCGGTCCCACCATCGCGGGCACAAGGTCCCCGCACGGAGCGTGTCTTTGCCCGCCGGCCGACTTACACCTTGCTGCCCTCAACCCACCCCTATCGACAGTGGGCTATGCCTCGACATTCAAGTTATCAAGTTACATCGGTTTCCTGGGTTCCATATGCCCAATATGCATCCGGCACAGTTCTGTAAGACCTATGTGTGCTGAATACATTGGCTTGTAGTGAATACTCTTGGCTTTGATGATAAAAGTTTTGAATATCACCAAAACACCTATTTATCAAGGTCCGACTCTAGCTCTGAGCTACAGCAAGGTCTGACGGTAGGTCCGGCTTGGTTTGGGTAGCTCCGGTTACGTTCGATGCTAGGTCCGACTAGCTTTGGTCAGCTCCGGTGAAGTTTTGTCTTTAGCTCCGGCATGTATTTGATAGCTCCGACATGTTTTTTATAGCTCCGACATGTTTTTTCTAAGCCCCGAGTTGATTTTTCTAGCTCCGGTTTTTGAAATTACTAGTTCCGACTAGTTCTGGTTAGCTCTGGCGCTAGGTCCTGCTAGTTTTGTAAGCTTCGACGGGAGCTTGGTTGTACTAGTTTTGGTAAGCTCCAGCGCTAGGTTCTACTAGCTTTTGTTAGCTCCGGCTCAAGGTCCGGGTTGCTCTGGCAAGGTCCGGAACTTGACCGTAGTGCTTCTGCTTTTCATTTGCAATGTTTCATACTTGCTTTACGTTGTTGGATTGCTTAGTATTCATTTGCTAAGTTTTTTGTGCATTTTGGTTGATATGGATGATATCGTGTTACTGTGGTTTTGCAACATGCTTATGTGAGGTTCTCACGTAAGGTGTTGTGTTCGGAACTGACGTGAGTCAAGTCGAGGACTTGGGCTCGTATGGATTGGTTGTTTATTCATGTGCAGGTGTTGCTTGAGTTCAAGACATGGCTGGTGATGGGATCCATTGGACTAGTCTCAGGGAGGAGATAAGGTTCCAACAACCAAATTCAGGAGAAATTGTGGTTGAGCTGATCAGGAGGTTGCGCAGCATGATTGAATCAAGAACAATGCATATGAAGGTATCATGGACGTCATTGGAAGATATTTGCACGTGTGCAAGGAGTGCATGGACGTGGATGCATGGTTCTGAGGCGTGATGAAGAGATGTGGACGTAAAGAATTGGTCAGGAAGGTCCAACCGACGAGGTTATGGACTCAGGCTGCGGCTGAGTCGGGTTTGACTCAAATATGAAAAGATTTGAGTTGGTTATGATAGGATTTCGTGGGTCACGAATTTGAGTTGTTTAGTAATGTGGGATACGTTCTTAAGGTGTTGGAAGTCTTAAGATTGCTTCTATCTGCGTATAGAAGAATCCTAAGCAGTTATGGAAAGTTACAATTTGTAAACAAAGTAGGATTAGGTTCCTGATCTGAGTTGAGTTGGCTTTCGAGCTGGTTATATAAACAAGGGAGCCCAGAGCTCGTGGTATACGACTTTGGGGTTGTTCCTCTTGTGTTATATTGAATAAAATTCGTAGTTTGAAGGAACTTTTGTGCCTAGTTCGTCAGACTTGTTCCAGACAAGTTTTATTCGTCGAGTTTCTGGACAGCACTACCTTTCGTCGGTGGTTTTATCATAACTCGAGTTTTACAAATCCAATTGACGTTATTTTTTTTGGGTTGTCTTCACAACTTGATTATCTATCATCTGTCAAAATTTCACGGTCATTGGATTTGTGGTCTATGATCTACACGAGTTTCTTTGCAGCGTTCCAGAACTGTTTTTTCTCGGGTAGGGCAGATTGAGCATTGTTTGATCTTTCGATCATAACTTGAGTTTTTCTCGACGGATTTGAGTGATTCTTTTTTTGTTGTCTTCGTGAATTGATTCTCTCTTATATCTATAACTTTTGTCACGGTAAAATACGTTTAGATTAGTCTCACACACGATTTCTTTAACAGATCGTTTTTCTGCCGAAAGGGTTTGGGGGTTTAATTGTTTCTGCTGCGTAAGATTTTTAAATATACCATTAACCCCCCTCTGGTAGCTTTTCACGTGCTCTTCGATCCTACAATTGGTATCAGAGCCACAGTGCTCTAATCTTTGTGATTTGCGCGTGTTTTTTGACTAATCATCATGGAGAAGTACTCTGCCAAACCTTGTGTGTTCGCTGGTATTGATTTTCAGGTTTGGAAGGCACGCATGGAGGCTTTCATCCAGGCACAAGGCTTTGCAATATGGGAGAAGGTATACAATCCTTACGAAGTGCCATCAAACGATCAAGTTACAGCTACAAATCTGAGAGATGTCGACAATAACAACAAGGCTCGGAACTTGATCATACAAGGATTAACACAAAGCGACTTCGACCGTGTTGCACACCTCCGATCTGCATACGATGTGTGGAAAGCACTTTGTGAATACTACAAAGGATCCAACACGATCAAAGAGGTCAGGGAAGACATGTTTAAGAAAGAATACATGAATTTCCACTACAGGAAAAGCGATCATTTGCGACGGCCAGCCGTCGCAAATAGAATAATTTGCGACGGCCCGCCTCTGGCCGTCGCAAATAAGGTGGCCGTCGCAAAAAACTATTTATTTGCGACGGCCAACACCGGAGCCGTCGCAAATAGCGAGTTATTTGCGACGGCGAACCGTAGTACCGTCGCAACTAATGCAGCCGTCGCAAATAAGTGTTTATTTGCAATGGCTGCTAAAAGGGCCGTCGCAAGTAACGTTAATTGTGACGGCTATGTGGTCCGGCCGTCGCAATTCAATTGGCCGTCGCAAATAGGGGCCTTTATCCTGACCCGACACTTCAATCTTGTTTCATTCTCACCACTCGACACAGCCGCCGCCCACCGTCCTGCCGCGCGCCGTCGCCGCCCCGCCGCCGCCGGCCCGCCGCCCCGCCGCCGCCCCGGCCTCGGGTTGCCGCGCCCCCGCCGCCCCGGCCGTCCGCGCCCTCCGCGTCGCTGCCCCGCCCACGGCACCACCCCACCGCCGGCCCGCCGTCGCCGCCCCACCACCGACCCACAGTAAGTGCTCAGTATTACTGTCATTATGCAGTTTAGTCTCTAGCTTAGTCTCTAGCTTAGTCTCTAAGTTTATCATTATGCAGTTTAGTATCTAATTTCAATGCAGTTTATCAAATAAGTTTTTGTACCCATATGCAGTTTATCATTATTCAATTGAAAAACATCCTCGCCCTCTTGTGAGCTGCAATATGTTAATGGTTGCTTTTGTTGATTTTGCAATATGTTAATGGTTGTATTCAAAAACTGCAATATGTTAATGGTTGTATTCAAAAAATGGTTGCATATGGGAATAGGATGTGATCATTATTTGTGAGCTGGTTTGCAATCCCGAGAGCCAAGGCAGCGCTGTACACACTTTCAGTTGTTGCCTTAGAATCGGGTGCAATGCCCATCACCGGTACACTCATTAACCCGACACCGGCCGCAGAGTCCTGGCGTCGGACGTCGCACACGACAGCGGTTGTCAATTCAATAAAAATTAATTAGCGGTGTTGGGTTGTGTTCCACACGAGGGCAAGGGGCAGCTGCTGGCTGATGCCCCGGCCTTCTTCCACTTCTCTACTCGTCCCCCCGCTGCGGCCGCTCCACGCTGCTAACCACTGCCTCTACCCACCCATTCCTCTCGCGCCATCTCGCCTCGTCTCCTACTCTCCTCACCTATCACTCGTTGCCTGCCCCACTAAACCACTCGCCTCAGATCGAGCACGCGTGCGGCATGCCCGGCGATGACGACAGCAGCGGGGCCAGTGACGGCGACGACGGGAGGAACCCGGAGGAGGTCCAGATACAGATCGCAGGTCAATCCGCTCATCTCTCTATGACTCTGTCTGGGAGCCAATGCTAATCTCTATAACTTACGGGAACGTTAATAGGGCCGCGAAGTTTGGCGGGTTGGATTTGCATCACGGTGCCTGGGTAGAGCAAAGACGCGCGTGTTCTTCTTCGATGTCTCGGTGGTCAGTAGTTGACGCGGGCTCAGGCACGCTAGGTGTTCAATGATTTGCTTGCTTCTTATTGGTTCTGGTCATCGTAAGGTCGTCCATTGAAAAGATCCTCAAGTCTCTTCTCCCACCGATCCAGGGTTGTTGGGGTGATGTAGTTGGCATTTGGGCCGTCTACAAGCTCATCTGTCCTCCGACACCACACTGCAGAAACAACACAATCAGACCTTCAATCATCATCTGAAATAGTAATTTCAATGGGTAGTATGAGAGTATTCCTTGGATGTTTCCATGCCAAGAATATGTTCTCATCACTTTCCACATGGAGAGCGGCGGCGCGCGACACGCTGCGGTCACGCGGGAAGCCGAGCTCGCATCTCGGTCGAGGACGGCGTGAGGAAGCGGAACGCCGCATCTCGGTCGAGGACGGCGTCGAGGGCCGGCACGTGGCGTGCAACTTGGACCATTCCAGGCGAGGCGAGGAGGCATGGCGTCTAGTCTGAAGCGACTGGACGCCTAGGCGCCGCCTAGGCATCGCCTAGGCGACGCCTGGAGAACACTGAACGCAATTACTAGCAATTTTTTCTGTTTAGCACTAGAGTAACCTCTTAAAGCTGAAAAATAGGTTATTATCCATTGTGTTTTAGCGAGTGAGGGACTTGCTTCTGGATCAACCAAAAGCATGATAATATGGTGATCTAGCTGGTCCAATTATATTCAGTTCTTTGAGTGTTCTAGATGTTTTTATCAAATCGGTCTTGACATAATGCATTTTTTTATATTGCTCAGGCCCCCTCCCCACCGTGCACACTCAGATCCACTTCACTGCTCAGGTATGACACCATCATTCTTCTCATATTGTATATGACAGAGTACAGTGCTTTTAGCTGTATATGATGACTTGTTGCTTTTATAGTAGCTGCCCTGATATGTATAATGTTTCAACTATTTTTTTTTTCAAATTTTTAGTGATGTAACACATTTTCTTTAGATTTGCATCACCATGTTACTAGTTCAGCCTATGTCAAGTGTGTGATCTAGATGTTGCTAGATGATTCTGTTTTTGTAGGTTTAGATAACTTTTTGTCATGCATTGGTAAATATGTTTATTATGCTTTGGTAAATACTTTTTGTCAAGTGTGTGATATTTTGATTGTGTTAGTGTTTAGAATTAATAGTTTTTTTCTATTCTGTTTAGTGTATGTTTGGACTTTAGTGCATCCAGATAATGTTTTTCAGTGACTACTTAATATATATAAATAAAGGGGTTTTGGGCCGGCTCGGACCAACCAGGAATGGCACGACACGCAATAAGTTTGATCGTGTCGTGTAGACCATAGTAGTCAAGGCGACATGGAAGCGAACGGGTTGGTAAGGACGTCAGTGACCCGCGATTGCGTGGACGGTGGAAATGGATGTGGAATTGTCATCTGAGACCAACTTTCCTCTCAATCTTTCTCTAGTTCTTTCCTCTCTCTTAAATGACCTGAAAATGAAAATGAGCAACGTAACCTATAGCAATGTATTACCCGTTTCGGATCGGCACGTCTCACATGCCATTGGCATGTGAGACGTGCAGGTTCGAAATTGTCCCTTTTTTGGACAGCCTCGGAGTGACCGAGGGGGCGTGGCTTGTGACGAGACGCGGGTCCGGATTTGGACGAGATTTCGGTGGCGTAACCCTGTTGTTCTCTGCTGCACCATTTTCGGGCGTGCAGTGGAGAACAGCGGGGTTATGCTGCCGAAATTTCGTTCGAATCCGGATCACGCGTCTCGTCATGAGCATGCTCCGCTCGGTCACTCTTGGGTGGGTTTAGGATCTATCTGCCTAGGTTGTAGGGCCGTGACATAACACAACAATACATTAACGACAATTTCTTTAGCATTAAACTGCAGAGTCAAACATAGGTGAAGACCGCAGTTGGATGTATACTGGCTGGAAGAGCAGAAATGGTGGTCACTCCGATGAGTGGTTTATCAAGTTAGATCAGTTTTCGGATCGAGCATTTTCGTTGTCAACGGAAGATATGGGTGCGGTGCTCATGTACAAAATGCCGGAACACTAAGTTTTTGAGAAGATTGGAGCTTTCGTTTCACTTATGTCGAAACGGTTTCACTCCACAATATGAAGTGTGGACCTTCCACGGCGAGACTAATTCTCGAGTCATAGCCGAAGTGGATGAGGATGATGATATAACAGAGGTTGATAGGATGGATGAGATGTTAGAAGCTCTTGAAGTGGAGGATCCTCTTACAAAAAGGCAGAGAAGTTCTTTGAGGAGCTGAAGAAATCACAAGAGCCGTTGCATGAACACACGGCTGTGACCGTACTTGCTTTCTTGACCAGATTTATGGCAATTAAGTCCAAGTACTTTTTTCCATCAACTGCTACAATGATCTCATGAAATTGATCTGCGATATCCTTCCACAACCTCACAAAGCGCCACCAGATATGTATCAGTCAAAGATCAAGATATCTGGTCTCGGTATGAAGTATGAGAAAATTGATGTGTGCCCAGACAACTGCATGCTATTCTGGAAAGAGCACGCCAATGAGAAGATGTGCTTGAAATGTGGTAAATCGAGGTATGTCGAAGTTGTTAATGACGATGGCGATAATGTGATGACAGATGTCGCACATAAGCAGCTTCGTTACTTGCCTGTGACACCTCGGTTGAAGCGGATGTTTCTTTCAAAAAGAACCGCAAGACACATGAGATGGCACAAAGAAGGTAAACGTGAGAACAAAGAATTCTTGACGCATCCGTCCGACGGTGATGCATGGAAGGCGCTAGACCGTTTCGATCCAGACTTTTCTCGTGATGCGAGGAATGTTCGCATCGGATTAGCGACAGACGGATTCTCACCGTTCAGTACGAATGCCACGCCATACTCATGTTGGCCTGTCTTTGTCATTCCGTACAACTTGCCACCTGCTTTATGTACGAAGAACGAGTCCATGTTTCTCAGCCTCATTGTACCTGGACCTGATCATCCCGGGTCACGTCTCAACGTGATGTTAAAACCGCTGATCGAAGAATTGAAAGTCTTGTGGACAGGAGTCGAAGCATACGACAGTTACAAGAAGTAGAAATTCAACCTTCGAGCTGCTTATTTGTGGTCCGTCCATGATTTGCCGGCATACGGCATGTTTTCCGGATGGAGCACTCACGGTCGTCTGACGTGTTCGATATGTGCTTCAGACACGGATTGCTTTTGACTAACTCATGGAGGCAAAATATCTTACTTCGATTGTCACGGACGTTGGCTGCCCTCGAATCATATATTTAGGCAGCAGAGGCATGTCTTTCGAAAGAACACTGTTGTCACTAAAGGACCACCGAAGCGTCTCAACGGGTCAGAAATTTCTGATATGTTGGACAAACTGGTGCCCGATGAAGGTCGTCCTGGATATTTCGTAGGTTATGGAGAGGAACACAATTGGACTCACATATGTGGACTTTGGGAGCTACCATATGTGAAGTCGTTGATTCTAATGCACAACATTGATGTCATGCATCAGGAGTGTAATATGAGCGAAAGTATCATAAGCACTTGCATGGATATGCCTGGCAAAACGAAAGACAATTATAAATCTAGACTAGATTTGGCAGACATTTGTCACCGTCCAACTCTTGAAATCTCTGAAAGTGGTGGAAAGCCACGTGCTTCTTTCTGTCTTCGATCAAAAGAAAAGAAAGAAGTTATGAAATGGATGAAAACTTTGAAATTCCCAGATGGTTACGCAGCTAGCCTGAAACGAGCCGTAAATGTTAACACAGGAAACCTCACTGGGTTGAAGAGTCATGATTATCACATTATAATGGAAAGACTACTACCTGTTATGTTCCGAGGCTATCTAGATGATGCGGTGTGGAAGGTTTTAGCCGAGCTCAGAAATTTCTATAGATAGCTTTGTGCTAAAGAAATCAAGATCGGGATGATGGATAAGTTAGAGAAGGAGATACCCATACTTTTATGTAAGATGGAAATTTTTTTTCCACCGGGTTTCTTCAATCCAATGCAACATCTGCTTATCCATCATCCATTCGAAGCTAAAGTTGGCGGTCCTGTGCAATATAGGTGGATGTATCACATTGAAAGAGCGCTACGATATCTGAAACCAATGGTTGGCAACAGGGCAAGGGTGGAAGGGTGCATCGCTGAAGCATATGCTCTTAAGGAAGTTGGATACTTTTCAAGTGTCTACTTTGCGGAAGAAAACAATATCAATACTTCGGCGATGCGATACAATGGGACGAAACACCCCCTCTAAGCGACCTTTCCATTTTTCAAACGAGAGGCGCCACCGTTGGTAGCTACACGACCTACGTGCTATCCGAACAGGAAAGGACTGTTGCTTTACTCTACATGTACGCAAATATAGAAGGCATGCAGGAATACTTCGAGTAAGTGTTTCTCCTATGTTTATGCTAATCTACATATTTTGCTACACATGTACTCTAAAAGATGTTTTTTCATGTTCAGCGAGTTCCACATACAATATTGGCCACATAGGCATCAACCTACGGCCAAACAAGTAGAAGCGATGCGAAAGGAAGGAATAAATGGGGGGCAGAGTTTTCTATCTTGGTTTCGAGAATATGTAATATTCTCTCGTCATCTATGTATTATAAATTACTATTATTAAAGAAGTATTATGTAATATTCTCTCGTCTTTTATAACAGTGTCGGACTCACAATGTCCATGAAGATTTGCGGCAGCTATCTTATGGATTGGTGAATGTTAGAAGCTATGGTCGATATGATATAAATGGCTTCCGATTCCGTACAACTCATTTTGAAGCTCATCGTCCTCTCGCGGCAACATCAAATTCCGGTGTTGTGACGAGAGCAATGGACACTCAAGGGAATTTAACCGATTATTATGGTATCATTAACAAAATCCTTGAATTTACTTTTACCGGAAATAAGACCCTTCGAGTTGTCTTCTTTGAATGTGATTGGTTTGATCGTACTCATGGAACTCGAGAAAACAAATTTGTAATTATGGAAGTGAAACGTAAGGACCGACTACGAGGTTACGATACATTTGTTCTTGCGCATCCAGTTGAAAAAGTGTATTATCTACCTTATCCATGCACGAAGCTCAGTGCTTGGTGGGTGGTATATAAGGTGAATCCTCGTGAGCGGCTATATACTCCTGGGGATGATGGTTACCATGATAGCGAAGATGTTGAAGAAGTGTACCAAGAAGAAGAGTTGCCAGACACTTTTATCGTCGAGCTTGGTGCAGGACTCGATCAATTAGTTGGAGATGTTGAAGACGTTGAAGATAAAGAGGCAGATGATACCGGAAAACGAAAATTAGAACAGGCCACGATGGAAGATCATTGGGCTGGTTTAAGGAGTAGGGCACAGGCACATGACAATGATGTTGACGAATTTTGAAAGTGACTACAAGTAATGTTTTCTTGAAGATAGTAACATGAATTATATATATATATTATTTGCATATTTACTAATTATCTAATTACAATAGGATGGCGTCAAAGAAGGGTAAGAAGGTGCCGCCGACGAGGGGGTTCTACCCCTCTAGACCTGAGGACGCTTTCGTTGGTGCCTCGTCGACTGGCAGCAGACGCTCTCAGCTGCTGGGGCACGTTCAGGCCAGCTATAGATCTTCGTCATAGGTAAATGTCACTCGTTTTTGACAAATTCTTTAAATTCAAATTCACATTAAACTTACTTATGAATCATTTGAATGTTGTAGTCCTCACCGGCTGACTCAGAGGCTGCGGCGCCTTCGGTGAGCCAGCCCTCGGCGAGGCAGCCCTTGGCCAGCCAGCCCTCGGCGAGGCAGCCCTCAGCGAGTCAGCCCTCGGCGAGCCAGCCCCCAGCTGGCGATGAGTTTGTTCCTGAGGCCTTTGACTCGGCTGGTGAGGAACCATCTGGGTCACCTGACGTGGCGCCCCAGCAGACGCGGAGGACGAGGAGGACTCACTTTTTCAGTCCTCCCGCGGTCCCTTCACAGAGGATCGTGATTCATCCAGTCGGAGACAGGTAATAAAAATTATAGTTTTCAATTTTAGTTTCTTTTGATTACTTAAGTAATGAATGAATGAATAAATATCTTACAGGGCTTGGGACAACTTGTCTTTCACCGGTGAGAGACACCACAGACCGGTGAACGGTGTCCTCGGGTCCATAGTGCGTTTGCACTATCCCGGGGTCATCGACGGGGGGCCTGCTCTTTCGTGGGAGGACTACGCACGCGTCCATCACCAGGAGCACGGCAACCTTTAGGAGGCCGTATGGGCCGATTTTATGGTAAGTATGTTAACAAAGTTTCTAAGTTACAACTCTTAAACTCTTTTAGTGAACATCTCTTCAATATATTCTTTATCGCAGGCAAGATATACTTTAGAGGACCCGAACGACCGTCGCATGTTTGAGGATGCGAGGCGAGTGTTTCACTTCAACGCTGCCAAGGCGCTTCGACAAGCTTTGTCAAACACCCGTGTTCAAATTATTAATGAGCACTTGAAGGCGAACCAGCAGCACGTGTTACACTTCTGGCAAGAGAGCGAGAGGCACCTGACGGAGGAGGAGTACGCGCATGTACGTGGAGTGTAGTAAGTATTTTTTTCTGATAATTTCCTCGATGGTACTTTTAACGACTTCCAACTATGTGCAGGGCCACGTGAGCTGGTTGCAGGGTCGGACCGATACATTTTGGGCCCTTTGTCGCTACTGGGCTAGCGACGAGTTTAAAGCTAAGTCTGAGAAGGCTCGAGACTGCAGAGGGGTGGAGGGGAAGAGCAGGCACGGGCAAGATAACCACTTGCGTTTAGCTAAACGCATGGTAAGTGTGTGTAACTTATGTTTATATATTAATAATATATTGTTTGTACTAACACGTATTGACAGGAGCGTGAGACGGGGGTGCCGCCCACCCCTGCTGAGGTCTGGAAGAGAGGTCACAGGGACCCTTCTCAGCCGACGGGGTGCAGTCAGGCTGCAGCCGAGCGGTTGGTAAGTTTAGAAATCATTCATATTAAATATAACTATATAGATTGTTCAACTTACACGGTTTTATTGTTTTGCAGGCTAAGTACGGGGAGGAGGCTAGGAAGATACACGGCGAGGATTTCAATTGGGAACGTCAACCGATCAATTCTCAAGCCGCGTATGCAACCGGTGGTGGAAAAGCACACGGAAGGTGAGCTTACAAGTCATTTTATTGTTTTCAATTCAAAGTATTCAGGATATTTCAATTTCATATTACTGACTCTCTTTTTTATAGGCTCGCCATATTCGACGGAGTTGTCGACTCGAGGGCGGGGAGACCTGCGAGAGGTAGCTCCACGCAGGCTTCGGGCATGGGAGGTCGCCGCGTATCACAGAGGGACATTGAGATGCAGTCCCTCCGAGAAACAGTAGAAGAAAACGAAAGGCGACATGACGAGGAAAGGAGGGAGGCGGAACGCCAAAGGATCGCGATGGAGGCCACGATCCAAACCCAGGCAGCAGCATTGGCGCAGATGCGGGAAGTAATGGAGGTAACAAAATAAAAACTAAAATTCTCATTAATTCAGCATAAATGACTTACTAATAGGTAGCATTTAATGTTTGCAATGACAGGCCATCGCTCGGGCGCAAGGTCTGGGAATGTAGCTACCGGTACTACCACCGGTCCTTCCAGGCGATCCTTCTTCAGTGGGCCAGGTAAGTTTCTATGTAATCCTTCTTCTCCAGCGTAATAAGATCGAGATAGATGAAAGAGAGAGATAGTTAGATAGAAGAAAATGATTGAGATAGAAGAAAGATAGAGATAGAAGAAAGGGAGACAGAAGAAAGAGTGAAAGATAGATAGAGTAGGATGGGAATGAAGAGAGAGAGTATGATGTAGATGGAGATAGAGAGAGGGGAAGATAGAGGGAGGGAGATGTAGATGGAGATAGAGGGAGGAAGATAGAGGGAAAAGGATAGCAATAGAGAGATAGAGTGAGAGACAAAGAGAGAAATGAAAAGAGAAGAAGAGAGTGGGATTTAGATGAAGATAGAGGGAGAGGAAGGGAGGGAGAGAGATGTTGATGCATTTATATTCTAACTCTAAGTTTCATTAATTGCATGGATCCGCGACGGCTGCACAAACGCTGTCGCCGTCGCTACCGCCGCCTGGAATGAGGCGCGACGAGGACTTTGACTTCGGAGGTGGCTACGGAGGTCAAACCGGCGAGTGAGCCCATGTTTAGTTTGTTGATGTTGATGCGATGTTTGTACGATGTGTTTTGAAACTGTTGTGATGTGATGTGTTCTGTGAATCTGTTCTTTGAATCTGGCCATCGAGCCGGTTAGTGTTTTCTGTTTTTTTAAAAAAATAAAAAACCTTATTTGCGACGGCTTTTTATACAGTACCGTCGCAAATAAGGTACAAAGCCGTCGCAAATAAGCCACTGCTATTTGCGACGGCCTGGCCGTCGCAAATAAGTTTTAATTGCGACGGCCCGGCCATCGCAAATAGCAGAGTGGGTCCCGGAGGAGGAAATGTGGGCCCTGCCCACTGAACTTATTTGCGACGGCCCGGCCGTCGCAAATAGAAGCACTTAATTGCGACGGCCCGGCCGTCACAAATAAGCTTTAATTGCGACAGCCTGGCCGTCGCAAATAATGTTGCGGGGCCCACCGGCCCGCGGCAATAACTTGCGACGGCCAATCCTAGCTGTCGCAATTAAGCTTATTTGCGACAGCCACCGTCGCAAATAAGCTTAATTGCGACGATTTAGTTGCGACGGCTAAAAACCGTCGCAAATAAGGAAAGCCGTCGCAAATAGCTTATTTGCGACAGCATATGGCTTATTTGCGACGGCCTTGGCCGTCGCAAATCATCGGGATTCCTGTAGTGTTCGATATGCAACCCGGTGAGTCTATTGATGACCTTTTTGCTCGCTTTAATAAGATTCTCAGCAACTTGCGTAGTGTCAATCTTAATTTTTCAGATGCTGAAAATGCTAGGCAATTGCTAAGTGCATTAGATATGTCAATTTGGGAGATGAAAGTCACATCTATTCGTGAATCTACTGTCATGAGTTCACTTACTTTAGATGTGCTATATTCCAAGTTAATAACTCATGAAATTGATATAATCTCACGTAAGAACCCCAATAAGTCTATTGCATTTGTTTCACAACGTGATATGTCTAGCTCCGGCCAATCATCATCTTGCAATACTGTTGCTTTGTTGTCCTCACTAACCGTCGAGCAGATCGAAGAATTTCCAGAAGAGGAGTTGACACTCATATCTACTAGATTCTCAAAAGCATTGCAAAATGTGAGAACTAGATGGAGAGGAAGCTTCGGACCTCAACGTTGTTTCGAATGTGGTAAAACAGGACACTTTCGTACAGAATGCCCTAACCTTTCAGGTCCGACCACCCGGGAAGAAAAACAAAGCATGGTTTGGACCTCCTCTGGAAATTTCAACAAGAAGAAGAAAGGTAACATAGGACGCAAGATGATCAACAGTTTCATCATCGCGCTTCAAGAGTTCAGTTCAAGCAACGTGGACATTGGAAGTGATGAAGATGAAGATGATTTGGCAAACTTGTGCTTCATGGCGGGCAAGTCAAGATCAAGTATGGAGGAGGCATAACACAACAGCGACAATGAAGAGGTATGTCCTACTTGCGAAGAAATGTGTGATGCTATTTCTCGTGCCACTATTATTGTTAAGAAAAAGGACAAAAAGCTTAGGGATAGTGCTGCTAAAATTGAATCACTAGAATCTGAAATCAACCGTTTAAAAACTTTGATTCCTAGTGATGATGCATGTTCCTCATGTGATTTAATATATGAACAATTATCCTCATTAAGGAGTGTGCACACCTCCGCACTTGATAAACTTGAGTTAGAAATTGAAAAGAACAAAGAGCTTGCTGCACTTCATGATAAAAACTTGAAAGATGCTAGCTGTTCTACAATTGATTTGCATTGTTCTACTTGTGATGATCTTGATAAGAAACTACAGCATGCTATGAATGAAATTTCTATATTGAACAATGCTTTACGTTCTCATAAAGTTAAATTTTGTTCAAATTGAAAACTAAAAGGAAAAACTTCATGTGAAAATTGCCTTGATCTGTCCAATAAACATGATGACATGCATAGGACATTAGATTGGTTTTGTAATGGGAATAAGAACCTAAACTTACTGCTGAATTCTTCCAAGTCTTGCAATGATAAAACTGGTTTAGGTTTTGATTCTCATGCTCATGCTAAGGCACATCCACCTAAAATTGTAAAGTCATTAGGAAGTGGTTTGATTCAAACAGCTCCTAAACAAAAAGGAGTGGTTTTCAAATCTGCAGGAGTGTTGCCTCATTCAGTTTCAAATAAAAATATTGCTTGCTCATCTAGACATGAACACAAAGTTAAATTTCATTGTACCTTCTGTGGTAAAGATGGTCATGTCATAGATTTTTGTTATAGACTAGCTAAACAACAGAAAAGGGAAAGAATGGTTGCTAGATCTCATAACTTTCATGCAAAATTTGCTGCACACATTGAACCGAATGTACAACCTGCTGTTTTGAGTCAAAAACATTCACAGTTTACCTCCGGACCCTCTGTTTTGCCTCCGGAGCTACTGATTTTTGTGCTACACAAGTAACACCTTATAGGTCAGTAGTCAAGAATAAAAAAATCTCAAACTTTGACTCATAAACCTGCTGTTTTGTCTCAGCTTTCGTGTGTTTTTCCTGCTGCATGTCGCGTGACTCAGTACTGGATTCCTAAATGCCTTTTGACTAACCCCAGTATTGAGTCATCGACATATTGTGCTTTTATGTAGGTTACACGTTTGAGGAAGGAGAACATTTGGATTGTGGATTAAGTTGCTCACGCCACATGACCGGTAACAAAGATTGGTTCTCCTCCCTCTCTTTTGTGTCACGTGTAGAGAATGTTACTTTTGCCGATAATTCTTCAACTCCTATAATTGCTAAGGGTTCGGTTAGAGTAAATGATCACTACACTTTGAAGAATGCGGCACTTGTCAAAAATTTGAAATACAACTTGCTTTCTGTTGCACAATTGCTAGATGAAAATCTCGAAATTATTTTCAATAAAAACTGCTGCAAAGTTATAGGTTCAAATAGTGAGCTTATTTTTAACATGTCTCGGTTTGGAAGAGTTTTTAAAGCTAATTTTGATATGTCTTCCTCTAAGCATAGGTGTATAGTTGCTAATGATTCAAGGGACTTATATTTTTGGCATCGTAGACTTGGTCACGTAGGCTTTGATCACCTAACGCATGTTAGTGCTCTTGATCGCATACGTGGGCTGCCTAAGCTTAAAGGGGACAAAGAAATTGTGTGCTCTTCTTGCAGACATGCTAAGATGGTTGCAGGTTCACATACTCCTCTCAAAATGATCATGACAACTGAACCATGTCAACTTTTGCATCTTGACACCGTAGGACCTTCACGTGTTCAATCCTTCGGAGGTAAATGGTATGTTCTTGTTATCGTTGATGATTATTCTAGATACTCTTGGGTTTACTTTATGGCGTCTAAGAATGAAGTTTTTAGTCACTTTATAACTTTATTTCTTAGATTATCAATTGATCACCCAGGATCATTAAAAGCAATTAGAAGTGATAATGGAACTGAATTTAAAAATCAATCTTTTGATCACTTTTGTGCTGAAAATAGAATAGATCATCAATTTTTTTCACCATATGTACCTCAACAAAACGGTGTTGTAGAAAGAAAGAATAGAACCTTAGTTGAGATGGCTAGGACTATGCTTGATGAATATCAAACTCCTAGGAAATTTTGGGCTGATGCGTTAGCAACCGCTTGTTATGTCTCAAATCGTGTTTTCTTGCGTGCTAAGCTAGGTAAAACACCATATGAGCTCCGGTTTGGACATAGGCCTAGTGTTACACACTTTTTGGGTCTTTAGTTGCAAATGCTTTGTTAAGAAACATGGTAATCTTGATAAATTTGAACCTAGATCCATTGATGGCATGTTTCTTGGTTATCCATCTCATACTAGAGGCTACCGTGTGCTTTTACTTGACACTACCAAAATTGTGGAGACTTGTGAAGTGTCTTTTGATGAATCTAGCCCAGGTACTAGCTCAAACATTGCAGGTCCAGATCCATATCCGCAGGGGGAGGTCATTTTCATTGAAGATGAGGAAGAATTGGAGTTGCTACCAGAAAATTCAGCAGCTAAAGACTTTGGTTTAGCTCCGGATGTTAATTCTCTACCAGCACCGACAACCATCAATGCTGATTCAAATCATCCTCAAGCCACAAGCTCATCGATTTTTGATGAACATGAAGAAGAAGAAGCTTGTGAGACATCTGTTCCCCTACGGTTTTACAAAGATCATCCCCCACAACAGATGATTGGAAGCTTGCACGAACGAGTCACACGGTCCAGGTTTTGCGATCCAAACTCTCATGCTCATTCTGCTTTTGTTGCTTCTTTTGAACCCAAAGATATATCACACGCACTCACTAATGAATCTTGGATTATTGCCATGCAAGAAGAGTTAGAAAATTTTGAAAGAAATAATGTTTGGAAACTTGTACCTCCACCTCAAAGTCACACTTTAATTGGAACTAAATGGGTATTTAAAAATAAACAAAGTGAGGATGGGGTTGTGGTTAGGAATAAGGCTAGGTTGGTTGCTCAAGGTTTCACTCAAGTTGAAGGTCTAGATTTTGATGAAACTTTTGCTCCTATCGCTAGATTAGAAGCCATAAGAATTTTGTTAGCTTTTGCAGCATCTAAAGGTTTTAAGCTATATCAAATAGATGTTAAAAGTGCTTTTCTTAATGGCTACATAGATGAGGAGGTTTATGTCAAACAACCACCGAGTTTCAAAAATCCAGATTTTCCTAATCATGTTTACAAACTGTCCAAAGCCTTATACGGTCTCAAACAAGCCCCTAGAGCATGGTATGATAGGTTAAAAACATTCTTACTTGAAAAAGGGTTTACCATGGGCAAGGTTGATAAAACTCTTTTTGTGCTTAAGCATGGCAATGACTCATTATTCGTTCAAGTGTATGTGGATGATATTATCTTTGGTTGTGCTTCTCATGATCTTGTGTCCAATTTTCAGCAATGATGAGTTCCAAATTTGAAATGAGTATGATGGGTGAACTCACTTACTTTTTGGGGCTGCAAATCAAGCAAACCAAGGAGGGTACCTTTGTGCATCAAACAAAGTATACCAAAGACCTCCTAAGGCGCTTCAACATGGACAAAAGCAAGCCTCTTCGGACACCAATGGGAACAGCAACAACACTTGAACTTGATGAAGATAGTGAATCTATGAATCAAAAAGAATATAGAAGCATGATCGGATCACTTTTGTACCTCACGGCATCAAGACCGGACATACAATTCAGCGTATGTCTTTGTGCACGGTTTCAAGCTTCCCCACGTGTTTCACATCATCAAGCCGTCAAAAGGATTCTCAGGTACTTACATGGAAGCCAAGAATTTGGCATTTTTCTTCCTTCCTCCTCAACCGTTACTTTGAAAGCTTTTTCGGATGCTGATTTTGGGGGTTGTAGGATTGATAGGAAAAGTACTTCCGGTGCTTGTCATTTTCTTGGTAATTCTCTTGTTGCTTGGTCCTCTAGAAAACGAAATTCAGTTGCACAATCCACAGCCGAATCTGAATATGTAGCTGCTGCTAGTGCTTGCTCACAAATTCTTTGGATTGTTCAAACACTTAAGGACTATGGGGTTGATCTAGATAGTGTTCCACTGTTTTGTGATAACACTAGTGCCATTTGCATTGCTAAAAACCATGTGCAACATTCTAGAACTAAGCACATTGACATTAGGTATCACTTTCTCCGAGATAATGTTGAAAAAGGAAACATTGTGCTTCACCATGTAGATACCGAACAACAATTGGCTGACATTTTTACAAAACCTTTGGATTTCACTCGTTTTTGTTATATTCGTAGTGAAATAGGGGTTATGCATCCTCATGGCTTAAATTGAGGGGGAGTTTTTAAAACTTGGGAAGTCTATGTGTGAATCTGAAATTAAATTAATATGAGCATAGTATTTCATACATATATGACTTTGTGATTCCTTTTACATGCTGAAAGTTCTTACTACATTACTCATGTTATACATTTTGTAGTTTTTGCCATGTCTAGTAATTGGAATAATTAATTACACTAAAACTGGTCATGATCGAACTTTCTTGCTGTTTTGAACTTGTTACATGTTCACAAGTGCTTTTAATCATAAAGAATTAATCAAGTAATCAAGTCACATGTTGAGTTTTTATGAACAAATATAAATTGAGAAAAGATCAAGAGAATATGCATGCATTGCACTTCTTCTTTTGAGATGGCTTGTCATTGCACTTAGAAGGAACTTGGAAGAAGTTGTGTATGACTAAAACCATGTCCTTAAGCTTCTGATTGTCATATGACATAGGCTTGGCTTGGTTGGTTAGAATAAGGCAGATGCGCATATAATCTCTTGCAAAAATCATATGATCTAAATCTGTGCTTTGAAAAATAATAAAATGCAGCAACAAGTGTCATGCTTTCAGGTTTTGAAATAGTTAAGTTTGTGAGATCATGACCTGCTAAAATTGAAAATTACACTTGATCTCTAGCATGGCTTACACTACTTTATGTATCTCATTGATGTGATAGTGTAAGGTACTTGATAGTATAACTTGGATGAGCTTTGTTTATATGTATATGCTATAATATGCTCATAACAACTAAAAGGGGAGAGATAATTTGTTTATATGCTCATGACTTGCTGAATACATTATCAAAGGGGGAGAGATAAGCATGAAGAGAAAGAGAATATGTGCATAAGGAGAGATAATAAAGGGGGAGAGATAATATGGGATATTTTTGCTTTTCTTCTCATTTCATTTCTGATTTACAAAAAGGGGAGAAATTGTCTTCAAAACTTTTATGAGAATAAGCCAATGTTCGGATTTTAAATGGTGTTGCCAATGCATTCATCAATACATTGGCTTGTAGTGAATACTCTTGGCTTTGATGATAAAATTTTTGAATATCACCAAAACACCTCTTTATCACGGTCTGACTCTAGCTCTGAGCTACAGCAAGGTCCGACGGTAGGTCCGGCTTGGTTTGGGTAGCTCCGGTTACGTTCGATGCTAGGTCCGACTAGCTTTGGTCAGCTCTGGTGAAGTTTTGTCTTTAGATCCGGCATGTCTTTGATAGCTCCGACATGTTTTTTATAGCTCTGACATGTTTTTGCTAAGCTCCGAGTTGATTTTTCTAGCTCCGGTTTTTGGGGTTACTAGTTCCGACTAGTTCTGGTTAGCTCCGGCGCTAGGTCCTGCTAGTTTTGTAAGCTCCAGCGGGAGCTTGGTTGTACTAGTTTTGGTAAGCTCCGGTGCTAGGTTCTACTAGCTTTTGTTAGCTCCGGCTCAAGGTCCGGGTTGCTCAGGCAAGGTCCGGAACTTGACCGTAGTGCTTCTGCTTTTCATTTGCAATGTTTCATACTTGCTTTACATTGTTGGAAAGATTTCTTAGTATTCATTTGCTAAGTTTTTGGTGTGTTTTGGTTGATATGGATGATATCGTGTTATTGTGGTTTTGCAACATCCTTATGTGAGGTTCTCACGTAAGGTGTTGTGTTCAGAACTGATGTGAGTCAAGTCGTGGACTTGGGCTCGTATGGATTGGTTGTTTATTCATGTGCAGGTGTTGCTTGAGTTCAAGACATGGATGGTGATGGGATCCATTGGACTAGTCTCAGGGAGGAGATGAGGTTCCAACAACCAAATTCAGGAGGAATTGTGGTTGAGCTGATCAGGAGGTTGTCCAGCATGATTGAATCAAGAACAATGCATATGAAGGTATTGTGGACGTCATTGGAAGATGTTTGCACGTGTGCAAGGAGTGCATGAACGTGGCTGCATGGTTCCGAGGCGTGATGAAGAGATGTGGACGTAAAGAATTGGTCGGGAAGGTCCAACCGACTAGGTTATGGACTCAGGCTGCGACTGAGTCGGGTTTGACTCAAATATGATAAGATTTGAGTTGGTTATGATAGGATTTCGTGTGGGTCACGAATTTGAGTTGTTTAGGAATGTGGGGTACGTTCCTAAGGTGTTTGGAAGTCTTAAGATTGCTTCTATCTGCGTATAGAAGAATCCTAAGCAGTTATGGAAAGTTACGATTCGTGAACAGAGTAGGATTAGACCCCTGATCTGAGTTGAGTTGGCTTTCGAGCTAGTTATATAAACAAGGGAGCCCAGAGCTCGTGGTGTACGACTTTGGGTCTGTTCCTCTTGTGTTCTATTGAATAAAATTCATAGTTTGAAGGAACTTTTGTGCCTAGTTCGTCAGACTTGTTCCAGACAAGTTTTATTCGTCGAGTTTCTGGATAGCACTACCTTTCGTCGGTGGTTTTATCATAACTCGAGTTTTATAGATCCAAGTGACGTGATTTTTTTGGGTTGTCTTCACAACTTGATTATCTATCATCTTTCAAAATTTCACGGTCATTAGATTTGTGGTCTATGATCTACACGAGTTTCTTTGCAGCGTTCCAGAACTGTTTTTTCTCGGGTAGGGCAGATTGACCATTGTTTGATCTTTCGATCATAACTTGAGTTTTTCTCGACGGATTTGAGTGATTCTTTTTGTGTTGTCTTCGTGACTTTATTCTCTCTGATATCTATCACTTTTGTCATGGTGAAACACGTTTAGATTAGTCTCACACACGATTTCTTTAACAGATCATTTTTCTGCCGAAAGGGTTTGGGGGTTCAATTGTTTCCGCTGTGTAAGATTTTTAAATCTACCATTCACCCCCCCCCCCCCTCTAGTAGATTTTCACGTGCTCTTCGATCTTACAAGTTCAAACTTGTCCAGCAGGGCCGCACATGGATCAATCCTCAATCGCACAAGTAGGGCTACGCACGTGAGACCACGTCTCGCTGCATCCTACCCGCTGCTCGGTCCCAATTTCATATTCGTAAACCATTCTTTGATCGGATCCATCCCGTGTGATAAAATCCTATCTCGCGAGTAGATTCCAGCTACTCGACTCCTACCAGATTCCTAAAAACTTAAGCATGGCATTTTCTACTCGTCGGGCTATAGACCTACCCAATACTCCAAGGGATTTGTGGGTCATACAAGTGGAGTAACAAGCACCTTAGCCCTAATGCACAAAAATCATCCTAGACTTAAGTATACAAATAGAAACTTTGAAATAGCACTTAAATGCAAATCGGGGCTTGCCTGGTTGCGAGTCAGAGGGAAAGATAGCTTCTGGTAGAATACTCTCCAAGGCCTCCGGCTCCTCCTCAATCTCGGTTACTATATGAGGTGCATAATATGAAAGCATATAAGTAATATAGAACTATACAAAACAAATTCTAAATACAATTTCTGTTACTAAATGATTTTAATTGGCTTTGGGAGTTTTACAGTGGATACTAGTTTCTAGGAGGAAGATCTGGAATTGGAGATGTTCAAGGAAGCTTGTTGTCTCTAAAATTCCAACAAGTAAAAGCCTTCGCTGAAATTTGGTATTAATTCTAGGGCTTTGTCATGTCTACCAGTGGGTGATCATGGTAGAGGAGGTCTCACTGGTTCTAGGAAAATTTGTTTCATAATTTTCTGAGCTTCCTACAGGGAGAAATTGATTTTACAAGTTTGCAAGAACTTCTGAAAATGTTGCTGTACATTTTTCATTTTTCAATGACATAGGTGATTTAAACACTGTTTGGTCCAGTAAATAAAGTCCAATGAACATTAACTTTTTACTGGAGGTCAAGTGTACTTTTAAGAGTGTCCTGACCAAAATTGGGAATTTTCCAGTTAGCAAAACTGGGGTAATTAATTTCGCAAGCAGTTAGCTCAAAAGAATAAATTATGAAAATTCTGGGACTTTCATGACCAACAAATTACACCAATGCAAAATAGGGATCAAGATGAGTCTACCAGAATTTATTTGTAATTATTTGGGCAAGTATGCTAGGAGTAATGGAATTTAGAAGTTGGCTTAAATTCTTGAATTATTTGGAAAGGAAAACGATTTGAATTAATCAACTTGGCCCCACAGATTAAAATGATCCAATTGCAGCTGGGCAACATATGGGCCATAGGGTTTAACCGTGCAGACGCAGTCGATCCGGTGGCCACAGCAGATCCGGGGGGGGGGGGGGAATAGTCGCTGACATGCGGGGCCCGCGGGGTTGTCTTCTACCTCGCGCCCTGGGCGGCGCCCGGGCACCACGCGGCGGCGCAGCACCGGCAAGCTTCCCGGATCCCTTCTTCCGGCCATCTCTCTCTCTGAGATTCTCTTCCTAACCATTTTGAGGGTTGAGGAACACGATGGTGGGGTCAAATCAATGCGGCGACGACCGGAAATGGCGGCACGACGACGGTGGCGGTGGCTAGGGTTCCGGCGATGACGAAACTGCCGGCCCGTAGCTTAAACACCTCTGAAAATGATTGGAAAGATTCTGGGAATCATGGAGAAGATGATTAAAAGGTGTAAACGCCATGGAACGGCCGACAATCAAGAGTTCGATGGCGCACCAACGGTCTTTTATTGGCAGCTGCGAAAACTTGAAATCCGGCTGCATCTCTCGATAACTTCCTTTCATTTTTGGTGAGCTGATGCGCCTGGAGGTCTAGAGTATATTCCTTAATTGGATTGAAGAACGGTTGCACATAGAAACCGAATTAAATCGATGATCTAGTGACCTCAGTAAGAATTAGCTTCGGTAAAACTCGAAATACAGGAGCTAAGAGGCATGATAGGGGCTGGAACTTCACCCGCAGAATCTATGTGCCTTTGTCACTTTTTTGTATTTGACGGGGAAGAGTGAAACGGCCTAGAACCTCGGCTTCTTGGTGGAACAGAGGAGGTCCAATGGCGGCTCCACGACGACATCCACGGAACATCAAAATACGGGCAAAACAATGAGCAAAATGATGAGCCAATTGGGGGAGATGATAGAGCATAGCCTTGGCGCCATCTTTGCTGTTTGCATCAAAGAGAAAAGAGGCAGGACCAAGGTGCTCACCAGGGATGAAAGGGAGGCGGTGGTGCTCTGTTTCACGGTGGGGGGGGGGGGGGGGGGGGGAGGAAAACGAGCGGCGCTGCTGTCCTTGTCGATGGCATGAGGAAAGGAACCAAGGGAGGGATGGCGAGGTATAGGGAGTATGCCGGGATGCGCTCAAGCTGGCAAGCAGCTCACTGGTGATTGCATGCGGTGCAGTGTCGCCGTGGTGAGCTGCCGCAGAGCACTCACGTATAAGCCCCACTGACCAGTGGGTCCCACAGCCCCCTTATGTTTATCTTCTCTGGTCTCTTAATTCTCCTACCAATAACTGTCCAAAAATTCTAGATTTTCGTGGAAAGGCCAATTCAAATGTGCAGATTCAGATTCTGGAATTTGAATTCAAATTTGGTTCAGTTTCAGGTGAATTTTAAATTCAAATTTGAATCTGAATGGAATTCAATGTACCCATTGAATTAAATAGAAAATATGCTCCAAATTTTATGAAATTTTACAGGGGTTCTATTTTGAATATTTGGAAGCTAATGGTGAGCTCAGATTTTTATTTTGGCACAGTTTGAACAGGAGGAAATCTGAATTTTTGAATTCTTTTTATTGAAGCTTGAATTGGTTTGATTTTCAATTGCCATTTTGATTTATTTTTCCCATTCAAATTTTAAATTATCCTATCTGAATTTGCACTTAGAATTTAGGGCTTTTACAGAAAGGCAATTGCTCCTAATGATGGGGATGCAGGCGGTGTCCATGGTTACCTGAGAACCTTGATGAAGGTGATTAGCAAGAAGAGATGATTTGAGGTATTCAACTACATCTGGAATGACATCGTGAACATCTCCTGCACACCAAACCGCTCCTGTGGCTATGCACCATATTTGATGTTCATGATTGAAAAAGTCACAAGAATTCAGTTTGTGAAGGATGTGGAGCATACTGCTCTATGTCCTCAGAAGCCTCCTCAAGCCTCTCTCCCAGCTGCTCCCTCACCTGCCTCAAGTGAGGAACACCCAAAGAGAGCTCAAGAAGATACAAGGCCTTCCTCTAGCACTAGAGCCTCTCCATCTTGCAAAGGGTCCGCTAGTGGGATCATGAAGTATTTGGCTACTATATTTGGCTCTTGCCGCAAAGCAGAAGTGAAGATACACAAGATGAACAAAGAAGAAAGGAGGAGATGCGATAAATGAAGGACAGTGTCAAAGCCATTTGTCAAAAACTAGAGATTGAGCCTATTGGGTCTCCATTTATCTCAGAGGACTCCGCTTCTGACTTCTCGGAGCTTCCACCTCTCTCTCCTTCTGAGCTTGCCTACTTTGGCCTTCGGGGCACGACGAGTGGTTCTTCTCATCCTCCTCCTCAACCTGATGAAGAAGATGAAGAAAGGACCAACAGTGCAGATGAAGGCAGCGACGACGAGTAGATACCTTCTTCTCTTCCTTTTTGGTGCTTTGATGCCAAATGGGGAGAGATTGAGGGGGAGTCTTAGGTCGCATCATTAGTTTGAGAGGGAGAGCTCTATTTCTCTTTTGTGTTTCCGTTTTTACTCTGTCACACTTTTGGGCTTGTAAAACTTTAATTATGCTCTCTCATGCTTTTGGACATGTGTTGTGAAATGTGACTATGTTATGCTTATGATCAATGGTTTATGTTTAAAACTGCTATGTATGCTTGATATTCTTGATGTTATTATGGTTATGCATCTTATGATATCCACAACAATATTATTGCTCACACACATAGCTTTGCACCCCTCTATAAAGAGTGCACATGTGTATTACTCTTACATTTGCTAATTTTGCAAAACTTTATATGTACACAATTTTATGAAAATCTGAATTTTTATCATATTTGTGTAATATTAATTGGTTGTCATCAATCACCAAAAAGGGGGAGATTGAAAGTGCATCTAGGCATCCCTTGTGGGTTTTGGTTGAATAATGACAAACCAATGAGATCCTAACAAAATTTTTGAGATGAGCAAAAGTTTTAAAGAAATTAGGAAAAAAGCACAAAAAGGAAAGAGAATGAGGATTTAAAGGGAAAAGAGCTCAAGAGCTGAAAAGACTAGATTATTTTGTATGGAGTGTGTTGGAGAAAAACACCCCAAGAGCTCAAGTGAACAGATAATTACACCCACTGCACAAAAATCAGCATGTGCGGACTACTCCGATATCTCTCTGACTAAAAACGGACAAGTCCCCCCCCCCAGTGCGGACTTGTCCGCGACCCTTCCCATTTGCACAACACCAGACTAGTAAGATATCAATCAGACTAGTCCGATAATCCTCTGACTAAAATCAGACAAGTCCTCCAAGTCCGGACTTGTCCTTAGCCCTACGGTTTTTCACTACACCGGACAAGTCCGATATCCACCGGACTAGTCCTAAAACTCTCTGACTAAAATCGGACAAGTCCCTCCAAGTGCGCACTTGTCCTTAGTCCTACACGGTGTTCACCACACCGGCCTAGTCTGATATCTACTGGACTAGTCCGAAAAGTTTTTGTATTTAGATCGAACTAGTCCAGTATCCATCAACACTTAGGGTTTTTTGCACACAAGCATCCACCATGGACTAGTCCGGACATCGCAAACCCTAACGGTAACCTTTGGAAACCCTAGTATAAATAGAGGTGTACGGCCATACATAAAACTCTCTCGACTCCCTACGCTGTCACACCTCCCAAGATCCCAAAAATACATCTCTCCACTCATTCTAAACCTAAAAGGATCAAATCTCTGAGGATTAAGGATTGAACAAAGGAGAGAATTGTTCCATACGATCTTGAGCTCTTGGGTTTGATATCTCGCACACTCTAATTGTTTTATTGTATATCTTTTGAGTGTGTTTGGTAGTGTTCATCACTATAATTCTTGGGGAGCCCTCAACTTTTAAGAAAGCCCCTTGAAGAAGTTATTTACCCCTGTGATTAGTGGTTGAGAATCCACCTCCGTGGCGATTTAACGAGGGAAGGGATAGTGAAGACCCGATCATCTGTGGACTCCTCAACGGGGATGTAGATTTCCTCTGCGAATTGAACCTCGGGATAAAATCTTGTCTCACACATCTTTGTTTTATAGTTCATCATATTCTAGGGTTTGCTTAAACTTGTGTAACTCCTATTGAAATATCGTAATTAAAGTTGATCTTTGCAATACATTGTTTCATTATTGTAATACATCCAAGTTGTCAATTGTTTTCCGCTTCATAGAGTGCTAGAGGTGAAATTAACGATCAATCTTGATCTTTCTAATCCACGTACAACGGACTAGTCTGCACCGTACCGAACTAGTCCGGCCTTCCCTGTATTTGATCAATCTATTAAGTGTTTCAGGGATCGACAAAGTTTCAAAAAGCCTATTCACCCGTCTCTAGGCTACATTCATTTATATAATGTCTCCATCGTCTTCTCCGCGTGTAATCTAAGGACACATACCATCGTCTTCTCCGCGTGTACTCTAGCTTCCTCTTTATCTCCGCCATGCGCACCCTCATTGGTTCATTGGTTCCCTTCGCAGCACGGTGACGCCGAAGCCTATGGAGTTGCAGGTCACACATGATATTGCGGTCGAGATCGCGGGGCACCTTGCTGCAAGCTCCCTGGACGACCTCTCCAATCTATGTGCCACCTTCAAGACCATGCATGCAGTGTGCCGAGATGGCGTTGTGGGCAGGCGCGTGGCACTGGCGAGGGAGACACGGAGGATGTGGCACGACGTGGGGCGCTATGAAGCCCTCATGTAGAACTTGGCCATCGTCAGCAACCCTCGTGCATGCTATGTCACTGGGCTCAAGCTCGTCTTCACAGACAATCGCGCGCAGCCGGGCACCCAGTTTCTCGCTCAGGTGACCGGGGACGGCCACATGGAGGCAGCCTACGTCCTTGGCCTCCTCCTCTACGGGGCCTCCCATGGGGCCCGAAACACCATCAAGTATACCCAGAAGGTCAAAGGCAAGTTCGATGTTGGTGAGAAAGCGGATGGGTCATTCGCCATCATGACAACAAACAATGAGTGCAGACAGTGTCGAATTTAAGCCCTAGCTGAAATTGGACATATCACGTGGACGCTTCTGCACCCGCCTTTGAGACTGCCGATGGTGTTGCTGCCCAACAAGGAGGTTGACCCGTGCGCGGCTATCGGCTGCGGCAAGGAAGGGTGGAGCGGCTGCAGGGTCTTCTGTAGTGAAGACTGTAGGATTAGGCACGAGCATGTCGCATTCTGTCGTGCGGTGTTTTTTCGGTATGGGCTATTTATAAAATAGAGTTATAAAGTTGTGATGTTGTTTTTCTTGTTTCATGATGTCGTTTTTCTTGTTTTGTAGTAATGTTTTATGTTAATGAACTCAATTTTGTTTATTTGTTCCATCTGTTATTTTTTTTCTATCTGTTGTTTAGTGAACTATCTGTTCTATCTGTATTCTCTGTTAATGAACGACCCTCCACACCGCCGGTGACCTCCAAAGTGGCCCGTATGGTACTTTAGCTGCGGGAGGTGCTAGGAGATTGCCCGTAGCACAGGGCCTGCAAAGCGGTTTGTAAAGTAGTATACTACATAGTAACAGGAAAATGCAACAGGTAGTGACGACTGTAAAGAAAAGTGGAGACAATGAACTCCAGAAAAGAAAAGAAAGGACCACAAAATTGTTAGAAAAAGATAGGTAGTACTCCTACGTACCACTAGCACAATGCCCCTATACGCGGTGTCATCATTACCACTACTCCTATACACGACTTGAAGTTATTACCACTGCTTGAAGGGAAGTGTTGCGGACTAGATGTGCTGATTAGTTTATTTTGTGTTTATTCAAGATTATGTAACAGCTATTTTTGTCAAGTTAGTTAGTTTGTTGCCTAGAATGGTACATTGAACACTACTGTTTGGTGCCATCGATGTTTATATCTAGTATTTAATCCTTGTTTATATCACTATGTTGCTGCAGTTCAAGAGATTTTATGTGTATGCTTTATTTTGATCGGAATACCACCCCCATTGCTACATTAACTTATTAAGATAACAAATTGCCAAAGCTAGACGCATGCCTGTAGATTGGCTCACGCATCATAGAGACGAACACAAAGCGTCCCAATGCAGTTTTGACTCATGAATACAAAGTGACTTAGCGCAGTTTTAGCCCACAAATAACAAGCGACCCAACCCAGTGTTGGGCCTACTATGATAGCTTCACGTACTCTTTGTTCTGGCTGCCTGCCTGCGGCAGTCAAATTTTTCACGCTAAATAAAGAATGAAAATAAGAAATGAAAAGATTTTTTTTATTAGGATACCCTTCGATCCACAATGGCCTCTCTCCCGACTGCAAGAAACGCGCTTGGAGGAGCATCCGCCAGCCGCCATGCTCTGGAGGAGCATCCGCCGCCTGCCACACTCTTGGAGGAGCATCCGCTAGCCACCGCGCGTGGAGGAGCAACCGCCGGCCGCCGCACATGGAGGAGCAACACCACTGGGTAAAATTGCTCACATAATATTATCGTAGATCTATCCTTTTACGGATAGGTTGATTGAATTGTAGGAAGCGATGTCAGAAGATAAGACATGGATGGGAAAAGGCAGGTGTACGAAGGAGTGGAGGGATGGAATGAAGTCATTTTTAAATTTTGGATTCCAGGGCACTTGTGAAGGAGGAACTATGCCTTGTCCTTGCACGAGATGTCATAATATTTGCCACAGGACACACAAGGAAGTTCATCTTCACACGCTTCATAATGGGATATCATTGGATTATACTAGTTTGGTACACCATGGAGAAAAACAAGTTGAGAAAAATATTTCTGAGCAATCAACAAATAATGAGGAGATAATTTCTGATGATGCTGCTATGAAAAATATGATGTCCAGTCTACTTAGAGGCACTGATCATGTTGTTATTTCAGCAGATGTTGATGATCCAGAAAATGCTATAAACCAGCAAGAGTCAACTGGGTGTGCAAAGGCATTATATGCCTTATTAAATGATGCCAAAAAGGTGTTGTATCCAGGTTGTGAGAAGATGACCCAATTATCCTTCATTGTCAGGTTGTAACGCATAGTGTTTAAATGGTTTGTGCAAAAAAGTGTGTGAGTCGATCCTTGAACTATTCTCATATGTGCTTCCAGAGGGCCACTGCATTCCCAATACACTTGATAAAGTTCAGAAGGTTGTTTGTGACCTCAGGCTGGACTACCAAAAAATCAATGCATGTGTCAATAACTGTGTGTTATTCCAGAAGGACTATTCTCTACTGGACCAATGCCCAAAATGTGGTGAACTAAGATAGAAAAATAGTACTGGTGGGGATGCAAGAGAGGCTTTATGAAAGTGCATCTAGGACTCCCTTGTGGGTTTTGGATGATTTATGACAAGCAATTGGGATCCTAATCCTTTTGTTGAGATGAATGCAGGCAAATAATGAAAAATGAGCAAACTGCCAAAAAGAAGGGAAATGAGAAGCAAAGTGAATTTGAGCTCAAGGAGAAGAAAATAGTAGATTATTATGTATGGAGTGTGTTAAGTAAACACACCCAAGAGCTCAATCACTTTCAAGCACACACACACAATGCACAAAGTTATACAGGACCGGACTAGTCTGATATCAGCCGGACTAGTCCGATATCACTTTCTGCACAAAATCGGACATGTTCGTTGTGATCCGGACTAGTCCGATATCTTTCTGATCCACTTCGGACTAGTACTCCCCAATGCGGACTAGTCCTCAACACAATGCACAAGTCACACAAAATCGGACAAGTCCGTTGTGATCCGGACTAGTCCGATATTCTTTCTGATCCACTTCGGACAAGTCCGGTGTCTACACGGACTAGTCCGATATACACACTGATCTAAATCAGACAAGTCCTCCAAGTGTGGACTTGTCATCCTAAACACTTAGGGTTTCATATGTCCGGACAAGTCCGATGGCAATCGGACTAGTCCGAAGATTTCCAGTAGTGAAATCGGACAAGTCCGTTTTCAACCGGACTAGTCCGATATTCCTGGACACTTAGGGTTTGCTACACACAGCACACCGGACTAGTCCGGTGACCGCCACGGACTAGTCCGATCTTTCTGAACCCAAACGGTCACTTTTAGAAACCCCATATAAATAGAGGTGCACGGCCCACTTATACAATCGCTCTCGAACCCTAGCGCCGTCACACCTCCCAAGAGACTCAAAAACCACCTCTCTCCACGAAATTAAGTGCAAAATCGATCAATCTATTGAAGATCACTTCTAGATCATTGGAGAGACACTTGGCACACATCATTGAGCTCTTGGTTTGATTCTCTAACACACTCTTACGTTTCAATTTGTAATTTTCGAGTGTGTTATTGGTGGCTTTGTCAGTTGTAATCAAGGGAGCTCTCAACGTGTGAGAACGCCCCTTCAACTTGGTTATTTACCCTTTGTGATTAGTGGAAGAGGATTGGCCTTCGTGGCGATCCGACGAGGGAAGGGTTGGAGAAGACCCGGTCCTTTTGTGGGCTCCTCAACATGGACGTAGGTTGCCTTTGTGGTAGCCGAACCACGGGATAAATCGTGTGTCTTGTCCTTTTGCGTTCTTCATCTTAATTGATCAACTTAATCTAGGGTTTGATTCACTTTGTTCAATTTGAGTTAAATTGTTGAACAAGAGTCTTAATTGTAATAGAATTTGACATACAACTATTAAACTGTCATTCAAGTTTATATTTCCGCTGCAAACATTAACGAATCAATCAAATTGACTGAACTTGATCAACTTAGCCCGTGAAAAACGGACTAGTCCGCACTTTACCGGACTAGTCCGATATCTCTGGTATTGACTTTGTTGTTGAGTGTTACAGGAACCGAGAAAATTCAAGAAGGCCTATTCACCCCCCTCTAGGCCTACATTCAATTGGTATCAGAGCAGGTTCTTCAAGAAAGAGTGCAACCACTCAAAGAGATCATGTCAGACATGAAGGATGTTCAGAAAATCAACAACCAGGAAGAAGTGAACAATGACAAGAACCAAAAGCTGGAAAAGTATCTCGAAGCAATTCAAGACTTCGATGATGATGACGAGGAGACGCTGGAGCTGAAAGCACTCCTCAGAAAGAAAGCACTTTCCAAAGGGAAAGCTAAAGTTGAAGAAAAGAACAAGGGGAGTAGTCACACCGACTACTCCCGATATCCTTTTAACTATGATCGTTTAAATTCAAACAACAGCCATTACCTATCTATTCCTCTTGGAAAAGCCCCACACTTCGATGGGAGTGATTACTCCATGTGGAGGCAAAATATGAAGATGCACTTGATTTCCCTTAACCCATGTTTATGGCATATTGTGTGCACAGGAATAGACATCCCAGATGATGACGAAGAGCTCACCCCAAGTCAAGAGCAAGCCATCCACAGAAACGCTCAAGCCGCAGCTGTAATCACCTCCTCTCTAAGTCGAGATGAATTCACAAAGGTGGACGGACTGGAGATTGCCAAGGAAATATGGGAAACACTACAAACAGCCCATGAAGGTGACCTGCATGTGCGGGAGGCGAAAATTGAAATGATCGAAGGCGAACTAGGAAGGTTCGCAATTGAGGAAGACGAGTCTCCCCAGGACATGTACAACCGATTGAAGACATTTGTAAACAAGGTTCGATCATATGGGAGCAAGAAGTGGAATGACCACGAGGTTGTAAAGCTCATCCTTAGAGCCTTTATGCCTCGCAATGTCACACTATGCTCTATGATCAGAGAAAGTCCCGGGTACAAGAGGATGACTCCAGATGAATTGCTTGGCAAAATCATCAACTTTGAAATGATGGAGAAACAAGCCAAGCACGTCAAAGAATGGAGTTGCCTTAAAGTCCACACTCAAGCCTCTATCCAAAGAAGCAAGAGAAGCACAGCTTGAGGAGGACAGCGATGATGAAAGCAGTGAGCTGGACGAAGAGGATATGATTTTGTTCATGAAAAAGTTCAAAAGAATAATGAAGAAAATACAAGGAACAAAATCAAGTGAAGGCAAGTACAAGGAGAGGACAAAGCCGAAGATGAGGCGGGCGTGCTATAATTGTGGTGAGTATAACCACTTTATAGTCGATTGCCCGTATGAGGACAACAAGAAGAAGAATAAAGAAGCCAAGCCTCAACCGAAGAAATTCTTCAAGAAGAAGAAACAAGCTGAACAAGCACACATTAGAAAGGAGTGGGACTCAAATGATGAGTCCTCATCATCTGATGAAGAAGAGATGGCTAGCATAGCCATCGAAAGCACGTCCAAGAAACCCACACTCTTCCCCACGCTCGGTACAAAGAAGGGAAATGGCACTTGCCTCATGGCAAAGGAAGGTAAACGCAAGGTAAACATCAAAACTCCTTCAATGCATTCCTACTCAAGTAATGATTAACTAGATAGTGATGATGAAGATATCTTAACTGGATTTGATAGAAAAACTGCTGCTAAAATGAAATTTTTACTTGACCAACTTGTTGAGAAGGAATGGCTAATTGATCGTCAAGAGGACATGATTATCTCCCAAAAGGAGAAGTATGTCGAACTTGACAATCTTCTAGTTCTTGAAAAGGAGAAAAACAGCTCACTAGAGCTTGATCTAGCTTCAAGCAAGAAAACTTGCTTGGAGTTAACCAACTCAAACGTTGCAATCAAGGATCAACTTGATGACCTGATCAAGGTTAACAAGATCCTTGAAGTGCAAGTTGAGTCACTCAAGATAAGTGAATCTTCCTCCTCTTCAAGTCTACCTTCTCAACCCACTTCAACTAATCTTGTTCATATGTGCAAATGTGGTAAAATCAACACCAGTTTGAAAGAAAAGTCTACCTCCACAAAGGATAAAAATCCTACCCAATGTGGAATATTTGACAAGGAGAGGATCAACTATGCACGTAGTGCATACTTGGTCCAAAGACCTCCAAATGTCAAGTATGGCATTGGTTACTCTTATGATGGAAAGCAAAATGCTAGAAGTCATAAGAATAACAAGGGAAGGATTACCTTTGTGAAGGGAGGACCCTCACAACCTGGTAACTCGAAAATTAAGAACCTGAGCTCTCATGAACACCGGACTAGTCCGGTTGTGGTCCGGACAAGTCCGGTCATCTGGACAAGTCCAGTCACCCAGACTAGTCCGATCCATAAACAACAGCAACTTTTGTTCAAAACCTTTGATGCCTCTTATATATTAATGAGAAACAATCTTGGTAAAGTTTATGCTTATTATGCTGGGCCACGCCATGGGAACACAAAATCCCATGTGTGGGTTCCCAAATGTATTGTAACTAACCTCCAAGGACCCAAGCAAGCTTGGGTACCTAAAACCAAGGCATAATTTGTTTCTGCAGGCCTATTCCTCTGGTGGATCCAAATGGGTGCTAGACAGTGGATGCACCAACCACATGACCGGAGAAAGGAGGATGTTCGTGGAATATGAAGAAAACGAGGACCCAAACGAAGGCATCTACTTCGGAGATAATAGTCAAGGAAGGGTGCTCGGTACCGGTAAAATAGCAATATCCCCTGAACACACTCTTTCTCATGTTTTACATGTTGAATCTTTAGATTATAACCTGCTGTCCATATCTCAATTATGTTACAAAGGTTATAATTGCTTGTTCACTAACGAGGGTGTGACCGTTTCAAGGAGGAGTGATGGTTCCGTTGCATTCAAGGATATGTTGAAGGGAAAGCTTTACCTTGTTGACTTCAACAAGGATAAAGTCGAACTCGACACATGCTTGATTGCAAAAACCAACATGGGTTGGTTGTGGCATAGACGGCTAGCACATGTTGGTATGAGGAATCTTCAAAAACTCCTCAAGGGCGATCACATCCGAGGTTTGGAAGATGTTGTTTTTGAGAAAGACAGGCCTTGTAGCACGTGCCAAGCCGGGAAGCAAGTTGGAGCACATCATCCTGCAAAGAACATCATGACTACGACAAGACCGCTCGAGCTACTTCATATGGACTTGTTTGGTCCAATTGCTTACATAAGAATCGGCGGTAATAAATACGGTTTAGTCATTATTGATGATTTTCCCGCTTCACTTGGGTGTTCTTTTTGCATGACAAGTCAGAAAAACAAGGGACACTCAAGAAATTCTTCAAGCGAGCGCAAAACGAGTTCTCACTATCGATCAAGAGTATTCGGAGCGACAACGGCACGGAGTTCAAGAACATACAAGTGGAGGAGTACCTTGATGAGGAGGCAATCAAGCACGAATTTTCAGCACCATACTCTCCACAACAAAACGGAGTTGCCAAAAGGAAGAACCGAACGCTCATAGAGATGGCAAGAACAATGCTCGATGAATACAAGACTTCGGATCGATTTTGGGCGGAAGCAATTAACCGCTTGCCACGCCGCAAATCGACTCTACCTTCATCGACTACTCAAGAAGACTCCTTATGAGCTACTCACCGGTAAAGAAAAAGCTCCTTATCAAGCATTGAAGAGAATGGCTCTAGGCGAAGTTCGACCACAAGAGTCATCGTCACAAATACAAGAGGAAAGTGAACCACAAGAGGAGATCAACAATCAAGGGGGAGCTATGATACAAGATCAATCACAAGAATATGAAGATGATCAACAAATCAACGAGGGCAACCACTCAGGGGGAGAAGAAAATGATCACCAACACACAACTCTCCAAGTGCCACACCCAAGGGTACACTAATGCATTCAAAGGGATCACCCAATCGACAACATCATCGGTGACATCCAAAAGGGAGTAACCACTTGATCTCGTATAGCTAATTTTTGTGAGCATTACTCGTTTGTCTCCTTTTTGGAACCACGCAGGACTGAGGATGCATTGAAGGATCCGGACTGGGTGATGGCAATGCAAGAAGAGTTGAACAACTTCAAGAGACACGAGGTTTGGGAACTTGTGGCAAGACCCAATGCAAATATAGTGGGCACCAAGTGGGTCTTCCACAACAAGCAAGACGAAAACGGAGTGGTGACAAGAAACAAGGCACGACTTGTGGCCAAAGGTTACTCACAGGTCGAAGGTTTGGATTTTGATGAGACTTTTGCTCCAGTAGCTAGGCTTGAATCAGTTAGAATATTACTTTCATATGCTACTCACCATGATTTCAAGCTGTATCAAATGGACGTGAAAAGCGCCTTCCTCAACGGACCGATCAAGGAAGAGGTGTACGTGGAGCAACCACCCGGGTTTGAAGACGAAGAGTTCCCCGACCACGTATATAAACTGCGTAAGGCTCTCTATGGCCTCAAACAAGCTCCTAGAGCTTGGTATGAGTGTCTTAGAGATTTCTTAATTGATAATGGTTTTCAAATTGGCAAAGTAGATTATACATTATTCACAAAGAATCTAGATAATGATCTCTTTATTTGCCAAATCTATGTTGATGATATAATTTTTGGGTCAACTAACCAATCTTTCTGTGAAGAATCTAGTAGAATTATGACAGACAGGTTTGAAATGTCAATGATGGGAGAATTGAAGTACTTCTTGGGATTCCAAGTGCGGCAACAAAGGGAAGGAACATTCATAAGCCAAACCAAGTACACGCAGGACGTACTCAAGAAGTTTGGCATGGACAAGGCAAAGCCCATAAAGACTCCCATGTCTACGAATGGCCACTTGGATCTCAATGAAGATGGAACGAGCGTCGACCAAAAGGTATATCGCTCCATGATTGGATCTTTACTCTACTTATGTGCATCTAGGCCAGATATTATGTTGAGTGTATGTTTGTGTGCAAGATTTCAAGCCAACCCTAAGGAATGTCACTTGACAGCCGTAAAAAGAATCTTGAGATATTTAGTTCGTACACCCAACCTTGGTCTTTGGTACCCAAAAGGCTCCAAATTCAATCTCATTGGTTACTCCAATGCAGATTACGCCGGGTGCAAAGTTGATAGAAAAAGCACCTCTGGCACATGCCAATTCCTAGGAAGATCTTTGGTTTCTTGGTCATCTAAGAAACAAAATTCCATTGCATTATCCACAGCCGAAGCGAAGTATGTTGCAGCTGGGAGTTGTTGTGCACAACTCCTTTGGATGCGACAAACTCTAAGGGATTACGGTTACAATATGAACCATATTCCTCTCCTTTGTGATAATGAGAGTGCCACTAAAATAGCCCACAATCCAGTTGAGCACTCTAGGACTAAACACATAGACATAAGACATCATTTCTTGAGAGACCATTCCATGAAAGGAGACATAACCATCTCACATGTCAACACCCAAAAACAATTGACCGACATATTCACCAAGCCACTTGGTGAAAAGTGTTTTTGCGAACTCCGAAATGAGCTAAATATTCTTGATTCTCGGAGCGTGGCTTGAAAAGTTGCATACCTGTATGATTGCTTCAAAAATGTTGATTGAATTGTGAAAATCATCCCTCTCCATTTTTCTCTCGAAAAACTATGTCAATTATTAGATCTTGATGAATTTTGATCATTGTATGATTGTTGTATGCTTATTGGTCAAATTCATCAAGATTACTTGAATTTTTTTGCCTCTCTATTCTCTATTATTGAACCTTCAAATATATATGAATGGGCTATGCGATTCTTTCCTGGTGACCACAGACTAGTCCGTGGTTACCCGGACTAGTCCGCTCATGCAGACTAGTCCGCAGAGTGCCGGTTAGGCCGGACTAGTCCGATAGACCACGGACTAGTCCGATATAGGTCTCTGGATGACTTCGGACTAGTCCGGTCATGTCCGGACTTGTCCGATTTTTCGTGTCCATACCCCTAGCCGCCTTGCCTGAGCACCGGACAAGTCCGATGTTTCTGAACCTAAAACCTAATTCCTTAATTCCTTAATGCCATCCATTGCTATCTTGTCTTACCTATGCCTTGTATAACTTGTCATTATTCTTGATCAATCATTCTCAGATCATGTCGAGCTCCGACAACGAGATCTCCGACTTTGAGGCCGAGTTGGACCACGAGGTGGCACCTCGGTCCTCGGCGGGTCTTGGCAAGAAACGCCAAGAAAGACCTTCCGAGCCTGCTACCTCCCCTCCCCAGGTTTGGAGGAAGGTCTGTGTCAAGAAGCCCGCCTCGAAGGCTGCTACGTCTTCAAGCGGCCTTCGTCAAGCAAAGGGAAAGGGAAAGGGAGTCGCAACGGGGCCAGTTGGGCCCTTGAAGCTTCATGCTCCCAGAGAAGGGGTTCGGGACCCCAATGAAGAGAAATTCAATGGGAAAGGCAGCGATGTGGCAGCCAAGCTAAGAAGCATTGATTGCTATGGAAGGCCAAAGCAGGCAGCTGATGGAAGGTTTTGGTCAAACTTCCATGCAGATTTCTACAGACTGGTTTACCTGCCGATGAAGACTCTGGTGGTGCGCAGTCAGTGGATTGACTGGGCCCACCTAGAGAAGAAGAAGTGCTCAGCTTTTGATGAGGTCATTGCTGCAGCAGAAAGGCATTGTCTGAAGGACCTGTTTGCCTTCAGACACAATTGGAATGATGAAGTGATTGCACAATTCTATGAAACGTGCCACTTCTCGAGTGAAGATGAAGAGAGTGTGACTTGGATGACCCATGGATCCAAGTACTCCATCACTCAGGAGGATTTTGCAAGCTTGCTCCATTTAGACTTTACAGGACATGACCACCTGATCATCCACAACATAGGGGTCATTGAGAGGGACAGAATGAAGTTCTTGTATGAGCCCAACTCTAAGTATGTTCCTCCCTCCACAAAGAACATGAAGCCCTTCTTTGTGGTTCTGAACAGAGTTCTCTGGAAGACCATTGCCCCCAAGGATGGGGATGCAGGGAGTGTACAGGGCTACCTCCGGACTCTAATGAGGATCATAAGCAGGAAGAGATAGTTTGATGTTGCAGATTACATATGGAACGACATGGTCAACATCTCAAGCACCCCCAACCGGTCCTGTGGCTATGCTCCCTACTTGATGTTCATGATTGAGAAGGTCACAGGAATAGAATTCGTGAAGGATGTAGGGCACACTCCCCTGAGGCCTCAGAAGCCTCAGCCTGTGAGTGTCTAGGCTGCTCCCTCGCCGGCCTCAAGTCCTGAGGCACCGGCAAGAGAAAGAGATGCCACTAGGGCTCCTCCCCCCTCCAGGGAAGCCCCTCGGAGAGGATCCGCCAGTGGGATCCTCAAATACTTGTCCGCGATATTCTTCTCCTGCAAGAAGACTGAAGTAAAGCTTCATAAACTCAATCATAAGAGGAAGGAGGATATGAGATATATCAAAGCCAATGTGAAGCAACTGAGTGAAAAGCTGGAGATCAACCCCATTGGATCTCCAGTAATTTCTGAAGATTCTGATCTTGACATCTCCGAGCTCGGGCCCTTGTCCCCCTCCGAGCTTGCCTATTTTGGCATTGGGGGCTCGAGCAGCTCCGCTCCTCCTCCTCCCTCTCCTCCTCGTCAAGCGGAGAGCAAAGAAGACGAAGAAGATGACGAGAGGACAGAGAGCAAAGAGTGAAGAACCTAGGACCTTCCTCTCTCTCTTTTTGGTGTCTTGATGCCAAAGGGGGAGAGATTGAGGGGGAGTCAAGTCTTAGCTTTAGCTATAATAGGATGCGAGGAGAGAGCCTTCTCTGTACTTTTATTTGTGATTGTAATAGTTTAACACTGTTTTCATATTAAGTTTGGTCTTGTGATGAATTGCTCAATTTATTTGCGAGTATGTGATGAAAACTGCATTTTTGCTCCTAGAATGTCATATGCACTTGGTATCGGTTGATTAATGTAAATCTGTCATTCTCAATGTATTCATGCACATAGTATGCATCCCACCATAAAGAATGCACATATGGATAATTATCTTGTTTCTTGATGTATTTTTGAGTCATATGTGCATACTTTATGAAAATCTCATTTTTTGCCTTATTTTGTGAAATCTCAATTGGTTGTCATCAATCACCAAAAAGGGGGAGATTGAAAGTGCATCTAGGACTCCCTTGTGGGTTTTGGATGATTTATGACAAGCAATTGGGAGCCTAATCCTTTTGTTGAGATGAATGCAGGCAAATAATGAAAAATGAGCAAAATGCCAAAAAGAAGGGAAATGAGAAGCAAAGTGAATTTGAGCTCAAGGAGAAGAAAATAGTAGATTATTATGTATGGAGTATGTTAAGGAAACACACCCAAGAGCTCAATCACTTTCAAGCACACACACACAATGCACAAAGTTATACAGGACCGGACTAGTCCGATATCAGCCGGACTAGTCCGATATCACTTTCTGCACAAAATCGGACAAGTCCGTTGTGATCCGGACTAGTCCGATATCTTTCTGATCCACTTCGGACTAGTCCTCCCCAATGCGGACTAGTCCTCAACACAATGCACAAGTCACACAAAATCGGACAAGTCCGTTGTGATCTGGACTAGTCTGATATTCTTTCTGATCCACTTCGGACAAGTCCGGTGTCTACACGGACTAGTCCGATATACACACTGATCTAAATCGGACAAGTCCTCCAAGTGTGGACTTGTCATCCTCAACACTTAGGGTTTCATATGTCCGGACAAGTCCGATGGCAATCGGACTAGTCCGAAGATTTCCAGTAGTGAAGTCGGACAAGTCCGTTTTCAACCGGACTAGTCCGATATTCCTGGACACTCATGGTTTGCTACACACAGCACACCGGACTAGTCCGGTGACCGCCACGGACTAGTCCGATCTTTCTGAACCCAAATGGTCACTTTTAGAAACCCCATATAAATAGAGGTGCACTGCCCACTTTTACAATCGCTCTCGAACCCTAGCGCTGTCACACCTCCCAAGAGACTCAAAAACCACCTCTCTCCATGATATTAAGTGCAAAATCGATCAATCTATTGAAGATCACTTCTAGATCATTGGAGAGACACTTGGCACACATCATTGATCTCTTGGTTTGATTCTCTAACACACTCTTGCGTTTCAATTTGTAATTTTCGAGTGTGTTATTGGTGGCTTTGTAAGTTGTAATCAAGGGAGCTCTCAACGTGTGAGAACGCCCCTTCAACTTGGTTATTTACCCTTTGTGATTAGTGGAAGAGGATTGGCCTTCGTGGCGATCCGACGAGGGAAGGGTTGGAGAAGACCCGGTCCTTTTTGGGCTCCTCAACGTGGACGTAGGTTGCCTTCGTGGTAGCCGAACCACGGGATAAATCATGTGTCTTGTCCTTTTGCGTTCTTCATCTTAATTGATCAACTTAATCTAGGGTTTGATTCACTTTGTTCAATTTGAGTTAAATTGTTGAACAAGAGCCTTAATTGTAATAGAATTTGACATACAACTATTAAACTGTCATTCAAGTTTATATTTCCGCTGCAAACATTAACAAATCAATAAAATTGACTGAACTTGATCAACTTAGCCTGTGAAAACCGGACTAGTCCGCACTTTACCAGACTAGTCTGATATCTCTGGTATTGACTTTGTTGTTGAGTGTTACAGGAACCGAGAAAATTCAAGAAGGCCTATTCACCCCTCCCCCTCTAGGCCTACATTCACTTTACCTTGTGGAAAAGCCAAGAAGCTTGTAGCACGCAAGATTCTACGATACTTTCCCCTTATGCCACATCTTCAAAGGTTTTATATGGAAGAATCAACGTCATCAAACATGCAGTGGTACAAAGTAGAACGTATTGATAATGGAATATTACGCCATCTTGCATATTCGAAAGCATGGAAGCATTTTGATAGCAGTCACCCAGATTTCTCATTTGATCCTCGCAACATAAGACTTGGGGTAGCATCTGATGGTTTCAATCCTTTTGGAATAATGAATGCTTCTTACAGTACATGGCCTTTGATTCTAATCTCTTATAATCTACCACCTTGCTCGTGTATGAAGCAGCCTTATTGGTTGATGTCAATGATAATTCCTTGGCCAATGTCACCTGGAAACAACATTGATGTGTATCTACAACCTTAGATTGATGAGCTACTGGAATTATTATCTGATGGTGCTGAAACATATCACAGTTCAAAGAATGAGACATTTCTCATGCGAGCTTCTATCTAGTGGACAATAAATGATTTTCCAGCATATGAAATGCTATGTTGATAGAGCAAAAAAGGTAACCTAGCATGTCCATACTTCCGTATAAACAATGACGCCTTGTGGTTGAAACAAGTACGAGAGTATTGCTACATGGGTCATCGTCATTTTCTACATCAGAATCACCGGTGGCATCGAAATAAAGCTTCTTTCAACAACAAGATAGAAAATAGAGAAGCTCCTGCATCACACCCTGGTGACGAAGTACTCCAACAATACGAGAGTTTTGATCAAGTGAGTTTTGGACAGACAAATAATAAGAGAAAGCACACTGAGGAAAATAGGTGGCATAGTTGGAAGAAGAAAAGTATATTTTTCCAGCTCCCATATTGGAAGACATTGCTAATAAGGCATAACTTGGATGTCATGCACATTAATAAAAACAGTTGTGATAGCATATTGGGGACATTGCTTAATATGGATGGTAAAACAAAAGATAGTCTACAAGCTCATCTTGATGTGCAGGATATGGATATGCGGCCAGATCAACATCTGGTGGTTATAAATGAGAAGTATGATTTGCCACCATCATTATATACTTTCCATAAAGATGAGAAGACCACCTCGTGATAGTTTTTGGTTGATGTGAAGATGCCCGATGGTTATGCTTCAAACATCAAGAGATGTGTGGACATAAAAGCACGTAAGGTATGGGGTCTAAACACTCATGACTACCATATTATATTTTAGAAGCTCCTTCCTATTACAATACGTGATATATTTCCTGAAAAGGTTGTTGCACCTTTAATTGAGTTTAGCAGATTCTTTTCTGGAATTTGTTCTAAAGAATTGGTGAAACCAGATTTGGATAAGATGATCAAACAAATTCTTGAAACAATTTGTAAGCTTGAGATGTTGCTTCCTCCCGCTTTCTTTGATATCATGGTACACCTTCCAACCCATCTTGTCGAAGAAGCTCGCTTGGGTGGACCTGTTTCTTACAGATGGATGTATCCAATTGAGAGGTACCTTGGTACATTGAAGAGGTATGTACGTAACAAAGCTCACCTAGAGGGTTCTATAGCTGAGGGATATATTATGGAAGAGTGCATGACTTTTTGTAGTCAGTTTTTGGATAACATCAGCAAAAAGATTAATGGGCCAGAACGTCATGAAGCTGCAGCTAGGAATGAACCTTCTCTTGAGTCTAATATATTTACAAAAGTTGATAGTTCTAAAAAAGGGTTTAAATCGGTCCAACTTACTATGGTGGAACTACATAATATTAGACATCATATTATTTCTAATGTTGAAGAGGTCGCTCCAAGGATTAAGTACGTATAACTCAGATGTTCTACACTATATTGGATCATGGTTATTGTAGATGGCTAGTTTAATTTTGTACCCTTTTAAGTGAGCATATTGAAGATTTGAAAAAGATTCATTCTCATGATGTTGAGAAACGTCATAGAGATGAGTTTGTTTATTGGTTTCAGAGACAAGTAAGTACATGCAAGTTTTTACTTTGATGAAATATTGAACAAATATGTCTTCTAAAGTTGGTTTATTAATGACCCTTTTATACTAATATGTACAGATTACGACATTACACAAGGAAGGCAAAGTAACCGATTATTTGTATGCATTATCTAGAGGACCTGATCGCTAGGCACATTTTTTTAGTCGATCATTCATCAATGGCTTCTTTTTTGAACTGCAGAGGTGGAAAAAGATTTATGGATGCAAAATAGTGGTGTTGTTGTTCGAGATGGTGATCATGATTGGTTTGGAGTAATCAAGAAAATAATTTTCGTTGATTTTGAAAAAATCAAGAGGTTCTATTATTTGAATGTGACTGCTTTGATCGGCCTTTTTCTGGTCAGAGCCAAAGCAGAGGCTACCGGAATGGTGACACTACTCTTTATCGATCTAAGTATGAGCCTTAAATTCTAGCCACCCAAGCATAACAAGTTTTTTACATTCAAAGTTTGAAGCAATCTAAATGGTCTACAGTTGTTAAAACAAAGCCACAAAACCTTTTTGCCATGCCCCCTAGAGACAGTGAAAATAATGTCACTGAGACAATGGAGGCTCAGACATTTGATGATTGACTTACTGATATTAATATGTCACACATAAATGAGGATACAACTGCATGGGCTAGGAATGACATTGAGGGAGCAACCGGTGATGCTTCCGCTCTTCAAATGAGAACAGGTGATCAATTTGAGGCAGATGGAGTTCCATCACAAAATGAAGACAACGACGACGGTGATACATATATCAATGATGGTCATGTAGCTCCATTGGGGGGGACCACAGCGAAGATGATGATTTTTTTATACAAGTACTATGTGAGCTGTCAACTATTTGTTTTTTTTTTGAAAAGATAGAAACAAGTCTTCTATTTTAGCAGCAAGCCTATAAGCAAGATAGTTTCCGGAAGAGGGATTAAAGCTAGTGGTTTAGCATCAGTACTCGTCCCTTTAGCTTCCTTCTCCACTTCAACTTCCATTTCAAGCGTTTTTTGCACGAGAGGCAGATTCCTTGGAAACCCATCTGTGGGATCCCGACCGGCTAGAGTTAGGGCTATTATGAAATGGGCATGTAACCAAAGTCCAGCTATCTTGCTCCTCTTTGATCCACTTTTGATAGTCCTGTTACTAGTTTGGGCCACCATTTCTCCATAGGTGGCATGAAAAAAGAATTGATTCTTTTTTGAAAATAGCCATATGATAGATGAATAATCCCATCTCTTTAGAATATACCCAGAATTTGAAATGACGCTCCTGCAGAAATTCCAATTGGAAAGCTAAAACAAGACCTCCCAGGCGTAGCATTGCAGTGCCATGTCAACTGAGTCTTTAGATAGCCTAAAGGGGAACCTTGATGCAACGATTGTGTTCTTTGGCAATAGATCCTAACACCATGAACTAGTGAATCATGGCAACAGATCATAATGCAACGATTGTGTTTTGTGGCGATAGATCCTAATGCCACGAACTAGTACAATCGTGGCAACAAATCCTAATGCAACGATTGTGCTCCATGGCGATAGATCCTAATGCAATGAACTAGTGATTCATGGCAACAGATCCTAATGCAATGAGTGTCTTCCGTGGTGTTAGATCCTAATGCCACGAACTAGTGAATCATGGCAAAGGTCCCTAATGCAACGATTGTGTTCCGTGGAGATATATCCTAATACCACGAACTAGTACAATCGTGGCAACATATCCTAATGCAGCGATTGTGTTCCACAGCGAAAGATACTAATGCATAAACTAGTGATTTGTGGCAACAAATCCTAATGCAACGATTGTGTTCTGTGGCAATAGATCCTAACACCACGAACTAGTGAATCGTGGCAAAAGTTCCTAATGCAACGATTTTGTTTCGTGGCGATAGATCCTAAGGCCACGAACTAGTACAATTGTGGAAACATATCCTAATGCAAGGATTATATTCTGTGGCGATAGATCCTAACGCCACATACTAGTGAATCATGGCAAAAGTTCCTAATTCAATGATTGTGTTCTGTGGCGATAGATCCTAAGCCCATGAACTAGTTAGTCATGGAAACATATCCTACTGCAACGATTGTGTTCCATGGCAATAGATCCTAATGCCACAAACTAGTGAATCGTGGCAAAAGTTTCTAATGCAACGATTGTGGTCCGTGGCGATAGATCCTAACGCCACGAACTGGTGAATCATGGCAAAAGTTCCAAATGCAATGATTGTGTTTCGTGGCAATAGATCCTAACGCCACAAACTAGTGAATTGTGGCAAAAGATCCTAATGCAATGATTGTGTTCTGTGGCGATAGATCCTAACGCCACAAAGTAGTGAATCGTGGCAAAAGTTCCTAATGCAATGATTGTGTTCCTTGGTAATAGATCCTAATGCCACAAATTAGTACAATCTTGGTGACCGATCCTAATGCAACGATTTTGTTCTGCGGCAACAGATCCTAATGCCACAAACTAGTGAATTGTGGTAAAAAATCCTAATGCAACGATTGTGTTTCCTGGCGATAGATCCTAACACCACAAACTAGTGAATCGTGGCAAAAGTTCCTAATGCAACAATTGTGTACCATGGCAATCGATCCTAATGCCACGAACTAGTGAATCATGGCAACAGATCCTAATGCAACTATGTGGTCCGTGGTGATAGATCCTAATGCCACGAGATCATGGAAAAAGACCAAGCATATTGCAACGATTTGGTATTCGTTGCAGTACAATCGTTGCAACAGGGTGAAATCCTTGTAGTGGAGAGACTGATACAAAAGGAGAGATGTGCTAGTGGAGAACTGATGGTGCGCCTTATATAAGGTTTGTGTGTAGTACACAATGCAAAATAGAGACGAGCTTAATAACGAAGCGTGTCTCCTATTTTTGACGTCTCCCTCTCCTCTGCCAAAAGGGAGACGAACTTAACGGCAAAGCGTGTCTCCTATTCCCGACGTCTCCTTTAGCTTCGTGATTTTCTCCATTTTTCTTCGATTCACTATTGATATCACAAAGACAACACATCACTGAACTTAGAGCACATTCACTTGATAACTAAATCATTCATTTTTCCAAAAATAATCAAATCCTTCCTTATGATTCCTTAGGAACACGATGAACACACCACACATTCATTCATTCACACAATTGAACACACAAGATAATATTCATTTACACAGATGAACACAAATAAATTTCATTCATTAACACAATATATTACAAAACACAAGAAAAAAGTATAAGAAGACACAAGAAAAGAAAAACATCAACTATAAACAACAAAGAAAATCTAAATCCTACTCCTCCTCTGGTGGCGACTCCGATGTCGGTGCAACAGGAGCATGGGTCGGCTGCACCGGCTGCACTGACGGTGCAACCCCTCGACCAAGGTTCTCCTCCATCATCACCACCAGGTTACCGCGGCCCTCGGCGCCGAGCACCTGGGCCATTGTCGAAAAAAATGTCGAGACAATCGGCCACTCTCGTGAGGGCGTAGAGGTAGTGGCCGGTGGTACCCATTCTAGTAAACTCTGTAAGGTTACCAAGACCCAAGGAACTCATGGCGCGAGATGTACTAGTGTACATCTCGCATGCCATAATGAGGCGCCGTTCATTGTTGAGCCTCTCGGGGGAGCTGCAACACTATTTCTTGTAGGGTTGCCCCCTCGCCAGGTTTTACGGCGGAACGTTGGCCATGGTGGTGGTGGGTCGTTGGCGCAGAGAAGACGAAGAAGAAGAAACAGATGCAAAAGGATAGATGCGCTTGTGGAGAACTGATGGGTGATGGTGTGTCTTATATAAGGTCTGTGCGGAGTCGACGATGGAGCAATTGGTTTTGCACGCATTGATGGGACGATGGGATGCATCAAAATTGCCTCGGGGAAACAAAAGGTCGCGCATGCCGGTCGCACACGTTTCTGCACCACCGCCGCGGAAATTAAGTTCTCCGCAGTCCTCTTTCTGCGCGTCTCTCTTTGTCAACAATGGAAGACGCGCTTTTATATCTCGCGCATCTCGCTTCAGTCTTGCTCGTCTCGCTTTTATCTCTCGCATCTTTTAACCACTTGTGCTCCTTTACTGATCGACCAACTCTAGTGCGACCGCTGCCTCCGTTCGACAAACTCCAGTGTGACCACCGCCTCTGTTCGCCATAGCCGTCATCGTCGTCACCGTCCTTGTTGCCGTCACTGTTCACGGCTGGGTTTGATATCAACTTGGCGTGTAACCGGCTGAAGGAGGAGCGCTTGGCTTGGCGCAAGAACCATCCCCATGTATGTACATATGGCACACCGGTCGCATGGTTATATGTAGCTCTGCAATTGACTGATGAACTTAACTGTGGTTTTGTTTTTCTATCTTGTTTGTTTTTGGTATTTGCAATTTCATGGCTCACCGCCATTAGCGTCACTTGTTTGTCCAATTTCTCTGCGTAGGGTTTCTCTGCAAAGCCTGAGTCAAGAGCTTTATTGAAGTGGCAGTGCATCATCCCCGGTAAAAAAGGGGTAAGTCATCAAGAACAAGTACAATCATATCCAGTATAACATCATCCCCTTATTAATGAATTTCCTTTGTAGACTGACTGGGAAGGTGGTTACTACCCCTGACAATATCCTTCTCGAAGGACTATACGTTGGTGCCTCCAAGATGCACCATTCCACATGGTTTCTTCCACCCGAATGTCCATCGCTTAGGAGCACTCTGCCTTAGGGTTCATAATCAAGAGACTGTAAGATAGGGTTATTTTGCTCAAGCAATTAGTAATTGTTGCCAAACTTATTTGAACTGGTTTCTCATGTCTCTTAAATTGATATTTCGTAGGGGTGGTGGTCTGATTTTACAATCAAAGCTATACTACTTGAAGTTCAGCATTTGCTTCACCAGCCAGATGCGCCCGATGTTGAAAATGATTGCTATAATCTACTTACCAAGGTTAGTATCTTTGTGTTAGTGACCAACATAGGTTATATATCATTCCTCATTCAACATTTATTAATTTAAAGAATGTCAATATTTTCAGGATCCAAGGGAATATAAGAAATGTGTTCGGGAGCAAGCTAAATGGTACAGTTTAGATTGATAGATGGGAGCTTCATACGAATATGTTTAGAAATGTATAGTTTAGAGGGCACGCAATGTGTATGAACTTTGAAATTAATTGAGTTGCAAATTATCCCTGAAATGCAATGTCATTGCGTTTGTTTATCCCTGAATGCCAATTATATCTTTGATATGCAATGTCATTTCATTTGTTTATCCCTACAACGTACACTCACGATGTTAACTATGCACGCGAGTGGCAACAGACGTTCACGATGTCGTGCGAGTGGCAAAAGGGAGATCAGCGTATGAGAGACGAATATTAAACTGGCGCGTCTCTGATTTTTAACCTCCGACAAAAGGGAGAAGGGCATTATACAGGTCTGGCTCCGATTTTTGACCTATTGTTAGCTCTCGCACGCTCTATGGAGAAACTTTTCGCGCAAGACTTACTCGCGCTCTCACGACCTAAGGAACGCTCAAATGAGAGATGTGTGTTATAGAGGCCCGTCTCCGACTTTTTCTATTTTTATCTCTCGCGCGCTCTCTACCAACACTTGGCGTAAATTTTTAGCTCATGCACACTCTCTCGACCTAGAAACTGCAGCTCCAGAGCAAGTTGCCAAGGTCCCACTTCCTCAACTCGCTCTTTGTCATTGTCGCGCTGTGGTTGACCACCCCAACCCCGCTATTGACCCCGACATTCGTCATCAGATAGTTGAGCACGCTGGAGCACGCCGCCTTGTCCCCTGTCCCCGGAGCACGCCACCGCCTCAACGCTGACCTCGGTAATCGGTATGAGCACGCTGACGCCTTCACATAAGTGGAAATGGTCTCCCTGGTTGGTCTCTTGGAACATAGTCATATTCCGTGTTTATGTCCAATGCAGAAGTAATGTATTTGTGTTGACTATTAATGTATATTATGAATTTTGATTCACAAACCCTTAAAATGTCAGAAACTGTGGTTGACACTAGCATTTGTCATCCCAGTGAGTTTGATTTCTACCTCTGAAGCTATGCTGGAATCAAGGTACCTATGCAATAATTGGTGTTGTTCTCACAAGTTTTTGATATCAGGCTATTAATGCATCAGTGGACTGTAAGTTGTTTGTTTTTCAGAGGACAAGCACACAAGCTCACTACCATGTCCTTTATGATGAGATCAATTTCTCTGCTGATGATTTGCATATGCTCACCAACTGCCTATGCTACAAGTAAGCTCGATTCTCTATTCACTAATAGTTCCTGTGTTTATTAATTGTATACAAATTTGTTCCTAAGCCTTTAGATATTTTCTCTCTTATGTGACTGTTTAAGCAAATGTGACTGCAATTTAATAATGTTTTATATAATTTTAGTGATTTTATTGAATTTGAGGATGTCTCAGTCGGAGCATTAGAGGATATGAAGGCTCATCATTAATAAAATCATTGATCGGGAGAATTTTCATTACGGTATGATGACAGCTATGATGTATGTAATTAGTTACTTTGTAATGAGGATGAACAGCATGGAATTCTTTGTGTAATTAGTATACTTGATAACCACAGTTGACACTTTGTTAATATTTGATTGGTTAATATAATTTAAGGTGTGATCTTTTTGGCTATACATATGTTCTTGTATGTGTATGTTGCTAACACTGGCAATGCGGCTGCCAAATCTCGGCTAGCTCTAGGATGCAGCCGGCAAGCAGGATAATCAGGGTGGAGGGCACCTAATAGGAGACCCTGCCTGTAAACAATATGTGATGATCTGTAACAATGATCGTCTCGGATGTAAAGGAGACTAGCTTCCTTAAAGTCCGTCTCAGATCAGTCAACAAATCTGCGACACGCTACCATAAAGTCCATCTCGGATCAACCAATAAATCTGTGATGCGCTATATTAGAGCTTGTCTCGCATGTATGCTGATGGGTGACGAGCTAGTTGCTCATCTTCGATGACTCCGTAAAGCACGTCTGGTATGACTCAAAGAAATTAGATGCGTATCTTTGATCTTGTCTCGCACTTATGCTAATCAGCGATGCTGTGAGACGCGATGACAGAGACACACTGTTTGTCTGTTTCCGTTCTTCATTCGGCCTCGTCTCGGATGAGCCTTTCTCACGTAGTGGTAGTGTTGGTTAGAGATGTATGGACAAAAGAGTATAGGCACACATCACCCACAGATAGGTGGCAGGCCAAAATTAAAACACTACGTCAAAATTTGAGAGGATGGTCAAAGAACAATAGTAGGGCATATAAGAAAGAGAAAACATATAGAGACAATATATTACTTAGATAAAAAGGCAGAAGAAGTTATGCTAACATCACGAGAGGTGCAGTTAAAACATTGCTTACATGATCGGTTAGCACATTTGTTGAAAGAAGAAGAGATTAAGTGGTATCAACATGCCAAAACGAAAGATTTATTAGAGGGTGGTTCTAATACTAAATATTTTCACTTGTTCGTGAGCGGAAAATATAGCAAGACAATGATATATCAATTACGAGGCAAAGAACGGGTTATAGTGATGAAGCGGAATTAGTAAAGTACATTATGAAATAATATAAGGAACTACTTGGTCCACTAGTGGAAAACTTTTTCCTTCTGGATAAGACTCGTATTGATGACATACCACAACTACCAGAAAATTTAAATAAACTCTTGACCACTGAATTTATAGCATTTTTCTAAAAAAAGACAACTGAATTTACAGAAAATGAAATTAAAAGTGCTATTTTCCAAATGGAGCATAAAAATCACCAGGGCCTGGCGGGTTTACTATGGAGTTTTATCAGTAGTTCTGAGAAATAATAAAAGATGACCTCATGGCTCTATTTCAAGAGTTTTAATAGGGAGCCCAACAGTTATACAGATTAATTTTTTGTGCAATAATTGTTGACAGCTGTTATATACCAATTTCATTCGTCAATATAACTCAATTATGTGAAGGAAATATCATTTCTTGCACACATCACCTTTCCATTTAAGCTATTTCCACTTGTACTTGGAGAAATTAGTGCATGGAGGTATTTTACACAAAATTGAAGTGAAACAAGGGGATGGATCATATAAAATATCATCTCAGCCAATCAAGCATCAACACGTGGCACCACATGGATCAAATGGCCCACAAACAGAAATATCTGAGGCCGTCCAATGATGTAGCACCGTTATCATGGAATGGGACCCACATGCAGTCACATGAAGGAAGAACTGGCATTTTGGAGCTAGGACCAAGTCGGCCAAAACACCGGGTCGGCCTACCCCTTCCTGGCGCCAAACGCAGTCAAACGACACATGTTGGATCCTCCTGGCTTGAAGAAGTCAGTGGTGACTGATTCGCGCACTTTTGGTGACGGAAACCGACCCTTCTCCAAGATATAAATAGGACCCCTCACCCCTCACTTAAACACACACCACTTGAGCGTCATTCTATTGTATACACTAGTTCTCTTAGTCCTTATTGGAATTAGGCTATATAGAGGAGAGCCTCTAGTCCCAAGTCCAAGTTGGGAAAGGTATGACTCATGTATCTTTTCTTATATTGGTGACCTTATGCATAATAAAGATATTATCTTTAGTCTTCTTTTATTCATACACATGGATGAAGTGTTTCTTGTTCGAGTGTGGATTCCATGTATGTGGTAGGAGTTGTCTTTATGGTTATGTCATATCACTCTTAATCTATCATCATAAACACTACCAACCCCCACTATAGTTCAATTAGTTATGATATGATCATGTTAATATGAATAACTTATGCTATGTCTCAACATTGGTCAACGATGTTTAGGTTAATCATTGCCTTAAGATGTCATGATTCTTAAGGTATTTACTTAATATGCTAGCATGGTGCTAGGGTATTTAAGTAACGTTGGATGTCTCATAGACCCACGGATTGAAGAGGTAGAAAGTAGGTGGTGACAACCCTACATGTCCTTTGTAATCCTCCATGTTCGGCTATGCCACACGCTCTTGGCGGGAGTCGTCCTAGTATTGCTAGGGGTAAACCCGTGCCCGATATGTTGAACAACTTAGCATAAGTATTCACTATTGACATGCTCATTACTACCTAACCTAGGCTATGTATATGTATATGAGAAGCATTGTTGGAGTAACTCCCGGCTCTTAGCCTAATCTCCATTAGGACCCATTTACCCCTTTAGAATAGATTGCTTAGATGTGTGTCACACTAACCCTATTATCAACTTACATTGTCTTGATAATTGATTAGTATTCTATAGCTTGATCATAAGAGTAGTGTTCACTTTACTCCATTCCTTTCCTTTGGGATAAAAATGATACCCTTGGGAATACTCTTGGGTGAAATACTACATGATATTTTCTGTGCGCTTGCAGACCTCATCTCTTTCGGGAGATGATCTGTGACGTAAAAAACGTCAACATGCATTTCTAGCGCCGGCGGGATGAATTATTAATTTTTCTTAGTAGCCGCCAACAATAATATTGTTGCCAAAATATGTTGATGCAATTAAAATACAACAATATATGCCGACACACTTATTAAATGTGAGTTTCAATTTTTTTTTACAAAAGTTGCTGCAAATAGTGTCAAATATAGCAACAAAGGTAATTAGCCCTACATAGCCTGCTTTCTTGTCTGGTCGTGTTATAATGGAAGGGGTAGTAATTTTACACGAGACTATTCACGAGTTGCATAGAAAGAAAAACAAAATGGAGTAGTCCTGAAAATTTATTTTGAAAACGCATAAGACAATGTGAAATGGTCATTCATAAGACAAACATTGCTTATGAAAGGATTTTCACATAAATGATGTAAATGGATAGAGAAATATACACGTGCAGGACATGTGAATATTAAAGTAAATGATCAATGCACTCAAATCTTCATGACTAGGAAAGGTTTAAGACAAGGGACCCTCTATCTCTGGTGCTTTTACATAGTGGTCAATATGTTTGCAGTACTAATTAATAGGGCAAAGGAGAGGGGAATTGATGAGGACATCACAACAGCGGAGAAACACATTGAAATGCAAGGACCAATCACAAGAGCACGAGCACGTTTAATAAATCAGGAGGTAAATTCGCTCCTAACTTCTTTTGCATGTGAGTTTGAGAATAGATTGCCATGTGATGATTTAATTGTTATTAGGAATAATGGATAAGATCAACAAGTGAAGGAAAGATGGCTTGGGAGCATGGAGAACCAGCTGGGACGTCCACAAGTTGATGGAAACAGTTTACAACTCGGACTCGAGTTCAACTCGGAGTCCAGGAGCATTCTACCATAAAATGGACACCCAGGAGGCATACGGACTCCGTTTTCGACGTTCTACATATGAACGGAAAGAGGAGAAGATAAAATTTCTAATAGTTCTGGTCCCACCTCAAAATTCCTCTGGAGTCATTGGGAATCATCGAAACAATTCGAGTCCAGATTTCTGTCCAGTGCTGCGTCATTGAATCGGGCCTTTGGGCCTTGTATTACGTAAAAGTCCATTAGGGATGCGTCTAATCGTGTTTTGGCCGAACCCTAGCCTTTAAATACTGCAGCCACCGGTCATATTCGGTGGGTTTTTCTTAGAATAACAATTTCGCTGTTCTACGGTTTGTGAGACCCCAACTTATGAATTTCAGATTGTGTCTTTTACGTTCTTGCTTGTGTTCACGGTTCACTTGCAGGGATTAGCATTCTTAGCAAGATCAAGCGTGTGCCGCACGGTTGATAACCAACGGAGCAGTGGTGTAGTGATTGCAGGGGTATTCAAACTGCTCGAGTGCCGCGGGTCATCAACGTCGAGTTCTCCACTCCAATCGACTTACCTTTCAGAAGATCGGGCCTAAACCTACTCATCAATCGGTATCAGAGCCAGGTTTCCTGTGAGGAACCTTTTTTTTCCTTCCATTAGATTGATTTTGGTTCGTACCTAGAGTCCACAGAAAAGCCAAAAAAGAATTAGATCGTTTTACTGCTTCCTAGATTATAGTGCCTGCAGTTTCATTTTTCAGTTTGCATTGTTGAGTTTGCATTCGTGTGGTCGAATCTTGTTGCTGGTTTAGCTTTGTGTTTTGGGTCCTAGTTATCGTGTTTCGTCCTTGTTTTCTTACTGTTCGATACCTATTCCACAATCCCTAAATAACAAACTGAGCCACCATGTTTATCGATTTGCCCTAGCTAGCCGTCTTGCGTGAACTCCCGCATCGCCAGCACTAGATTAGGTGACAAACCTTTGTGCCACTCATCCTTGAATCATCACACACCATCCTATTAGTTGCTGTGCGAATTCTCGGTAGTTTTCATATCTGATTGCGAGTTTTGTTCTCAAACCGAGTTGGAATCAACATCCAAAAATCATAATTTTGATAGCCTACCTTAAAACAGCCATAACTTTCGCATACGAACTCGAAATTGAATGATTTTTTTCAAATTCATCTACGCAAAATTTCCCATCTGGTTTATGCCGTGTAGCCTCGTTCGGTGAAATTATATTGCTTAAATTCCCCTTGGAAGATAGGTTATCCAGCCTTTGAAGTTTCAGCACGAATTTTAAAGAATCTTCTTGATTTTCTATAGGCCGCATATTACATCCAATTGAGCTGCAAATTTGTGAGATTCCTACAGTCGTGCTCCTGAGTAAAGAAAAAACATCAAAAAAATATTACAAAAAAGAAAAAATTAGTGAAGAGCACGCATATTAAAGCAATTGGCCTATACCACTTGGTGCTGTTTTGTTGGCTATATCATTATGTCGTTCTTTTGCCTTGATACTTCCTTGTGTTGTGCTAGGCCCTAGGGCACTTGGTTGACCAGCAACGGTTTCCTACATTGAATACTTATTCAACTTTGTTTATGTGTTAACGATTTTCTGCTTATTAGCCACCATATTGTGTCATCCAAGATCCACCTTTCTCTTAAGCATAACATGTACCTTTGCAATCACCCCACACTTCATTGGTTCATCTCACCATCCACACCACCTGCTGTGTCGGTAAGAACACTTGTAAGAGCGTGGTAAGATGCTTGAGCGAGAGAGATTGTTTTCTTCCACCCTTCACATTGTCACTGTAGTTGATAGGGATAACATATTTTTGTTGTCTTTTATTTCCTACTAAAAATGGCAGGAGAAGACAATGATGATGAATGTGTTCAACACGCTTAGTTACAAGATATGATGAAGACCATGACAGATATGTTCGCCAAATACAACGCAGCAACAGAGGAATTATTGGTGAACTTGACTCGCCAACTTGATGACCTTGCTCTTCGGATAAATACTTTTGAGGCTCGATTGCCTCTCGCTGGAAGACATGAAGACAATCCTTATGATGATATGGAAGATCACAACAATCAGCCAAGACTGCCACTTTATCATCGAGGTATCGGATGTAATAATCATAACAATTATAATCATCCTCCTGATGATCCTTTTGCTAAAGTGAAATTTACTATACCTTCTTTTTCTGGTGCTTATGATGTTGAGGCTTATCTTGATTGGGAGATGATAGTAGAGCAAAAATTTAATGCCCATCTTGTTCCTGAACAACATAGAGTTCGTCAAGCCACTAGTGAGTTTAAGGACTTTGCTGTCATATGGTGGAATGAACTTGTTAAAACTAGAACTGATCCTCCAACATGGGACAGATTAAATGAAGCTATGCATGTTTGATTTGTTCTTCCATCTTTTCAATGGGACCTTCGCAAAAAATTGCAGCGCTAAGACCAAGGTAACATGTCCATAGAGGAGTATTATCAAGAGTTACAAAAGGGTATGCTGCGATGTGGGGTAGTAGAAGACATGGATGATAAAATAGCTCATTTTTATGTGGAGTTGAGGCATGAAATTCAGGACATTGCTGATTACAAGGAATATGATACTATTAATAGATTATTTCAACTTGCTATGTTGACAGAAAAAGAATTGCAGGGCCGACGACAACAACAACAATGCACAAGGAGCAACTTCACGCCGCGTTCGACGCCCACACCATCCAAAACAGCACCATTTTCGACGCCCCCGTGCAGCGACTACACCACCCAATGGCGGCCAACGAACTATACCTACTACTCCACCTTCTCACGTGCTAGAGGGCAGCAAGGCGACATCATTCAAGCCTTCATTGTCCACTCCTTCTACGAGTCATACTTCCGACATTAAATATCACCGCTTCAAGGGACTTGGTCATATGATGAGAGATTGCCCAAGCAAACGAGCATACATAGCACACAATGATGGCGGGTATGATAGTACTTCGGATGTTGAAGATGAATATTCTCTTGCTACTGACTTTACAGATCCAAATGACTAACACACCGAAGAAGAAGTACTTGGTACAACGGCGATGAAGAACTATAGGAGCATCATTGTGTAGCGTGCCTTGAGTTTGAAAGTAGAGCTTGATGACAAGCTACAACGACACAACTTCGTCCACATGTTTGTCGTCGTCAAGGACTGCCGTGTATACACTATAATTGATGTAAGTTGTAGGATAGAAGAGCACGTGGGGGTGAATGGTACATTAAATTTTTTCAGCGGAAGCAATAAAAACCCCTCGGCAGAAAAACGTTCTGTTAAAGAAATCATGTGTGAGACTAATCTAAATGTGTTCCACCATGACAAAAGTGATAGATATCAGAGAGAATCAAGTCATGAAGATTACACAACAAGAATCACTCAAATCCGTCGAGAAAAACTCAAGTTACGATCGAAAGATTGAACAAAGGTCAATCTGTCCTACCCGAGAAAAACAGTTCTGGAATACTGCAAAGAAACTCATGTAAATAAAAAACTACAAATCCAATGACCGTGAAATTTTTACAGATGATGGAAAATCAAATTGTGAAGACAATAAAACAAGAATCACGTCAATTGGATCTAAAAAACTAGATTTATGATAAAACCACCAAAGAAAGGTAGTGCTGCACAGAAAACTCGACGAGAAAAACTTGTGTGAAACAAGTCGGACGAACAAGGCACAAAAGTTCCTTCCAACTACAAATTTTATTCAATAGAACACAAGAGGAACAGATCCAAAGTCTTCTACCACAAGATCTGGCCTCCCTTGCTTATATAACCAGCCCAAAGGCCAACTCAACTCAAACGAGGATTCTAATCCTACTCAAATCATGAATCGAAACTTTCCATAACCGCTTAGGACTCTTCAATATGCAGATAGAAGCAATCTTAAGACTTACAAACACCTTAGGAACATATCCCACATTCCTAAAACAACTCAAATTCGTGACCCACACGAAATCCTATCATAGCCAACTCAAATCTTTCCATATTTGAGTCAGACATGACTCAGTCGCAGCTTGAGTCCATAACCTAGTCGGTTTGACTTTTCCGACCAATTCTTTACGTCCATATCTCTTCATCATGCCTCGAAACCATGTAGCCACGTCTATGCACTCCTTGCATCCGTGCAAACATCTTCCAACGACATCCACGATACCTTCATATGCATTGCTCTTGATTCAAACATGCTGCGCAACCTTCCGATCAACTCAACCACAATTCCTCCCGAACTTGTTTGTTGAACCTCATCTTCTCCCTAAGACTAGTTCAATGGATCCCGTCACCAGCCATGTCTTGAACTCAAGTAACACCTAAATATGAATAAATAACCAATACTTCTGAGCACAAGTCCTCGACTTGACTCACGTTAGTTCTGAAACAACAACATCTTATGTGAGCACTTCACATAAGCATGTTGCAAACCATAGCAAACAATATCAGTCATAACCACCAAAACACATCAAAAACTTAGTAAAATATTACTAAGAAAATTTTCCATCAATGTAAAGCAAGTTTGATTTAATTCACAGTAAAAGCAGGAACATTGCGATCAAGCTCCGAACATTGCCAAAGCTAACCAGGGCTTGAGCCGGAGCTTACCAAAGCTTGTACAACCTAGCGTTGGAGCTTACCACTACAGGAAACGCGATCATTTGCGATAGCTAAGTTTATTTGCGACGGCATGTCGGCGGTCGTCGCAAATAATTAAGCCGTCGTAAATAAGGTCTAATTTGCGACGGCCAGTACTAGGGCCGTCACAAATAAGAGTTTATTTGCGACGGCCAACCCTAGGGCTGTCGCAAATAATGAAGCCATCGCAAATAAGACATTAATTGCGACGGCCATAAGTTAAGGCCGTCGCAAATTAGGGCTAATATTGGGACCCTCTGACCCTAACACTTCATTCGCAATTCACATCCACCACTGCCTCCTGCCGTGCCCCTGTCGCCCCCCGTCGCCGCGCCACCGGCTTCGTCACCGGATTGCTGCACCCCCGCTGCCCCCGGCCCTGCCGGCCCACCCCCGGCTCCAGGCGCGCCTCCGCGCCCCAGCTGCCGCCCGGCCCCGCCACCCCTGCGCCCCCGCCGCCGGCCCGCCCCCGACCTTGCTGCCCCTGCGCCCCCGCTGCCGGCTCACCCCTGGCCCCACCGCCCCTGCGCCCCTACCGCTGGCCCGGCCCAGCGGCGCCCCCGCCCCCACGGTGCTCCTGCCCCTGCAGTCCTGCCCCTGCGCCCTCGGCACCTGACTTTGCCGCGCCCCCGCCGCCCCCATCGCCGGACAGCAGCGCCGTCGGCCTTCTCTAACGCCTTCGCCATTTTGAAAGTGAAAATGATGTTGATGAATTTTGAATGT